>JANHMN010000005.1:23148475-23190094 GCA_030674055.1 Rhabdomys pumilio
GAGAGAGAGAGAGAGAGAGAGAGAGAGAGAGAGAGAGAGAGAGAGAGGAGAAACAGATGAAGACAGATATAGACAGAGATAGAGACACAGAGACAAATACAGAGACAGAGAGAGACAGAGACAGATAAACAGACAGCCTTATGTGTGCTAATTAAACTTAAAAGCCCACCCTCAGTGACACACTTCTCCTAACTTGGCCAAATTTACTCCAACAATTTGCATATCTCTCAAACAGTCTAACCATTCCAAACAATTCTACTTCTTAATAATTAAGCTTTCAAATATGTTAGCCTATGGGGCTATTCTCATGGAAACCACCATATTGACTTCCTGCCCTCATAGACTTGTAGCAATACTATAATGTAAACTGCATTAAGTCCAACATCATATTTTCTATAATGTATCACAGCTTGCTGACAGGAGTCTGGTATAGCTGTCCCCTGAGAGGCTCTGCCAGAGCCTGACCAATACAGATGAGGATGCTTGTAGCCAACCACTGAACCGAGAATGAGAACTCCAATGGAGGAATTAGGAAAAGAACTGAAGGAGCTGAAGGGGTTTGCATTCCCATAGGAAGAACTATACCAAGCAGACCCTGCAGAGCTCCTAGGGATTAAACCATTAACCAAAGAGTACACATGGAAGAACCCATGGCTCCAGCTGCATATGTAGCAGAGGATTGCCTTATCTGGCATCAGTGGGGGGGGGGGAGCTCCTTGGTCCTGGAACGTCTCAGTAACCCAAAATAGGGGAACGCTAGGACAGTGAGGCCGATATGGGTGAGTGGATAAGGCAGTACCCTCATAGAAGCAGAGGGGATGGAAAAGGGATTAGGGGGTTTGTAGAGGGGAAACTGAGAAAGAGGATAACATTTGAAATCTAAATAAAATAACCAGTAAAAACTAAAATCCATGGTCTCTTCTTTGACTCAAGACAGTCTCACATCTATAAGCACCTGTAAAATCAACACATACACTGCTTATTTTCAACATACAATGACACAGAGGCAAGAGCCTTTTCATTTTCAATACGATATCCTTCACAGTTCCATAATTACTCAGTGAAATGTCATTTGGGTTTTAAGATGCGGCTTTAGGTAGAAATTACATTGTTATTTTTGCCACAAGAGTAAACCCAGCTCCTATTGTGTAATGTCATTAAGTGGCTTACTCACAAAAGCAAATTGTAAGCATTGTTTATCATGTTCTATGTTAGATTTAATAATCACTTCACCATAACATTTTTGAAACTATTTCACAAAATAAATATTTAGTACACTCAATTATTGAAACTTTATCTCCAGGGTTTATATGATGTTTGGTATTGAATGGAAGTGTTGGTCTTTATCTATGTCACTTCTGCTTCTAAGAGTTTTGAAAAGTTATAATTTTTATAATTTTAATCAGACGTTAAAGAATAAAAAGATTTTAGAAAATTACAAAGGTCATTTGTAAATTAGAACAAAAACTGAATGCAAAATATGAGTGACTAATTATATCTAACAAGACTTAAAATCAAAATTATTTAAAATGCTTTCATTGGATCTTATGCTGATATTTATTTAGCTTATAGAAAATGGAAATACAAACTACTAAAGGTATATGAGTGAGATTTGACATAGAATGTGGTTATATACCCAGTAGAACAATAAAAATATAATATTAGAGTCATTACCTTCATTACATTTAAGGAACTACCAAGAAAATGTAAATATCACAGAAAGAAATAGGTTTTCAATAAAGGCCATACTAAGGATAAATGGTATCATTAAATCTGAATATAAATTAATAAAATAATTTATAGAAGTATACTTTTAAGGATAAAGTATTAGTCAATTTCTCATATATCTAAGTTGTAATGAATTTGTTTAAACTTAATAGTAATAAAAATACTTACTATGTTAAACTCTGTAAATCTAGCTAACTACTCATACCTGAAGAGGTCATAGATCTGAAGGAAAAACCTACTGCTTACAATTTCTAATATAAGTTTTTACTAATACTCTAAATGTGTATGCTTATACACATGGATAAATGTAGCTTTCATAAGTCATCAGAGACACTATTTTTATTTTTGCAGCAGACCGTCAGACTGTAACAGAAATCAACAACACTTCAACACATAGAGAATATATAACTATGGAATGTCTAACTCCAATTGATGCAGCTGGAATGCAGTCCCTTGAGGCTTGAAATGAAACATACACCATGACAGCATCACTTGACATGCTATCACTGATATGGGAAGTTTCATAAGGCTCCACGACTAGATGAACAGATAAAATCAATTACTTCTGAGAGAAGGAAATGGACAAGCTCTCTGATGTGTTATACAATCTCAAATGATCAGCACTAAACATGAATATATTAATTATATACTAATGTTTATACTATTTATAAAATACTAAATTAATGTAGAGTATTTTAGGTGTATATATAAGTATGTGTGTTTGATAGTGTTATAAACACATACACATACACATACACATACACACACACACACACACACACACACACACACACACACACGTAAATATGTAACACCAAAACTTAAAGGAGAAGCCATCATAAATTTGATAAGAAATAAGACAACACTGGAGAATTTGGATCAGGTGGAAACAATATAAATACAGCACTCATATATAAAATTCTATGATAAATATAACATTTAATGGAAAAAAAGATCATTTTTCAACAACCCACTGTGCATTATTGCCTTTTTACAGATATTCATTCATTTCATATTTATTCTAACTTACAGTGTGAATAGAACCTATTTTCAAATATCATAACAAAACTTAATGCCCATGATGATGCTACTTAATAGTTACTGCTATATCTAATACAACTGCTAACACTATAAGTGATTGTTCTTTGCTTTAGCATTGATAAAGTGTATACTACATGTTGTTTTGAGTTATTTCTTTGAAGTGTCACACTGCACTAAATGTTGTTTGTGTCTGTTTTCTTTGTTTTTTGTTAGTACTGAAGGTTGAACACTGACTAGGCAAGTATGTACAGTGAGCTTTGTCTTCATTTCATGGTTTATATTTCATTTTCAATTGTCATATGATTGCTGTTCGTTTTTTTTGTTAGTATTATTCTTTGCAAGAAAACCTTTTAAGTAATAATTTTATTAATTCTCTCCAGATTTCAGTTTATTTTGACCATATTTACCCTCTATCCTAATTCTACTCATATCAATCTTAGTTCTTTATACACTTAACTTTGAATTTTATCATTAATTTTCCTCCATTAAGTCCAATTTGTGTTGCTCTTGTTGAGCAACACAAATTATAGGGAGGAGGACCTGCTTCATGTATGGTTGACCTACCAGAGGTCACACAATTAAAGAAAACTAACTCTCCCAAGAGCTATCAAATACCAATCATTCCTCAGTTAGTGGGAGGATTTGGTGCTCACCCCTCCCCAACTCCATGATGAGATTGTCTCGCTTGAGCTTTCACAATGATAAACCAAATTTTCTGTCCTCAAATAACCCTCACTAGGGTTTTATGCATTATAATTTCATGTACAGCATGGTTGACTTTATCATCACTTAACTAAACTTTTAATAAATGTATTATTGAAAAATGTCAGTCTACAATATTTTGATTATTCTTTTTCTTTAATTCTTTCATACAGTGCTTCTCAACTCCAATTTCCCTTTCCTCTATTCTGCTAGTTCCCCTTTCCATCCCCTCTCTCCCCCAGACCCACTCCTCTTCTTTTTACCTTAAGAAATGAGCAGGCCTCCAAGGAATATCAACCTAAAAAGGCCCAGATTTCATGGCATTTCAATTGTACTAGATTTTTAGTTTATCTCTGAGATGCCACATCAATTCCAGTTCTCTCAGTTTTTTTTCCTTCTATCCTCTTCTCTCATGTGATACCCTGTGTTCCCAACCTCACCTGCCCAAGTGTATCTATGAAATCTGTCCTATTTCCACTTCCAAAGGGAGATACATGTATTCTACCTCCAGCCCCTGCCACCTTGAACCTTCCTTGTTACTTAGTTTCTCTGGGTCTGGGGTAGAAGCATGATTTTTCTTTACTTTATAGCTAATATACACTTATAAATGAAGTATATACCATGTTGGTCTTTCTATGTCTGGGTTTAGGCACACATACTGATTTTTTGTTTACTTCTATTTGCATACAAATTTCATGATGTCATTTATTTTAAAAATCAAGTGAGTAATACTCCATTTTATAGATGTACCACTTTGTCTTTATTCATTCTTCAGTTGAGGGAGACTTAAGTTGTTTGCACTTTCTGGCTATCATGAATTTATATATGACATACATATACATATACATATATATATAATATGTTACATACACACACACACACACACATATGTGTGTGTGTGTGTGTGTGTGTGTGTGTGTGTGTGTGTGTGTAATATATTATATTTGAGCCAGTGTCCTTGTGGTAGGATGGGGTGTCCTGTAGGTATATACTCAGGAGTAGTATAGCTGGTTCTTGAGATAGATGGAGTCTCAATTTGGAAATTCCCAAGAAATAACTTCAATTGATATTTCAATAGTGGCTGTCCAAGTTTTCACTTCTATTTGCAATGAATGAATGTTCCTTTGCTCCATACCTTCTCCAGCAAGACCTGTCACTTGTTAGAGTTTTTTGTTTGCTTGCTTGTCTTATTTTTTGATTTGATCTTAGTCATTCTGACAGTTATAAGATGAAATTCAAAAGTAGTTTTGATTTGCATTTCCCTGATGGCTGAGAATTTTGAACATCTCTTTAAATATTTCTATTTGAGAATTCTGTTTAAATCTGTATCCCATTTTTAATTGGATTAATTGATTCATTGATGTCTAATTTCTGAGTCCTAATACATTTTGGATATTTGTGCTACATCTTATGTGAAGTTTGTTTAAAAAGAATAAAAAAATGCCTACCATTCTGCAGGCAGCCATTTTGTCCTTTTCATGGGATGTTCTTTGCCTTGCAGAAGATTTTCAGTTTCATGAGGAGCCATTAATTGTTAATCTTAATGCTGTGCCAGTGCATTCAAGGTTATCCCTCACTGTCTCTTCTATCAGCTTTAATGTATCTGGTTTTATGTTTAGGTTTTTGATTTATTTGGATTTGAGTTCTTTCAGGATAGTGGATATGGATTCATTTGCATTCTTCTACATACTGATATCCAGTTAGACTAGCACCATTTTTGGAAGATGTATTTTTCCCATTATGTAAATTATGGCTATTTTTATCAAAATTCAGGTGTCTTTAAGCATGTGAATTTATGTCTAGGTCTTCAATTCTAAATTCCATTGATCAGTGTGACTTTTTAAAAATGTAAATACCACAGAGATTCTATTATTATAGATCTATAGTACCACTTGAAATCAAGATTGAAGATAGCCCTGGAAGTTCTTTAATTGTTCATGATGCTTCTAATTATTGGAGTTTTACTTTTCCATATAAATTCAAATATTATCCTTTCAACATATGTAAAGAATTGTGTTTTAATTTTGATAGGGATTGCAATGAATCTGTATATTGTTCTTGGTCGAATGACCATTTTGTACTATGTTGATTCTATGAATCCACAAGCATGTTTCTATTTTCTGATGTCTTTAATTTCTTTCTTCACATCCTTGAAGTTTTTGTCATAACAATCTTTTATTTCCCTAGAGACTACACCAAATTATTTTATATTAATTGTGGTTATTATGAAGGTTGTTGCTTCCGTTATTTTTTTCTCAGTCCCAGTTGTCATTTGTATACAGCAGGGCTATTGATTTTTTATTTAGTTAATCTGCCCACTTTACTGAGGAGTTTAGTAGCTGTTAGAGATCCCTATTAGAATTTGGATGGTCATTTATATATAATACGTCATTTGAGAATTGCAATATTTTGACTTCCTTCTTTCAAATTTGTATCCTTTTGGTCTCCTGGGGTGTCTTATTGCTCTAGCTAGAATTTCATCAAAAGCTATATTAAATAGACATGGAGAGAGTGGGCAGCCTTGTATTGTCCCTGATTTTAGTGGAATTGATTTGTGTTTCTCTCCATTTAATTTGATGGTAGCTATAGGCTTGCTGTAAATTGCCTTTATTATATTTAGATTTGTCATTTGTGTCCCTGATCTCTCCAGAGTTTCAATGACAAAGGGGTGTTGGAATTTTCCAAACCCATTTTAGGCATCTAACGATTATCTAGGTTCTTTCTTTCTTCCTTTCTTTCTTCCCCCCCTCTCTCTTTCTTTCTTTGTTTCTTTCTTTCTTTCTTTCTTTCTTTGTTTCTTTCTTTCTTTCTTTCTTTCTTTCTTTCTTTCTTTCTTTCTATTCATTTTCTTTCCTTCTTTAAATAGATTGCCTTGATATTAACTTTTGTATGTTTAACCATTCCTGTATCTCTGGGATAAAGCCTACTTGGTCATAGTGGATGACATTTTTAATGTATATTTTAAAGAGACTGAAAGTATTTTAATAAGAACCTATAACACCTAAGAAAAAATAAGCAGCCATTAAAAGTCTCCCAACCAAAACAACATTTTAGAACCAGGTAGTTATAATGCTGAATTCTAGCAGAAATTTAAAGAAGAGTTAATACAAATAGTCCTCATTGTTTTTCACACAGTAGAAGCATTTTTGAAGCCACAGTCACCCTGATACACAAACCACACAAAGACTCAAGGAAGAGAATTGTAGATAAATTTCCTTGATAAATATAGATGGGAAAATTTGATTATTATTACTCCTCCTATTGGTTTACATTTTTGGATTTATATTTTACTTGTCTACTAGCATATGTGATTTACAAACTGTGAAGGTAAATTTGTAAATAGTAATTAGTATTTAAAAAATTCTCAACAAAATTTGAGGGACTGGTCACCCAATGACTGACCCAGCTTAAGACCTATGCCATAAGAGCAAGCTATCCCTGACACTAATGATATTCTCTTATCCTTGTAAACAGGAGCCTAGGATAACTGTCATCAGAGAGGTTTTACTCTGAAACTGATGGAAACTGATGCAGCAACAAACAGCCAAATCTTAATATTGGAAAATCCTGTGGAAAAGGATGGTTGGTATTCAAGTGAGGTCTTCCCTTTTCTGAGGAGTAGCAGAGGAGGGGTGAAAGGAGGTATGGTGAGGTGAGATGAAGAGACTATGAGAAAAGGATGGAGGGAAAGTTGCTACTGGGATATAAGTAAATAATTAACTTAATTAATAATAAAAAACAAAGCATCTATCAATTTCCATGCAGATTTCACTTTTGTTTCGGGTTGAATAAATACTATTTATTGTACACAGATTAAAAAAATAAGAATAGGACATGTTTGTGTTGTTTATTCTCCAGGGTGCTGAAGGAGCATGGTGGCTACCAGAACAATGGGTGAGACACGCTGATGCCAGGACAAAGAATGATGCTAACCTGTGAGCTTGCTGGCTACCCTGACGATGGTGACTGGGAAGCTGCATTGGATATATGTTCCTGACCCACCTTTGTTTACCTATACCTCTGATGGGACAAGCTGCCTTGCCTCAAGATTTTAGACCTTGTGGAACAGAGAATCAAAAAGAGAAGTTATAATGACTCTTGTATTGTTCTTAAATGTGACCAGTTATTTTGACTCAATCATGAACTGGTTTAGAGATGAATCCAATATTGTAAATAGTAGTTTTCATTTGGAAGTCTGGTTCTGGATATTTTCAGAGACATATTTGGCAGTTAGCTGCAGTTCTCTATGATGTTATGTTAGCAAGAGATAAAGTTGGGGCACTATCTATATTTCAAACAGGTGTTAGTACATGTGTTAAGGCTCTTTTAATTGTCAAGTTAAAATTACTTTTGTTTCTTCAACAATATTTAATGTAATTTGCAGTGATTGTACACCTTCTAATTGTGTTAATGTTTTGAAATCAGGCATGTCAGTTACAGGGGTCTATCAACCAGCTTTTATTTTATTGTTCTGAGTATCACAGAACCTTGGTATTCTAAAAATATCTTGCAACTACTGGAAGAAATGAATCAGGCTTTAAGCAGAAGCAAGAGGGTAGTGGGCTTGATTATTGTTGGTATAACAGCTTTAGTTATATCAATTGCTAGCACCACTGCTTCTGCAATTGCTTTGATACAAGAAGTTAGACAGCTACTTTTGTTATTCATTTAGCTAAAAAATGTTACTAATGTGTTGAATTTACAAGAGGATTTAGATAGGCATTTGGAAGAACAGATTGATGCTCTTTATCCTATTCAAATTACTGGAAGGAGGTTCAGAATTTAAGGGTAATGGGGTATCTTAAATATCATGCCAAATATCATTGGATTCATGTTAGTTCTAAAATTTACAGTGGTAGTCATTATAATTAGGAAACGGTATAAAGACATTTGCAGTGTATTTGGCATAATTCTAAAACACCTCTGGATGTTTTAACTTTACATAGTCAGCTTAGGAATTTCAAGAATGAGGCTCTGCTGAGAGTTGATGTAGTAGATACTGATGATAAAATTGCCCATGGCCTGAGGTCTGTTTTTCTATTTTGGTCAAGCTGAAAGCATGAAATATATAGCTTAGTTATGCTAGCCGTTTTTGTCCTGGGAATTCTTTTATTCCTGCCCATCAAGTTAAAGCTAGTCTTCAACAGCATCAACATGTTGGCAGCCAAATTACATGGCTTGAACCTGAAAATGGACCCTCATATTGAGTTATTAAATTAACAAGCTAGTAAGCCAAGGATGGGTAAGATTCTGCACGCAGCCTTACCAACCGAAGACAGAAGTACATTGCTTTTGATAATGCATATTTCATGGTGGGTAAGAAAGGCATTCTTGTCAGAATGACCTATGACAGGTTCAGTCTTGTTAATAAAATAAAAAAGGGGGAGAGGCAGAGAGCCTTTGGGACTGCTTGGCAAGAATCTGACATGGGCCAATGAAGTAGGCTTCTGGTAGGAATCTGACATTAGACTGGAACAAAGAAGTAATTTCAGGCAGGAATCTAAATATTAGGCTAGAAAAAGGAACTAGGCTTCAGACATGAAAATGACTTTGAGCTAGGGCAGGGAAGTTGGGTAGATATTTTGGTCATCTTGATAAGCCCTTAGAAAAAGTGATCATGGGAGTGTTCAAGGAATTTTGTTTATTGCCTTACTTGTTCTTTGACTATTTGTGTTTATTGTCTTGCTTGTTCCTTGACTATTTGCATCTATTGTATTGCTAGACACTCAATCTTAGAACTGACCTTAATACTTGCATGTAATTAAAATGGTATAAAAGCAAAAAGGAGGAGGGTGTATGGTATAGGGTGGTTCTAGGGAGGGAAAATGAGGAAAGGGGATGCCATGTGAAATGTAAATAAATAAAATATCCAATAAAAATAGTGCTCAACTGAAAAAGGTAGTTGTTTTCAATGTTTGATAGTTCTAAATACAGCAAGATTAAACAAGCTTCAGTCCAATGTAAAAGTGTATATAGATCAAGCTACTTAAAAGCAAAAAAAAATCTTATAAATGAATGAAATAGTTATATGTCAGAATTTTGACTGTGGGACGGTAACCCCATCCTTCACTTGATGCCCTGTCTTTCTGTTGGAGGTGGCTCTGTAAGTTCCCTCTACCCAATGTAGGGCATTTCATCTAGGGTTCCTCTCTTTGATTCCTGAGAGTTCCTCACCTCCCAGGTCTCTGATACATTCTGTAGGCCTACCTCCCAAAGTTGCCTGTTACCATTCTTTTTCATGGCCCATAGGGCTTCAGTCCTTTTCCCTCACCAAATACCAGGTAAGGTTCCCCTCTTCCCCCCATCCCTGTCTACTTTCCATCTCAGGTCCCTCCATCCCTCCCTCCCTCCCTCCACCCCCCATCCGTGTGATTGCTTTCTTCACCTCCCAAGTGAGACTGAGGAGTCCTCACTTGGGCCCTTCAGCTTGTTGAGCTTTCTGAGTTATGTAGACTATATCTTGGGTATTCTGTCCTTTTTTTTGGCTAATAGCTACTTATTAGTGAGTATATACCATGCATGTCCTACTTCTTATATGTATCTGCTGCATTAAAGTTTCTCTACTGTTGATGCCATTCCTAATAATTTACTGCCAGGAACAATGATTTTTCAATAATATGTAAGCTTTTTTATGTGACTACATCTAATTTATATTCAGAAGATAATCATTCACAGTTGAAAATAAATTTACCATTGAATAGTTTTTATTACTTAAGGTTAATGAGAAATAAGGGAGGAAAGAGGAAGAAAAACTGATGTAGTAACATCTTAATTTTAATAAATAAAAATTAATAATAGATGTAAAATAGACAATCATACTTGAAATAATATTTAATTTCAAATAATGATATTGATAAAAATACATCTTATATTTTCTTGAACTTACTCTGATTTTAATTAGAAGTGGTTATTGCAGTTTCAACAAGAGTAGTAACCATCATTCATAATGGTAATATCATCATTATCATTTATTGTTTGACTATCAAGAGGATATCTAAACTGTAGTCCATAAATTATATTTACTATTCATACTTTATATTCTAGTTTTAATTGATGATATAAAGTTAAGTAAAATTATTTTGCTTAGTTTATATTCAGAAGACATCTTTCATAGTTGGAAATAAATTTACCATTGAATTTTTTTCATTACTTAAGGTTAATTCAATCTCCAAATACACTTGTATTTGTGACTTAATTAAAATATCATGACATTTTTTCACTAACAATGTAAAAATTAAACAGTAAGAGAATACTCAGATGTTCTATCATGTTGGATTTTCTAGAGAAAAATTATTTAATAAATAGATTGCTACACAACTATTCCACCCTGTTTCTAAATTTTCACATGCTGGTAAATGCATATTTATGTGTCATGTAAAATATATTATATTATTATACAAAATAAACAAACTTTATAAAATGTGATTTTGTTCAATATTTGTATGGCTCATTCCACTTAGAGTATCAATTACTTCTTTGTTTTTTGGTAATGCTCTTAAAGTTTTTGTTGGCATTGACTTAACAAGAAAGTACAACTGTGTTACAAATGAAGACTACATTAAGTTTAAAAGAAAGATATTATTAATGATGTCTTACAAGATCTACATGATTGCTGTGATGGCAATTTAATCCATAAATACTAGTAAATAAGAATTCTTAATGGTATGTACTTAAGAACAAAACCAGTTGTTCATAATTATATAATAATATATTTTTAAATGTTATAGAAATTGTGAGTGCTGTGGATTTCTACATACAAAATGAAAACAAAGACCCTATACTTTCCAAATCTCTTATTGATCTGGCAAAAAAACCACAAGAGCATTTTCTTGAAACATTCTAATACACAATCTGTTTAAACACAGTACCTATTTTTGGGCATGTCTTCATTTTTAAAAGGCTTTTTAAAAACAGCTTGATAACTGGTTTGTAATAATGGAGAAAAACACTGAATATATCTATTCATCAGTAATTTCAGAGCATTATTATGTAAGGAAGCAATTGAAGAAAAGGTTATAATTTTTTGAAACTTCTAAAATGCTTTTTACATCAGGATCCAATATAAGAGTGTTTTTTTCCTCTTTAAAATCAATTATGTTCTGATTTTCTTTGCCGCCTCAGTATGATATTCAGGGATTTAGGACTAATAGCTTTAAAAGTTCCTTTTGTTTGTTTCTTTCTTTGTTGCTTGTTTTGATTGCTGAGAGACAAATGACTCAGATGAACAGGGCTTCTAAACTCAACCTTTTATGAGGGGGCGGCTAAAGCCTTCAGCTCAACACTTGTATTAATTTCAAAATTATGAACCATCTGCCTGAGTTGATTTTGATGCATGAGTACAGGAACTGAAAAACTCATGTGTATTCATTCTTTCCATTTATACTTTCTTGTTTATTGCTTCCTTTCTACTTCCCCATCTTTTAATATTAAAATAAAAAATAGAAGTCTTAACTTTTATTAATATATTTTAATTTGTGATGTCCAGTACAAAAATCACATGCAACTATTCAATATAGATAGTTAACATTTTAATTATAACTCACTATTAAATATTAATTTATAATAATTAAACACATTTCTACAGAATGGTATATATTTTGAATATTTAGAATACACATTGATAAAATAAAGATAATGTTACTATCACTTATTTATTCTCTGTAATTCAAAATTTTTATAACTATAGTTATTCAGTTCTTTCATAGCACAATAGAACTTACCATTTTCTCTCTTTCAGTATCTCTTATTCAACTGTCTGCTATGCTAGCTGTTTTCCATCCAACTTAGACTCTAATAATCAGTGTTACAACTTTAAGGGATTTTTGAATTTGAGAATATATAATATTTGTTCTTTATCTGACAATATAAAATGTTTCAGTTCCACTAATTTTACTTTAAAGGACTAATTCTACTTACATGTTTTTGCCAAACATTAGTCTTTTACATCCACACATATACAGATACATGCTGCATTTTCTTGCTTAATTCATCCATAAATGGACTTCCAAGTTGACTCCTTATCATTGCTATTGTAAGTAAAACAGCAGCAAACATAGATGTGTAGGGCAGTTCTTCAATTAACATTGATAACCAAAGTATACAGCCACTCTCTAACGTACTTTAATTCCATTTATTCATTCTCTCATTGTATTACTCATTCCATATCTTCAGTGATTATACTGCTCAGTAGCCTTATTTATATGCAACCATTATAATATTTTCATGGTATTTTATTTTAACTAAGAGTTTGAAATATGTAAGTTATTGTAACTAAGGAGATGGTTCATTCAGTAAAGTGCTAGCCATTTGAGTATGAAGAATTTTGACTGTGGGATGGTAACCCCATCCTTCACTTGATGCCCTGTCTTTCTGTCCTGGTGTTCATTTTAAAGCCACATGTAGTTGTGCTTTTGGGATTAGTTGGAGAAAAACAGATCCCCAAAACTCAGTGTCTAGCCAGGCTATCCAACCATCAGCTCTGGGTTTAAAGAAAAAGAATCAATGACTATAGGCTCACATAACCACCATAAACATTAGCGCATATATATATATACATATATATATATATGTATATATATATATATTCACACACATATATATGTATACATATATATGATGTATATATATACATATGTATACATATGTATATATATATACATATATATATATATGTATATATATATTTAAGGATATATATATATATCCTTAAGTACATGTGGATAGTGAGAGGAAATAGAGAAAAAAAGAAAGCTTGCTACTACTTGGGAAATGTTTCTATAATTTTGGTATGATTCAGATAATTACAATATCATGACATAGTCACAAGTACAAGTCACACATTATCTGTGTTGTATAACAATCAATTTAAATTGCATTTTCTATATCCAGCTAATCTAGTTTCATGCCCAAGCATTTGCAAAATACTTTCCTCACTTTAAGAGCATCCTTTTATGTGTGGGACTTTAGGTTAGACATTGTTAATTTTGGCAAAATATAAACATCAAATTGGTATAAAATTTAAAATAGAGTTATTTTTAAACTCTAATAAAGATACCATATTGGAACAGAGCAGGGGTATGTTTTAATTAAATGAGAATTTGATTCAATATTAGGTTTCTACTTTCATTTCTTACTTTATATTTCAAAACCTATCAGTAATATCTTATTGGTATAAGATATGATAACAGCAATCTTCACTAGGAATATTAAAAATATTGTTCAAAAGTATTTTAAATGTCTGTATCCAGATTTAAAGATGTACTTGAAAAATTGCAAATAAGTCAAAAGGTTATAAATATCCTCTTTCTAGACTTTAGTATATATTTTGATATTCAACCTATTCTCCAGAGGCTGAGATGCTCACTAGAATGGATTAACTGCTATGGTTGTTCCCATTGATTTTCCTCTTTATCAGTTCTTATTCAATGGATGGCAAGTTTGCTGACATAGCACTGTACCATAGATTCAACCTTCCAGATTCTATCAGCCCTCAAGTTCAGTACAGGTCTATCACTAGAATTTCAATATGAAGATCTTAGTACAACACTATAAAAGAACTAGAAATTTCATTAGGCATTTTATGCTGTTTCTAGAGGAGAGTGGAATTTGAAGAAAACATCCAAATAAGAAAAAAAGTACAAAGAAGTTTAACTAGTCTTTGTGAAAATATTTTACATAGGTTTTTCAACTTTCTGTACAATATTTTAAGTGGTAGAATACATAATTAAACTTATATAGTTTTATAGCCTGTTTTGTGAAGGACATACCAAATTTGTTTAATCAGCACCTTTCAAATTTATTCAATGACTTTTTACAAAGTGAAATTTCTGCATATGGGTTGTTTCATATTTTGTTAAACAGTTTTAACTCCTGCTCACTCTCTTGAAACACTTCTCATGTTAATGAAAAGATTATATCTTCCTCCATACATTATTTAATTTTTCTGTATTACTAAATAACATACTGGTTCAATGTGTGAATTCTCTTTATATTACAATTCATTGCATTGTACTAGATTTGTTGTCTCTAATCTCCAAATTTTTAGCTGATTTCCCTCTTCCAATGTTCAATCTGCTACATTAATTTTTCCCAAACTAACTTTCAAAGTTTCTTAAGGTCACACTTATGATGAACACTTTTTGCATTACTAAATCTGACCTCTTTAGTTACTTCTCTAATTCATCCATCCATCCTTTTCACATGAATTAAACGTACTCCCCTGTTGATCCCTGATCTTTCTATATAATATTTTTTTCTACATGGTTACCAGTTTCCCACTCATTCTTCTACAGTTTTACATCCTAAATCTTTGTTTTAGTCTTCTTTTCATTCAACTGCTTAATATTTATATTTTTGCAAATCTTATTTATGTCTATGACTTATTTTCTATACATTACCAAATTATATCATATATATTATACATAACATGTGCCTAAACTTAATGGTTTGTAGCTGTCTACATGAGTTGCTTCTTAAATACCTATAGAAACTTACTAGAAATAAAAGTATATATCAAATTTAACTCTTTTTCTTTCCATAGTCAAAACATAATCCTACAGCCTATATCATATTTAATGTTATCCATTTCTTCTCAGTTTAATAAAGTTATCATTTATCTTCCACTAACCTTCAATACTCATACCTAACTACTCAGAATCCATTATATCGTCACAATTTTTTTAATGTTTTATATTTTTTATTACTTTAAGTTATTATCATTTTTCCACTGGACACTGTCCTTATGGGACATTGCTTTGTTTTACTACAGTTACCTATATTATTTCTGATTATTGCCAGGTTTGTGCTTTTAAATATAGTTATGTGATGAAACTGATCAAAAGGTATTTTGAACCACTAAGATATTACACTATAGATTCATAAAACACAATGTACATATATGTGTGTGGTCTTGATTAGTGAGTTGATATATTCAGCACAGGCAGTTTACATCCATGGAAGAATGGATCTACAGAGTATTTCAATTAATAATGTCTAACAACTTAATCTAATGTTCCTATGTAGTAAAACTTTCAAATAGTATTGAACAATAGCGTTTTATTTTAAATTGGTGAAGATGATATGCTTTGATGGTTGCATACTTAAAAGAAATATGGACATTTTGCCTATATCTAGTCGTTTTTACCTTGTAAAAATTTCCACTCATTGTAATTGATTCTTATCTTTTATAATAAAATTTTAGTGATATATATAGACATTTGGTGAACTATGTAACTCATTCTAACACATCATCAAAGAGACAAAGTCCATTGTTCAAAAGTACAAATGTTTCAAGGCCCTGAACCCTAAGATGAAATTAGACTTGTAGGTGAAAACCCTTTGAGTGTCTTGTATCTTGATATTGATAGTGTCAGATTTCAGTAGAATTGTGAAGTATCCAGATGGTGTCATAGAATTGGAATTTTATGAGGCCAACAAAGTGTTCAAAGTTAACTAAGTATAAGATTATGGTGCCAGAAGATACAGTATGGTTAAAACAATCTTAACTTGTGAATATATAGATTGGTAAAAACAACAAAGAGCACGAGATATGCTTGCTTTATTATGTGAATTGTTCAAGATTTTGGCAGCTTATAATTGCTGGAAAATAAAGAAACATTATTTTTGAGTATGTTTCCACTTGTAGGCTTCATGTGCTCCAGTGTATGGCCGTACATGTATACATGCATGTACAGAAAGAATTTGATCTTGTTAGTATTAAAAGGGAGACAGGGATAGAAGAAAAGAGACATACAAATAGAAGTTTGCCATTCACTGTGTATAATTAGTTCTGCCTATATGTACTTGAATATACAGGGCCATGCACTGGAAGATGGGCAAACTACCATGGGATGTACCTCTGAAAAAGTGGATTGTGTCTTCCCCAGTGACCATCAACTGCCAACATGACAACATCTTAGTGTGAAGTAAAGGGAATATGAGAAGAATCTAAGGGGAGGTGGAGAGAAAAACTGAGTGATGGTTATGATCTAAATACATTGTTTTTTATGTACAAAATTACAAAAGGAAAAGAAAAAATTAAAGAAATGATACACATTTCTTTTAAAACTGTAGATTAGATAGAAACAATGCCTTAAAAACCATTCATGAAAGTTGGGTGGAAAAACATCTTTAAAAACCAGTAATGATTGCTACACACCATTGTTCAATTCCTTAACCATTTGTACTTCTCTCCCTTCTCTTACATCTGAACCTGTCCCCACTTTTCTTTCCCCCTCTTCTCTCCCTCTAAGGTTTTGCCCTCCCTATACACACCCCCCTGTGAGCATTTTGTTTCCCCTTCTAAGTAGGACTGAAGGATCACACTTTGGTTTCCCCTCTTCTTGAGCTTTTTGAGCTTCATATGGTCTGTGAGTTGTATCATGGGTGTTCCCAGGTTTTGGACCAATATCTACATATCAGAGAATACAGACCACGTATGTTCTTTTGTGACTGGCTTACCTCATTCAGGATACTTTCAAGTTCCATCCATTTGCATGCAGGTTTCATGAAGTCATTGTTTTTAATAGCTGAGTAGTATTCCATTGTGTAAATGTACTACATTTTCTATATCCATTAGTCTGTTGAGGGACGTCTGGGTTGTTTCCAATTTATGAGTATTATAAGCAAAGTGGCTATGAACATAGTGGAGCATGTGTCCTTTTTATATGATGGAGCATCTTTTGGGTATAGGTCCAAGAGTGGAATACACAAAAAAAGGGAATTTAGAACCTATAGAGACCATGTCCTATGAATAGGCACGGTCCCCCGTTGCGGAATGGGGCCACCCATCCATCTCAAAAAATTGAACTCATAATTCTTCCTGTCTAAAGAAAGTGCAGGGACAAAGAGTGGATTAGAAACTGAAGGAAAGGCCATCCAGAGACTGCCCCACCTAGAGACCTATCCCATCTGCAGACACCAAACACAGGCACTATTTCTGATGTCAACAAATGCTTGCTGACAAGATCCAATCCTGGTATAGCTGTCCCCGAGAGGCTCTGCCACTGCCTGACAAATACAGATGTTGATAATTGCAGCCAGTCATCAGACTGAGCACAGGACACCAATGGAAGAGTTAGGGGAAGGACTGAGGGAGCTAAAGGGGAATGCAACCCCACAAGAAGAACAACAGTATCAAATAACTGGACCCCTACCCCAGCACTCCCAGGGTCTAAACCACAAACCAAGGAGTATACATGGAAGGATGCATGGCTCCAGCCATATATGTAGCAGAGGATGGCCTTATCTGGCATCAATGGAAGAAGAGGCCCTTGGTTCTGTAAAGGCTTGATGTCCCAATGTGGTGCAGGGCTGGGTGAAGCACCCTCAAAAGAGGAAGGAGGAGGGGCTATTGGATGGGAGATTTGTGGAGGGGAAACCAGGAAGAGGAACAACATTTGAAATGTGAATAAATAAAATGAACAATAAAAAAGAAAATAAATCAAGTAACATACTTCAAAAGAAAGAAAGAAAGAAAGAAAGAATGAAAGAAAGAAAGAAAGAGAGAGAGAAAGAAAGAAAAAAGAAAAACCATTAATGAAATTTGGAAAGTTGGGTAAAAAGATAAAAAACTTTTCATTTTCACCAATATTAATGCGCTCTAACTAAAATTGTAGTATTTAGTCCAGTTTGAGGAAATTATAATAGAAAAACTAGAAAGCAAAACTTATTCAATCATCCCTTGGTATCCATCTTGGTATTTGGCAGATGGTGAATTCCCTTATAAATACAAAAATAATCTCTTGATTATTCATAATATTCCATACAATGTAAATGTCATGTAAACAGTTGCTGTACTGTATTGTTTAGGGAATAATAACAAGAAAATAATTGTGATGATAATTATTATAATTATTACAAACACTGTAAAATATACAATTAGTGGATGATTAAAAGCAGAACTTTATGAAGGGGCTATTCTACTAACAATTCTGTAGACAAGGAAGAATAGAGGGGGAGGAAAAGAAAGGAAGAGGAGAGAGAAGAGACAGAAATTCTCAAAGAAAATATTTAGATCTTAGAACTGACAATAATAAAATCAGGGCAATTAATTAAATATTTATAAAAATAATAATGATCCTATCACATAAATTTTTATGAACAAGAATTTCCATAATGGGTTTTAGTTGAAAAAGAAAAAGTTTAGAAAGTTTCATTGGAGATTATCTTACATCATGTTTAAAATAGTGGTTAATGTCTACTATGGGTTACAATGTACCTAACAGAACTTAGAGTTGAAATAATTCATAGAATTACAGGAGAAGTTTACTTTTGAATTGAAAAGTTTATAAAAATCTGTGGTAAAGATGTCGTGTTTATTTTACCTGAACCTTACATATGAATATATATCCATATATACATATGGATTATATTATAATATAATTTTACCTTCTAATTTCTTCCTTCCAAATCCTCCATATGTACCTCTTTCTTTCTCTCTTTCAAACACATTGCCTGTTCTTTAATAACTTTTATAACATTTTTATCTAACCAGAACTTGAGTAGTTCTAAAGGAGGCCTGGAGAATGCAAGAACTCATACAATTTAACTGAAAGACTAAAATCAAAAACAAATATTGGGAAAATTTTATACACAGTAGTGGCTATCTCTTTTGTTCAAATATTATATAGAGATGCATATTTTACCTCACTAGGGAATATTAAGTTTTTTTAGTAATGAAGGTTATTCAGATTCCTGAATCAAACTATTTTAATTTAATATTTTCAATGGAAATGTTTGTTTCCTCAAGCATATATGGAACGTTATTTTACCCAGAGAATTGGTGAAGATAAATTACTTGTACATAGTACATATATTAAAGTTGGACATATGGTAAAATTTGTGTGGGTACCTCCAAGCAATGAATGTTGGAACATTGGGTCATAGAAGTCCCATCTGAGAAGCAATTATTCACTTCATGTGAATATTAATTGAAATAATTACAACTATATTTAAAGTTAGTCACAAATTAATTCAAAGCCTGAAATACCAATGATATCTTGAACAGGGCTTGAAAATAATCTAACTGAAAGTCAGTGCCCTGAAAATTTTTGCAATAAAATTGAAATTATTCTTGCAAAGTAGTGTTACTGGCAGAATGCAAAGACATATTGAGCTAACTTGTGGAATTGATTTTGAAATATCAAGGTGTATTTATGTCTGTCATCACCTAGACAAAGTTATATGAACAATCTTCTACTAACCAATAAAGAGGTGTTTCGTTTGCAAGCAGCAATTCCAAGTTGAATAAACATCATATTTGGCAGGACACGACTCTGATAGAAGATAAAACAAATCAGCTTCCTGAGCCGAATTGCATGCTACTTGTCATATTGTTTCAATTTTTTCTGACTCATGGGCAATGACCAATGGTCTGGCCATATGGTCAGACAGAAGGGCAGTGAAAGAAGTGGCTTATCAAAGGTATATTTTTCTAGAGGCATAGCCCTTGGGAAATATGGGAATTTAAAAGCAGAATAAAAATACATTATGACAATTTCTAGCAGAAGAATCCCATTCGAATTTGGAAGTTGACAGTAATTAATAAGAAGGTATTCTAGTGTACTTACTTAAAGTGACCATGAGGAAATATTAAAAGAGTAAACATAGACACAGAACTAATAAACTAGTGCAGAGATGGACTGAATAGAGTGGTATTCCTCTTATACTCTTTGAGACAGGCATGTCAATGTTAACTGTTTTATGCCAGTAAGATAGAAAGAAATGTAAGATTGCCAGAGTGGAAGGTTGTGAACTTCGTTGTCAAGTTACTAACTCAAGTCAGTCACAAGATTACAAATGGGTTAGGAAAGAAATTTGTCTTACCTGTAAACTGATAAGGATGCATGTTTACAATGTTATAAAATAAATAAAACAAAATATATTACAGAAAATTGGACCACTGATTGTCATTTTTTTTCTGATCAAACCATGTCCTATTAAGTCCAGCAATGATGTGTAGAATATCACCAGAGTAATGATCCAGTAGAGAATGTGAACCGGTAATAGAAATATGATTTGCTTAAAACTGAGGTAAATCAATATACTAAAAACTAGCATAGATGATGCTTAATCTGGTTTATAATTAAAATTAAGATCAAGATTATTTTAAAATCGATGTGTTTTGATTATATGGTTCAACTTCATAGGAAAATATTGGCGAACATACTGGACAATTATATAATAATTCTCAAGCAACTGAGCCTAGCCTAACAATTATTTACCATATTCACCATGTTACATGAAATCTTTTTTCATGACTTGGTGCAATGGGAAAGAAAACAAAGTCGCAAGTAAACAAGTATTCAAAGAAGGCATGGTGTCCAAAGAAAACTTACAGTTCTGCTGCTAAATTTTTGTGACAGAATTTAAAATGGGTTGACTGAGAAGGCCATTCATTCACTTCAGTTGGAAAAATTGTGTTTTAGTGTAAATGTACACATACATTTAAAAATAACTCATTTGCTGTGATCCAACCATAATATAACTTACCTGATGGAAATAGATTCAGGATGTGAACTTCAGTTTCCTTGCTACTGTGATAAAATGACTGACATGCACTCCACAAAAATAAAAGTTCATTATGTCAGAGCTTTTATTCTATTGTGTTGGGATGAGGTATTGGAATGTTCTCCAACATAATATCCAGAAAGCAAAGGAGAAAAAATAAAGCTGTGGGCACTGCATCCTTTAAAGACACATTCCAAGTGATTTATTTTCATCTACTAGGTTACATCGCATGGAGTTTCACTGCCTTTCAAAATTATAGTCAAATTTTTAATTCTGCTTTTTATTAAAAATTTCACGAGATAATTTTCCTAATGATCTCACCATATGTGAAAGTACTTTCACAGACATATCCAGATGTATAGTTTCTCCTAATTTAGACACTTTCTAGTCTAATCTAGTTGGCAACAAATCAGTCATTAATATAAATACACATTTCACGATCAAGTATAGATGTAAAGGATGTTTACATTCTCCATTCCAGCCTTGACAAGCACAAAATTTAAAACTATTATTTCTTCCAAAGTCAGAAACAATTGGGTAATTTTGAAGTTTGGATGTAACTCATCCTCCAAATATTCAAGTATTAAAAACTGTTTGATTCCCATTGTGACAATGTTCAAAGTTAGTAGTGAATTCTTATGGAAGAATTGGGGAAAGGATTAAAGGCCCTGAAGGTGATAGGAACTCCACAAGAAGACCAACAGAGTCAACTAAACTGAACCCTTAGGAGCTTTCAGATATTGAGCCACCAACCAAAGACCATACATGGGTTAGATCAAAGCCCTAGTCACATATGTAGCAGGCGTGCAGCTCACTCTCCATGTGAGTCCCCCAAAAACTGAAGTGGGGCTATCCATAAAGCCGTTGCTTGTCTGTGAATCATGGCTCCTAACTGGGCTGCCTTGTTTGGCCTAAGTGGGAAAGTTTGAGCCTAAAGACTCAGAGCCTGCAGAGACTTGATGCATCAAGGTAGGGGATACCCAGGAGGGGTCTACCCTATCACAGGAGAAGGAGAGGGGTAATGGGGGAGAGACTCTGTGAGAGGGGACCAGCAGTGGGGCCAGCAATTGGGATGTAAATAAAAAGTTAATTAATTTAAAAACGAGTGAACAAAAAGTTAGTAGAATCTTTAAGAGTGGAGCATAGTTGAAGGTGGTTAGTTTGTTGGGGGATATGGTTTCTGAACTGATTATTGCCTGTCCTGGAGACTAAACCACCAACCAATCACATACATGGGTTATTCTGCAGCCCGTGTTACAAGTGTAGCAGAGGGCTGCCTTGTCTGGCCTCCGTGGAAAGGAATGTACATGGTCCTGTGGAGGCTTGATGCCTCAAAGAAGGGGGATTCTAGAGAGGTGAGGTGGAAGCAGGTAGGTGGGTTGAGGCGCACCCTCTTAGAGATGAAGGGGAGGACAATAGAGTAGGGGGCTCATGGAAAAGGGACAAGGAAGGGGGACAACATTCAAAATGTAAAATTAAAATAACTAATAAAAATAAAAGTAAAAAAGTGGGTTAGGGAAAGTAGCTCTGGATTTTGTTGCTAGGAGAGAGAATTATTCTGAATTGAATTTGGCTTTCTTGGCTCACTCACTTTCTTCTCTCTTATCATATGCCCTCCAAAACCTGAAAATAATAAGTAAATAGTTGCCTATATTCTCTTAGCCTCTAATGCTATCTATTATGTTATGACAGAATACTAAGAAATCTTCAGAAGATACTGATGCTGTGCTACTTAGATGTTTCAGGCACAATCAGGAGTCTAAGTTTCTTTGTTTTACATGTTACTCTTTCAAAAGAATTTTATTATAATAAATGAAAATATACTAAGGCATAGATGGAGAAGAGGGATAGTTATTGAGGTAAAGGAATGAACAAATGAGTTAGGCTATAGGAGAAATGTTGGATTAAATTAATAACTTTAAGATGACATTCAGAAACCAATACTATAGTCTCTTCCATTATACTGAATCCCTGATAGAGTGGACACATCCATTTTTGAGACATTTTCTGATTTCGAAACGTGAGAAGATCAAAGTGAAGTATGTAACACTGGCTCATTTTCTCCACAAAGTGCAGGAGGAGACTTCTCTGCTGATGACTAACTAAGGCACTAATTTATGAGTACAACAGAATATCATTCATTTTAATCACAGTCTTAAAGAAAAAAAATGTTTCAACAGATTATCTAATGGTCCATTTTGCTCAGTGGAATCTGGAAACAGTCTTACAAAATTTAGCCCTGCTAAATAATGCTCAAAGCCTATTGAGGCCATTCAAATTGTCCTCATAGGTGTCAGTAACTTAACTATTACAGATTCTTCATCCTAAAAGAAACTATTGTTTCAAGAGCAAAAGGTTGGAAGTATTATACAAAGCGTATGTGTTTAGTCTTTGTTTATATTTTCTGACACAGTTCTCCTCACTCTCTTAAGCTCTCCTGGGTGGTTAGAAGTACTGTTCACTATTTATCGCAAGCTCTTTTCCTACTGTAAGTGAATTTATGCTAAGAAAGTGATTCTTGGTGGTCCTTAGGCATCTTCAGAATGGGGCTTTGTTTCCAAGGAAACCAAATATTTGATTAAAGTGTTGGAACTTTCAAATGCAGCCTAACACTTACCTCCAGGGAAAGGAAATGGACTAGGGATTTGGGTTCAATCACCAATGACTAATGATTTAATCAATCATGTTGACATCATGAAATTTAATTAAATATTTTAAACAATGTCACTCAAGATTATTCAGGAATGGTTATATCTTGGGAGAGTAAGGAGACTTACAAGGGCATGAAATATCTTCCATCTTTTATCCTCTTCCCCCCATGCCTTGATTATGCTTGTTTTTTCTATTTAGCTAATCCTTATTTATATATGTGAAAATAGTATATTTAGCACTTAGATTTTTTGTAATTATCCAAGAATATTATAAAAAGTAATGGTGAAGTGCAATGATTCTTTAATTTACATCTGATTTTTCAGACATTCAAGTAAACTTTCAAGACTTTTTTAAAAATGACATCTTAACTAAGGAAAGTCTTATTGGCCTAAAAGCCTTATCATGTGGTATTAATAAAATATCTATCTTCATAATTAGTATCAGAATTAAATGATATTTTTTCTTTAGCTTACGTGATTTCTGTTAAACCTGATTGCCTGTGCGAGTTCAATAGAATTTTGAAAGACATGCTATATATTGGAAAACTGAGAATTGTTGAATTGACAGTGAATTTGGCATACAGTGTGACTGGATATTTCTATTTACCCAAATCTATACACTGACACTTGCATACCCTTTGTGGGGGTACTTACAATTAGGATATTGAAAGATGTGATTATGTTTAGATTAACTCAAAAAGGTAGAAAGGTCAAGGTAGGAACTGGTCTCTTACAAAGAATTTAAGGTACCAGAACTTTCTCTTGATGTTTGTTTAAAATAAGAAAACAAAGATGAGCCTTTATAAAGAAAGTGATTATACAGTTAATTTAACCTTAGGGTCTTACTTTGAAAAATTCAAATATATTGTTGAATTTAGTTTAGTTTATTTTGTTATGGCAGTTTAAACTGAACAATACAATGTCAAAAATAAAAAGGAGAAAACATTAAGCAAGTAACCAGTGAGAGGTACTTCTGTCCTTGGGAGAAAGAGTACTTGAGTATGAATCAAGGAGCTGAAACACAGTGGTCTTAGTTATCGTTCCAAGAGCATTTGGTTTGTACATTTCTAAAGTTTAAAGAGAGAAAAATGTGCTGAGATGGCTGCAAAATTGTTGACTGATAATAAGATTTGTGTTCAGAAAACTGAAAGTTGAACTCTTATTTTTGGAGGGACTAATTTTCCATGATAAAACATAAGAGGAAGTAGGGTTAGTGCTGTACAGTAGGGACAGAGAAAAATGTGCATGATTCCAAATGTTTCCTGTGACTTATACTTGGTGTCCTCTTGCCTTCTTTATAGCTGCAAGTGGGAACATATAGCACACCCTATATCAAAAGGATATGAAGACAAATAACTCAGAAATTTCAAGCATGAATTTTGGAGTCATATCATTAGAAATACCCACAATATTCATTCAGATTACATCTACTGATGAGGAGCAATATTAAAGTATTAGGAAAGGAAGCAGTATCAGGTCCCTGACAGAAACTAACTATACGAGTTATAATTTGTTCCATTAACTTTCTTCCTCTAAATGTGTCTTAAGAAAGGGATTTTCAAGGAATTTGTGGGAAAGCTTCTGCTCATAATGGCATGGATGGTTTCATCTGTGTAGTACAAACAGTTCCGATTCTCTTAAGAGAACATGCTTCAGAGAACACCATTTACCAAGAAAGTCTAAGTGTCATAGCTTCAGAGCTTATTTGCAAAACTCTCAAAGGCTTCTAGCCAATAATTAAGCATGATGGAGGAATGAGAGTCAACCACTTCTGCCTGATGCTGGGATCCTCTAATGACTAATCTGCTCTCAAAGCTTGTCTAAGCCAGTCCTCCCTACTTCACACTAAGCTTTCAACAGCAGTCACTAGTGCTTTCTAAAACAGAAAGCTCATCCTACACATGCCTGGCTCCTTTTCTTTTTATCTTTCATAGTTCTTCTCCAGAATCAATATTTTGTAAAGTTAATGCTATTTTAGTAGCATTATCTTTCAGGATAATAAAACCAATACTTTTTAGAGGTGTTTGTCCTTCACAACAAAAGAAATGAAAGTCAATTTTAAGTGTACTAAAGAATTTCTATATTTTTTCTGATGGTACTGCTTTTATATGGATTTTTGTGTATTTTGTATGTCTTTGTTATTGCTTGTTGACCCATTAACATGAGAAATGCCACTAGTGAGTTTTGAAAAGAAAATTTGAAGTAGAGTGATTTAACAGAAGTTCAGAATGTACTAGTTTTAACTAGAACAAGTAACTAGATGATGGAACTGTATATACAGAGTTAGTATTCTAAACACTGCACACATGCTTTACATTGAAAGATACATATGGGAGGTAGTTACAAGCAAAAGCTGTTATTAAATTGCACATAAATGAAATATGCTGTAATATATGGCTTACATTAATTTTGAATACAGGAAATTAATGAATTTATATCTCAAGTAGAGTTACTGACTTTAGGCCTGAGAAGCTGTTTTGCTGCCATTATTGCTGTTATAGAAGGGAAGCAAGCAAAGTAGCACATGAATGCAGGTATCAATAGACAATGACATTTGTACTTACTGTTTTTTTATGTTGCTGAAAGCATCTTGGTTTCATAAGGCTGTATGAAATAAATGTAGCTACAAAGGATTCAGTATTTAAAACTGTTATTTTGAAATTCTAAGTAATTTTATCTTTCATTTTCCCCCTAAAAGTTTTGTATTTCAGATACTGGCTATTTCTACATTTTGGTTAACTTCACATTTTTTTCAAAAGCTTTCCAAGCTACCATTTTCCTGCTATCAATTTGTTAGTTCTTTCTTTTATTTTCTCCTGTGGAAAATCCCCTGCCACTGCAGTACTCTGCTTTGAATAATGATCAAGGTGTATTTGTCTTTCAATCCTGTTAGAAGAGATATGGCCATAATGGGTAAGCATTTAGGCTATGGTAATAAATGGTTCAGTAATTCTATGCAAATATTACCAACTGCTGTTAGGTTTCTTGGTTATATATTTACCAAGTTGTAGCTAGTGTGAGATTCATAATTAATTTGTGATTGTCTATTCATCTTGTGCTGATATTGCCAGTTTTGAAGTGAGGTCTGGGACATCACTGCTTCTGATATGGACTTGAAGTTTTACTTTTTGGGGATCCATAAATTATGTAGTGAGTTTTAAAGTATAAGAATACAAGATGATATGATTTCCTGATATTGTGGGATAAGAAGGCAGAATGAAGAGCTTGAAGAAAGTACTCCTGTTATAAAGAAGCACTGAAGAGCCCTTGAGAAGGAAAAGAGCCATCTGATACTCGCATAAAGGGGCTATGTACCTGAAGTATTATTATTTTACTTTGTAAGTGAAAGAGGAAAGGAAAAGAAGGTACAAATGATGGCAATGCTCACTTGGGATTAGTTTTCAGTGGCATCACTCATTATGTAAATACTTTTAAATGTGACCAGTCACAATAATAACACCTCCTCTAGGATGCTAAATACTACGGAAAGTGAAAACAGAATTTGTATTGATTTGAAACTATTCTAGAAACCTAAAACAACAGGTTCTATGTATAAATTACAGAAATAGACTATTTTTAGTCCTATATTATAAAACCAGTTTTGATTAGAGAATATGACTACTTGGTAATTTGCATGACAGATCATCAGTGAGGATACAGGAAGAAAAAAATAGTTATGTTAATCAAAAGTGCTATTTTGTCAAGAACTTAAAGTGTACACATAGGGCTTGGACTCTAAAGTACTATAAAAAGTATGGTTGTAGCTAGGCTAAGTAGAGTAAGGAGGAAGGAAATGAAACTCAAAATAAAAACAATGACATTGAGCCACTCAGCCATGAGTATGAGATTCAGAGACAAGCCATATTCTGAAACCCAAAGAAAGTGAAGTTTGCTAAAATGTATGTTATGTAATATTAAAACAGCTATCTATATTAATAATAAAGTCACTATTTATATCAGATATATAAGTCTGAAAGAGTTACCAAAATCCATATTAGAAGATGAGGAATTAAGTCAATGTTAAGTTTGTTCAGAGCAACAAAATATTAATATCTTTGAAGAATAAAGACTATTTTCACTAAAAGTAGTAAAGTTATTTCACAAAAGCACAGAGATGACTTGATCATAGTGGATAATAGCTCTGATTCAGTTTGCAATTATTTTTGAAATTATAGTATATATGATTATTAGAGATAATAGCCTACAGTTACCTTGGGGGGGGCTATTGAATATTCAACCAGTTTTGGAATGAGGTTTATTTCATCTTCATGAGAAAAATTTGGAAATATTTATTCAGTTTTTATTTTATAAAATAATTTCAGTAGTATTGTTTTTAATTCTTTGAAGCCCTGGTAAAACTCTTCTCTGAATCATTCTTGTCCATGGGCCTTTATTTTAGTTTGGTCCATTTTTTATTACTGCTTTTATCACATTTGGGTAATACAGGTCTATTTATATTCTTTACACCATTTTCATTTAGCATTGGTAACTCATACATAGAATCTTATCTATTCCTTCTTCCATTGTCCTTATAAAGGGCTCAAGTAGAAGGCCTGGCCTAAATTCATGGTTTGCCTCAAGATCTGGATTAAAGGTGTGTTCATCCAGATTTGGAACATATGTCATCCTACCTCAAGATCTATATCAATAGCTTTTGTCTTCCAGCCTCAAGCTCTGGGTCAAAGGCATGTTATCTTCGTAACTCAAGATCAGGGTCATAGGAGTGCCCTTCATTTCAGGTTTGTAGTAAGTTCCAGATATATTCAAGTCAAATTGACAACTGAGAAGAGCCATCACATACTGCATTTTAAATGTATGGAACTGTACGTTTAAAGATAAATACATATGCAAAACTGAGAGAAGTATAAAGATCACTAGGATATAAAATAAGTGATGAATTAGTTTATTACACAGACAAAATAAAACTTCATTGCCACATAAGCATTTTTCCGATTTAAACAAAATACTAAGAACTATTATTTTTAGATGTAAAATACTTTCTTAAAACTTCATGACATTTCTAATTGTTCAAGTTTCAGTTCAAATAGCATATTCTTATATGTATCTTCCCTGTAATTTTTAGAAAATTTTCTTAATTGGCCCTAAATATACTCATTAAATTTTCCTACCCATCTCATTTTGAGCAAATAATTTTAATTTATTATTAACATGTTCATTTAAGTATCTGCATGTTTATATATATTCCACTATAAGATAAATTTGTAGATTATCATTTTGGATTGTTTTTCACTATACCAATAGTGTTTAGAAATGTGCTTAAAACACATGCAATGCTCTACTTTTTGATGAATTTATAAAAATTATATCCATGTATTTATTATAATTTAAAGATAAGAAAAGAAATATATTCATAATTACAATGCATTTTTAATATTCATTGACATTTCCTACATTATTATTTTACTTTGTGATTCAACTTCTATCAACTGAAAGTTGCTCATTTACAATTACTTTTAAATTTTAAACTAGAGATTCAGGGCATGTTCTAAAACTGTGATCAACTTAGGTATAGCCAAAATCTATCACTTTACAGCAAGTCACAGAAGATATGCCATGTACTTTCCCTTAAGTGTAACAATAATATAGTGTTTGAAAAATTATATTTTGCTAATCATTCTAAAATATTCCATCTTATAATAAAAGAAACTATTTAAATGAATTTGCTGATGGTTTATTTGAAAATGAATTACTTTAAAAACTTTTCACTATCTTTAAAATAAATTGGGCTAAATCAACAAACAGAAGAAAAGTGGCAAAGTAAAAACACTCAGAATCTGTTTTATTTTCAGAGGAGCAAGAGACAAAAGGCTATGCATTTGCCTAGGGATGTGGGGAGTATCTACAAGGAGTTGTGAGAGGGTAAATTGTAATCAGAATATAGTATATGCAATATATCTATTTTTTCACTAAAAGGAAAAGAAACAAATATATAAATTGGTCATTGATACTCCAACCATAAGAACAACAACCAAACACAAAAGAAGGGAACAACAATAATGAATAATGTGAGAGCTCATTCATATGGTGCATTATTTTCCTAGAGAAATAAGAACAAATCCCCACTCACCCCAGATAGGTCACCAACAACAGAACAAAAATTAAAAATTATTCTTACTTTTAAGTTGGAAAGTCTGCAAATTTAATAAGGCTACTTATAAAAACCTGGGGAAGAAGCTATTTACAAAACCATGGATGATTCTATGATAGCTATACCACAGAAAAACCCATTTTTAAATGGGGTGACTGGTGACAATATGCAAATATTCCGTGGTGACAATATGCAAATATTCCATGCTAGGTGTTCCTAGCACAACTCACAGGTTGGATGGTCAATGTATCACCTGAGCAAGCCAGCATACTTGAATTCAATCCTGGGTGTCTTTGACATGGTGTGGAGTGTAAACCAACTTCACAGAGTTCTCTGGTTCTCTGGTCTACATGCACACCATGTCACATGTATGCCTTCCAGTAAAAATGAACCCTCAAACTGAAAATAATATTACTTTAAACATATAAATACCTTGTCTCCAGTACTTTCAACATTTCTGATACCATCATTATGTATCAAATAACATCTCTCATCTAAATTGTGTATGAATCAATCTGTATTTTCCAGTTATACAAACATTTTTACTATATTTCTTTGTTTAGTTTTCACCAGTGGCTTTCCCTTTTCTATACAGTCCTTGGTCATTTTTTTCAATTGATTTATTAGCATCTAGTACCAATCACTGCAACCATGACAATCATTTTAATACTAACTATAAATGCTTTATTTATGTTATTTCATTAAATGCTCATACTCCTGTATAATCGAAACTATTATAAATAAAAAACAGAGTTTGAGTAAATTATCATCATATTGTTATTACAAATAACTGGAATAATACATTTGACAGGTAAACTTGCTTGAACTATTAAACATTAGAGAGTAATGTGTCTAGAAATTGCTATCAGTGGAAAAATACTGTTTAGAAAAACTGAATTTACATGTCCTCTAAACATTTTATCTTCTGTTTATTGCTTTACTATAAATTCTTATTATCATATTATTTCAATTTTGTTTCCAATTAATTCTCAATTATAAGATAAATTAATCATATTCTTTGTTTCTGTACATATAACATGATAATATGCTTTATTATATTCAGATACAGAAACCACTGTAGTTTCAGAAAATAGTTTTATACAATAATTTTTAAGCTTCATTTTAAGATAAATAACTTATATACAGAGAATATATCTTGCATGAAACTATTATAACAAATGCCTTTGTTTATTAAAAATGTTATGAATAGTGCTAATCAGTAGATATTTTACTTACATCTTTTTCAGGCAGTCATGTTTTTGAGAATTTATGGTTGTAGGCTCTGATATTAATAAGAGGCAAATGTCATAGCAAATACCCTGATCCTTTGGCTCTTATAAGATTTTTACTTCATCTTCCTGAATGTTCTCTGAGCCTTATTTTCAAGAATATTTTGCAAATGTGTCTATTATGACTGGCATCCAGAATAGTGCATTTGCACTTGTGGTTTTGTGTAGTGGTCTCTGTATGTTGCAAAGAGATTCCTCAAGAAGTGAAGGCTATACTAGTCTGTACATAAAGGAACAATTCCTTCCCTCAGCCTCCTAACCAGAAGATGCTCCTGATGGATTTTTTTTTTTTGGTTTACTGTATTTGGTGCATACTTAAAATATATCTATAAATGGATATGTCAAGAAGCTGCATTAATGAAACAAACTACATGTAAAATAATTATCTTCACTAGAAAATCTATTAAGTAAAAGTAAAAATTATCCTTTAGCTCAGATTGCTAGATTATATTTTCTCTATTTATAATATGACTATGTTTCAATATGCAAATCAAAAATTGTCTCATCTCTAAAATCAAATGCACTCAGGAATATCAAATTACCTGAATTACTCCATGCTCCCTGCCAGAATAAAAACACCTGAGACAACTTATGAAGAGGAAATTTTTATTTTATATTGAAATACCAATTTATGCACACTAAGCCTTATTACATTGGCTTTCTAGTGATAGTTCATCAGAAACAAAGGCAATTATTCACCTCTGGGCATCAAGGAAGTAAAATGGGCTACAGAGAAGCCTCACAACATACCACATAAAGCCGTATTCTAGTGGCCTCCCATAATCTACTTAGTTATCAAATCCCAGTAGTTCTACCACATTACAGCACGGGTTGCAATAAAGTAGTTTTGCATATGGACTTTTGGGAAAATTCCAGATTCAAACTATAGACTTAGTGTATACCATGTCATTGAAAATATTTTATTGTATTATCTCTATGAAACATATTTGGTTTCATAGCTGAATTGTCAAAGACAAGGGAAATTGTTATTCATAGTATAATTTTCAATATGCAACTGAGTTTCTGTTGTGGTAGGTGTTAATTATTATACTGAAATAAATAGTTATGAAAGAAAGAATAGAAAATGTAATACTCTTCTGCAGAAAATGATAAGTCTGTTTACATTGCAAATTAATTTTTTTCTTCATTATAACTTGCTAGCTTATGATGACTATTGTAAATTTTACCTTATCTATTTTTTCTTGAAGTTAAGATTTCTAACATTTTTTGCAATTATGACTGAATTTTACAGCTATATTCAATGCTTTATTAGAGAAACAGGTGCTGAACATTCTATTTAAATAACAATAAAGAGACAGAATATAGGCCAGCATCTGCCCTATGGTTTCACTGGATGGTAGGGTGGCAAATACAGTGATACTAGAAATGGTTAACTTCATAGTGTTTTTATCTGTCAATATGTATTTCAAACATTTTCAAACACACATTTTGTAATGCTATATATATTTGGTACTAAAAATAATAGAAAATGCATGTGTATTTATATATGAAATTAATTCATTAATTTTCTACAAAAATACAAACTTAGAATATTATTGCCCATGTCAAAATGTTTTGTATGTTTCTGTTAATTTTTGAAAAATACTTAAGTGTATAATGTTCTTTGATCATATTTGTTCCATTCAAAACATTTCAAAGCCCTCCAGAGATTTCCAAAATATCCCTTTGATAACTATAGCAGTCTTGAAACTTTTAGCTTTTAAAAAACATCTTATTTTGAATAATGGTTCTTAAACATTTTAATCTCTCTTTTAGCACATTACCCACCACAGGTAATAGAAAGAGAGGATGGGGGGGTGTAATGGACTTGTTTTGAAATGGTTTTTTGGAGCAACTATTTGTGTCATCTGTAAATCAGTAATTTTTAGTTTGTAGGTCAGTAGGTACAGCTTGATCTACTCATAAACACTTAATGGAAATATTAGCAATCTAATTTGCTAGAGTCGTGTCAGTAGTAGAACCAGGATAGAGTAGGAGTAGTCAGGCCTCAGAGTCATCTGGAGTCAGCAGGAGGAACCAGGGCCAAGAGGAAAGTCAGGAAAAGTTCTCAGCTGTATCTCTCTCAGCAAAGCAAAGATACATGAAGGCTTGAGACCAATACAGTCTTCTTTTATAATAACCAACTGAGTTCAACTCTTGTGGTCTATATGCACATGCTTATAGGGCCATCCTGTAGCATGGACAGCCTACAAAATTTTGAACTGTGAAGAAAATTGACTTTCCCACCTCCAGGGGCCATCAGTTTTAAAATCTTCTCAGTGAGGTGTTGGAACTGATGAACCCCTCCTCCCACCATGCTAGAATGTTTTTTTGAGTTCATGTAGGAATTGTTCTGAGTTTCTGTGTAGAAGACAGTCTTTAACAGTAGTCCTCTCTTTTAGTGGGGCAATATAATCTCTCCAGAGCTCACAGAGACAGAAGAAACAAGCACAGGGTCTGCTTGTCTGTAGCAGGTCCTGTACAAATATCATATAGCTTTCATTAATATTTTTCTGGGAATCCTGAGTATGAGAATGAATGAGTTTCCAATTCTTGTTCCTATTCTTGGGTTCATTTCCTACTATTGGTTTGCCATATCCACCTTGTATGTTACTGCTTTTGTTGTTTTATCTTTATTATATTTTATTTTGTTAAGTTTTGTTGATATTTCTTAGAAGCCTAGGAATAAAAGAAATAGAAAGACAGGAGGCAAGTTGGGGAGAACCTAGGAGGAGTAGAGGGAGCAGACATGTAATCATTAGTGCATAAGAAAATGTATTCTCAATAAGAGAAGGAAAATAATCACTTCACCTCATCATCCACAATATTCCTTAAGCTTTGGGGCTACATGTGTATGTACATGTGTTTTGTTTGTTGTATATGTGCCTGTGTGTGTGTGCCTGTGTGTGTGTGCCTGTGTGTGTGTGTGTGTGCATGTGTGCGTGTGTGCGTGCGTGCGTGCGTGCGTGCGTGTGTGTGTGTGTGTGTGTGTGTGTGTGTGTGTTTGATATAGATCCACACTAAGAAGAGTAGAGTTCTCAGCCCTATGCCTATATGGTTAGTCTTTTCACCTAAAATGAAATAATGTCAATAACTGACAGGGTGTTGCGAATGAACATTTGTCTATACAGTAAAGGAAAAAAATTATTTAAGTACAAACTCAGTTTACAGAATGGAAAAAAAAAAACTTTGCTAGCTATAAATCTGGCAGATGTTTAATATCTAGAAGAACTCCATAAATAAATTGACAAGTCTTAAAAGATGGAATACAAATGGCCAATAAGTGGTGAAAAAACTGTACTACTTCATTGGCTTTCAGAGAATGCAAATAAAACCTAATTGAGGTTTTATATCACTCCAGTAAGAATAAGGTAATTAAGAAAAAAAATCAAATAGAAGAAAAAGGGGAGGAGGGGGAAAGCTAATACAAACAAATGCTGGAGAAGTGGTGCACAAATGAGAAAACTACTGGTAAGAATGTAACCAAGATCAGCCACTATAGAGGTCAGTATCAAGGTTTCTAAGAAAATTAACAATGGATCCTCTATTTGCTATAATCCTCCTAGGTATACAAACAAAAGATTCCAAGTTAACACACCGCAAGTAAATTTGCACATCAGTATTTATTACAACACTCAAGGTTTGGAATCATTCTAGGCAATCAATAATGACAGAGTAAATGAAGACTCTGAAGTACATATGCACAACATAATTTTTAAACACAAAGAAGAAATTTGTGTTACTTTGTGTTATTTTCAAAAAGTAGGTGCAACTGGAAATAATCATATAAATTGATTTCAAGGCAGTCTTAGGCATGTGTTTCATAGTTGCTTCATAAATGTTATATGACTACATAAAGTCAGATACTAGTATATGTTCTGAATGAAGAAACAAAATTGTCTAGGAAAGCAAAGGAGACCAATAAGATTTGGATAAATAGTTGCTTGGACTCATGGAAGAAAAGGTGCTCAACACACAATTTATACATATATCAATGTGTCTTCATGTGCCATAGTTCAATTAATAATAAATTATTTAATAAACAGCTTAAATATGGATATCAATATCAAACTCAATTACTTTGTGAAATATAGGTCAGTGAAGTATGAGAAGTACCCAAATCAATACAGACAACCACCGTTGATTCTGATTGTTCACAATAAATAGATGATAAGCCCCCATGGTGGTTTGATATGCTTGTCACAGGAAGTGACACTACTAGAAAGGGTGGGCCTTGTTGGAGTAGCTGTGGCCTTACTGGTGAAAATGTGTCACTTTGAGACCTCTTCTTAGCTGCTTGGAAGACAGTAGACTTCTCCTGTTTGCTTTTACAACAACATGTAGAACCCCCAGCTCCTCTAGTCCTGAACATTTCTGGAATCTGCTATGCTTCCTGCTACTATGTTAATGTACTGATCTTTAGACCCTGTAAGCCAACCACAATTAAATGCTGTCCTTTGGAAGTGAGGCCTTAGTATTGTGTTTCTTCACAAAAATGGAAACTCTAACTAAGACAGAAGTTGGTTCAAGGGGCTAGGGTATTGCTCTTATAGACTTGATGATATTTTTACTTGGAGAAATGTGGATTTGGAGAGTTTAAATTTAGAAAGCCATGGAATGTTTTAAGTGGGACTTAGTGGGCCATCCTAGTAGGAACATGGAAGACATTGGTGCTGAGTGTAATTCAAACTCTGGAGATCATTCTTACAAGGTTTTGGTGAAGAAAGTTGCTGGGTTTTGCACTTGTCTTTAGAATGCCTGAGGCTAATGTAAAGAGAATAATCAGATTAATTGCATTGAAAAGGAAGTCTCAAATCAATCTAGTATAGACTCTGTGCTCTGGTTTAGTCCCATGAAGAATGTTTTATGAGATATAGCAAACTTATAAAGAAAAATTATAAGATATGTGGTTCAAGTAATAAAAGGGCACCAGGAAGTACAGTGGAGTGAAATCCTGTGTTCGAGGAGATACACATATTAAGGAGTCGGGACTTTGGGTCAAAATTCCATCCACCTTATTGTTTATGCCTTTGACTTTGAAAAAGAAATAGCTATATCTAGACATAATTTTTGTCTGGTTACTGCTTTTATCTGGACTTTTAATCTGTAATGAACTACAACCCAGAACTGGAAGACAGGGTCTTTTGATCTTGAGGAATAGTGGCCATGAAAAGTTTAGCCACAGAAATAGGGGCACATACCTTTAATTCCAGGAGGCAGAGACAAGCAGATGTCTGAGTTCAAAGTCAGCTTAGTATAGATCAAATTCTAGGTGAAGAAAAGTTTAAGTCCAGGCGTGGTGGTACACAACTTTGATCTCAGCATTCAGGAGACAGTCATGCTGATCTCTGAGATTGAAGTTAATCTACAGAGAAAGTTTCAGGACCGAGAAGCTTAAGCAGTAAGGAATTAGAAGTCATAAAGGTGGTGATAATATAATAGAATAAGGGGGCCATGTTCCAGTCCCAGCAAGCAGCAGATCTCAGCATCTTTGGACACGTGGCTCTGACTGTAGAATCCAGAATAAAAGGGAATACTGGGACAATTGATGTTGGTTAGTGTTCGGTGGTAGGTAGAGCCTCTACGCCATATACAATCTGTAAGTATCATGGAACTTCATCAAAGAAGGAACTATAATAATGTAAGAGACAGAGGATGGGCAGAGATACTCTGAAATGCTGTCTTTTATACATGGTATAACTTTTGCACACAGAAACTAAAAGCACTGTGCTTAACCAGAGTAAATCTGTCTATGATCAAACCAGGAATAAATTCCAGTTTGGAGTATGTTAAGGCTCTGGAAGACTTCATTTCAGCTGAGGTGTTATTGGAGATAAGTGGCTGTTTAGAGAGGGAAATTCACATCTTTGGTTTGGCTGCCGTTGATTAGTTACCTATGTCCCAGTAAATAACCCAATACTAATATTTACATGGATAGCACTACATGGATTAAGTGGGTTATAATAATAAAGACAAGCAGGAATAAATCAAGGTGAAAGGGTGATGTATTGGAGGGATCTGGCTATTTGTAGGAAGGGAGCAAGGAGTGGGGATGGTCCAGATATGTTGTACTCATATATAAAATGCTCAAAAAATGAATTAAAATACAAATTTAGTTTTAAGCATTGTTTAACATAATTATAAGACTGATGTCAATCCTGATAGGGTACACCCTGTAAATAAGAACGTTGACAAAAGCAGTCTGATAGTTTATGTTTGTTAGCCATTTGCTTATGTTGTATTTTCTTATGCAGTTACACATATTTTATATTAGTGGAAGTTGAACTTATTTTCACCTTTTCTACTTACATTTTCTGCTACTTTTAATTTTTATCATATTTTAGAAGAAAATTCCATGTTGTCTCTCTTGCATTAAAATACTTGTTTAAATGTTATTAAGTCATTAATGCAAATAGTTTAATTTAGCCACTCTGGTTGAGAAATTGTCTGTTCACTGTCCATTTTACTGAATTAATGTAAGGCCTACCATGGAACTAAATGTAAGAGATGGAACTCACATTTACTTTTAATCATTTATATGAGTTAATTTATTAAACTTTGAAAGTGTAAATTATGCATATTTATTATGTACTTAAATCAACAAATTAAAATGATATGGCAAAGTGCACATTTGTATTATAATGCAGTCTTCATCTTAGGTTTACATAAATCCTTGAAAATCTACTAAACTTTGGGTCAGATTTTCCTCTACATCTTCCAAGCTTAATATTATGGATCTATATAATACGGATCAAGTAACATGGATCTGTGCTAACCCTGAGGAAAGACTTCTAGGAATATTTTCCTCCATGATCTCTTCTTAATCACCACCATTACAGAGCATACTTGGATCATAATTCAGGGAAAAATTCAGGAGGTACCTACCTGATATCATCATTTCTGCTGTCTTGGTTTCATGGTGCTTGAAGGTACCATTCAAGCTACCTAAGGAGAAAACTGATTACCAATCTTACCCAATTGTGACATTTTAGTGCTGACCTGCATAGCAAGTTGTTACTATTGGTTCAACAGTGGCACAAATAGGATAGAAATGAACACTTTCTTATTAGATTTAAAGCCCTGTCAACAAGATTAAAGTCATACTTGGCACTACTGATGGATCAAGAACCCGTGGCTAAAGATGTCATGGATTCTAGGGGAGAACCTATTACTATTATGTTAAAAGGACATTGAATTAAACAGACACACAGTTAACTCATTATACAATATATAAATACAAATCTCAACCATCATCTGAGAAATCACTATGCGCAGTAGATCACGATCATAACTGGACAAAATGTAGACATTACGTGACTAAAAACTGTTCAGCCTTAAATGGAACATAAGTAACCCCCACTAAGATCAGGGATCATTCTTGAAATGGTGATGATGTATAAAAGTCAGAGGCAATGGATGGCTACAAGGAAACAGTGGTTTTTTAGATGTGACAGGGCAGCTGCAGATATGAATTCACAGTGTTTGTAAAAGCATGCATAAAACCTGTGCAAGTCTAGGCCAAGCCAACTTCCATCATGGAGATGGGAACTGAGTACAAAATTCCACCATCAGCCATAGAGATAATACCATAATATATTCAAGGTAGAATAATTAGGTTACATAGGTATGTACTACAATTATCCTCCCTATAATTTCCTGCCAAGATGGATCATGCCTCAAACTCTAACCTAAAATAATTCTTTTTGTCATTTTAACGAAACAACAGAAAAAGAAAAAATAAAAGAGAAATGTTTTCATTTGAAATGATGCTAACATTTGATATCACCTACTATAATTTGTTTTCTGTCCTTTCTTCAATACTGTCAAAAGTCTTACACAAAGTGAACACAAGCACACACACACATACACACACATACACACACATACACACACACACACACACACACACACACACTCACTCACTCACTTCTTGAAGCTTTACAACATTCATTATTTGGGATTAGATTGCTCTCAACACTTAAGGGAGAATAGTATTCATTGCAAAGGATTTTGATTCTTCCATGGCTTACAGCTACCTGTATGTAGCTCCAGCTAAAATAATATATTTTCTATGACCTCCATGGGCACATGCATTCATGTATACATACCTGTCCCAACATACAAATATATAAAATATGTCTTAACAATAAGTGCATTACTAGCTAATCAATCAAAAATATGTTCTTGTATATATCTGAGATTATTTAGAATTATTTGAAACTAATCTTTTGTTTTAACACAAGATTCTTTCATCCTACATGTACTAATGAATGAAACTCCAAAAATATGTCCAGTATCACCTTTATGACAATATTATTAAATTTTTCCATAAGCTTCCTTAACTACTTATGTAATAAATTAAATTCTTTCATATGTTTTGGCAGTTGCATTTGGATCTTTCAACTCTACTACATAAGCAGTTAGGCTATAGACTCATTTAGACTTTTTCATAGTTGTATGCTTAGCTATTACACAGAATATATATTTACTTAATACATTTAATTAACTTTTTCAAGATTATGATAAATTTATGTTTCAGTGAATTCAAGAATAAATTTTAAAATGCACAATTGAAACATTCATCTTTTAGTTCCAAAATATTTTTGTTTGGTAACATATATAATACTAAGAATTTATATGACTGAGAATATATGTGAATGAAAACATTGAAGCTTAGATGACAGAACTGCATATTATTTGTAATACCACTTCTGCTTCAAGACAGCACAATTATAAAATTGAAAAGTATTCAGACTAGCATTCCTCTGTGATTTTTTTCTATATCCAAACACAGAACTACTGTACTCTTGACACACATATATTTATGCATTAATTATTAATTATATTCATTAAACATTAATTATATTTTAGCATATTGAAATCATAAGCATTCTTATTGCTGCATAATGATAAGTCAAGTAATAATACTGTACTAAATCACATCACTAATGTTTTCATGTTGTAAGGTGAAGTTCACATATTCACTATTATTAAAAACTTAAAGCTGGTCTACCACAGTGGCAGGAGTAGATTCATTACTCTGGTCCTTCCTCAAGTTGATCATTTCTTGTTCATGGATTACTGCTGTAGTACATTCATATGCTATAGCAGTGGTCTGTGATGATAGAAAACGCTATACAAGCTGCCAAGGAAGAAAACACTTAAAGAGCCCTATTCATCTCCAAAACTTAAAATCTTAAAAACCATTTATATATGCATATATATGTACAGAGATAGGGAACAGCCAACTAATGATTATTTGTGGCCACCAACACAAAGGTACTACTTATTTCATCTTCAGAGATACATTGCCTTACTAGTCATTGTCACAGCATCTCTGGTGGCTAGCTGGAAGTCTATGGGGATGATTCTAGCTGAGATTCCTACCAGATATGGATACAGTAGCTGAAATGGATACCTCTTGTAGGCAGGCAGGAATTTCAGAGGAGTGAGGGACATATTAACCCACTCAGAAAAAATTTAACCCAAAATTTACCTTGCCTATAAGTTGTCCACAGACAAAGATGGAGCAGAGCGTGAGGGAACAGCTAACCAATGACTATTGGTTGCCAACAACACAACAGAACTACTGATTGCACCTTACAGATTACCAGTCATTGTCATGGTTTATAGGTGTTGTACCTAGGTAAATCTGTTAAATTCCTTGACAGCTTGTATAAAATATTTAGTGCCCTAGAAGCTGGCCTACAGGAAAGAAAAGCATTCACTTCTAATTGAGCTCAAATCCTTCGAGTCTTATGTGTTAAGAATAGGGGCACACCCTCAAACTCCAAGAGATAAACAAGTGCTTTCTTAATTTTGTTGTTTGGTGAATTTCATGGACTACCCTGACTCAAAGAGATAGTTCTCTGTTCTAGTCTAAGATTTAGATTCCTGCCTGAAATTACTTAGGCTAGAACAAAGAAGTAATTTCAGGCAGAAAACTAGATCTTAGGCTAGAACAAAGGAGTAGGTTTCAGGCATGAAAATAATTTGGGCTATGGCAGGAAAATAGGCTCAGCTATTTTGGTCAGCCTGATAAGCGCTTAGAAACAGTGATCACATGAGTGACCATGGGACTTTGTTTATTGCTTTGCTTGTTCTTTGATTATTTGTGTTTATGGTCTTGCTTGTTATTTGAAGATTTGCATCTATTGTATTGATAATTCCTCAACTTAGAACTGACCTTAATACTTGCAGGCAATTAAAATGCTATAAAAGCAGATTGGGAGAAATTTAACAAACAAATCTCTATTGAATTTATTTTCAAATTTATACTTTTAAGACTTTTAAAAATATTAAAACTAATATGATCATTCTTCTTTGATGTATTCTTATATATGTATATATGTGAAATATACATATTTTATAAATGTAAAAATATATTTTTTACTTTCAAAAGCATGTAAGCTACAATGAAAATGGAAAAAAATTTTCCCTGCTTTTGTGTAGTTCAAGTTCACATGTGGCATTCTGTTGTCTGTTGTTATTCAGGATCCTCTAAGGAAAAAGACCATTAAATGCTATAGGTAACTGAGAGAGAAAGAGAGAGAGAGAGAGAGAGAGAGAGAGAGAGAGAGAGAGAGAGAGA
>JANHMN010000005.1:23190104-23322360 GCA_030674055.1 Rhabdomys pumilio
AGAGAGAGAGAGAGAGAGAGAGAGAGAGAGAGAGAGAGAGAGAGAGAGAGAGAGAGATTTCTCAAGCTAGTTACTGGAGTTTTGTTAGATTATGGTTCTTGTGAGGATCATTGTCTGCCCAAGCATCAAAAGTTTCTTTAAGATTTTACAAACGCACACACACACACACACACACACACACACACACACACACACACACATATGCACGCACACATGCACATACTCACACACACATGCACATGTATATATGCATGTATAAATTGTTTGTAAGTTTATACCTTTGGAGTTGGATAGGACTCTTTAATTTTTTCCTTGGAAGCTTGTATAATATTTTCTAATATCAAAGCAACTAGACCACTTCTATAACATATGTATGTATTACAGCAGTAATCCAAGAAAGAGAAGTGATCAACTTGAAGAGAAACGTGGGATCAGCTTGACGGAGGAAACGAAAGGAAGAAAGTAATGCAATTTCATTTCAACTAAAACATGTTTAGAATCATTTCACTTTTTGATATTACAATTATATTATTTCTTTCTTCCCTTTCCTTATTACAAACCTTCCCATATACTCAGATGCTCTAAAATATGTAAAAACAAAAACAATTGCTGGATAAATCGTGAGCACTTGGGAGACTATGTGGGAATTTACTATGTATGAAGACTATGTTTTTAAAAATGGAGCAGTGGCTATTTTAGCACAGTTGTCTATTCAGTCTTTGCAAATACTTCATAAGAAAACAATTTTGTTCAAACTACCAATGGTATAGTTAATATCAGTAGGGTCAGGTATAAAATGCTACAATTAACTTTGACTTATTGTCTCATGTATCTTACTTAGCAGAGAAAACAGGTGTAGACAATTCTTACTATTTTCATGGTTTTCCTGAGTCTACTGAATGTTATTGTTGCTTAGGTAATATCATTTCTTGACTATTAAATTTTACTAGTTGAACAAGAAATGTTTTCATTTTTATGAGTTATATTTAATAATTCAAACCATGATATAATGATAAGTGCAAAAAGATTATATCTGCAATCAACATTTGGCAATATGATGAAATAATTTTATTTACTGAAACTATGTTTTCATAGCAATATTGGTAAGGAAATATTACTATTATTAAAATTTTACAATATTAGCAACAAAAACCATGAAAGATGTGAAAACACTTATGATGACTAAAAATTTTCAGGTTATAATGTTGTTATAATGTTAGTAGTTTAATTTAAATGGATTTTCAAAACAGGGAGACATTATAAATATGGGAGAATGAATAGAGGTACATGTATAATATTTACTTGTTCTTCTGTAAATATATCCAATATCATGCTATTTATTTCATATATTGAATGATATAATTTATATATTTCTCACTGTTCTTATAATATGCTATTTTTCTATGAAGAAATGATTGAGAAATATGAAAATATGTACCTAGTTTTAAAAAAATCCTGACTTTCAGCAAAATACAACACAATAAAATAATAATAATAATAATAATAATAATAATAATAATGAAAAAGCAAATCAATACTACCACATCACACACAAATTTATTCCTATAAGTTGAATTTACCTATTAGTTAATTATATATAATCATAATTGTTATAAAGGAATGCGCATAAAAGTTTACTTTCTTTATTCTTCTGTCAGTCACCTTCCACTGCAGTGATTCATTCATTCAACAATAACAGCATTAACAAGTATATTTTTAATGAGAAAGAAACAGAGAAAGGCAGATACAGGCAGAGAAAATATAAATGGATCAGTGAAAAAATAAAACGTAATCTCTGTTTCCCTAAAAGTTTATATCTAGTTTAATAAAACTATTCTATACAAATGAAATGCAAAAATATCTGTAATAAATACTATAATGCAGAAATCATAAAACTAAGGAATATAGTGGTGGTCATAGTGGAAACTATGAAGCCTGTAGCATAAATAAAATGTTTAATGATGTCTTTAAATTTTAGGTGAAGCTTGACAAATAGAAAAAAAATCGTCCATGAGATTATCTTAGTAGAAAGTGTTACATTGGAAATAGCAAATGAAAAGTTCATGGGGCATAAATATTCAAAAAGTTCACAAAGAACTTCTAATGTTATTAGAACACAGAGAAGGAAATGATATTGTGGAAAGAGAGCAGTAGCCTCTGATGATGAGGATATAGATCAGGGCAGCCATAAGAGTAAGTATTTTGGGAGTTGCTAACAGAATTAAAAGTAGATCTAATACAATATCTAGCTATCTTGCAAATGGGTATATATTCAAAAGAAGTGAAAGTGTCATACGAAGGACATTGATATACATCCATGCATTCATAATCACAAAGATATGTAATTAGTTTAGATGCATACCAGCAGATGACTGGAAATACAAAATGTTGTGTATATACAATGGTGCCATATTCATGTTTTAAAAGAATGATTTCTTTTGTAATTTCCATCATCATAGTTAGAACAAGATAGATATTGTCTTGGGTATAATTATGCACAAAATAAAAGGCCTGCATTTTGTCTTTCTTATGTGCAAAACAAATACATTTAAGCACTTCAAAATTAAATGACAGTAATGATAACTTGAGTTTGAGAAGATGGTGTAGAATAACTAGACCAACAAACTGATGTGGATTAAAAAGGAATCTTACCTAGTGTTAGTGGTAATGTAGTAGAGCCTTCCTCAGTTTGATAACCTTTACTCTCCATAAATGAAATTTGCCTCAACTTCATCCCCTCCCCTGAGCTCTATATTCTGGCTCACAAGTCCAGCTGCATTCCCAGAGGCTAGATTTGCACTGGGGACCCCAGGGAAGATATCAACCTCTGCCAACCAACTTTCCTTAAGGCACTCCCCACAGCTCCAAACTACAACCAATACCCTGTCCTCCATATTCTGGCCTACATTAGTTGGAAAAAGACCATTTCTTTCATGGAGGATATGCTGATTGTAGAAACTCCAGATAAGACACTATCCTCTACTACCTAACTCTTTTTAAAGCCTTCCAAGAGCCCCAAACTGCACTTCCCGCCCTCCATAATCCAGCCTACAACTTAGCTGTTTTTCCTGTTGCCATGCAGGCATTAGGAACCCCTGTTAAGAAAACACCTACCATCTTACTTGCTCTCCTTAAAGCCAGTTCAACAGCCACAAACTGCATCCCTTCTCCTGGCACCATATTCTGCCCCATAACTTTGGCAGAAGATGTCTTCTTTCCTGGAGGACATGCAGCACTAAGAACCGCAGAGACCAAGCAGGTACACAGAAATCCAGAAACGACACAGGTACTTGGAACTCTAGAGGCAACATGGCACCCAAAATTCCAAAAGTCACAAGGGCCCAAACAAACAAACAAACAACAAAAATAACAAAGACACCTTATTGGACCTGAACAAAGAAACCTAATCCACTCAGGCCAGAAGACCAGAGAAGAAACAGAACTCAAGGGGGAAAAAATCATCCAAAATACATCCATCTAATAGTGGTAAACTCAGAAATCAGCATCTAAACCTATAACCCCAAACCCAGATGACTTGAGGCCAGCACAATAACACAACCAACAACATACAGGCCAATACAGTACCACTAAAACCCAGCTATCCTACTACAGCAAGCCTTGAATACTCTAACACAGCTGAAGCATAACAAAATTACCTACATGTGATCATATGAAGTTAATAGAGGCCTTTAAAGAGGAAAGTGAATAAATCCTTTAAAGAAATACAAGAAAATATAAACAGGTGAAAGAAATAAAAAAAAAATACTTTTCAAGACCTGAAAATAGAAATTGGAACAATAAACAAAACACTAACTGAGGGACTTCTGAAGATGGAGAATCTTGGTAAATGGAGAGGACCTATAAATTGAAAAATCACCAACAGAATATAAGAGATGGAAGAGAGATTCTCAGGCACAGAAGATACAATAGAAGAAATCAATACAAAATGTAGGGTTTTGCCAGAACCCTCATACCTTGATAGGCGAGATATCTCCATGAAAAGCCTCCAGTTCACAGGCCCACAAAAAAGGTCAAAGAATATATCAAATCTAAAAAGTTCATGACAGCAGACATCCAGGTAACCTGGGATACTCGTATGCTCTTTGTTTAGCGTTCAGTGCTTGGGTCCCCCAAGGGCCCAGGCTAGTTGACTCTCTTGGTATTGTTGTAGAGTTCTTATTCCCTCTGGGTGTTCAATCTTTCCCCAACATCCACAAGATTTTCTGAGCTAGGTCTAATGTTTGGCTGTGGGTCTCTGCATCTGTTTGAGTTAACTGTTGGGTGAAGCATCTCAGAGGATGGTTAGGTTAGGCTCCTGTGTGAGAATCCAGGCTGACATCTACATAGGAGGCAAATTTCTTATATGCAACAAAAGGATTAATCCTGTTTTCACATCCATTCTGTTTGCCTGTGTCTTTTACTGGGGAATCGAGTCCATTGATATTGGCGATATTAATGACCAATGGTTAATTAGAAGGAAATTAGGGAAACAACACCCATCACAATAGACACAAATAATATATTTTGCTGTAAAACTAAACAAGCAAGTGAAAGACCTGTATGACAAGAACTTCAAGTCTTTGAAGAAAAAAATTGAAGATCTCAGAAGATAAAACGTACTTCTGTACTCATGGATCAGTAGCATTAACATAGAAAAATATATAAATACATAAAGGAACCTACAGACTCAATGCAATTTCCACCAAAATTTCAACGTAACTCTTTACAGAATTTGAAAGAAAACTCTCTTAAAAAAACAAAACAAAACTGCAAGAAAGCTAAAAAAAAAAAATCGTGTACAATAAAAGAACTTCTAGAGGTATCAACATCCCTGAAATCAAGCAGTACAGCAGATCAATAGTAACAAATCCTGAATGGTATTGGCATAAAACCAAAGAGGTGGATCAGTGGAATCGAATCAAAGGCCCCCACACTTAAATCCACACACCTATGGACATTTGATTTTACAAAAAGATGATACAACGGAAATAAGAAATTATCTTCAAAGATGGTTTTAGTCTTACTGGATGTCTGCATGTAGAAACATGCAACTAGATTTATATGTGTCATATTATACAAACCTCAAGTCAAATGGATCTAAGAACTCAACATGATTTCAGATACACTAAACTTGATATAAGAGAAGGTGGGGAATGCTCTTGAATGCTTTTGCGCAGGAGACAATTCCTGAATAGAACACCAATTACTTGGGCAGTATGAACAACTAATAGTACATGCATGGGGCATCATGAAATGAAAAGCCTCTGTAAAGAAAAGAATGTCATCAAAGGGGAAAGCAGTAACACAGAGAATGGGAAAAAACTTCATCAAACACATTTCTGACAGAGGGTTGTATATCAAGTACTCAAGAAATTAGACAGGAACAAACCAAATAATCCAATTAAGAATAGGACACAGATTTAAACAGAATTCTCAACAGAGGACTCTCAAATGGTTGAGAAATACTAAAAGAAATGTTCAACATAATTAGCCACCAGGGGATGCAAATTAAAACAAATTTGAAATTCCATCTTACATCTGTCAGAATGACTGAGGTCAAAAACTCATGTGACAACTCGTGCTTGGGAAGATCTGGGGGAAAAGGAACATTCCTCCATTGCTGGTAGAAGCACAAACTTTTAAACCACTATGGAAATCAACGTGACAGCTTCTCAGAAACTGGAAATTAATCTACCTTAAGACCCAGACATACCACTGCTAGACATACACCCAAAGGATGCTCCACCATCCCCCAAGGACAACGTGCTCAACTATGTTCATAGCAGGATTATTCATAATAGTCAAAAACTGGAAACAACCCAGATATCCCTCAAGAATGATTAAAGAAAATGTGATACATTTACAAAATGGTATATTACTAAATTATTAAAAACAATAACATCGTGAAATTTACAGCCAAATGGATGGAACTAGAAAATATTATACTGAGTGAACTAACCCAAACCCAGAAAGAAACACAAGATACATATTCACTTATAAGTGGATATTAGCTGCAAAGTAAATTAGAGGATAACCCTGTTACAATACACAGATCAAAAGGAAGCTAAGAAACAAGTAGGGCTCAAAGTGGACATGTAAATCTTGCAGATAATGAGAAAAAATAGAAATTATGAGTGGATGGGGCTAGGGTACTAGATTCAGTTAGATTCATTTGGCAATTGGTCAATGGGAGAAGAGGAGATATTAGGTGGGATGAGGAGAAAGTACTGGGAGAGATGACTGGAATTGGGGACCATCTCTGGGATGAGATAGAATCCTAAGGCAATAGAAATTCTCAGAAATTGATAAGGTTGACTCTAGCTAATACTACTAGCAATGGGGCATGTAGAGCCTGAACTGACTATATTCTGTAACAAGACAAAACTTCATGTGGAGGGATTCAGACACCAATCCAGTCACAATTCCTTTGACCTACAATTCGTTTAGCCTACAAGGTGCACTGAAGTAAAAGTGGAGCTGAGATTGAGGGATAAGTCCAGCTTAAACCTCATGCCATGAGTAGAAGCCTACCCCTAACACTGCCTGGAGGGCCAGAAATCAGAGGCTCCATAGCCCAGAAGCCTAGGATAAAATCAAACACTAGTTCAAAAAAAAAAGAACAGTCAATAAAATGATTTTTAATGATATTCTGATAAGTTTAAGGCCCATCTTCCACTATGTTCATAGCAGCCTTCTTTATAATAGCCAGAAGCTGGAAACAACCCAGATATCCAACAACAGAGGAATGGATACAGGAATTGTGGTTCATTTACACAATGGAGTATTACTCAGCTATTAAGAATGAGGACAACATGAGTTTTGCAGGCAAATGGATGGAACTAGAAAATATCATCCGAGGCCGGGTGGTGGTGGCGCAAACCTTTAATCCCAGCACTTGGGAGGCAGAGGCAGGCAGATTTCTGAGTTCGAGGCCAGCCTGGTCTACCGAGTGAGTTCCAGGACAGCCAGGGCTACACAGAGAAACCCTGTCTCAAAACAAAACAAAACAAAACAAAACAAAACAAAAAAACAAGAAAAAAATCATCCTGAGTGAGGTAACTCAGACCCAAAATGAGATGCATGGTATGTACTCACTAACAAGTGGATATCAGCCAAAAATGTACAGAATATCCAAGATTCAATCCACAGAATTAAAGAAGGCTAATAAGCCAAAAGCCCAAGTGAGGATGCCTCAATAACACTTGGGAGGGAGAAGAAAGCAATCTCGTGGGGCGTGGGGAGGTGTGGAGGTTGGACCTGCTTGGTAGAGGTGACAGTGATGGGAAGAGGGGAACATGATCAATGATCAGGTATTGAGAGAATATTGGAAGGGAAGGACTGAAGCTCTCAAGACCAGCAGAAAGAATGGAAACACACAACTTTTGGAGGTTGGAGGTGGAGACACCCTCTGGAATATTCCAGAGACCTGAGAGTTAAGGGACTATCAGGACTCAGGGGAAGGGACCTTGGATGAAGTGCTCTATAGTGGGGAGGCTTGTAGTGTCCACCTCTAGCAGAAAGACAGGGCATCAAGTGGAGGGATGTGGTTGTGATCCCACAAACACTCTGACCCAGAATTGTTCCTGTCTAAAAGAACTACAAGGACAAAAATGGATAGGAACCTGAGGAAAAACAGATTCAGTGACAAGCCCAAATTGAGATCCAACTCAGAGGGAGGCCCCAAGGTCTGGCACTATTACTGATGCTATGGTGTGCTTACAAACAGGGACCTATCATGACTGCCCTCTGAAAGGCCCAACAGGCAGCTGAAAGATTCAGATGCAGTTATTTACAGCCAACCAATGTACAGAAGCTGCTGACCCCTGTGGTTAAATTAGGCAAAAGCTAGAAATATCTGAGAAGGAGGGTGACCCCATAGGAAGACTAGCAGTCTCAACTAACCTGGACCCCTGGGATCTCTCAGACACTGAGCCACCAACAAGGCACATACCTCAGCTGATATGAGGCCCCCAACACTACCGGGTCTGGACTCAGTCAGAGAATATGCACCTAACCCTTGAGAGACTTTGGGTCTCAGGGAGTGGGGAGGTCTGGTGGGGTGGCAGGGGTGGGGACATCCTCTTGGAGACTGGGGTGGGCCAGGAGATGTGGGATATGGAATAATCAGACGGTGGACTGGGAAGGGAATAAAATCTGGAGTATAAAAAAAAATTGAAGAATAAAAAAATCGTATTCTGCTATGCTCATAGATCTTCAGAGAAGTTTTATTCAACAGCTGATGGAAAACAGAAGCAGAGACCCACAGTCAATTTAGGTTGAGCTTGTGGAATCCTGTGGAAGAAGGAGAGAAAGGATTGTAGGAGTCCCATGGTTAAAAGATACCACCAGAAAACAACAGAATCAACTAATCTGGGTCCATCAGAGCCCATGGAGACTGAACCACCAACCAGAGAACACGAGTGGATCTGACCTCAGACCTTTGCACATTTGTTACAGTTTTGTAGCTTGGTCTTAATGTAGTAGTAGAAACAGCAAGAGGAGGGTCTGTGTATGACTCTGTGGCTGGCTTTGGATGTCTTTCCCATAACTGGGTTTCCTTGTCCAGCTATTAATAGGAGATATGCCTAATTTTCCTGCAATTACGATGTACCAAGGTTGATTGATATCCATGGGAGGTTTGCCCTTTCCTGATGAAACTCAGAGGAGTAGGTGGAGTGGGAAAATTGTTGTAGAGACTGGGAGGAGAGAAAGGAGGGGAAACTGCAGTTGGGAATTAAATAAATAAGTGAAGGAAGAAGAAGGAAGGAAGGAAGGAAGGAAGGAAGGAAGGAAGGAAGGAAGGAAGGAAGGAAGGAAGGAAGGAAAATGTAATACTTGCCATTAGCATGTGTTTCTATTCAAAACAACTCAAAATTTATAATGCAGTTTTGATTCCTTTATGTCATGATTATAGTTTCCAATACATGTTTTTAGAACATTATCACTTTTCAAATATTATCTCTCCATTCTTAGGAAATAATTTCCTAGAATTCTCATTTTATTCAGAGCATGAATTTATCATGGTGTCATGGGGTCAAGAGCTTTAAGAGGTTAGCCTGAGGAAAGTCTTTGAATGTTCCATCTCTCACATTTTGGAAAACAGTATTTTTTTTTCATTTCTCCAGTTGAAATAATATTTTTGTGTTTGTTTTTCCATTTCAATTATTTCTCAGTCACATATTTCAACCTGAATGCAGCTTTCCTTTCATCAAAGATCTCAGTTCTTCCCCACACACCAGCTCCCTTTTATCCCAGATCCACCAGGCTTCTCCCCTAAGAAAAGAGCAGGCCTTCAGGGAACATTAACCAAATAAGGCAAAAGTAGCTACAATAAGACCAAGTACATATTCTCACTTCAAGGCTGGACAAGAAGGCAAACCAGTAGGACTAAAAGAGTCCTACAAGCTTGTAAAAGAATCAGAGACAGCCCCTGCTTCCACTGTTAGGACTCTCATAGGAATTCCAGGCCACACAACTATAACATACAGAGGACCTTGATCAAATCCATACAGACTGCCTGATCTCTGTGAGTCTAATTGAATCCCGGTCAATTGATTCAGTGAGCCATGTTCTTGTGGTGGTTTTGATGCCTCTGGCTTATCCAATCCTTCCTCCCCCCTCCTCCATAGGACTCCCCAAGCTCTACCTAATTTTTGATTGTGGAGATCTCTGTATCTGCCCCAATTAGTTTCTGAATGAACTTTCTTTGATGGCGATTATGCTAGATTCCAGTCCCAGCACATCATGCAGGCATGAGAAATTGTATGCTAGAATGTTAGTGTCTCAGTCTCGCCACTTGAAGGTTTTCCTGGTTACAGAGGACTACCGGTTCAAGCTACATATTGCCCATTAATAGGAGTCTTCACTAGTGTTGCTCTTGTAGATTCAATGTGGTTTCCATTGCACTAGGTTTTATTTTATCTTGCCCATGAAATGGCCCTCAGTTCCTGTCACCTTACCTAGTATTCTTTCCCTCTATCTACTCTCACCTGATCCCTCCTGTCTCCATCCCCAGTCTACCCATGAAGCTGATTCTATTTTCCTTCCCAGGAAGATCCTTGGGTCCTTTTTAAGTCTTCCTTGTTACATAGCCTTTCTAGGTCTTTGGATTGTAGCATGATTATCCTTTACATTACAGCTAATATTCAGCTATAAACGAGTACATATCATGTTAGATTTTCAAGGTATGTGTGACCTCACTCAAAACATTTTTTTCTAGTAGTATCCATTTGCCAGCAAATCTCATAATGTCATTGTCTTTAATGGAGTTAATTCTCTGTTGTGTAAACATATCATATTTTTTATGTTGCAATCTGACATTTATTGACCTGCAGTATTGTTTCTTTTTTGTTACTTTAATTTTTTACATCCCAATAGTTACCCACTCCTGGTTCACCCTCCCACAATTCCTCATCTCATTCTTCTTACCCCTGTCCCCATCTCCACACCCCTATCATGCCTTCCCAGTCCCTGGGACCTCAAGTCTCTTGAAGTTTAGGCATGTCTTCTCTCATTGAGGCCAGATCAGGCAGTTCTGTGCTGTATATGTGTCAAGGATCTTCTAAAATGTACCAGAGACCTGGAAGGTGAGAGACTCTGAGGACTCAAGGAAAGGAACCTTAGATAAAATGCCTAACAGTGGAGAGAGTTCACCTCCAGTAAAAAGACTCCGTCAAGTGGAGGGATGTGGTTGCCATCCCACAGTCAAAAACTCTGATGCAGAATTGTTCCTGTCTAATAAAACTTCAGGGACAAACATGGAGAAGAGAGTGAGGGAAAGGAGGTCCAGTGACTGGCCCAACTTGGGATCTGCCATAAGGGGGGGGGGGTCCAAGTTCTGACACTATTATTGTCGCTATGGTGTGCTTAAAGACAGGAGCCTCGCATGGCTGTCCTCTAAGAGGCCTAGCAAGCAGCTGACTGAGACCGAATCAGATACTTACACTCAACCAATGGACTGAAGCTGGGAACCCCTGTGGTTGAATTAGGGAAAGGTTGGAAGAAGCTGAGGAGGAGGGTGACCCCATAGGAAGACCAGCAGTCTCAACTAACCTGGACCCCTGAGATCTCTCAGACTCAGATCTACCAACCAGGCAGCATACACTAGTTGGTCCAAGGCCCCAGAAACATACTATTTTTAAACCCAGGCTTTGGTCAAAGGACATCTAGATTGTTTTCAGTTTCTGGCTATTATGAATATAGCTCCTATAAACATAGTTATAAGTGTAGTTGTGTAAGATGTAGTGTCATTGGTTATTCACAAAGCAGTAGTATGGCTGAGTCTTGAAGTAGATCTATTCCCCGTTTTCTGAGAAACTTCCATTTTAGTTTCCAAAGTGGCTTTACAAGTTTGCCCTTTCACCAGCAACAGAGGAATGTACCCCTTGCTCCACATCCTTGCCAGAATGAGCTGTCACATGTGTTTTTTATCTTAGGAATTCTGACAGGAGTAAGATGGAATCTCAAACTTGTTTTGATTTGCCTTCCCTGGTGGCTCAATTTGTTGAACGTCTAAATGTTTCTCAACCATATGAGATGCCTCTATTGAGAATTCTGTTTAAATTCTGTTTTAAACTTTTAAAAATTGGGTTGTTTGTTTTCTTGGTGTCTAGTTTCTTCAGTTCTTTATATGTCTTGTATACTATCCCTTTGTCAAACCCCAAGTTTGTAAAGATGTTTTCACATTCTGCAGGCTTCCAGTTTTCCCTTTTGACAATATCCTTTGCCTTACAAAGGCTTTTTAGGTTAATTGTTGATCTCAGTTCCTGAACTATAGGTTTTCTATGCAGAAACTTATATCTTTTGCCAATTCATTCAAGGCTTTTTGCCACTTTCTCTTCTATCAGGTTAAGTCAGTGTATCTGCTTTTATGTCCAGGTATTTGATCCATTTCAGCTTGAGTTTTGTTTGGGGTGATAGATATGCATCTCTTTGCATTCTACAAACATATATCTAGTTAAACCAGGACCATTTGCTAAAAATGCTTTCCTTCACGTCTGAGAAGGGGGATGCATTCTTGGAGGATTTGAAGGATGGTGAAACTGGATAAAGGGGCAGTTATTAGGAGGTAAAGTGAAATAATTAATTAAAGAGAAAAATGTTTTCCTTTTTCTACTAATTTTTTTCTGGTTTATTTACCAAAAACCAAATGTCCACAGGAATGTGGATTTAAGTGTGTTTTAAGTTAGATTCCAGTGATCAACCTGTCTGTCATTATACCAATATTACATGGGTTTTAATACTATTGCTCTGTAGTACAGTTTAAAATCAGGGAGGGTGGTACCTTAAGACTTTCAAGGTTGTATTGGATTGCTTTAGCTTTCATGTTTTTTTTTTTCATATAAAATTGAGTACAGGATGTTAGTGTGAGAAAAATCTTTGAAAGACCTATATCTACTGATTTTAGAAAACATTTTTTTTTATTTCTCTAGGTGAAATTATGTTTATAATCCAGGCATGGTACTGTATTAACCTAAAGTCTAATCAGCCAAATATATTTATCATGTTGTTACCTGAAAGAGAGAGTAAGAGAGAGAGAGAAAGAGAGAGAGAGAGAGACTTCAGGTTATTTTTTATAAACTATTTCTTTTAGTGTACTGTGTTATAGCATCTTGGAAAATCCAAAATAAAGAAAGACATTGTACCTAACTTTTGTTATATATGTAGGAAACATTTATTGTTTTTACATATTATTTTACTGGCATGGAGCAATTTTACATATGAATGACCTACTTTTAAAATGTCAACACATGTGGATCAAGAGTACTTCTCAGATCAATGTAATTAGAAATCAGATATGTATGGCTACAAAGTATGTTTAGGGGTCAACAGATTAGGAATCACTATTAGGAAAAATCAAGTGCAAATTTTTACTCCAGTGATGGTAAAACAGGGGTGGAATGTGAATTATTTCCTTTAAACTGATTTGCCAGTTTTCTTGTTGAAGTAAACAAGTGAGAGAAAGAGCCAATGTCTGCTCCTAGTCTCTAGGGGAACCTCCGAAAAAATTCTTCACATGTTCATATTTGTTAAAAGAAACTTTTATATGATGAATATAATTTGATATTACTATAGTTATATTATTACTTTAGTGATTTTGTAAGCTGGAAATTCAAAAGGCAGGAATTTCCAAAATAATCCATTACAGAAAATAATTTAATGTTGAATATAGTTTTTTCCATATTGATCTTAAATACTTAAGTTTCAAATTAACATATTTTTAAAAAGATAAATTTATTTGGAGTGGATGTGTACACATGCATAGCTCTGAGGACAACATGTGAGAGTAAGATCTCTTCTACCTCATGAGGTTTCTGTGGATCATACTCAGGTCCTTAGGCATGGTAGTGATCATCAATACCCTCTACTATGCTAACCTTCTCTCCCTAAAATTGTTTTGTTGTTGTTGTTGGTTAAATGATTCTTTTGATCTTTTGATGTTGTGATAAGTTTACTTAATATACTGCCATGAAGGTACAAACATTAAAATGCTGAATTATCAAATGGTTTGATGTTAGAAAACGTGTGAAAATATTTTAGCTATACATGTTGAATAATCTTCTTAAGCTTAAGTATTTACAAATTTCTTTCCAGAAATTAACCAATTTATTCTCCATTTCTCCTCATGCTACTTAGCATAAAATGTTGAAATGTTGAAAAATAATTTCTAAAAGCGATTCATGGCCTCATCCATTTGTAATAAGTGATACTGAGGAGGCTAAGATGGAGAAATCGCATGTTCAAGGCAGGAATAAGCAACTTTAGACATTTACAAATTAAAATGTAAAAAAAGGGTTGTAACTATACCTTAGTGGTAGCACATTTGTATACCATGTCTAATAACCTCTGTTCCATGCGTAATACTTCTAAATATTGAATAACAACAACACAAATCAGCCTTCTGCAAATGTATTAAAATGTAATTACGTTTTATATTTTGATTTATTTATTATAATTTTAATAAAATTGTGTATTGCCAAACAGTTACAATATTATTTATTTATTTATATATTATATTATATTTTATATATTATTTATGATTTATTTATTTTATTTTATTTTTATTTAAGCATTAAATTTGCTTATATCTCAAATAATATCCTACTTCCCAGGTACCCCTCCACAACAACCCCATTCTACATCCACCCTCTCCTCCATTCCCTTTCCCATCCCCTTTGCCTCTATGAGGGTGCTCCTCTACCTACCCACATTCTATTACCCCACCACTCTAGCATCTGCCTAACCTGGGGCATCAAACTTCCACAGGTCCAAGGGCCTCTCCTCTTCTTGATGTCAGATAAGGCCATCCTCTGCTACATATGTATCTGGAGCCATGGATCCCTCCCTATACAGTCCTTGGTTGGTGGTAGAGTCTCTGGGAGCACTAGGTGGTCAGGCCAGCCTATGTTGTTCTTCCTATGGGGTTGGAATCTCCCTCTGTTCTTCTAGTCCTTCTGACAGCTCTCCCACCAAGTTCCCTAAGCTCTGTCTCATAGTTGGCTCCAAGCATCCACATCTGTATTGGTCAGTTGCTGGTGGAATCTCCCAAAGAAAAACCATGCCAGATTCCTGTCAGCAAGTACCTCTTGGTAACATCAACAGTGTCTGGGTTTGGTGTCTGCAGACTAGATGGATCCCCAGGTGGGGCTGGATGGCCCTTCCTTCAGTCTCTGCTCCATTTTTGTCCCTGTCTTTCATTTGGACAGGAACATTTCTGAGTTAAAACCTTTGAGATGGTTGGGTGGCCCCATTCCTGGACCTATTTACTGGAGGTGGTCTCACATGACTAACAAAAACAACTTAAAGAAGCAACTATTTGAACTCACAGTTTCAGAGAGCAGCAGTCAATCACAACAAGGAAGGAGTGACAGAGGTCATAACTGTGGGCAGTTGTAGCCTTTGCTCATCACAATGTGGAACACCAAAAAGCAGAGAAAGCACTGTCTGAGGCTTAATTTTAGTTATCTTTTTCCACCAGTCACAGCTCATTGCCTGATGACTCCAGAAATTCCCACACAGGTCAGGGACCATGTCTGCAATTCAGGAACTTATGACCATAATTGAAGATTAAAGTGATAACAGTCTCTTACTCTGAAACTTACATTTATATTTCTCCTGATCATTCTCATCATATATGAGCTTTTTTCCCTTTTACTTCAAGAAATGCTATTTGTTGTCATTATTCATATTAAATCACTATTAATTACAAAAAACTCCATTAAATGTATTAATGTATTTTTATTTGTGCCAGGATTATTTTTGCTATTGTTTTTAAAACATAACTTTGTTTAATGTATAATTGCAATACTAATTTGTAACATCGCAATGTTCATATTTTACAATCTGTTTTTATAATCTCTTTGAGGTGATGGAAACATTGTGAGATTGTATTTAATGAGGCAATCCTTTCACAAATCAAGAAACATGACATATATTATTGAAACAGATTATAATCATGCTGATTTAGGTCACTTTTCTCACCTCATGCTTATACATCTGCCAGTACTTCATATTAAGCTTTAAAAAATAATATAATGCTATATCATTATATGAATCTAATTATATTTTAAAACAGTAAAAATTATCAATGGAACATGAGTAAATTAATTTATCTTCTGTATTCACTTTACTGTTTCCTTTCAATATCAATTATTTAACTCATATTTTGGAATTATATATTTTTGTGCACTTTTATTCTTACTGAAGAACTGCATTTGCATAAAATATTCATTGACAGTCTTTGCTTATTTCTGTTAGAATGCTCTGTTCACTTTATGTGAAACCTTTTACTTTTACGTGTTCTGTTCTATTTAAGAAAACACTGTGCTTGCAATAAGTGTATTATTTTAATATAATCAAGTTAATAACTTTTCCTTTTTCATGATTTCTGTTTATTATTGTAACTCTAAAACTGCTCTGTATCTCAAAATTATCATTATATGAGAATATTTCTCCATATTTCTATTTTTGCCATGAATATTTTCATATTTTGTAAGGCATAAGAAATTTTATTCTAAGCATGGCACAATAGTTATATTTACCTATATTATACTCAATTATCTTAGTCCTTTTGAGCTATGTCTGTAACAGACTATAATATGCAGAGTCAATAAACTTTATTAAAGATATAACTTTCTGCATACTTGGGATTCAAGAGAGCTTGTGAAGTAGAATTAACAATATTTATATGCTATTGAAGATGAGAAAATATCAAGTAAGTAATATAAGCAGCTCATTAGAAAGTATTTCAATGGGGTCTAGTTAAAAAACTATATGGGTAATGACCAATTAAATTCAAGATTATTCTATTAAAAGGAATAGGTTAAAGACATATAGTTGGACCTAGCATTCATATCTTTAATAATTTTCCATAATGCTGAAACCAAGGGGAAATAGGAAAAGTCATTATAAAATGGTAATATTAGTTACATTTTCATGCTATAAGAAAACACCTTGATCAACACATCATATAAAATAAATTATTTTGGCTCAAATCAAAGTCCATGAAGAAGGTAGAAAGACATGGCAGCCAGAACAGAAAGCTGAGAGTTACTATCTTATACAGAAAGCACAGAACAGAGATAATAAACTAGATATGACATCAATCTTTGAGTAGGCAAAGCCCACTTCCAGTGATATACTACTTCCAACATTGCTACATGGCTACTAAACCTACCCAAACAGCATCACCAATTAGGAAGCAAGTATTTTAATATCTGAAAATACAGGGAATATTATATTCAAGTCATCAAAATGGAATTGTTCTTTTATGTATAATTTGTAAACCTACCAAAAAGTTTGCACTTTTGAAGAATCCAAGAGATGGATTTTGCTTTAAAAAGAATGTTCTACAAATACTGACATGACAAAAATTGAAGATTCTTTACTATTACCCAGCATAACGTTGGAATTTTTGTAAAGCAGAAAGTTAAGGACACGGTTTCCATGAGAATTAATACATATTAGTTGTTAAGCATATTAATCACTTATAACAGCCAAGAGAGCTTTGTGAAATGGATGAATAAAAAGTATCAGAAAAGTAAAAATAAGGAAACTGTCTGGTTCAACTGAAGTACCAGTTGGCTCTACTGATATAAAAAATGTAATATGTTTATAGATTATATATGCATAAATATAGTATTACTTATAAGGTTTAAATAAATTAATATATTTTGGTTGGGGCATATCATTATGTATAAAAATCACTTGAAATATGCAGAAAACACAGGTAACTGTAGTTTCTTAGGGACCTATTCAATAATATACATGAAGGTACTCAGAAAGGACATTGAGAGCTACACTGCTGTTACAAATCAAAAGTATAAAATGTTCCAGGAACTCATCTTGGCACCACTATAGTGTCATTTTTTTTCTAAAATCAAATTCGGACAGAATAGGCATTTTAAGACAAATGGGTATGGATTCTGTATCTCTCTATACCTTATAGATTGGGCTCTTTGTTTATTTTTGATACACAAGTGCTTATTTAATGAGGAAATAGTCTGTGGGGAAAAATTGTCTGGCAAAGCAGTAATTGAGACTATTCTAATCATAGGATTGTTTTTAATGGGTTCTCTTTCAAGAGCTAATAGAACAAAAGTACTTCAGTACTTTTATTTCACTTTTGAATGAATTACACTATATTTATTTTCTCATGCCTGAAAATCCAACTATTATTGAATTATTTCTTTCTGTCACGAACAATTACCAACCTTTAATAATGTTTTCTGTTGGAAATGTATAGTTCACAAAAGGGTATACAGATGTAAAAATTTGGTTTAAAAATACTCTTACTCTGGTTATAATTTGATTATCAGAGAAGTGGTATGGAAGCTATAGACACATATAAATGTCATCGCCTTCCTTTCATTTACTGACTGGCTTTCTTTATGGATAAAATTGACTCCTCATTTTTACTGTCTTTATATTTTATTTGTATGCTATAGTATTGAAAGGAAAAAATATAGTTTTCTAGCAAATTTTAATTTGGGATTATTTGTACATAATCTGGCTATTGACAGTAGCTCTAGAAATGAGTGTAATATAAATTTAGTGTAGATAATTTAATTTTCTCTAAAATCTAATGACCACTCCTAAATGTGAAAACACTAAAAATCTGTAAAAGTTATACTTTTGATTATCTTATAATGATAATATGAGTAGTGCAGGAAAAGATTATCTAAGAGGATCTGATTCCTGATACAGAGGCCTATTATCACTATTATTTCTGCAACTAGTTGTGTTATAAAATATCCACAATACATTTTAGTGGATATTGGTCAGAATTTCTTAATTTTCTGAGAAAATATATGACTACAGATTGATAAGCATATTTTTAAGTTTGAGATAAGTGTGCAAATAGTTATGGAGAATATCGATGTGGGGGAAGTGATGGATTCAGACTCATAAATAGTCTTATTTTGAATTTTAATCTAATAAAATGTTTTTAAGTAGATTATGTGTAGGATTTGTGGATGCAGGCAGACTTTTCATATACAACTACAGGAAGAGTTAGTTTATGAGTTAAGCTGTGAATCTATAAATATTAATAATTTTTTTTTAGGAAAATACTGTAGAACAATTGAGAAAGTACATGGAAAATATAGATAATGCTTACACTAGAATTATTTAGTAATTTATTTCAGATGGATTAATATATATTAGTCATACATTATATTTAAACTTTGATGTGAAATTTTTAACAGAATGTAAAACAGATTGGTATTGTCGTAATTATTTTTAAAAAGCAGCTGTCAGTCAAGACGACTGTCGAGGCTGCAGCAGCTCTGGCTAGCTCAGCTGCCATGTTCAGTGGCCAGAGGCCACGTGGAAGCTGCAGCTAGAAATAGCCAGCCAGAGACACCAGCCCTGCCACCCACAAGATGCCAGTGTGAAAGATGGCTCTGCCAGTTTTCCACACTGTCTCTGCAAGGCTGGGCATTTCCCAGACTATCCCACCAACCACACAGGCTCGGTACAAATGAGACTCTAATACTTAGGTTATCTAAAGGCTTATATATTTGGTAAGGATCAATAACAAGATGCCCATACAATCAGAAGTGTAACCCAATACCAAACCTAGATATACCAACTACCCTTGACTGGCAGAGACATGTGAACATCTGCCTCCATGTTGTCATCTCTCTCCTGTTCTCCCTTTGCTCCTCCTCTTCCTTTTCCTCTTCCTCCCTTACTCCTCCTCTTCCTCCCTTACCCCTTCCACCTTAGCTCCTCCTACAGAATGGAGAAAAAAAGATGTGTAGTATTTTCTTATATTACATTACTGTAAATGGTCCAAAAGCATGTAATTAACTTGGCCTAGGTACATATGTAGTATATAATAAAAGCAAGCATTTGACTTGCCAAATATTAGCATATATTTGTCAAATATAGAATAGCCAAGACCAATAAGAAATGATTTAGTTTAAAAGTAATACTTATTTGCCAGATGCAATTGTCATCTTGGAGGTGTACTGCTGAATAAGCTCAACCTTTCTCGAGTTGTTTTTGTTTTTGTTTTTGTTTTTTTCTGGATTTTTTTGGTTGACTCAACTTAGCTGTTCTGCGTGAAAAGTCCTCTCCAAGCTGACTGATTCAAGCTGCCTTCTCTTGGATTCTGACTGAATTTCTCTACTTGGAAAAAAAAAAAAAAAACACCTCTGAATTCCATGTATTTGACCACACTGACTGTATAAACTTAATGGAACTTAACAGAACTTAACAGAACTTAACAGAACTATGTGAACTCTACTGAACTGCACTCAACTGAATCCAACTGAACTCTACAGTATTTCCTGAATTCAACTGAACTGTAGTCACTGAACTGCATTCTGCCTTGATTCACTCTGCCTTTCTCTTAAGTAGTTTTTTCTTCCTGTCTGTTCTCATGAGAGTTGGGCATATCCTATTCCTGACTCATTGTCAAATCTTACTTTGATCAATCACTTTGTCTGCCCCTAAATAAGAAGTCACTTTCAAACATGGCTGCTTTCTTCTACAAACTAACATTACCTTAATTGTTTGGGATATGTATATTATGGGTATATCTGTAGTCCAGCCAGAGGGATGCAAGGTGTATCATTCCAGCCAGATCAAACATACATAGTTGGTCTTTGGGTATGATCTCTTGCTACAGCGACCATACTGCTCAATTAAAAGTCTTGTATAATTTAGAATATAGTCATTGGCTTAATACAATAAGAATCAGGAGAAATTCTTGTTTATTTGTCAGGATAATGGAAAAATTATGTAGAAACATAGGTATGCCTCCATTGCATTATGTACAGATATTGAGTCATAATAGAAATCGTAATGGTTCAAATACTATTTACACTCAGAAAGCATAAGTGAATAACAGTATCAGTACCTGTGTGGTACCTCATTAGTAATATGTTCAATCTGATTGCTAATCTATGCCATGCAACACTTTAAGGGTCAGATGTACTCATTTAGCAGGGCAGACATCATGTGATGAATATAACTTAAAGCAATACAAAGAAGTAGTATGAGTATCCAGAAAATAAGAACATTTTATCCAAATTAAAAAATAAATAAAACTAATTAGCATATCACTCTGCCTCAAATTAAAAGAATTTTCTATGTCTATAATAATAATAAAATTGATCAGGAAGGTATGTTTGCCCAAGGTTTCTTCCACAAGAACTAATTGTATCATTTAAGTCAGAGAGGCTTGAGTATATGAATGTAAGCTACAGGGAATATTTCTGCAAAGAAAGAGGAATTGAAGGAAGAGAACAAAGAGGTTGATTGATAGAAGAAAATCCTTGAGAAAACTACATGAGTTGAGGTCAACTGGTTGAAAATTTTATAATGTGGTTATAGACTACTTGAAGAACATTTATATAAGAAAGTTGACCTTCTGGCATTTTTTGAAATTCCCCACTGAATAGAACCATAATGTATTTTGTATGCTTCAAAAGCATTCATTAATATTTTAACATACCTGAATTTTTTTATTGCTAGGTTGTCTTTCACAAAATTGTTTAAGTAGCTTCTTATTTCTACAAATGTTATTCATGAAGGTGTATATGTGACTCTTCTTTTAATAGCTGCCCTTCAATTAGTATTTTTTGTTTTTAATTTCCTATTTATACTATGAGGAATTAAATATTAATAGATTGACTTTCATTTAACCTATAGTTAAAAAAGTTATTCCAGAAAATAAAGCATGACTGCAATTTTACTTCCCATGTCTTTCCTGAGTATCTCATTAGTATTTTTATTCATGCAGAAAATGTTCAAACATATTATAAGTGACAATACCTAACTGGAAAATCCAGTGTCTTTGATTAACTCTGGCAGTAAAGTAAAATAATTCATGGTAAATGAGAGTATTAGGAAAGGGTTGTTCAAGTTGGTAGTAAAGTTGAGTTACCAGAAAGCTCTCTTAAAGTGAACATTTTCAGAAACAAAAAGACCAAAGTGTAATTCAGGCCTCATACCTCAGTTCCTGAATAATGACTCTGAGGCTTATATTTATTTTAAAAAACACACCTAAGCCATAAACTTTGGCTTGTTCCATGACTGGCTTATAACTTATATAACCTGTTTCAAATATTCTTTATCTACTACAAGGCTAGTTACCTCTACTTAGTATCATGTGTCTGACTTACTCAGACTCCAAGGAAAATCTCCTCCACCTGACTAATTCCCAGTGTTCCCATCTCTCTACCAGAACTTCAACCTTCTATTTCCTGCCTTTAGCTAATAGGTCATCAACATTTTATTGACAGGTGATGCTTCCACAGAAAACACAGAGACTCTCTCTACACTAAAGTACATATCATAGGATAGCAGGAAGGTGGCAGAACTTTATCAGGCATACAACCACATAAAAATTATGTGACACCTATTCATTACAAAAACCAAAAAACAAATAGAAATACCAAGACCAGAAATGGATTGTCTCTTTTTGGACTGTTGGCTAATGAGGCCACATATTGCTATTGGCAATAAGGTAGGATATACTCTAGAACTTAGTGGTATGACTCAATTGCTCAAGTTCCCAATATATAATAGTTTCCACAGTGTTTTTAAAATTTGGTTACTGTTTAATGGTGATGTTTTTATTTATCTGTTTGCTTGTTTATTTTTAGATGGTGTATTATTTTGTTTGCTTGTGTTGAGAAGTTTTGTTTTTGTATATGAATTTTGTTTTGTTAGAAAGAACTTATAGTTGGGTGTGTAGAGAGGGAAGAGGAGAGACTTGGGGGAAGGATGTGATCAAAATATATTTAAATTTAAAAATTGTCATAAATAATAAAGTATAATAATTTTAAACAGAAATCATGAATAAAGAACTCCAAAAGTAACACCAAGGAAAAACAGATATTTTTACAGGAAGTAGCATAGAATATTGTTGAAAGACAGGAAAGCATTATTAAATAAATAGAAAAATGGACAGTATAAATTAGTAGAAGAATTAATATCAAATTTCTTATGCTGACTATAGAAATTTAAAGTGCAACAGTCTATCATAATCTCAATAGCATTATTATAATAAATAGGAAAATATCCTACAGCTCATATAGAACATTCAAATAGGTCAACAGTCAATAATTTACAGAGTTTAAAAGGAACAAACATGGAAAGTTTTGGTGGCATGTGTATTATTTTATCAATTGTGTGGTGGAGTCAGGAGGATCATAAATTTATAGTCAACCTGGCCTACATTACAAGACACTGTTAAAGTATAAGGATGAACAGAGAAATGGAGAGAAGTATTCCTGTTGTAAAATTGTGTTTCACTGATACAAAGTAAGACTGGTGGTATACAAATATAATGCAAGGACTCAAGTGGGATAAGGCAAGATTATTGTATTGATATTGAGGCCAGTCTGGGTTTCATAAAGAGAACCAACTCAGCCAGGGATATAAAGCAAGACCTTCTTCTCAACAGAGGAAAGCTGCAGCTTCTTCCAGCTTTTCCCCAAATTGACCACAGAGATCCCTGGCTTCTGTCCATTAGATGGGTGTAATTATTTGCATCTAACTCTTTCAGTTGCTTGTTGGGCCTCTCAGAGAGCAGCTCCTGTCTGTAAGTACACCATGATATCAGTAATAGTGTCAAGCCTTGGACCCTTTCCTTGAGCTAGATCTCAATTTGGACTAGTCACTGGAACTCCTTTCCCCCAGGCTCTTCTCGATTTTAGTCCCTGAAGTTTTTTTTAGACTGGAACAATTCTGGGTCAGAATTTTTGACTGTGGGATGGCAACCTCAACCCTCCACTTGATGCCTCATTTTTCTTCTGGAGGTAAACTGTACAAGTTCCCTATCCCCACTGTAGGGCATTTTATCTAAGGTCCTACCTACCCTTTGAGTCCTAAGAGTGTCTCACCTCCCGGGTCTCTGGTACATTCCAGAGGGTTCCCCTACCTTCGACATTCTGAGGTGGTCTGTTTCCATTCTTTCTGCTTGCCTTCAGGGCTTCAGTCCTGTCCCATCCCCCAGTACCTGATTATAGTCCCCTCTTCCATCCATGTCCCTCCCTCTGGCCCCCCTCCTGTGATTATTTTCTTATCCCTCCTAAGTGGGATTGAGGCATCCTCACCTGGGCCCTTTGTCTTGTTAACTTTCTTGAGTTCTGTATTGTATTCTGGGTATTCTGTACTTTTTTGGCAAATATCCATTTATTAGTGAGTACAAACCATGTATTTTGGGTCTTAGTTACCTCACGCAGAATGATATTTAAGAAGGGTAATCCCACAAGAAGACCATCAGTCTCAACTAACCTGGACCCCCAATATCTCTCAGACACTGAGCCATCAACCAGGCAGCATCCACCAGCTGATATAAGACCCCAAAAACATATACAGCAGAGGACTGCCCGTTCTGGCCCCAGTGAGAGAAGATGCACCTAACCCTCCAGAGACTGGAGGCTCTAGGGAGTAGAGAAGTCTAGTGGATTGGAGGTGAGGGGGTGGGAACATCTTGAAGATAAGGGGGGAGATATGGGAAGAGGAACAATCAAAGGGTGGACTAGGAGAGGGATAATGACCGGACTATAAAAAAAGATTAAGGAATAATAATAACAACAACAAAAGCAATAATAACAACAACAACAAAGAGAGCTGCAATGATCTAAAGACCATGATGCTGGCATAAATAAAAACAAAAAGATACAATATTCAAATAAAAATTAAACTTACACATATGAATACAACTGTTTGCATAGTTGGCCTTGGGTATTTAATAAGAAAAGGCTGTTTTTTGTTTGTTTGGTTTGGTTTGGTTTTGTGTTCTGTTGTTGTTGCTGGTGTGGTTGTTGTTGTTCTTTTCTACACAGGGTTTCTCTGTGTAGCCCTGGCTATCCTGGAACTAACTCTGTATTCCAGGCTGGCCTGGAACTCTGATATCTGCCTCCTTCTGACTCAGGAATGCTAAGATTAAAGGCTTGTTCTATCACACTCAGCTGGAAAGGATGATTTTTAACATTTTTTTTTTGAGAAAACTAAATATCTATTAACAAAATATTAGAACTGAATATTTGTCATCCACCATTAACGCAGAATACAGCATTAATTGTCAGAGGTGAAATAATAAAACCTGTATCTATGTTGTAAAGTTCCATGACACCATTTCAAGTAGTGATTTTTTCTTTATTTTTATTAGATATTGTCCTTATTTACATTTCAAATGTTATCCCCTTTCTGGCTCCCTTCCTGGAATACCCCTGTCTCATCTCCCCTCCCCCTGCTTCTGTGATGGTGTTCCCTCATCCACCTACCCCATTCTGCCTCCCTGTTCTGGCATTCCCCTACACTGGGGCATCAAGCCTTCACAGGACCACTAGTCTCTCCTCCCATTGATGCCCAACAAGGCCATCCTCTGCTGCATATGCACCTGGAGCCATGGGTCCCTCCTTGTGTACTCTTTGGTTGGTGGTTTAGACTCTGGGAGCTCTGGGGTGTCTGGTTGGTTGATATTGTTATTCATCCCATGGGGTTGCAAAACCATTCAGCTCCTTCAGTCCTTTCTTTAACTCTTCCATTGGGGTCCCTGTGCTCAGTCCCATGGTTGGCTGCAAGCATCCACATCTGTGTTTGTCAGGCTCTGGAAGAGCCTCTCAGGAGATAGCTATACCAGGCTCCTGTCAGCAAGCACTTCTTGGCATCCTCAATAGTGTTTGCTTTTGTTGTCTGCTTATGGGATGTATCCCTAGGTGGAGCAGATTTTGGATGGCCTTTTCTTCAGTTTCTGCTCTAATCTTTGTCCCCATATTTCCTTTAGACTGGAGCAATTATGGGTTAAAAATTTTGGAAGTGAATATGTGGACTCATCCCTCAACTGGGGACTGTGCCTTTCTGTATGTTAATGGAAATACATTTCCTTCTTTAGATAGGAACTCACACTGCAGTTCTCCATAACTTTCTTTGTCTCCCAAGTACTGAGACTATGGGTTTCTGTCACCATATCCAAATAAATATTACATATTTAGTTGTGAAAGGGAAGCACATGTATACATGTATACCAGAACACTAAAACTGACATTTTCAATGTTAATGATCTAGATATTAGCCCCAGTCTCATTAAACATGGATAGTAGTAAATATTTGTTAATAGAGAAATCAAAAAATCATTACAGTGTTTAGGCTAAATAACAGTTAATAAAATAGATATAATACGATAAATCATAGCTTCATGCATTAATATCTAAAAAGTCTACAGGGAACTAATTATAATAGCTTATAAGAAAATATGAATTTATATACACATGTATATATTTAGTCATTCAGATATTAGAGAGGAAATTCGTATTTTTTCTTTTTTAAAGTTGATTGGGAATCTTACATCATGTACACTTCGATTGTGCTCAAATTCCAGTCCTCCCATGTACTTCCCCCTCCCCTATGACCTGTGCCCCCCAAAAGTCCATTTTGTGTTATCCATATACTTACCAGAACATTCTCAAACTCCTAGTGGCCGGTCCCCCAAAGGAAAATAAGTCACTTTCCACCTAAAACCCCTGCCCTGAATCCATCAACTGTGGGAACCTTGCAGCAACTGGCAAAGGGCAGAGCCAGCTCAAGTTGACCCACAACAGACATCCATATATTCTTTGGTGATAAAATAGGCCACAGACATCAACACTGCCCCTGACTGTATCAGGACCCTGGTCCTCAGCAGCTATAAGAACACGGGCCACAACATGGCTTCAGGTGACTACATACACAACTCACATCCAGATGTGTCACCAGACCCCCACTCTTGCCCACCAAAGCCCAAAGATATTGCCAAGGCATCAGTCAGATGCATAGACCACCTAAGTCAACATGGCTCTTAGGAGCAGCAGCATGGACCACAGACATCAACATGACCTCTGATGTTATCAATGACCATGGTAGTCCTTGAGGATATACAATTTAGAAATGAAACCTTTCCTCATTTCTGGCCTCTATCATTTCACAGATCTTGTGCTGTCCTTTGGCAGGTCAGTATGTTTGGTGGTTGAGTCAGTCTCAGCATAAGTTTTAGGTGCTTATGCAGCAGTTTGTACATTACCAAGCAGACCCTAATGGGCATGACAGCACATTGACCTCAGCCTTATCTCTCATCTGTCACTGACATCATATCTCCAATTTTGTCTCTCTTCCTAGTATATATTCTGCTATTTTTCTTGTTTCTGCCTCCTGTCTATCAGATAGATCATATCTGTGGTGCCTTTTGTAGGCAGCACCAGACAACCTCTGTCTCCTGCTTTTCAGCACTGCCTCAAATTTTCTTAAGAGATTTCACACATGTCCAATAAAGTTTATATATATATATATATATATATATATATATATATATATATTCATGTTAATAAATATGAACATATACATTTATATATAAATGAAAAACTGAAGGATATACATACCTAACTTTAACAGTGATTTTCTGAAGTGGTGAGATTCTGGTAGAATTGTCATATTGATTAAATATTTTATAAGTAACTTGTATTTCATAGTAATTTGCACATTATAGTCTTAACTATTATATAGATTTTTTCCCATGTATTATGTATTGTCATTATCTGAATGATGACAACACTTTACTTTATGTTCTTTACATAAATATGAGGATTTCATATTTTAATGTTTATGAAAAACATCTAAAACCACAAAGGAAAAATGTAGCTGTCTGTTTCTGAGGTACATTACAATTTTAAAGTTTGAGCTTACAGAAGTTTCATTTAATATTTGATACTATTTAATAATTTTTTCATTAAAGAGATACACATAAAATAATTATAATGATATGCTTTTGTTAATTAAGTAGATTGTGAAAATATATACTATATCTTAATGCGAGTCATTTTGGGGTACTAAAACTACAATACATTTGAAATACATTTGAGAACACAATTTTAAATAATTTTTCTTTTTTTAATTTACAGTCCAAAAGTTGCCCTCCTTCCTGGTCCTCCAATTCAGAATTTCTCCTTCCTCTCTGCCCCTGCCTCTGAGAGGATGCTCCCCCACTGGGCCATCCACCCCCACCTAACCCCCACCAGCATCCATCTTCCCTGGCTCATTATGTTTCCACAGGATTAAGCACAGCATTTCCCACTGAGGCCATATAAGACAGTTCTGCTACATATGTGCCCAGGGCTACAGACCAGCCCATGTATGCTCCTTGGTTTTTGGCTTAGTATCTGGGAGCTCTAATGGGTCCAGTTTAGTTGATAGTTGTTCTTCCTATGGGGTTGCCATCCCTTTAAGCTTCTTTAGTCCTTCCTCTACCTCTTCCATATTGGTCCCTGACCTCAATCCAATGATTAGCTGAAAGTATATGCATTTGTCTCAGTCAGTTGCTGGTAGAGCCTCTCCAAGGAAAGCTATGTCAGACTCCTGTCTGCACGCATAATGTGACTTCACTAACAGGGTCAGGATTTGGTGCTCGCCCACGGGATGGATCCCAAGTTGGGCTGGACACTGAATGGACTTTCTTTCAGTCTCTGCTCTATTTTTTCCTCTATGTTTCTTTAGACAGGAACAATTCTGGGTTAAAAATTTTGAAGATGGGTGGGTAGCCCCATTCCTCAACTGGGGGCCATGTCTATCTACTGTAGGTGATCTGTTCCAGTTCCATCCCCCCATTGTTGGACATTTTGGCTAATGTCATCTACATTGAGTCCTGGTAGCCTCTCACATCCCAGGATTCTGGGACTTTCTAGAGATTTCCCCCTGTCTCTCCACATACTTGATCTTGCTTTGCCTTTTGCCTTTTCCATATTCAATCCCACCAATTTTCCTTCATACCCCTGCCTCCCTTGATTATTTTTTTACCCATCTAAGTTGCTTTGAGGTATCCACACTTGGGCCGTTCTTCTTGTTAAGCTTCCAAAAGCCTGTGAGTTATATCATGGTTGCTCTGAACTTTTTGGCTAATATCTACTTACCAATGAGCACATATGATGCATGTTATTTTGGGCTTGGGTTATGTCCTGCAAAATTCATGATGTCCTTGTTTTTAATTGCTGAACAGTATTCCATTGCATTAATAAGTCACATTTTCTGTATCCATTCTTTGGTTGAGGGACATCTAGGTTGTTTCTAGCTCCTGGATATTATAAATAAGGCTATTGTAAACATACTGGAGCCCATGTCCTTGTGTTATGATACAGCATCTTTTGAGTATTTTCCCAGGAGTAGTATATCTGAGTCATCAGGTAAAGCTATTACCAAATTTCTGAGGAAATGCCAGATTGATTTCTTTTTTTCCACTGGATGGTTTTGGCTTCTTTGTCAAAGAGAAAGTGACAATAAGTATATGGGTTTATTTCTAGGTCTTTAATTCTGTTCCATTGATCTTACTGCCTTTCTCTGTACCAATACCAAGCAGGTTTTTTCACTATTGCTCTGTAGTACAGCTTGAAGTCAATGATGGTGATTCCCCCAGAAGTTCTTTTATTGCTGGTGTTATTTTGCCTATCCTGTGTTTTTTGTATTTCCATGTGATGTTGAGAATTGCTGTTTCCATGTCTGTGAAGAATTGTGTAGGGATTTTAATGGGGATTATATTGAATCTGCAGATTGCTTTTAGTAGGATGACCACTTTTACTATATTAATCCTAGCAATCCATGAGCATGGGAGACCTTTCAGTCTTCTGAGGTCCTCTTGAATTTCTTTCTTCAGAGACTTGAAGTTTTTCTTATACAGATCTTTTACTTGTTTAATTAGAGTCACACCAAGATATTTTATATTTTATGACTATTATAAGGGTGTTATTTCCCTATTTTCTTTCTCAGCTGGCCTATCATTTTTTATAAAGAAAGGCTACTAATTTGTTTGACTTAATTTTATATCCATCCACTTTGCTGAAGCTATTTATCAGCTGTAGAAATTCTCTTATACAATTTTTGGTGTCACTTTTGTATACTATCATATTATCCTTAAATAGATACCTTAACTTCTTCCTTTCCAGTTTATATCCCTTTGATTTCCTTTTGCTGTCTTATTGCTCTAGCTAGAACTTTGAGTACTATACTGAATAGATAGGAGAAGAGTGGGCAGTCTTGTCTTGTACCTGATTTTAGTGGGTTGCTTCATGTTTCTTTTTATTTAATTTGATATTGGTTTTTGGTCTGCTGTATATTGCTTTTATTATGTTTTGTTGTGGGCCTCGAATTACTGGTATTTCCAATACTTTTAACGTGAAGTGGTATTGGATTTTGTCAAAGCCTTTTAAGCATCTAATAAAATGGCTGTGTGATATTTTTTCTTTTTGTTTGTTTATATAGTGGATTACATTGATAGATTTTCTTACGTTGAACCATTCCTACATCCCTGGGATGAAGCCTACTTGATAGTGGTGAATGATGATTTTGATGTGATCCTTGATTCAGTTTGAGAGAGTTTTACTGAGTATTTTTGCATCAATATTCATAAGCAAAATTGGTCTGAAGTTCTCTTTTTTTCAGTCTTTGTGTGGTTTAAGTATCAAAGTAATTGTGGTTTTGTAGCATTGGTTAGGTAGTGTTCCTTCTGTATCTATTTTGTGGAATCGGTTGAAGAGTATTGGTATTGGTTCTTCTTTGAAGATCTTGTAGAATTCTGCACAAAAATCATCTGGCCATGGATAGTTTTTGGTTGGGAGGGTTTAAATAACTACTTGCATTTTCTTAAGAATTATGGGACTATTTAATTTAATAATTTACACTCTCTTAATTTAACTTGGGTATATAGTATCTGTCTAGAAAATCATTCCATTTGTTCTAGATTTTCCAGTTTTGCTAAGCATAGGCTTTTGTAGTAAGATCTGATGATTGTTTGAATTTCTTTAGCATCTATTGTTTTGTGTCCCTTTTCATTTCTGATTTTGTTAATTTGAATATTATCTCTGCGCTCTTTAATTAGTTTGGCTAAGGGTTTATCTTTCTTGTTGATTTTCTCAAAGAACCACCTCTTGGTTTTGTTGATTCTTTTTATTGTTCTTTTTGTTTCTAATTGGGTGATTTCTGCCCTGAGTTTTATTATTTCCGGCCATCTAGTTCTTAGGTGTGTTGGTTTCTTTTTGTTCTATAGTTTTCAGATGTGCTATTAAGTTGATATTGTAGGATCTTTCTAATTTCAAGAGGGCATATAATGCTATAAATTTTTGTCTTAGCATTGCTTTCAGTTTGTTCCATAAGTTTGCGTATGCTTTGCCTTTATTTTCATTGGATTTTAGAAAGACTTTTGGATTTAAGGACACTCACAACTGGCCAAAATGTTAATAAATAACTATGACAAACTTAGCCATAAATGTAAAATATGTATTTCACATCTTCCTTTCAAGGACTAGAGAACTAGAGAGGAGGGTGTGGAAGGATTATAGGAGGTAAAGTTTGGAGAGTACCTGAATGAAATAGTCTCTTCTAGACACCTCAAGACCACTGTATTCATGAATTCACAGTAACTGTTATCCATTGTTCAGTACCTTCTAAAGGTCAGGCCACTCAACATTCCTACATGAGTAGGAGAGGAGATCGCAAACATTTACCATTACCAAAAGAGCTATTGACAATTGATACTTGCTCCAGAATCTGTTCTTAGGAGATATGGCCATAGTAGACTACCCATGGTACAGGCATGCTCTCCAAACACATATAAGCAAGACTAACTGGATTCAGTGGATTATGAACATAAAATATAAAAACCTAGATCAGCCTGGTCTACAGAGTGAGTTCCAAGACATCCAGAGCTGCACAGAGAAACCTTTTCTCAAAAAATATAAAAACATAAAGTTGGGAGGAGGATGTAGGGATTCAAAAGAATTTGGAGGAAGTTATTGGGAGGAATTTGTCAAAATATGTTATATACGTTTATAAAAAATCTCAACAACTAAATTTTAAAACATTATTTTAAAAATAAACAAATATAATAATTTACCTGGAAATATGTTTGTACCTAAGTTAACTTGATTGAGTCAAGCATTTCTACTTGCTCAAGGGCTAAAGGAACTATACCAATTGTTTTATTATTGAAGTTGCTTCTTCTTCATAAGAAATTATAATCTACTGAAATAATAACAAAAGAATTATACAACAATAGCAAAATGTTAAAAATCTGCCATTTATTTAATATCAAAAGTTATGCTATGGGCTACATAGAAATTTATTTTATTTAGTGATTAGAACTGCATGTGTATGTTTTATTCCATCAACCAGGTTATAATTTAAAATTCACAAATTAAGAAATTTATCCAGGGTAATATTTAGACAACATTAGATGAAACACAGAAATTCATCTTCTAAAATTCTTAACTGTGAAAGTTTTCTAAATAATAACAATATTTTCTTAGAGGAGAGTTTTAGTATATACATTACTCTCAAATTTTGAGTTTTATAAATTCAGCACCTATTGGATATGGATATTTACTTCAAATATCATGATTTCTGTACTAGTTTTGTGGTTTTGTCTGAAATAATTGTACTTTATGTATGTTTATTATATAGTTTTCACTTTTGCTATTACAGTTCTTCATTCTAGATAAATATATAGGAAAAGTAAAATTGGTCATCTTTAAACCCTAGGTATTATATATAGGTATTTCATATAGGTATTATAGTCTACCTCATAGATGACACAATTGATCCCAAAGTTGACCACATTGTAAAATGTCCTTGGAATTTATACTGAAAATTCTAAAACAGACAGTCCTTTCCTCTTGGGCTAAAATGCTATGATGATATAATTTTAGAGCCATTATTAACCATTTTCCCTAAAGTCTGCAGAAGCCCTCTCTTTAAAATTAAGTCAAAAGTGGTAAGCAAAAATGTGGCACAGTTAATTCCTAACTATTCAGTCCCAGTTGTTTCCCTTAACTTCATTCTCATTTCACTTCTTCCTTTGCATTGTACTAAAGCTAAGTTCTTTAATATTATAACTATTTCAATACAAATTTTAATTTTAAAAAGTTTTAATTAAAATAGAATTACATCACTTTCCCCTCTATTCCTTGTCCCCAGCTCCTCTAAGTTACTCATCTTCATGTCTCTTGTGTCTTACTACATTCAGCTTGATAGCCCTTTTATTTTATTACTAATATATACACATATATACACACACAAATATGTAAATATATCATGCTAAGTCTATTTTGGGTTGTTTGTGTTCATGTGGCCCAGGAGCTGCCCAATCTGCATTGAACATTCAATAATGGAACTCATAATTGGATGATGCTAAATCTACTTTCCCAGAAGTCATTAGTTGTTTATATTTCTTTGTGTAGAGGTGACACCCCATGAAATATTTCTTATTCCATATTAGAATAGCCATTGATATTGTCATTGTTTTGGTATTTTTAAACAGTCATGTTTTAATAGAGATTGTTTCAGTACAAACTTCTTGGTATTCCTGTACTTATACTCAGTCTTTTCATCTGCTTTTCAACAATGTTTACTGATCTAGGCATATTTATGAAGACTGAGATAACTATAAAACATTGATCTTTGTTTTGTGTCCAGTTATGTTTTTTTTTTATTTATTTTCTATAAAGACAAGTTTCTTTGAAGAGAGGTGACAGCTTTATTGAACTGTAGATGCTAAAGTTTTCTACACAGCTGCAATTCCTATGAATCTCTTGCAATGACCAGCATAGCAAGTTATCAATAAAGGTGAAATATCTGTCATTCATGTGTTGAAGGCAACCAATTGTTGTCTAATCAGATTGAAGTTCTACTCAGCGTCAGGCAAATCATGACTGACACTGAAAACCGTCCCAAGCTATGAACATTAGAAAATAATCTCCTATTGCCACTTTGCTTGACTAGGATGATTCCTTAGTAAATTCTAAATCTTTTGACTATGTGCAAAGATAACATTGTAATTTTAAAAATTACATGTGTTCTGTTTACATAATTTTGACTCTACCCCCCAACTCTTTCTATGTCCCCTGCAGCTTGTTGGACTATTGTAGTTACACACACACACACACACACACACACACACACACACACACACACACACAGATAAAGACTGCTGAGTTCAATTAAAGTTGTTCATATTTTTAGGGATTGCCAATTCTTATTGGATAACAAATTAGGTGGCTCATCCACTGCCAATACTCAGTCTCTGTCCCTCAGCATTCATTAGTTGCTTGTAGCTCCTCATCTAGGGGTGAAGCCTTATGAAAAATCCATTATAGCATTTCTCCTTATGTTATTTTTCTTCTGACTAGGTTAGGTGACCAACTTATTGCTAATTTTTAAAAGGCTAAAGAATTTTAAGGTCTGAAATTAGAGTATGTTTTGTTTTTATTTTTAAAGCCAAAAGTTTGGTATGATGTTTATATGTGCATAACAACCATGGGCTATGTTATTAACTATGCTCTTTGTTTTTTATTAGCATAAAAATGTTAAAGTACATTTCTTGATGTATCTCATTTTTTCTACTAACAACTTTGTCTTATATAGTAATTTGAGGTTTTTCATAATACACTGTTACACTATTATACAAAGGACACAACAGAATCTGAAGTTAAAAAAATTGAGTCCAGAATTTCTCATATACTAATTTCTACAATATAGAAATATCTAACAATATGTAAATATTCATTTAATAGCAATAAATCAATGACTGCTGGTCTTCCTATGGGGTCCGTCTACTCTTCAGTTTCACAGAAGATCAATCTCATTCAGTTCTCTTGGTCTATCAGAATATTAGAACTATATAATCATATTGATAATATCTTTTACATAAAAATTAAATTATACCATACTAAGTAAACTGTTGAATTATGGCTGTAATATAAAATAAAGTTATTTATAGATCATTTAGAGAATTGTGCAAATAGTACCAAAAACTATTGTTTCAATATCTAAGCTATAGAGTCATTACTGTTTACAATACTGGCATTATTTCATTCACAACAACTTACTTACATTGTTTCTATTCACTTGCCACTATTGGGCATTTGATATAAATAGAACTGCATAGAATATAGGGCCTTCCTCGTCTGATAGTTTTATTTAGCATAAGGTTTGTGAAAGCTCACCTGTATTTAACAAAATCATTACTGTGTTCCCTCTAATACTTATTTTCAGTATTTAACATATTTACTGTAATGCTTAAGATGATGGACATACTCATTTTTGCCATTTTAAAGTAAAGTGATTAATTCTGCTGTTTCCTTTCATATATAATTATTTGTGTAGAAATATATTTTTCTTTTTTTAGGGTTAAATTCCTAGAAAAAAATATATATAACATCATATTTAATTTCCAAAAATATTTTCCAAGTATCTCTGCAACTTTCAAGTTATCATAAAGCCAAGTTCTTTATAACATTGCCAACATTCTTCTTGTCCATTTTAAAAACATTATCTTTTTAGCTGATGAATAATGGACTTTTAATGTAGATTGAATTTTATTTGCAAAGTGATTAATTATACCAAATAATTTTTTATGTGTTTAGTAAAACATGCCTTTAAATCTCACATCTATTATACAATGCAGGACTTTATTATTATTATTATTATTATTATTATTATTATTATTATTATTATTAATTGCCATCATCATCATTATTATTATTTTCAAATCTATTTTAATATGTTTTAGTTTTAAGTCACCAAGTACAACATTTTTTTCTATTTTCTATGATCATTACCTTGTGTTTTTCCCTTATTTGTATTTTAAAGGAAAATATGTTTCACTCTTGAAAGTCTAATTTTAAACCAGTTTTCTCTTGTTGCTTTGGTTCTTACAATCAGATTTCAGAAGCTTTCCACAAACCTAAGCTCATAACTATCTGCATTTTTCTTAGTTTTCATTATGTCTACTTCTCAGTTTTAAAATGTTATTACCTTTTGTTTAGATTTTTTCCATATAACATATTTTGATCATATACTTTACCCTCTCCAACTCCTCCCAACTCTTCCCATCACCCTGCTTTATGATCTCTCATAATCTCTCTTTCTCTCAATCGTTTCTCTCTCTCAAAAATAAAAAAAAGAGAGAAGATTTGGTGTTTCTGCTTGTTTGTTTTTGTCTTTTTGATTTTACGTAGTTGTTTGTGCATTTGTATTTCTCATTTTGAACCCAAAATATTTTATAAATTATTTCTCTAGATATATTCCTTTAAACATGGACATCCAGTTGTTTAACTATTACTTGCTGAGGAGATTTTCTATTTCTACCTAAGCTAATAAATCAGAATCCTTGCAAAAATCAATTGACCACACATGTGGTAGACTAATTATAGACTCTATTATGTTTCCTTGATCAACGTGTATTATTACCACTGTTTTATATCATCTTGACATATATGATATTATATGATGTTTTGAAAGAGTATAGTGTGTATTTTCTAAATTTCTTCTTCTTGTCCATTTTAAAAACATTATCCTTCTAGCTGATGAATAATTGACTTTTAATGTATTGATAAATTGAATTATTTCTGATTTTTTAAGAACACTATAATTAGCAAATAAACTCTCATAAATACTAGAGCTAGGAAAAATTTGAGTGTATACCTCAATATATGGATGGTAACTAAGTGAAATAAATACTATAGGAATATAAGTATGGCCAAGTAGATACATCTTGAAATGATTGTGATTTCCTATGAATTTGTGGGTTGTCTAATTTCTTCCAATCTATCAAGAAAATAACACAATAAATTTAGCTATTTTTTACAGTACTTAAGGCCAATAGGCCCTAGATAAAGAAACCACCTATTTGTAGTCCGGTTCACAGGTGATGCTTCCTCGTTCTTCTATAGTATAGAAGATGGCCACTTTTATAACTCTATGGCCACTTTTATAATTCCATTTACCCTATACTCAGAATTTATTTGTGTATCTAAGGTTCTGCTTTCTCATATCATCTTCTTAGAGGACAGAAATTTAATATTTCTTTTCTTTACTTTTCTTTGAAAGGATCTCTCTATTATGTAGCTATGGCTGTTATAAAATTTACTACATAGACCATAAATCTGAACTGTACACAAATCTCTGGGTAATCTTTTATTGAGTGATTTAAGTCAGAGAGTCCATGCCATCATAAATGGGGCCTCCCATGGATCAGTATTCCTGGACACAAGAGAAAGCAGGCAATGTTAGCTATGAGAAAAGGGCCAGTAAAAAAATCACATGACCTCTGTCTAGTTCGGATCCTGCTGTTAGATTTCTGATTCAGTTCCTGCCCTTACTTCCTTTAGTGATGAGCTGTAACCTGTAAGCTAAAACCCTCCTCAAGTTCCTTTTAACTATGGTGTTTTATTACAGCCACAGTACAGCCTCAGTAAGACGGTTATCTGTCTTTATGAATTTTTAACTTTCCTTTTGCCTTGAACTTGTAATCCTCTTTCCTCCTCCATTTGATTAGCTGATGTTATAGTTCTATATCATTACATCTGTCTTTTAGGTTGATTTTGATTTAGCCCCAAAATATTCCTGATATAATTTTAAATTTCTTCACTGGTCCATTAATTAGCTACAATTGCTAAAACTGCAAATACAAGTGACTCTGCCAAATTTTGTTTGTGATTTAATTTGATATTACTTCACAGTGTTGTTAGAGATGTTCTTTAAGTTTATTAACAGTATAATTCAATCCTTTTAAATTTATAGAAATATTTTGTAACTGATTATGAGCATAATTTTAAAGGATGTCTTATTCTGGAGAAAAATATATACTCTCCTGTGCTTTGTAAGTGCTAAATTATTTTTTCACATTAGTTAAATCTCTGGTTATCAGTACTGATTTCCTGTTTAGCTCTATGCAATACAGAGAGTGGAATACTGTTGTCTCCAGATTTGACTTCTAAATTATTTTTCTTACATTACTGATAGTATTTGCTTTATGCTATAAATATTTGTTGTTCCTGAGAACATAAGGACTTTTATGATACTGTATCTTACTATTTATTTCATGATAATAGACTAAAGATCATTGTGAGTGATGTTACCCAGATGCAAAATGACACCTATTTTACATTTTCTTTTTTATATGGATGTTACCTTATAAACTTTTAATATACATTCTATAGTCTATATAACCACAATGATTAAAAACAATGTAAGGAACTATAGGGAAGAAAAACCTTTCTTATGGAAGAGGAATAAATATAATGTTATAAAGAAACAAGGGGGAGACTGGAGTGGGAGAATTAAATGGACAAGAAACTGGAATAGAGGGTTAAAGGTAGGAATATGCAGAGGGACAACTAATTTGAGGGGATATATGGAAAAATGCTACAGTAGGCTTACATATATAATATATAAATATATATTACTAATATATATGTATATACATATATACTGTTTATATATATTACATATATATATATATATATATATATGTATATATATATATATATATATACATAAAATGAATATAATAGAGTTATTTAGTAATGGGGAAAACACTGTCCCAACTAGACATCTTATACCAACTCTTGAAACATACAGTGCCACATTTATTTGGGTCATTAAACCAAATGAGACTGTTGGAAACACAGAAAAATCTCAGGTGGTTGACAAGGACATTGCTTGTTCTCCATAAACTGATAAGTTCCTAGTTCTTAATACAGAACATATTTCATCCATCTTAGTCATTGTTGTATTGTTGTGAAGAAACAACATGATCAAGACAACTCTTAAAATAGAAAGCATTTAATTGGTGGCTTCTTTACTGTTTCAGGCTTTAATGCCTTATCATCATTGTGGAGAGCAGGATGGCATACAGACTGGTGCTGGATCAGTAGCTGAAAGGCAAATCCTGATTCATAGGTAGAGCAATAGGAACTAGGCTTGTCATGGGCCTAGCAAGCAGTAAAGACTACCAAAGTGACATATTTCCACAAACAAAGCCATACCTAATCATATCATCTAACACTTATAAAATAGTTCCCCTCCCTGATGACCAAAATTTAAATATACAAGCCTATAGGGTTAATTCTTATTCAAACCATCACATTCTCTAACATGGAGAAATAGAGCTAGTGTCTGACTAGTGGCTTCACCTCTGCTGACTAGCTTAATGTTACTGGAAAGTACTCTACAACGTGATGCAGGAGAAAGGTAACTATCAACATAGCTACAAGCTCTGTGATCTACAACTATGACCTGCCTACATTATATGTTAGTGTAGTAATAGTACAGATGTTGGGGAAGTAACCAACAATTCTATGGTTCTATTTAAAGATCACTCTACAAGATTGTACTCATGCCTGACACTGCTAGGGTGCCATGAACCTGAGATAAGATAGGCTATAACCCTAGGAGAAATCCAACAAGTATTGTCTAACTAAAGAAAGATAACAATAAAAATGACTCCTTATGCCATTCTGCTATGGTAATAGGGCATTCCTTACTCAGTCATCATAAGAGAAGTTTCTTCTTGTAGTACATAGGAATGTATACAGAGACCCACACTAGAAAACGTTCAGAGTGAGAGTAATTGTAAAATGATCAAAGACTGAGAGACAGTGTAATATTAAGTCTTAAATGGAATATTGATATCAAAGCTCACTCCCATGCAGAGGAGGGGGCAAAAGATAGTAGTTGCCAGAGGTGATGGAAAAATTATAAGGAAACAGTGATGTTCAACTATACATAGATACATACATCTAAACTCACAGAAACCTTGATAGCATGTGCAGGGTCTGTACAGAATCAATCCAGATGAGGCCCATCACTGAAAGGAGGAAATGACACTGGTCTGAAAGGATGACCAAGAGGTTATTTGTAATTGATAACTGTTTAAAAAAGAAAAAAAGAGTTTCTTCCAATGGAGCCTCATTGGATTTACAAACCACACATACCCAGGAGTATTTAACCAAAAACAAAATGAATTCAAACATATTTCAAAAGAAATTTTGTCTCAATAACTTCTTTGGATTTTTTTTGTGTTATTTGTCTCTTGCTTGTATACTTGAGTATCCATGTTTTATGCTTTTGTGGGGGATTTTGTATTAAAGAGAGAGAAAGAAAGGGCATAGGGTTGGGTACATGGTGAATCAGGAACAAAGGAGATGGGGTAGGTGAAAAGTATAGTCAGAATACATTGCATAAACTTTATTTTCAATTAAATAATGAAAAGAGAAGAAAATCAAAACAGCTGTTTTTTCATGTCTCTCTGCTTGGGACCATCTCTGACTTTTCTAAGGATGACATAAGACAGTCATCTCTTCATCTCTGTCTTAGTTTGACTTTCATTTCTGTAGAGACACCATGACCACAGCAACTCTTGTAAAGAACATTTAATTGGGGCTAGATTATAATTTTAGAGGTCTACTCCATTATTATTGTGGTGAGAAGCATTGCAGTGTACAAGTAGATAAGTTGTTGGATAAGGCAAGAGTTCTACATCTTGATTAAGAGGCAACAAAAAGTGACAGACTGGGCCTATCACTTGGTGTAGCTTAAGCATAGGAGAACTCACCTCCATAGCAACATACTTTCTCCAGTAAGACCACACCCACACTAACAAGTCCATACTTGCTAATAGTACTACCCTCTATGGGCCAAGCATTCAGTCAGATGAATCTATGCGGGGGCATAACTATTCAAACCAACATAGTATATATGAAACGTTGACTCTATCACATCTCCACATAAGGGTACTGGGAGATTTTTAAATAATGTTGTTTTTGCATTAGCATATACGTATAAACATATATGATGTTATTCTCATATGCTTTATACTTTAAAAAATATCTGCTTAGAATATTAAATATTATGTGAATGTTATATTATATATTTATTGATAAATATTAAAAATGATCTCCAAAATTATATATTATAAATGTTAACACAAATAATGATTTTAAAAGTTAGCACAAAATCTTTACAAACTTTGAGGTGTGAACACTAGGAGAACAGTTGATTTAGAATAAAAAAACAACATTTTTGGTCATATTTGTTCTCTTTCTAGCTCTCTATTTCAAGGTCTATGGTAGAGTAGACAACAGCATCTTATCAAGGTTTGTGGGGAAAAATAATCTTCTAGCTAACAAAAGAGATAGTTTTTAAAAATATTACTCACAGAAGATGTTTACCTATTCAGAAGCTCTTTTAAAAGCTAAGATTTTGGAAACTACTTTATTTAAGCCAGATTTAGATATCACTATGCATGAAACTATGTATAGGAGATTAAAATTAACAAGAAGCAGTAGTGAACATTATTTTTTATTAATTGTGGCATCAAGAAAAAAGTAACTTTAAATAGAGTCCAATGAAAAACCTTTGAAGGGAAAATGTTTAATCAGATCTTCATGAATGGTTTTCTAAATATTTAACCATATCAACAAACATGCCCAGAAAACTAAAACAAAAACAAAAACAAATAAAAGAGAAAACATGAATTGCCCTACTCAGGATAATTGTGATGTATTTTGGGTAGTCACTAAACGTCAAACAAATTGTTTAATAAAGACTGGATTAAAGTTTGGCCTCTTTGTATTTAAATATTCAGTTTAAATAAAAAGATATATAAAAATGAGAAAAATGCAATATCAATATATACATAATATTAATTAATAGTTATAATACAAGTTATATGATCTCTGTATGTTACTAAAATAAAAATATTTGAAAGCAGTTATGAAATTATAGTTATTGTCTTTGTTTCAGTTATAGAAGCTAGAACGTCCAAACTTGATTGGTTTTTATCTATTAATGTTCTCCTTGCTACATTATACCATAGTAGAAGTCAGAAAGGCAAAAAAAAGAGGATGGAGAAATGGGAGTAGCGAGAAGAAAACATCAAATTCATTTTTAATCAACAATATACTCCTATAACAATGGACCCACTTCATTGAAAATGGTGATAATTCACTCTGCTTAATTAGCAATAATTAAGTCCTATCTCCAAATATTGATGCATTCAGAATTAAATTTCAAATTATTAATTTCTTAGTAGATAATTTCAATAAAGTCAGTGAAAGTACATTAATATAATGATAATGGAATGGGATAGTATAATAGCTAAAATAAAAATACAAGATAGAATCTTAATAATAAATTTGAGCAGCTGCAAGAAATAATCACTACCCTGGAGACATTCTAAATATGGTTGTCCATTTGGAAGAAAATTAATACAATCAAGGTGATAAATGTGTAGAGCTTAAGATACCCAGTATGTCAGTATAGATGAAATAGTAGTTTCAGAAGAATAAGTGAACCAAAAACTATCACAAAGAATATTCATACAAATAGTATCTGAACAATTTCCAAAATAATATTTTATAAAAGCTAGTCTACAGTCCAAAAAAGATGGCTCAATTGTTTACTTAGTCAACTGTTCTATATCTGTGGGAAAGCACCAAGATAATCCTTATAAAAGAAAGCACTTAATTGGGGGTTTTCTACAATTTCATAAATTTAGTCCATTATCATGCTGGAGAGCACGGATGTATATGGGCAGCATACCTGAGCAGGAGAGGAGTGCTATATCCTGGTTCACAGACAAAAAGAGCGATAATGAGCCATTGTGGAATTTTGAAATCTCAAAGCCTACTCTGAGTGATACACTTCCTACAACAAAGTCATATCTCCTAATTCTTCTCAAATAATGCCAGTCTCTCATGAACACTAAGTAATCAAATATATTGGCCTATGGGAGTCATTCTTATTCAAATCAAAATAGTGGTTAAGAGCAAATACTGCTGACTCGCAGAATCTTAGTTCTGGTTCTGGTACTCATGCTTGGCAGCTTACAATAGCCTGTAATGTCAACTCCAGGGTTTCTGTGCCCCCACCACATATAAAAATATAATATAAACTAGTGGAGCAGTAGGCTGGGGGAGGCCATGGGGTACCCAGTTGAGTTTGCTTTGAACTCCAGTGATCCTAATCGGATGACCTTGTTCCTGGGCCCTGGTTCCTTTCACTTATCCACAGCCCCTCCCAAAGAAAAGTTTGTGGCCTTAGGTCACATAGCACATGTAGAGGGCATGACTATAGGCCACAGAACCTCAAGAGATCTCCATATAAATGAGATACCTAAAGGCCAGAAGGCATAGACAATTAAGTATTCCTTCCTAGAACTTCCTACTTACAAAAGATATTTAACCTCAGGCCTGCCCTGAGGACAAGAGGTACAGCTTCATCCACTTTCTGCCATGACAATAAACCTTTTAAAACCATGGACTTTTCTTGTCTTTGGGGCCCACCATGAAGAATAGAGGGAGCCTCCAACCAATGAGTCACCACCTAATCTCCCTCTGGAAGACCTCTCTACATTCCAGCCAAAGAGCCCACCAACTCAAGAAAGCTAGCCGAGCAAGTCACCTCAACCAAGAGTTTCATCCACCCCTCGGGACACCACCAGAGCTTCTCTTTCTCTTCCCTTTTGGCTGCAGGCCAGTACAACCTATATGACACCCCCCACTCAAGTCAGTTCTTCTGTAGTCTCGCGGCAGTCTGGGAACTCAAGGGCTGAGACCAATTGGTCTCCCACTAGCTGCCTGGACTCAGAGACTTCCAAACCAAGAGTTCTGCCCCCACAGGATCTCAGACTGGAATCTCCCCACGCCTGGAAGTGGAACTCAGTGGCTTCCATAGTCCAGGGTATGCCTGGTGCCAGTGCCATGTGGAGTGAACTCAGTCAAATTCCTGCCCTTCTGCCCCCCTGAGCCACCTGGGGAGGTAGATACAAGAGACCCACAATTCAGCCCAACAGGCCCCAAGTCCATGTGTGAGCTAAAGACCCACATAACTCTAATTCATTAAAAACTAATACATACATCTAGCAAGCTTTAACTACAATAGAATGTCAGTAAGACTCACATTACACATTCAGGAAACTGTCAATAACAAACAACAAAATCTCTTTTAGAAATGGGAGAGAAGCAACTGATCACATGCTATAATAAAGAGCATATTATATTTTTAAAAATTCACAAAAATAGAGCATATTTTAGTTACATATTCACAATGCCTAAAAAATGGTGTCAACTTTGTATTCTGTGTCAAGAACACTAGCTTTCAAAAATGATTTCAAATTCAGGCTTTGCCTTCTGTGGGCATACTCGCACATATGCAGATAACACTCATAGCCTTGTATATACACAAGCAAGGAAAAATAAAAGTAAGACCTTTTAAAAATCAGAGATACTTAAGACATTCTGTAATAAACCAAGTTTGGGTAATTTATTCATCCTGTGTTTACCATGTAATAAACATTAAAGCCAATAATGTAGATTTAAACAAGATATTCTATACAGTTTTCTATATAGAATACAACTTAATCTCACCAAAAGAAATAATGACAACCAGAAATAGGAACTACCACATTAATCTACATGACATATAAAACACATTAAGTCTTAAAATTCAGGATATAAAAATGGTAAAGTCTCCTATGCCATGTTAGGCCGCATGAGACAAAGTCTCAGATAATATATAATTTTCATTGTGATTGCTGATTCCCCTCTATAATTTGCTTAAAAATACTAGCATAGGTAGACGCTGATGTGGATGTCAGGAAGTACATGCTGACAAGAGCCTGATATAGCTGTCTAGTTAGAGGTCTGCCAGAGTCTGACATATTCAGAGGCAGATGCTCACAGTTAACCACTGATCTGATCAAGTGTTTCCCAATGGAGAAGATAGAGAGAAGACTGAAGGAGCTGAAAGTGTTTGTGGCCTCATGAGGAGAGCAACAATACCAATCAACCAGAGCTCCCCAGGGTCTAAACCTGGGTCTAAGCCTGGGAGCACATAGGGAGGGACACATGGCTCCAGCTGTATATGTAGGGGAGAATGGCCTTGTCAGGCATAGGTGGAAGAGGAGATCCTTGGTCCCAGGAAGGCTGAACACTGAGTGGGGGGAATTTAAGGGTGGGGAGGTGGGAGTGGGGGGATAGGTGGGGGCACATCCTCATAGAAGCAGGAAGAGGGGGGATGAGATAGGAGGTTTCTGCGTGGTGGTGGGAATGGTGTAAGGGGATAAAATCTGAAATGTAAATATAATATCCAATAAAAAAATCACCACACACACACACACACACACACAAAGAAATCAGGAGTCATAGATACAAGTATCTCAAACAGAATACAAGAGATAGAGAGAGAATTTCAGGTGCAGAAGATGCCATAGAAAATATTGACACAAATGTCAAAGAAAATGCAAAATGCAAAATGTTCTTAACACAAAATATCCAGGAAATCCAGGACACAATGAGAAGTCCAAACCTAAGGCTAATGGGTATAGATGAGAGGGAAGATTCCCAAATTAAAGGGCCAGTAAATATTTTCAACAAGATTATAGAAGAAAATTTCCCTAATCTAAAGTATGAGATGCCCATAAACATACAAGAAGCCTATAAAATGCTAAATAGACTAGACCGGAAAAGAACCATCTTCTGTCACATAGTAATCAAAACACCCAGTGCACAAAACAAAGAAAGAACATTAAATGCAATAAGAGAAAAAGACCAAGTAACATATAAAGGCAGACCTATCAGAATTACACCAGACTTCTCACCAGACAATATAAAAGCTAGAAGATGTTGAACATATGTCATACAGACCCTAAGAGAACACAAATCTCAGCCCAGGCTACTAAACCCAGCAAAACTCTCAATTAACATAGATGGAGAAACCAAGATAATTTATGACAAAATTAAATTTACACAGTATATTTCCATAAACACAGAATTACAAAGGATAATAGCAGGAAAGCTCCAATACAAGGAAAGAAATTATACCCTAGAAAGAGCAAGAAATTAATCCCCTTCCAACAAATCTAAAAGAAGATAGCCATACAAAGATAATTCCACCTCTAATAACAAAAATAACAGGAAGCCACAATCACTGTTTCTTAATATCTCTTAACATCAATGGACTTAATTCCCCAATTAAAAGACATAGACTAATTGAATGAATACGTAAACAGGACCCAGCATTTTGCTGCATACAGGAAACACACCTCAGTGACAAAAAAAGACTACCATAGAGTAAAAGGCTGGAAAACAATTTTTCAAGCAAATGGTCCTAAGAAACAAGTTGGAGTAGCCATTCTAAAATCTCCAGCCTGAGAACACAAAGGGAGGGACTCATGGCTCCATCTGCATAGGTTTTTGAGGGTGGCCTTGCATCAGTAAAAGTGGACAGCCTTGGTGCCTGAAAGTTTGAATACCCTAGTCTTGGGGAATTTTAAGAGCAGGGAGGAGGGAATGGAAGGATGGTGGGAGCACACCCTCCTAGTAAATGGAGGAGGTTGGATGGGGTAAGGGGTTAGGCATCAGTGGAAGTGGAGGGCCTTGATGTTTGAAAGTTTGGATTCCCTAGTGTTGGGGAATTTGAGAATAGGGAGGTGGAAATTGGAGGATGGTGGGATCACAGCCTCATAGAAACTCCCAGAATTACATGGATTAGACATGACAGAGGCAGGCTGCCAGAAGACTAGATTTCAGAATGCAAAGAAAAAATTATCTTGATACTAAAATTTGTTTTGAGAATTGTATATTGCAGAATATACATCCTTGGTGTATCTACTCATTAAGCAAGCTGAGCAGACCCGCACAAACCTCTGATGTCCTGGAATTCCAGCTGGATACAGTGAAAACACAGCATCAGAGGCTTATAAATTCACTCTTCCCCCCACCCCTATTCTAATATCTTAATGCCCATAGTCAGCTTGAAGAAGTTAATGAAGAGTCGGCCCCCCTATTTCATGGGCTTGAGGACTGAGGTGGTTAATATTGGGCTGTCTTTCTAGGGAAAAGTAGTGGTTTTGTTGGAACAGGGAAGATTAGCTAGGATTTCTTGCATAGCCATAACCTATTTGTATAAAATTTATAATTGTTATTAAGATGAATTTAGAATTTCTTAAATGGTACAAAATTTACTTTGATTTTAAATTTAAGGTTTTCATTGGTATGAGCTTCTTATTGATATAAAAGTGAGATTAATATTGTTACTCTCATAGGTATTGTGCCTATGTAACACATTTAGGAATACAAGGCTTAGACTCAGTCCTTCTTTAATTTTTTTCACTGATGGTTTGCCTGTGAGTTAAGGGTCTATAGCAAATTCATGGCTCTGAGTTTATTGTTAGGATGTTTCCTATATTTTATTTAGAAATAGCTGAGAGGAGTTAACAGACAACAGTCCAGATTGCCTTACATGGATAGATGGTTTTCAAAACGTCAGAAGTCCACAGAATTGACATTACAAACATTTCTATATTAATGGTCATTTTGATTAGGACCCATCTGCTCCTGAGAGCTTTCAGTCTTGGATTCTAGGAGGAAATTGAGCATCATTGGAGTTACTCAAGTTGTGGTGAGACAGCTACTAGGCAAAAATTGCCTTTTTTCATATACAGACAAATTACTGTCCAGAAAATGACACACTTGTGGAATAGTCGACTGATTATATCTGCCAAGACAGAGTAATCAGCCCTTAGTAATTCTGCATCACTAGGTCTGTCAGATGATCCTGGGCCAGAAGGCTGAAGATAAGATGCTCCAACGTTTTGTAGTATAGGGACTGTCCAGGTTTTCAGCGGTATCTATAAATTGGCTATGCTTTGTGCTTCCCATAATTTCAGTTAACTCAGTCATTCTGAATTTCTGATGGGGTTGAAAACTTATAGTCTCATAGCCAATCCTGGCTATTTACTTTGAGAGAAAAGATTTGAGAGGATGGTTTTCAGCTGATATTCATTCTAAAGCCAAGAAAAAAAGACATGTTCAGAACTAAGTCTTTTAATTAGGAGAGATGACAGAGGTTCTGGTTATTCAACAAAATGATGGACTGGGTATTAGGTTTATCTTGTAGCTTACTGACACAAATTGGGATAGTTATGTTCTAATTGTATTTTGTGAGAAAAGTTTTATTTTGACAGCAAGGGTGATATGTAGGAGGAGCTAAAGTGGGAGGAGTACAGAGAGGAAAAAGAGGAGTAAGAAGAGGAGGAGGAGTAGAGTAGGAGCCAGGTAACAAAAGAGAGAAAGAGAGAGGGGAGGGGACATAGAGGCAAATGTTAGCATGTCTCCGCCAGTCAAAGATAGTTGATATATCTAGGTTGTGTATGGGGTTACAATTCTGATTGTATGGGCATCTTGATATTGAGCATTACCAAACTTATAAAGCCTTTGATTAACATTAAAAAAATTGTATAAAAGCAAAAAGGAGAAGAGGGCATGTGATAGGGGTTTTCTAGGGAGGAAAAATGAGGAAAGGGGATGGTATCTGAAATGTAAATAAAATATCCAATAAAAAAATTCCAATACAATTTTTGACAGACCTTGAAATGTTGATTTTTACCTCCATATGGAAATAGGTGCACATACACATGCACACAAAATAAAGATAGTTAAAAATACTGAATAACAAAAGAATTTCTATAGGTATAACCATATGTAATTTGTAGCTTAACTATATATCTATAGTAATGAAGTAATGCTTTTAGCATTAATACAGGCAGACTGATCAATGGAATTGAATTAAAAACTGGAATCTAAGTCCACAAACCTGTGAACAACTAATTTTTTCAAAAATAAGCAAAAAAAAAAGCCAAAACAAAACAAAAACTAAAAATAAAACACGACCACCAACAACAACAACAAAAAAAATCAGATAAAATACAGCAGTTTCATCAAAAGGTGCTGGTTGCAAATGTTTAGATTTACATAGAAGAATGCAATTAAATCCATACTTAGCACCCTGCAGAAACTCAACTCCAAATGGATTAAAAATCTCAACATAAGAACTTTTACCTAAATCTGATATAAAAGAAAGTAGGGAATGATCTTGAACTTATTGACACATGAATTAATATTCTGAACAGGACAGAGATAGCACAAGAACTAAGAAGAAAAATATATGAGATCTCAGGAACCTGAGAATTTTTCTGTATGGCAAACGACACCATCGTTCATACAAAATGACAAGTTACAGAATGGGAAAAAGTCATTACCAAATATACATCTAATACATGGATAAATTCTAAAATACATGAAGAACTAAATAAACTGAATATCAAGAAATGAAATATTCCAATCAATAAATGAGTCTACATCTAAAAGGAGAGTTCTCAAAAGATGAAAAAATGTGGTTAAAAAAACATTTAAAGATATTTTCAACATCTTTGGTCATCTGGGAAATGCAAAGCCAAACTATTTTGAAATTTTGTATTTGTATAAAACAACTGACAGACATTCTGGTGAAGGCAATAGAAAAGGGAAAAATTTGTGCATGACTGATGTGATTATAAAATGTAGGGCCTCTATAAAATAGGGGTTCCAGTTCCTCAGGAAGCTGGGACTAGATCTAGCCTAAATCCACCTACATTATTTTTGGAACATACGCATATAAGACTTTATTCTTCTATAAAGATATTTGTTCTTCCAAATTCACTGCCACTCTATTTACAATAGAATTTTAAAATAGTCAAGAACTACATCAATGGAGAAATAAAGAATATATCAATTTACACAATGAAATATTATTCAGCAGTTAGAAATGAAATCATAAAATTTGCAGGTAAATGAGTGGAGCTGGAAAAAAATAATCATTCTTTGTGAAGTAGCCCATATCCTGAAATCACAAACTATTGTATTCTCTTTCATATGGTTCTTAAGCTTGCTACAATCTATACAACTATAGAAGTAGGTATAGAGTAAAGTACTAGGGTGATGCTTCCTTGGAAAGGGAGATAGAATATATGGCTATGGAGCGAAACAGGAAACAAGAAGAGGAGATTAAATAGGGAGGGGAGGAAAGGGTTAAATGGAAGGAATATGGGGAGGTATAATTAATAATAGGGATCATTTGAGGGTTCATATGGAATCTTACAATCTTAAAATATATACATATTTGAAAGAAATATAAATGAATCCAACAAATATTAGGGAAGCCAGTTCCTAAACTAGACAACTTTCACTACATTGTGAAACTTTCAGAGTCATAACTGCATTATACCTAACTGATTTGTTGATCTAAGAGGCCTCAACAAAACCTCCAAATAACCAAGGTTATTGCCAAAATTATTGGTTAATATTCACAAATGGATGATAAGACTCTATTGCTGAAGACAGTATCTATATAGCATATTGAACATGGAAAATTTGAGCTGATGCCTACCTAAAGCCTTTATCTCTGCTGACCAGTGTTCATGTTATTAGAATGTATTCTGTATGCTACCAGAAAAGAAAGTAAACACCAAGTCAGCTACATATCTCTGATTTACACTATATCTGTGGCCTACAAACATGAAATATTGGTTTAATAGCAGCACAAATGGCATCAGAGTAATCAACCTCTCTCTCTTTGGTTTTGAGGCCTACTCCATGAGAAGGGACCCATGCCAGAAACTGATTAGGTGGAAAAGAAGCTGAGACTAGCTGGCAAGGGACCTAGGTTAAAACCAAATATTACTGTTATATTAAATAGTATAAGCACAAAATGACTCCTAATGACATTCTCCCATATTCCTTGGTCAGTGAGGTGCTCAGTCATTATCAGAGACATTTCTTCTTGCAAGAGATGGAAATAAATACAGTGACCCTTTGTCAGATAATATGCAGAGAGTGAGAGAACTTGGAACACTCAGTCCTAAAGGCATGTCTACTTCAAATCCCTCCCCTCATGGTTCTAGGAAGAATTCAGAAAAGGATGCCAAAAGGTTTTTAAAACCAGAGGTGATGGAAAACACCATGGAAAACTTCTTCTAGACCCAGCAGCTCTAACAAACATTTTAGCTCATAAAAACTGTAGTAGTATGCATAAACTGACAAGTTGTCTCCAACTGAAAACCACTCACAAAGGAAAAATTATTTTTCTACCATGAAATCTAAATACGTATATAAATCCCAATAAGGCTAGGAATCATGCCCAGCAGTAGCTGGCTAACAAAAAACAAACTCAATGGTATTTCTATAGATAGTTTTTTCAGTCTTATATTTCTTTTGTTGGGGATTTTGTATCTTTTTGGTCCTTTTCTTCTGTTTTGTGGTATGTGTGTGGTTTTCTGTTCTTCCTTTCTTTTTAATTTTGTTTATTTGTCTATTTGTTTTCTAAAGAGAGAAGAAATGCATAAAGTTGAAAGGATATGAACAAGAGGAGGATATGGAAAGAGATGAGAGAGGAAAACTATCGTCAGAATATGCTTATGAAAACTTATTTTCAGTAAAAAATAAAACAGAGTATTAACTCATCTATTCAGTAATATGTAATGAACATAATAAATTTGTAGTAAGAAGATGAAAAAAAATCTACAAGACAAATAGAAACAAGTAAAAATAGTAGAAATGTCTCCTAACATAGAATTAATTAACATAAATATAAATGGGTCAGACAGAAAACAATTATGAAGAATGGAATATTAGACCAAAAATAATTATGAGGCAACTATATCAAAGAAAATCTTTTTAGCCTTAAAAGCATTAATATGTCAAAAATAGATGATAAATAAAAGAGTATTATGAAATATACAAACATTAGTTTGAATAAGTTAGAATGGCTTTGTTCATAAAAGACAAGACATAAATAGTAACCAAAACACCAAATTTTTAATGGGAAAATAATAAACACTGGCAACTCACATTCATTTAATAAACAAAATATGCATAAGAGATCAGACAAAATTAAAAAAAAGAAATAAAAAGTTCAAAAAACTGAAATTGGTAACATCAATATCCACGTTCAATAACAACCAAAAATTCCAGCAGTAGAATGGAAGACTTAAAAATATTAAACACAGATAAACAATCTGTATACTGTTCTTTTAGAGAGGTGGCTATTGGTTCTTTGGCTAGAATTAATAAAGTTTAGTTTATAAAATGAACCTCAGTAAGTAGGGTTCCTTATACAAAATAAATTCTTCATGTTAGAGTCTCTCTCTCTGTTTCTCTCTCTCTCTCTCTCTCTCTCTCTTTATATATATATATATATATATATATATATATATATATATATATATATATTCCTCTGAATGCTCACATAGTTAAATTATAACCCACGAGGAGGTAATTTCCCACTTCTTCACCTGAGATTCTCTCTTCTATCTCTTGTATTCGTTGGTGATGCTTTTGTCTATGACTCCTGATTTCTTTCCTAGGTTTTCTATCTCCAGGGTAGTCTCCCTTTGTGATTTCTTGATTGTTTGTACTTCCATTTTTATGTCCCAGATGGTTTTGTTCAATTCCTTCACCTATTTGGTTGTGTTCTCTTGTAATTCTTTAAGGGACTTTTGTGTTTCCTCTTTAAGGGCTTCTACCTGTTTACCTGTGTTCTTCCCAATTTCTTTGAGAGTGTTATTTATGTCCTTCTTAAAGTCCTATATCATCATCATTAGAAGTAATTTTAGATCTGACTCTTGCTTTCCTGGTGATATGGGGAATTGAGGACTTTCTATTGTGGGAGAACTGGGTTCTGATGATGCCAAGTACCCTGGGTTGCTGATACTTTTTTTCTTATGCTTGCCTTTCACCATCTGGAACTCCGTGGTGCTACCTTTGCTGTCTCTGACTGGAGCCTGACTTTTCTATTATCTTGGTTGTTTCTGAACTCTTTGGGGTGGGTGTTGCTGCTGGGTTTAGAGCTGATACCCAAGATCTGTTCAGTGCTCGGGCGCAAACTGGAAGGAATCAGTGCTCTGGGCCAGGAGTTAATTTCTGAGTCCAGTGGTTCCCAGTTACTCTCTGTTTGAGGCTGGTGTTGCTGTCTCCTTACCTGAGATACTCCTGGGAGTAGTGCTCCTGGGAGGCCTGCTTCCTCTTGGTTTTGTGAGACTGGTTGCAGAACTGCGGCCTGGGATCTGCTCAGTGCTTTGTTGCAAATCAGAAGGAAAATGCTCTTAATCTTAATTTATTTCCAAAGTCAACTTTCTATTTCTGTGGCATTTCTATAAGTTTTAAGACTGAAATAAAGAGGTATTTGGAAAAGTCAATATTATTTGCTCTACTGTACCAATAAGACTAGTACTTTTAGTTCTCTGTAATATGTGTAATTATAAAAAGCAATTTTAAATTTTATGACTAGAGAGTCAGGAATTAAATGTAAAATTTACTGGTTATTATAAAGAAACAAAAATGTGCCTCAGTTACTTAAGCCAAGTATTAAGCCTATCAGTTGTTTTGGAATAGTCACATAGGGAAAAAGCAGAACACAATGAGAATACTTGTATTCTAAAGTGATATCTCCTCTCTCAACATGTTATTGAATTAAAGTGGTACACCCCTAATCTATTAATTGGAAAGACAAACCTCATGTAGTTGAAATAAAATGCATCCATTTCTACCTACTAGGGACCAAAATTTTTCATGATTGTAACTAAAACACATCACTTACTTAATCACTGACATAGTTAATTTTCTATCTGCTTCTACCAACAAAACACTGATTTATGTAAGCACTGTTCATACAGGTGTATTTAACATCAACTTAGAACAAATTTATAAAGTTGTACAAAAGTATAACTGACTTAACTTATGAAAATCATTGTCCTATGAAGAAACAAGTTGATGTATGAATGGATATGTATAATGGATGGAAGAAAGATACATGAATGGAGGAATGGAGGGATGGATGATAGACAAAGGATGGATGGATGACGGACTGATTTATGAATGACTAGAAAGAGAAATAGACTGATTAATTTTGTGGATAATTAGAGAAATCCCAGATTTGCAAACTGAAAGCTCAAAACCCTAAAAAAAAAATGGGATAATTTACCTTACATCTGAAGATCTGAGAAACATCAGAGTTGATGCCACTCCTAAGTTTAGGAAAAGAAAGAATGAATTAAAATGTCCCAGAATAAACCAGCAGAGAGTAAAAGGGGAACATATTTCTTTTACTAAAGCCAGTCAGATTAATTCATAAAATTTAAGATTGCAAATAATCAATTAAAACAAAGTAGCTATTATTCTTCAGGCATTTCTTTAGTATTAGAGAATTTAATAGAATTAATAAGGAAAGCTATTTTGTCTGGAAATTTACCCAGTATGCTATAAATTCACAGTATTTTTGGAATTATACTAATCAAATCAGTAGGAATATTAAAAGTCTTAGCCAGATTTGGAGTGATAGAACAGAAAATGTTAAATGCCAGAGATGAAGCACAACTTGTTTAGACATCAGTTATTTTGTTTTGCTATTTACACAATGGATGCAAATTAATTTATAGTTCAAAATTGATTAATAGGAATATGACACATATAAGAGAAAGAGTAAATAATAGGATGACCTATCATTTATCATTAGTTAGAATAAACTAAGAAATGTAAAAAATAAACAACATATTATTCTTATATGTATTGAGGAATAGGGTTGTTAAAATATGAAAGATAGAGTTAAAATTAAACTTATGCAACTCAGGGACTCAGAAAGAAAAACATGTGCATATTTCTGTGGAATATATTATGAGAACCTCAAGAACTATACTTGGAAAAACTGAACTGTCATTCCCAAAATGTAATGTTAATAGAATAAACACACCTGTGTTGACTCAAGAGATTAAAAAGTAACATTTCTCTAAGAACTCTTTGATTTATGGACAGGACTTGTTACTTTTTTGGCACTGTTTCTTATTATGCTTTCTACTGCAGCAATTTTAATTTCAACTTCTTTTGTTTTAATAACCATACATAATAGTGCATAAATATTTTTGTATATGCCATTGTTTTGCAGAAGGTTTAAGCTCTTTCAGTGTTAATATCTACAATAATTTTAGATTGAAATTGCTGTGGGGTTGAGAGGAAAAAAATTTTTAATGGAGCATAGCTTTATGGGCAATGATTGTACTGAATCATCATGTCAAGAGTGTATTCAGTGGCTGAATGCAGTCATTTTTTGGCCAGGTTAATGTCGTGAAATTATTCTTACAAAAGGAACCATACAAATTTCCACTCTATTTCGACACTTTAAATGAACATGAAAGCCTAATGCAGTCTCACTGCTAAAAAAGAAAGCTGTAGTATCATATGGATTAGAACAAATTTGCATGAAGGTTTTCAAACGTTAATTTTAAATATTTTTGGTGAATGTTATCTATAAGAGCATATTTCCCAAATCCCTCCTGGGTGATTATCAGAGAATTGTTTAAAATTTCTATTGTGCTCTCTTTTCAGATTGGCTAACTGTCCATTCAGTAATTTTTAGCCTGAGCCCTTGGACCAATATTACATTATACCTCATTTAACTACCCATGGCCCCTTTACAGCAATGGTTTCACTCTTATTCAGTGAAACCTTCTGCTATATATGATAACTAAGTCAAATGACAGCAAGAAATGCATAGCAGGATAGAATTAGCTGGGAGTCCAACCAGTTTTGAAAAAAAATAAAGCAAGTATAGGAGTACGGAGAGAATATTTATTTTCTTGCTTTAACTAATTTCTCTAAAATATTGCTATTTTGTATATCATTGTGTAAAATCATCCATTGGAGAAATTATTTTTAAAGTACTAAGGCCAAACACAAAGACAAGTGTTTATTCATCTTTTTAACAGTTATTGAACACTTCCTCTGTGACGGGAAGTCTATTAAATATAAGTAGGTAAATATATCGTCAGTCCTATTTACTGGCATTACAATAGGATGAATCAATTTTTGTAAAAATAGTAGAATAAAATTGGGCAATGAGTCACAAGCAGCATGCATTATGATGTCTAAGCATGTTTGGCAAGTAGACTAGAAAAGGGATCAACTAATTCTAAAGTATTAGCATTCCTATGAGGAGAAGAAGCCTATGTATTCACATTGCTTGAAGTGTTAAGACTGACCTGGAATATAGATGTCATCTTCTGGTATTAGCTGAGATCAAAGGACATGAAAAAAATGGGTATTTGTTTGTTTGTTTTGCCTACTTACCTTCTCTCTTGCTGGAAAGGTCTTCTATTCTATTGCTAATGCTTTACTTCAGTGACCTTAGACTACACTTAGCAAAATTCAAGAGTAGACTGAATACTTGTAATTGTACAGTCTGTCAGCATTGGATTGAACTGCCAAGACATCCAGCCTTGTGGCCTGAGTAACTATTGGGCTGTGGGCCTTTGTGGTGAGAGAAAGACATTATCGAGTTACCTAGACTACATAGCATATGATAACCTAATAAATCTTATGTTAATAAAAATGTTCACTCCATCAATTTTGTTTCTTTAGAAAAACCTGTATAACACATAAATAAAAGTTTGTATAAATGTAGGTAACTGTGGTATATATACAAAGGTTCTGTCAATTGTTCTGAGATAGTAAATATCTGTGGTATAAGAAGTATGTATGAACTGCTATGATTTACATATTACATATGTGTTATTCAAAGATTTATGTATTGGTAGCTTGGTTCACATAAGAGTGAAAAAATAAATAAATAAATAAATAAATAAATAAATAAATAAATATACCCCCAAAGCTCAAAATGCTGATGCTTGCAAAAATATAATATATTGGAGGCATACAACAAAATATGATGACTACAGTAATGTGAATAAGTATATCACAGCCACAACCCTTCTTCCAACAATAAACGTGAGAGGATGAACACAAATTTCATTTGTTCTCCCACTTAAGATATGTTCCGACTATGTAATCAGCCCCAGTGTCTAAGCCACCATGGGCTTTCCTGAGAACAGGTGTATGCTATCAATCTCACTGCTACCCAAAACTAATACAAGTGAGATAAACAAAATCCCTCTAAAATGGCTTGTACCTATTACAGTATAGAAATGCATGTGCTGAATAAGGAATAATTCCAGGCAGGGAGGGACATATTTTATATCAGTTAAAAACAACATGGGCCCTATGAAACTGCTGAGTGCAATTCACTATATTGAATAATCAGTGGGGAGTTCTGAGAATAGAATGAAAAATAATCACAGTAGATATTTCTGAATATGCATTGCATTTCAAATTTAAATGAACGTAGAACTGTAAAAAATTTCCCAATGAACATTTTTAATATCGTATATTTTTATGAATGGCAAAAGGATAAATATTCTTTAAAAGTTGTTTAATTGAGATAAATCTTAAAATATTATGAACACATAGAAATAGCACTTTAATATTTAAATTAGTTCACTTTATGAAATGTAAATATTTAGCTACAAGTAAAAAAGTAAATATTTTTGAATAGTAAGAAATGACTTTTCCATCCAATGTAATATATTTTGTACCCACATTGTTCTTAGATTAAATATATGACATTCAAGATTTACATAGTGCCATATGGACTTATTTTCAATGGTCTAATGGTAGACTACGCTTATTGAATAATTTTATGTTCTCTCTATACCTTATTGTAGTTACAAGCACAAAGTAGAAAAGAATGTGAGAAAGGTTAGCCTTCTTTTCTTCCTAGCTGCAAAAGGAAAAGCAACCATTCAGTTTGATGCCTTTCTTCACATGGTTTTAAAGAGTTAAGAAAGTCTAATTCTATTAAGCACTTAATACAGTTTCTTTAAAGAAAAATGGTTTTTTGAGTTACATCAAAGGATCTTGTTGAATTTTTTGAGATCATCATTTGATATTTGTAAACTTTTCCATTCAGTGAATGTTTCCCTTGAAAGATTTCTTCTATAAACTAAGGTTGTACTATTCTGTCATGAATCCAAATGGATACATTATTGATTTGTACTCCAATGTTACCACATTCTTAAAGTGAATTCTACAGCCATATTGAAAAGAGATATTGTTCTATACTATTTATTTAAAATGTTCTCATTTTATGGTCTTGGAATTAGATTAAGAGTGACACCTTTATGTAAACTATAAATTACCCTTCTCTTATTCTAAATATTTGACATATCATGTGAGGAATTGGTTTTAATATTATAAATTCTATAAGCAATATACCTGTAAGTTCATTTGAGCCCCAAATGTGTTCAGGCCAGTTGCTGGAAAATTTCCTTCATTCTTTTGCTGTTTTTAATTTAAGTATGTTTTGTTTAGCTTGTCCAAAAAGTTATGGTTTCATTTTTGTTTTAGGTGTATGTTCATTTTATTTGAGTGATTAAATTATTTGCCTCTTGCATTATTCATAATAGTTTTTAAATGCTCATATTTATTATCACAAATTCAACATTGGTTGTCTGTTTTTAATGTTTTAAGTAACATAAAATAATCCACTTATAATATTAATGTCTCTATGGCTAAATGATTATTAGTTTTATGCCTATCCCCCCAAAATTAAATTTTGTGTTATTTGATAAAATTTTATTATTTTTCTACTTTACTATATAGGAATCATTTAGTTTATTATTTGCAGCCTCCCTTTTACTTGACTTTCCTTATTGTAATTTTTAACATATTTTTAAAATAATTGATGTTGTTTCAAATTTCCTTTAAAGCAAATTTTATATTGTAATATAAATTTTCGTTTTCATGTTCTTTTTATCTTACAAATTCTTTTTGGGGTCTGGCCATTTTGAAATACAATGATTAAATTCAACACACACACACACACACACACATATATATATATATATATATATATATATATATATACATATATATATATATATATATAATCAAATTTCTTTTAGTTTATCAATTGCAAGTTTATTCTATATAATTGGTGATATGTGTGTGTGTGTGTGTGTGTGTGTGTGTGTGTGTGTGTGTATGTGTGCGTATGGCATATTGTATATACGCGTTGATAAAATAAAATGACTTAAATTGATTGCCCATAGATAAAAACAGTAATTGATTTGTAAAAGTTCTGCAGGCTAAGTAGTTCAAGATTGCCACATCAGCAGATATATTATTTCCTCGTGTTTTCTTTTTTATGTTCTCACACTGTTTAATAGGCTACTTATTTCTTTGCTATCTCTTTCATATGGGTATCATGTTTAATCACGATTATTTTTCTCTTGTAACTTAATTACCTCCCAAAAGATAATAGTGGGAAAATTCTAATACAAGGAGGAAAATTATACCCTAGAAAGAGCAAGAAAGTAATCTTCTTCCAAAGAACCAACAAAAGATAGCCACACAAACAATGCCTCTGTAATTAACAAAAATAACAGGAAGCAGCAATCATTTTTTCTTAATATCTCATAACATCAATGGATTCAATTCCCCAATAAAAAGACATAAGCTAAAGGACTGGATATGTAAACAGGACCTAGAATTTTGCTGCATACAGGAAACCCACCTCAGTGACAAAGACAGACACTGTCTTAGAGTAAAAGGCTGGAAAACAATTTTTCAAGCAAATGGTCCCAAGAAACAAGCTGGAGTAGGCATTCTAATATCGAATAAAATTGAATTTCAAATTAAAGCTATCAAAAAGGGTATGAAAGTACATTTCACACTCTTCAAAGTCAACCAACATGAACTCTCAATTCTGAATATCTATGAGCCAAATGCAAGAGCACCCACTTTCATAAAAGTACCTTACTAAGATCAAAGCACATACTGCACCTCACACAATAATAATGGGAGACTTCAACACCCCACTCTCAGCAACAGACAGATCATGAAAACAGAAACTAAACAGAGATGCAGTGACACTAACAGAAGTTATGAACCAAATGGATTTAACAGATATCTATAGAACATTTCACCATAAAACAAAAGAACATACTTTTTTCTCAGCACCACATGGTACCTTCTCCAAAATAAACCATATGATTGGTCACAAAATAGGCCTCAACAGATAAAAAATGGAAGTAATCCCATGCATACTATCAGATCAACATGGACTAAGGCTGGTCTTCAATAATGACAAAGACAATGGAAATCCCACATTCACATGGAAACTGAACAACACTCTACTCAATGATAATGTGGTCTAGGAAGAGATAAGGAAAGAAATTAAAGACTTTTTAGAATTTAATGAAAATGAAGACACATCATACCAAAACATATGGGACACAATGAAAGGAGTGCTAAGAGCTCTAAGTGCTTACAAAAAAAAAAAAAAAACAAACAAAAAAAAAAAACAAAACAAAAAAAACTGGGGAGAGCACACACTAGCAGCTTGACAACACACCTGAAAGCTCTAGAGTAAAAACAAGCAAATAACACCCAAAGGAGTAGATGGCAGGATATTACCAAACTCAGGGCTGAAATGAACCAAGTTGAAACAAAAAGAATTATACAAAATATCAATAAAACCAGGAGATTTTTATTTTTGAGAAAATCAACAAGATACATATACCCATAGTCAGACGAATCAAAGGGCACAGAGACAGTATCCAAATTAATAAAATCAGAACTGAAAATGGTGACATAACAACAGAAACTGATGAAATTTAAAAAAAAATCATCAGATCCTACTACAAAAGCTTATACTCATCAAATCTGAAAAATCTGGATGAAATGGACAATTTTCTAGACAGATACCAGGTACCAAAGTTAAATCAGGGGCAGATAAATCATTTGAATAGACCCATAACCCTTAAAGAAATAGCAGCAGTCATTAAAAGTCTCCCGAACAAAAAAAATCCCAGGACCAGATGGTTTTAGTGCAGAATTCTATCAGACCTTCGGAGAAGACCTAATACCAATTCTCTTCAAACTATTCCACAAAATAGAAACAGAAGGAACACTACCCAATTCATTCTATGAAGCCAGAATCACACTCATACCTAAACCTCACAAAGACCTAACAAAGAAAGAGAACTTCAGACCAATCTCCCTTATGAATATTGATGCAAAAATATTAAACAAAATTCTTAAGAACCGAATCCAAGAACACACCAAAACAATTTTCCATCATCATCAAGTAGGCTTTATCCCAGGAATGCAAGGTTCAATATATTGAAATCTGTCAATGTAATCCACTATATTAAAAAAAACTCAAAAAAACCCCACAAGATCATAACTTTAGATGCTAAGAAAGCATTTGACAATATTCATCATCCCTTCATGATAAAGTCTTGGAAAGATTAGGAATTCAAGGCCCATCCCTAAACATAGTAAAAGCAATATACAGCAGACCAGTAGCCAATATTCTAGCTAGAGCAATTAGACAACAAAAGGAAGTCAAAGGGATACAAATAGGAAAGGAAGAAGTCAAAATTTCACTATTTGCAGATGATATGATAGTATACTTACGTGATTCTAAAATCTCCACCAGAGAACTCCTAAACCTGATAGACAACTTTAGCAAAGTGGCTGGTTATAGAATTAACTCAAACAAATCAGTATTCTCCCTCTATTCAAAAGATTACCTGGCTGAAAAAGAAATTAATGAAATGACATTCTTCACAATAGTCACAAATAATATAAAATACCTTGGTGTGAATCTAACCAAGGAAGTAAAAGACCAGTATGACATGAAATTCAAACCCTTGAAGAAAAAAATCAAAGCAGATCTTAGAAGAAAGATCTCCCATGCTCATGGATTGGAATGATTAATATAGTAAAATTGGCTATCTTGCCAAAAGCAATCTACAGATTTAATGCAATCTCCATCAAAATTCTCACTCAATTTTTCACAGAGATAGAAAGAGCAATCCTAAAATTAATTTGGAATAATAAAAAATTCAGGATCATGTAAACTACTGTCAACAATTAAAACAAACAAACAAACAAACACAAAAACTTCTGGGGACTCACCATCCCTGACTTCACCCTGTACTACAAAGCAATAGTGATAAAAACTGCATGTTATTGGAGCAGGGACAGGCAAGAGGATCAATGGAATAGAATAGAAGACCCAGAAAGGAATGCCCATGCCTATGGTCACTTGATCTTTTACAAAGGAGCTAAATCTATCCAGTGAAGAAAAAGACAGCATTTTCAACGAATAGTGCTGGTCCAACTGGAAGTCAGCATGTAGAAGAACACAAATTGATCCATACATATCTTCTTGTATAAAACTCAATTCCAAGAGGATCAAGGACCTCCACATAAAACCAGCTACACTGAAACTAATAGGAGAGAAAATGGGGAAAAGCCTAGAACACATGGGCATAGGGGAAAAGTTCCTGAACAGAACACCAATGTCTTAAGCTCTAAGATCAAGAATTGACAAATGGGACCTCATAAAACTGCAAAGCTTCTGTAAAGCAAAGGACACCATCAATCGGACAAAGTGGCAACCAACAGATTGGGAAAAGATCTTTACCAATCCTACATCTGATAGACAGCTAATATAGACAATCAAATAACCCCATTTAAAATGGGTACAGAATTTAACAAAGAATTCTCAACTGAGAAATCTTGAATGGTTGAGAAGCACCTAAAGAAGTGTTCAACATCCCTAGTCATCAGGGAAATGCAAATGAAAACAACACTGAGATTCCACCTAACACCAGTCAGAATGGCTAAGATAAAAAACACAGGTGACAGCAGATGCTGGCGAGGATGTGGAGAAAGAGGAACACTCCTCCATTGTTGGTGGGATTGTAAGCTGGTACAACCTCTATGGAAAGCATTCTGGTGGTACCTCAGAAAATTGAACATAGTGTTACCTGAGGAACCATCTATACCACTCCTGGGCATATACCCAAAAGCTGTTTAACATACAATAGGGACACATGCTCCACTATGTTCATAGCAGCCTTATTTACAATATCCAGTAGCTGGAAAGAACACAGATGTCCTTCAACAGAGGAATGGATACAGAAAAATATGGTACATTTACACAGTGGAGTACTACTCAGCTATTAAAAGCAATGAGTTCATGAAATTTTTAGGCAAACGGATGGAACTGGAAAATATCATCCTGAGTGAGGTAACCCAATTACAAAAGAACACACATGGTATGTACTCACTAATAAGTGGATATTAGCCCCAAAGCTCACAATACCTAAGATACATGAAACTCAAGAAGAAGAAGGAAGACCAGATTTTGGGTGCTTTGGTCCTTCTTAGAAAGAGTATTAAAATATGCAACCAGAGCTGCCAGGGTCTAAACCTCCAGCCTGAGAACACAAAGGGAGGAACTCATGGCTCCACCTGTATAGGTAGTTGAGGGTGGCCTTGCCAGGCATCAGTGGAAGTAGCAGGACTTGGTCCCCGAAAGTTTGAATTTCCTAGTGTTGGGGAATTTGAGAGCAGGGAGGCAGGAATGAGAGGATGATGGGAGCACACCATCCTAGAAATAGGATTATGGGGTATAGGATAAAGGGTTTTGAGAGGGAATTGGAGAGGAGATAAAATTGAAAAGTAAATAAGTAAAATATCCAATAAAAAAACAGATAATGAGTCTGGCAATTGTAGTCAAGCAGTTGAGACTTTTTGTTAACAATTTATTATGGAGATTTTGTATAATCCTCAAGGACAAGATATTGTGGAAGAGGCCCATGGAACTTTAAAAAGATAGGTGAGATATTCTGTTGCCTAGACAAAGAATGATGCAGACCCGTGAGTGTGCTGAGTGCCCTGACAAGGACGACTGGGGAGCTGTATTGGACATATGTTCCTGACCCACCTGACTATATCCCAGATGGGACAAGCTGTCTTGCCTCAAGATTTTAGACCTTGTGTGATAGAGAATCAAAAAGAGAAATTATGTCTCTTGTATTATTCTTAAACTTGGCCAGCTATTAGACCTCAATCATGTACTGGTCTAGAAATAAATCCAATGTGGGAAATAACAGTCTACAATTGGAAGACCATATCTGGACTTTGTCAGAGACATATTTGGAAGCTAGATGTAGCTCGCTATGATGTTCAGAAAGCAAGGGATAATGTGGGGACAGGATTTGTATTTCAAACAAGGGTTAGTGCATGTTTTAAGGCTCTTTTAATTGTCAAGCTAAAATTGGTTCTGTCTGTTCTACAGCATTTATTGTAAGTTGCATTGACTGTATAATTTCCAATTATGTTAGTGTGTTGAAACCTGGCATGTCTGTTACACGGGTCTATCAACCAGCTTTCATCTCACTTCCCTGAGTATTAGAAAACCTTGATTCTCTGAAAAAAAACCTTGAAAGTTCTGGAAGAAGTGAGTTAGACTTTAAGCAGAAGGAAGAGAGTAACAGGCTTGATTATTGCTGGTATAACAGCTTTAATTCCATCAATTGGTGGTACCACTGCTTATGCAATAGTATTGGCACAAGGAGTTTAGACAACTATTTTTGTTAACCATCTAGCAAAAAAAATAATGTATTCAGTATACAAAAAGGATTTATATAAGTTTCTAGAACAACGAATGATGCTCTATAACCCATTTTAATTATCTGAAGGAGGTTCAGGGTTCAAGAGTTAGGAGCCGTCCCAAGTGTCAGGACAAATGTCATTGGAGTAGTGTTACTTTTGAAATTCATAATGATTGTCATTATAATTAGAAAAAAAGTTTAAAGACATACGTAGGATATTTGGTATAATTCTAACACAACTCTGGGTGTGTTAACTTTGCACAGTGACACTAAGAATTTAAAGAATGCTGCTTTGTTGACATTTGATAGTGTAGATAATGCTGATTAAATTATTTATGACCTGAGCTCAGTATTTCCATTTTGGTCAAACCTTAGGAATGGCATATATAGCTTGATCAGGCTAGCCGTTCTTGTCCTGGGAATAATTTTATTCCCGCCCACCATGTTGAAGCTTATCTTTTACAACATCAACATGTTGGCAGCCAAAATACATGGCTTAAATTAAAAAATGGACCCCCAGACAGAATTATTAATTTAACAGACTGGCAAGCCAAGTATGGATAAGATTCTGCATAGAGACTTATCAACCTAAGACAGAAATGCATTGCTTTTGATAATGCATATTTCATGACTAGTAAGGAAGGTATTCTTGTCACAATGACCTAAGACAGGCTCAGTCTTGTTAACAAAATATAAAAGGGGGAGAAGTGGAAAGCCTTTGGGGCTGCTTGGCAAGAAGCTGACTTGGGCCAAGGACAAGGAAATGGGTTGCTTGGCAGGAATATGACGTTGGCCAAGGACAGGGAAGTACACTTCCAGCAGGAATTTGACATTAGACTAGAACAAATAAATAATCTTAGGCAGGAATCAAAATATCAGGCCAGAACAAAGACGTAATTTCAGACAGGAATCTAAATGTTAGTGTTGAACAAGGAAGTAGACTTCAGACATGAAAATGACCTTGGGCTAGAATAGGGAAGTAGGCTCAGATACTTCATTCATCCTGATAAGCCTTTAGAAACAGTGTTCATGGGAGTGTCCAGTTAACTGAATTTAATACCCTGCTTTTTCTTTGGCTATTTGTGCTTATTTTATTGCCAGTTCCTCAACTATTTGCATCTATTGTATTGCTAGACCTTCAACCTAGAACTGACCTTAATATAGGCATGTAATCAAAATGGCACAAAAACATAAAGGAAGAAGGGGTATAGGATGGGATTTCTAGGGAGGGAAAATGGGGAAACGGGATGACATCTGTATTGTAAATAAATAAAATATCTAATAAAAAACGAAAAAAATAAGAGTGTTTAAGATAAGGAGAATATACTGGATCATCTTGGCTTCTATGTTTTCACATAGGCCCTTAAAAAGAGTTGTTTGCCCTAAGAAATGCTGACCATTATTAGAATAGTAGTTTTTTTCAGATGAGGTCTATCAAGAAATTCAGATGTTGTGAGATTCATATCTGATTGCTAAATCATGGAGCCATAAGAAAACAAATCTTTATGATTTTAAATATCACAATTTCTGTTTATATAGGTAGGAGCAATGGAATACTAATGCAGGTAGCCTACTTTCAGATAATAATATAACTGCTAGTCACTGAACACTTACTGTGAGTCAGGTACATCAATCATATTATCTCATTTAATAGAGTTATTACCTTAATTTGTTTAGCTGAGAGAATTGAAATGGATGGAGGCTAAATGACTGGCCAAAATGAATAAGCTAAAGAGAGTTGTTTGATTATTCGAACAGAGTGGCTAATTTTAAGCCGTTTTCCAACCGGGAAAATGTTGCTCTGCTTTTGTAAAGCACTGTAGAAACTACATAAGGAAATCATAGCATGATATTTTAAATTTATAAATACTAATTTTTTATTGAGCTGTATCCTATAACCATATACAGATGCACAAAAGATTTACTTTGTAGGTTTCTGCTGAAAAAATATTTTCTGGATATAAGCCTGGAATTCATATTATACTATATGACATTATATCACATAATATTTCAATATCAAAAAAATTTAGAAGTTATATGTATTGTTGTTTTTATGGTCAAAAATTTTTACAGAATATATATATATAAACCCCTGAAGTAACATAATTGAGAAATTACACCATTAAAAATCAATTTCTTACCTTCCCTTAACATAAACGCTGTATCACTAATCTATATTTCTATCACTTTTATTGTTTTATATAGTATACCTCATAACTAGTAGCACATATTTGTACTTACTTGCCATATTTTATTTTTTATCATTTTATTCTTTTTTCTTCATAGTCTTATTTTATTATATTATTGATATTGACTACATTAAAGCTCTTGTCATATATGGTGATATATATTCCTTTATTGTTTTATGATATTATGTTATGACTATATATTTTTATGTATTCATTATGTAGATTTTATATTTATATTTTAACATTGTCACTAAGCTAGAATCCACATGAGTAGGAGTATAAATATTTCTTTTGTTGATATTGTTATTTAAATTTATTTTGGATAGACATTGAGAAGCAAGAATGCTTGTTCCACCTTTTAATACATTTGAAGAACATCTATACTATTCATCAGTCATTAAAGCATTATTTTATACTTTTCTGAACTATGGTCAAAGGTACATATTTTTCTGTTGGTGACATTTATTATTGCCATCTTTTATTTAATAGTCATTTTATGAAGCATAAAGGTATGTTTTATTGTAATTTTTGTTTCTAACTTCCTGTTGTTTAGTAATATTGGATATCCTTTGCTTACTATTGGCCATTTTTCTGTCTATGTAAGTCCTTTGGGATTTTCTATAAGTGCTTGCGGGTGCTATTCATTCCTTACATCAATCTCTTATCAGTTATATGGTTTATGAGCATTTTCTTCTATTTTGTAGACAGGGTTTTTACTCTTGATTTATTTATTTTTTTAAAAGAAGTTAGACAAAGCAAGTTTATAATTCAAAAATAAGATGCAATCAGTACAAGAAGCCTAAGTTCTATGACAAATCAGTCTTCTAAGATGCAATAGTGGAAAAAAATACTAGAATTATAAAAGGTGTCATCACCACTTAGCATTTTGAATCATGAAAACATTCCACACTTGAATTTACACTTGCAGCACAGCTGGTTATGTAGAAAACAAGTGTTACACAGCATCATGTTCTTGGGAGGCAAAGTAGGGGGCCTGAGGTATTAAGGCAGAGTTCATTATCTCCACATAACACTCTACAGTATATTATATCCTGCAGAGCTACATTGAAGAAGGAGAAATTCTGGTTCTGAGCCAAGATTATCCTGAAATCTATTCTCCTGTGATTCTAGATTAGCATGAAATGCACTTGTTCATAAAGTTCTTACATTCAGACATTCATAAATGTGATTCAGACATTTATGGAATTAACTCTAATCTCTTTAACTTCTGCTTTAATCTATTTGAACCATTATTTGGCTGTGATAATTTGGTAAGTATTTGTTAAACTTTCTAAATGTATCCAAACAAAACCTTTTCTTTGTATTTTGTTCATTCACTATTTCTATTATGTCTAATATTATTATAGTAATTCCTTTGTGATGATTTGGGATCTCATTTGTTTTTCCATTTCTAGTTCTTTAATCGTAAGTATTCAGTTATACTACATTGCTACTGTATACATTTTCTACAAAGTAACTGTGGGATATAGTAATCTCATGATACAATGGTTATTTTATGCATTATTATTATTATTATTATTATTATTATTATTATTATTTAGTTTTTTCGAGGCAGGGTTTCTCTGTGTAGCCCTGGCTCTCCTGGAACTCACTCTGTAGACCAGGCTGGCCTCAAACTCAGAAATCCACCTGCCTCTGCCTCCCAAGTGCTGGGATTAAAGGTGTGAGCCACCACTGCCTGGCTATTTTATACATTATTAATAATCATGCTATAGTGTGACTTCTGGACTGTCTTCAAATTTTGTCCATTGAATTAACTTATTCAATAACATTGAGTGAAGCTTTTCACAAACTCTTAGGTTATAAACAAAAGCACTGAATTTTAGTAAAAACAATGTAATAAAATAGCCCTGAAGCCTGTTTCTAACAGGATTTAGATTGCATTGGAACTTCTTGGAACATTTTCTTTATTTTCCATACCTCCTCTGGTATTTCGGTTTTTTGAGTTCTCAAGGAACATGTCCATTACAATCGATCATTAAAGCTATCTGATTTTTCTCCATCTTATTTGTCTAAAATTTCCCAAATTCTCCAACATAATATTTTGGGAGGCTTTTGTAGCATAGTAAGAATTTTCTGGAACCAACTGTCAATGTTACTCATACTCATCATACATGACAAACACCAGAGAGCAGAAACAGTTTAAAGTAGGAAGGATTTACATTGGCTTCCAGTTCAATTTCAGTTTCTAAGGTTTTACTGATTTTAGGAAGAGAAGTTGTGGTAGAGAAGAATGCTTCACTCAACAGAAATCAGCAACAAGATGAACAGTCTCTGTTCGTATATGGCATACTTATTATTACATTTTTTTCTTTCAGTCTATAATATACTCCTAGTGACAAAGTCATTATCTTGTACACATCTACTTTGGTCTTATTTTTCATCCATTCAGTCTCTATGTATTTGTTAGGGGAATTTAACACATTCATATTACAATTAACAGTAAAGATGGAATGACTTATTATTTTACTAAGTAATGTCCAACTGTCTGTAATTACTTTTTCCCCATGTCTTCTTTTGTGCTTCATTGTTTATGAATTGCTTTCTTAACTTTTGGTATGTTCTTTGTGGTTACATAAAATATTCTACATTTTTCTTAGCCTACATTAAGCTTATAACTTTAGTTCAGTCATATAGAAATCTAAATGTTTTATTGTTTTATTTTTTATATTAGTTAATTATTTTATTTATTTCCATCCCAGTGTTGCCACACACTCTGTCCTCCTTGCAGAGTTCTTACTTACATCCCCCATTCACCTCTGAGGGGGTGGCTTCCTGGTTATCCCCCTTCCCTGAAACATCAAGTCTCTAAAGGATTAGGCCCCTCCTCTCCCACTGAAGACAGATAAGGCAGTCCTCTGCTACATGTGTGCTGGAGACCTCTAACCAGTTCATGTATGTTCTTTGGTTGGTGGCATAGTCTCTGGGAGCTCTGTTGGGTCCAAGTTAGTTGACACTGTTGTTCTACCTACGGGGCTGCCATTCCCTTCAGCTCCTTCAGTCCTTCCCTTAACTCTTCCATAGGGGTTTCTGGTCTGAGTCCAATGCTTGGCTGTGAGGATCTGTGTCTGTTTCAGTCAACTGTTGAGAGAGCCTCTCAGAGGACAGTCGTGCTAGGCACCTGTATGTAAGCACAACACCTATATCAGTAAAACAGCAACAACAAATAAGAGAAAAATAAAAAGAAAGAACAGATACATATTTAAACTGATGTTATGGGAAAAACCTCTTCCTAATGCTCTTTGAGTCTTAAGAGTATGTCCTATCTCCCTAGCACTTCTAGACAACTGAATTTAAACCTTTTCTGTAAGAAGTCTCTAAAAATTCAGTTTGTTCAATACTGTATTTAGCTCTTTGCTTCCCTTAGAAAGGTGGTATCAAAGAATATTTGCCTGTTTTGTTTTTGTTGTTGTTGTTGTTGTTTTGTTTTTTCCTTTCTGTGTTAAGACAGTCATGCTGTGGATGTTACTAATTCAGTCTCCTTGCCTGTCTTTGTATAAGATTGTGATCTGTTTCCAGTCCACTTCAGCATGTCTATTACCCTTGATGTACTCACTTTTAGGCAGTTTGTTGGTGATATTTTATGAGTGTAACATCTAACATTACTAGGAGACACAATCTCAGAGAAAACTCCCTGGTAGTCTGGCTTTTACAATCTTTCTGCTCCATCTTCCAGTAACATTAAATATAAGTAACATTAAGACTGAACAAATTATATTTAGAAATATGACTGTATATGTATATGTGCATATAAGAAAAATTAGTGAAAAAAAGGTTTATGATTTTGAAGAAGAATGGAGACAGGTATATATAAGAGGGTTGGAGGGAACAAAGGGAAGGGATAAATTTGATTAAATCATAATTTAAAAAAATAAATAAAATTGCTAGTAAGTGTATCAAAATATGTCATTTTTACTTGGCAACTAGAGTAATGAATAATTAAATGCTTCTAAGATTTTATTTTATTCCATCAAGAATAGCTAAAGTCAGGAAAAGATACAGAAAATTGTGTAGGTTCTCATATTACTATTGTTAGCATGTTAGCATTCCTTCTAGGCTCCTCCCAACAGTTACCTAGCAACAGCCAGGTAAGAACCAGGCTTGCTAAAAAGAACTTTTAGCTCTCTCACAGGCTCCTCTGACCCTTTTTTCTCACTTTGACTCTTTTATCACTCTCTGGCCTATCTCTCTTGCCTCTTGCACTCTCTATCTTTCTACTTGTTCCCAGCCAATCAGTTCTCTTCTCTTCTTTTTCTTTTCTGTTTCTTCTTTCTTAATCTTTCTTTTTTATTTATTTACTTTTCTCCTTTTTCTCCTCCTCCTTCTTCTCCTCCTCCTTCTTCTCCTCCTCCTTCTTCCTCCTCTCTCTCTCTCTCTCTCTCTCTCTCTCCCTCTCTCTCTCTCTTTCTCTCTCTCTCTTTCTCCCCTTTCTCTCCTTCTTTATCACCTCTCTTTCTCTGCCTCTACTCCCTACTCAGCCCCTCTTTCCAGGCTTTCAAATAAACATCATTCTTTACTAGACCTATATTATGAATGGTACCTTGGGGGTGTTCCATCCACATGGGCCCAATAAGGCACCCACTCCCACTGCTTCATACAGTGTTTTACAAAAACATACGAATTATGGTCCATCTATAAGTGATGATATGATATGTTTGTATTAATGAATCTGGATACTTCATTTAGTATATTTTTATAGTTACATCATTTTCAATCTTTTAATTATTTTTTAATTGGATATTCTACTTATTTACATTTCAGAAGATAACCTCTTTCCCAATTCCTACCACCAAGAACTCCCCTATCTTGTCCTGTTCCTATGAGGGTGTGCCCCCACCTATCCAACCACTCCCTCTCCTACCATCGAATTCCCCCACACTGGGGCATCCTGCCTTCATAGTACCAAGGACCTCCACTCTCACCAATGACTGACAAAGCCATCCTCCACTGCATATATAGCTGGAGCCATGGGTCCCTCCATGAATGATCCCAGGCTGCCAGTTTTGACCCTGGGAGCTCTGGTTGGTTGGTTTTGTTCCTCTTACCATGGGGTTGCAAGCCCCTTCAGCTCCTACAGTCTTCTCTCTACCACCTCCATTGAGGATCCCATGATCAGGTCAATGGTTAGCTGTGAGCAACTGCCTCTGTATATGTCTGGTTCTTGCAGAGCCTCTCAGGAGACAGGTGTATCAGGCTCCTGTCAGCATGCACTTCCTGACATCCACATCAGTGTCTACATTTGTTGATTGCACATGGAAGAATCCCCATTTAGTTTAATCTCCAGACAGCCCTTCCTCCAGTCTCTGCTCCACACTTTGTCTCTGCATTTACTTCCTTGAGTATTTTGTTACTCCTAAGAAGGACCAAAGCACCCAGACATTGGTCTTCCTTCTTGAGCTTCCTGTGGTCTATGAGTTGTATCTTGGGTATTCTGAGCTTTGAGGCTCATACCCACTTATCAGTGAGTGCATAATATGTGTGTTTTTATGTGATTGGGTTATCTAACTCAGGATGATATTTTCCAGTTCCATCCATTTACCTAAGAATTTCATGAATTCAGTGTTTTTAATAGCTGGGTAGTACTCCATGGTATAAATGTACCACATTTTCTGTAACCATTCCTCTGTTGAAGGATATCTGTGTTCGTTCAAGCTTCTGGCTATTATAAATAAGGCTGCTATGAACATAGTTGAGCATGTGTCTTTGTTATATGTTGGAGCATCTTCTGGGTATAGCTGGGTCCTCAGTTAATGCTATGTTCAATTTTTGGAGGAACCACGAGACTGATTTCTAGAGTGGTATCAGCTTACCATCCCACGAACAATAGAGGTGTGTTCCTCTTTCTCCACATCCTTACCAGCATCTGCTATCAGCTGAGTTTTTGATCTTAGCCATTCTAACTGGTATGAGGTAGAATCTCAGGTTTTTTTTTTTTTGATTGGATTTCCCTAATGACTAAGGATATTGAACATTTCTTTAGGTGCTTCTAGGCCATTCGAGTTTCCTCAGTTGAGAATTCTTTGTTTATTACTGTACTCCATTTTTAATAGGGTTATTTGGTTGTTTGGAGTTTAATTTCTTAAGTTATTTGTATATATTGGATATTGTTCCTCTATCAGATGTAGGACTGGTAAAGATCTTTTCCTTATCTGTTGGTTTCCATTTTATCCTATTGACCATATCCTTTATTTTACAGAAACTTTGCAATTTGATGAGGTCTCATTTGTCAATTCTTGATCTTAGAACATAAGACATTGGTGTTCTGTTCAGGAACTTTTCCCTTGCGCCCAAGTATTTGAGTCTCTTCCCCACCTCCTCTTCTATTAGTTTCAGTGTATCTGGTTTTATGTGAAGGTCCTTTATCCATTTGGACTCGAGCTTTGTACAAGGAGATAAGAATGGATTAATTTGCATTCTTCTACATGCTGACCTCCAGTTGAACCAGCACCATTTGTTGAAAATGCTTTCCTTTTTTCACTGGATAGTTTTAGCTCCTTTGTCAAAGATCAAGAGACCAAAGGTGTGTGGGTTCATTTCTGGGTCTTCAATTCTATTCCATTGATCTTGCTAAATGTCTCTGTACCAGTATCATGCAATTTTTATCACTATTTCTTTGTAATACAGCTTGAAGTCAGGGATGGTGATTTCTCCAGAAGTTCTTTTATTGTTGAGAATAGTTCTTGCTATCCTGTTTTTTTTTTTTTTTTTTTTGTTATTACAAATGAATTTGCAAGTTGCTCTTTCTATTTCTATGAAGAATTGAGTTGGAATTTTGATGGGGATTGCATTGAATCTAGAGATTACTTTTAGCAAGATGGCCATTTTCACTATGTTAATCCTGTCAATCCTAGAGCATGGGAGATATTTCCAACTTGTGAAAACTTCTTCATTTTTTTTCATCAAAGACTTGAAGTTCTTGTCATAATGATCATTCTCTTGTTTGGTTAGATTCACACCAAGGCATTTTATATTATTTTTTACTTTGTGAAGGGTGTTGTTTCCCTAATTTCTTTCTCAGCCTGTTTATCTTTTGAGTAGAGGAAGGTTATTGATTTGTTTGTGTTAATTTTATATCCAGCCACTTTGCTGAAGTTGTTTATCAGGTTTAGGAGTTCTCTGGTGGATGCTTTGAGGTCACTTAAGTATACTATCATATCATCTACAAATGGTGATATATTGATTTCTTTGTTTTCAATTTGTATCCTTTGACTTACTTTTGTTGTCTAATTGCTATGAGTCTTAGGACTTTGAGTATTGTATTGAATAGGTAGGGAGAGAATGGGCAGCTTTGTCTAGTTCTTGATTTTAGTGGGATTGCTTTAAGTTTCTCTACATTTAGTTTGATGTTGGCTACTTGTTTGCTGTATATTGCTTTTACTATGTTTAGGTATGATCCTTGAATTCCTAATCTTTCCAGGACTTTTACCATGAATGGATGTTGTATTTTGTCAAATGCTTTCTCATCATCTAGTGAGATGATCATGTGGGGTTTTTTGACCCTTGAATTTGTTTATATGATGGATTACTTTGTTAGATTTCCATAATTTGAACCATCATTGCATTTCTGGAATAAGGCCTACTTGATCATGGTGGATGATTTTTTTTGATGTGTTCTTGCATTTGGTTTGTGAGAATTTTATTGAGCATAAGGGAGATTGGTATGAAGATCTCTTTTTTTGTTGGGTCTTTGTTTGGGTTATGTTTATCCTTTAATTCTAAGGTAATATTTATCTTTGACAGGAAGAATTCTGTTTTCTAATCACTTTTGGCACTGTTTCTACCAAGAAATTTTCATTTCCAATAACTATTTTTTTATTTTTTATTGAATATTTCATTTACATTTTAGATGTTATCCCCCTGAGTGTTTTTTCACCTCTTTATAACCATTTGATGAACCTTAATCCATTGGTTTCACACAGAACTCCAAGTGGAATTATGGTTTACCTTCTTCACCAGTCTATTCATTACTTTGTGAAATCTATGTCTTTTCAAAACATTATTCAGGTGCATCATAACTAAAAATACATGTTCTTGTACTAGGGATATAATGTGCTTATTATACAATCTGTCTCAGCTCATTAAATGAAGTATTTTTAAATGAAAACAAGGAAAATTATAAATGTCACATGTATTTAAAAATTGTAAGAATGCTTACTTTGTCTTATTTTAAATTTTGCAAGATATTTATACACTAGCAATTTAAAGTGATTCTTGGCTGGTATTTTTAACAGTGTAGAAAATGTTAAGTATGAGATTTCCTTGGTCAAGAATGTCCATATTAAACTTGTTTAAACAAGTATTCTATGCATATGTTTATGGGACTGAAAATAACAGCTTATTGTCACAGTTACACCTTTCATTAGGTCAACGTTTAAAAGGTAAAAACTTAGAATCTTCTCCTATTTGAGATTTTCTATATCAACACAACTTATTTGAGTTCTTATTTGATGTCATAATGTGAGATATCTTGGGCTTAGAGCTCACTACAGTGTCCAAGATGACTTCAGACTCCTTATTTATAGTCATAAAATGCACACAAAGAAAGCTTCTTGATCTTCTGTTGACCAAAGCTGTCATTTTTATTGCATTGTTTTTTATCCACATTGCTTGGGTTTTTATAAGCTAAGGGCAGCAAACATTTTCTTTCTCTCTCTTTTTTTTGAACAAATCACCAAAATAAAATTTCATTTTCTTGTTGGGCATCATTTCACACATAAATCATAAAAGACAATTGTAATAATAATATTAATAATAATCAGCAACTTTATAGACAAAAGATAAAAAAGAAATCTTTGATATTTGGACTACTTAACCAACTACTTATTGTACATCTATGTACACACACATACAAAAAGTTACTGGCATTCTCAGATTAAGATTTTTTTGTTGTTGTTACTGTATTTGTTTTTTGTTTTTGTTTTTGTTTTTTTTACAATTTTTTTCTCCTTAGAATGAACATAGTCTAATCTGGTCTCTGGAACAATTCAAAGATAGCTTTTTGGAGCAGCTAGTAAGGTAGTAAGGTCAGGCAATAAAGAGTTTAAAACTAAATTTCATATCTTAATATAGTTCATGTTCAAAGCATGAATACATGACAAGCAAAGGATGGTGCCTCATTCTTGTAACAGCAATACTTGGAAGTTAGAAACAGGAGGGGGAATCAGGACCTTAAGGCCAGCTTGGGCAACATGGTTAGTTCCAAGCCAAAGCAGTCTCATGTGAATAAACCAAGTAAAAACTCAAAAAATAAGATATCTTAAAAGAATGAACAAAATAACAACAAAGGAATGAGACATTGTTGTCTCTTGACAAAATGAACTAACATGTTTTATTTTATTTATTACATTAAGCAAAATGTAGATCTGATTGATAATTATTAGTAATATAAATGGTACCATACAAGTCTGATATTCATATCCTTTCATTCTTCAGTACTGTCTCACACATGCTATTACTCTAAACCAATAATATTCAAATGCCATGTCAAACAATCAGTTTTACAATAACTATTTGTCATTTCTTTTATTAATTTATCACACATCTACAAAACCAAATATATGTATACAAATACACACAGATATACACACACATACTCCTATCTATCTATCTATCTATCTATCTATCTATCTATCTATCTATCTATCTTGTCATATACTGTTAGCTCCCCCAGTTCTTCCAGAATCTTACACTGTGACCCACACAGAATATGTTTTCTCTTGCTAGCTTGTTCTCAAAAAAATGAAAAAATAAAAAATAAAAAAAAACTAATTTAAACATGTGAACAATAACCCAAAAATACACAAAACAAAGAATGTGAGCCCATACACACCCACAAACTGATAGACAGACAGACACACTACACAACACACACACATATACATACACATACATACACACACACAAACACACACACACACACACGCACACACACACAGTAGAGAGAGAGAGAGAGAGAGAGAGAGAGAGAGAGAGAGAGAGAGAGAGAGAGAGCAAACAAGCAACTCCTATGCCTGGGACCTACTGTGGTGCAAGATTGGTAAAATATAACTTCACTCCATTTTAGAAAATAAATTTTCATTTTCCCAGCAGGTATCAATTGCAAATAACTTTGTGGGTTAGGCATTTTTGTGAACTTCTCCTTCTCAATGTTGAGATTTTGTTGTTTGCCTTAAGCCTGTGTAAGTCTTGTACATGCTTTCACATGCTCTGTGAATTCATATGTTTATCTGTTCTATTGTATCTGAAAGACCCTGTTTAGCTTGGCCTACCACCTCTGACTCTTACAATATTCATAATTCCTCTTCTTCATAGATCCCTAGGCCTTGAGACAAAGGGTTTGATAATGACATCTTATTTGCTTTTGAATACTACAAAGTCTGACACTCTGCTTATTGTCCAGTAGCTAGTCGATGTTAGTTAGCGTCTTCTTCAATGAGGGTTGACTAACACTCTTATTTATGGGTATAGTTATATACAATTAGGAGTCATTTTATTGCTATATTCCTATAGTATAATATTAGTAGGCTTTCCTCTAGGATTTTTGAGGTGTGTAGTCTCAGACTTTTAACCACGTTTTGAGCATTGATTATGGTTTCCATTTCATGAAGTGGACTTTAAATACCCAACCCCAAGGTTGAATATACCATAACATTGTATCACCCTTTCACAAATGTATGTTGTAGATATCTTGCTGCTGTAAGAGTTCTAGAAGATTCTGTTCATTGCCTGGTCTCTTACTAACTACTTACCCTCTCTATTTACTCAGTTTGTTATACAATATCTAAAGTTTAAGAAATAATACATATATATGTATAGGTATTGTATTACAAACAGTTTAAAGCAAATTTTATTCCTGAAAGAGCTAGCAAAATTTTATCTTGCTAATGTCCATCGAAAGAATTTCTAGGAATGTGTTATACTAGTACAACTTTTCTGAAATTACTTGAACAAAATCTCCTTTGTTATTCATGATATTTTAAAGATTTATTTCTAAATTGTATTTATGTTTGGGTATCTATGTCTGTTTGTACATGTGTGAGTGCACCTGTTGGCAGAGTCCAGAAGCAGGAAAAAGATGGCAGAAATTTGGAGTTGCTTATATTTGTGAAATGTTAATGGGTTCTAGGGACTAATCTTTGTTTATCTGGACAAGGAGCAAGAGTTTTTAATCAGTAAATCATTCCTCAAACCCCAAATACCATGGTTTGCAATAAATAGGTTGGATAAGAATCAGCCTTTCTAAAATACTGTTTACAAATGTTTGAAATTGAAAAGAAACTAAAATAGTTAAGAATCAGAAAGTATAAAAAATAACCATCTATAAGCATTATTTCTAGGGTAGTGCTTATGCATTGACTTTATTTGTAAATATTCAAGAAATGAATGAAAAGGTAACTAGATTGATTATTATATAAAATCATAGTTATATATTATCTCATAATCTTAGATATAATTATTATTCTTTAGATATTATAGCACTACCTTTTAACTGTCATTTTAGCATGACAAAATAAACTAATTTTAAAGTTAGGCAAACTATGACTTCACTCTACAATTATATCCCTCAGAGAAAGTATTAACACAGAAAAGAATTATTATAAATCTAGTTTATTAAACTGATAAGTGTTGTTATTTTCTACTTGTATGATTATATTTAGTATTAAACTTCAAAGTTTAGAAGCATAACATAGAAATTCAAAAACTGTCATATTCCTTTCTTCTCAAGTTATTTTAACTTTGATTCTAAATTAGTATTGAGAAAAATTTAACAAATATGAAAGACAAAAAGATATGTAATTTTAATGTTCGTTAATAGATTTATTTGCATTTAGCTCTATGTAGTTTTGTTTTTTTCATTTCATTTTGATAAAGTGATAATTATATCATCAAGCTTGAGGTACTACTGTGATCATGAAAATATGAAGTACCTTATAAAGTTCTTCATGAATAACAGGCATTATTCCTGATTGCTATGAGATTCTAGAATGAATATATGTATCTAAAACATTTTGATAGTCATCTAATGTCAGCGTTTATTGATTTTTAACAATAAGCTTTTAATGTAAATTCCATTTAAAAGCAGAAAATATCGATGTTATATAAAGACATAACTATTTTTGTGTGCCTGTAAAAAATTTACTCAAAATACAGTCATTTTTTAATTCATTTTTACCTTTCATTAGTCTAAATAAAGCACAAGCAAGATAAAATTAATTGTTAAATCACCTTGAAATTGGTCTTGAAAAGATGGGAATGGTAAGCAAAGAGAAGTGTTAATTAAATCTTTAGCTCTAATTTAGCTATATAATGCTTCCTTACATTTTCTACTTTGCTTCCTAAAGTCTCATAATCTTAAAAATAGTTTTCTTTTTTCTCTGCCCACTATATTAAAAATAAAGATTACTTCTGAGTACTTAAATTCTACCATGTGTGTATGAACATGTAAATACATGCACACACACAAACACATGCATGCACACACTCAAGTTTACTACACGACAATAGCCAAATAGATTTTATTTATTGCATCCCATGTTTAAAAACATCTTCAAAATACTGAGACATCCTTAGACAGTCTATTGAAAAGGTAAATTCTCTCAAATGAGTTATTGAACAAAGAAAATAAAAGTTTATAATGGCAAAGATGACAGACTTTTGAGTAGAATGGCATGAAACACCTCTGTAATTTAACTTTTTGTTTAATTAAGATAAGAGACTCCATAGATCATGGTTCATGGCACTCTGGGTGTTTCAACATTTCTGGGAGAAACTACATAACTTAGTGAATATATAGTGAATATTCTGTCAAAAAGAAGAGAACTTTCGGCATTTTTCTCAAATACCACAAGTCAGTATGATAATGAGAACAAGATGGAAGAACTGAGCAAGAACCATATATCTGTGCTTCAGGATTTTGTATAGAAGTGTTTTTTTTTTCTGTCACATTTGCCAGGTTAGCTGTATTATATATTATGATTTGATTGATTTGCTTAAATATTGTCCTTTCAATCCTTTTATAATTCTTGTCTACATTTTCTATTTATTGTTCAGAATGCAGACAGCAATGCACTCTAGGTATTACATTATATGCTGTTAGAATATAAAGACTTGGATTCATAAACATCATTTACTCAAGCTATCTATATATGACTATGGTGTGCTATATCCTTTCTCAATGAAATAACTGAACAATTATTTTTTCACATGTTAGAAGGATGCTTAGTATCTTCTAATAACATATGAGCTTGTCTTCCAGGGGGCTGTGTTCAGGTCAGTTCAAGCTTTATTCCTCTAAGTCCTGTGTCCAAAGTGTATAGTGTCCTCATGTATTTATCAACAGTATATTTTATTTGTCCTTTTGAGATAGTACCTAACTGCATACCTTTGACTGATATGAAACTCATTATCTAGACAAATTTGACCTCAGACTCAGAAAGTTAAACTTGCTTCTACCCCTTGAGTGCTTGTATTAAAGACATACAACATCACACCTAATAGGCATATTGTCTAATGTTGAGGTCTTTGATCCACTTGGACTTGAGTTTTGTGCAAGGTGAAAAATATGAATCAATTTTCATTTTTCTACATAGCGGCAGCCAGTTAAACCAGCACTATTTATTAAAGATGTTTTCTTTTGTCCATTGTATACTTTTGGCTTCTTTGTCAAAGATCATGTATCTGTAAGTGTATGGTTTATTTCTGGGTCTTCAATTCTATTCTATTGATGTACCTGTCTATTTCTGTACCAATACCATGCAGTTTTTATCACTATTGCTCTGTAGTAAAGCTTGAGGTCAGAGATGATTCCTCCAGAAGTTCTTTTATAGGTTTCCTTATGGATTTTTTTTCAGTCATCTTTAGTGTTTTTTATTCCACATTGCTCTCCTACCCCATGCTTGTTTGAATGAGAAATGTTCTCAACAGATTAAAGTACTTGGACACTTGGTCTGGTTGGTAGTGATTTGGGGGGAGCTTGTAGAACTCTTGGTAGTTGCAGACTTGGCAGAAGAGGTATATTGCTGACACAAGGATTTAAGTATTAATAGTTTTTCTCTACTTCCTGGTCACTCTCCAGTAAATGAGTGCATTTGAAATTTTTAGATCTTTGTTTCCATTTCTTGCCGCCATGTCTGCAATTGCTGCAAAGCCTACCTGCCATGGTGGACTCTTATTCTACAGCATCTGTAATCCAAATTAAATTATTTCTTCTATAAGCCACATTTAATCTTGTGTTCTATCACAGCAAGAGTAAACTAATTAATACTTCTCAGATATTTGTTTTAAAATATATCTTTAATCTTTTTAAAGACTACAGTCATTATCTCCCTCTCAGTCTACCCTCTGACAGTTCCTCATCCCATTCCTCTTTCCCCCATTTCCAATAAGCTATCCCTACCCCTACCTCACCCCCATCTCTACCAGGCCTCCCCAATCCCTGAGGCCTCAAGTCTTCTCAACGGTTAAGCACATCTTCTGATACTGAGGCCAGACCAGGCAGTCCTTTGCTCTATATGTGTCAAGGCCCTCAGACCAGCTGGAATATGCTGTCTGCTCAGTTTTGTTTAGTGTGTGAATGATCTCAGGGATCCAGGGTAGTTGAGACTGCTGTTCTTCCTGCAGGGTTGACTTCTTCCTCAAATTCTTCCAACTGTTCCTTAATTCAATGACAGAGGTCCCCGACTTCAGTCCATTGGTTGAGTGTAAGTATATACCTCTGTCTTGGTTAGCTGCATGTTGCACCTTTTTAAGGACAGCCATGTTAGTCTCCTGTCAGATATTCTTTTAGGAAAGTTTAGATAATATTCAGATATGTGAACTGGCATTTTAAAATCTTGTAAGAAGGGAGTACAATGATTATGAAAAAGTAAAGGAGCAGTGAGATACTAATAATATTCTATTACTTAATCTGTATGATAGTTAAGTTGATTAATAAATTTTGTTATTACAAATTCACTCATACCTAAATATTTTAAATCTAAAGAGGATGTATTATATGTCAAAATGTGAGTAAAAATTGAATTGTAGAAATAACAGTGTAATGTTAACTTATAAATTGTCCTATGGGAAATTTTTATGACCATAGCTAAGTGATAAAACAAAAGAAATTTAATTTTCCATATAATGATAGAAAATAGGTTAGGTTTAATTGAAATATAATTCTTCAAAGATAAGTGGAAATCATTTATTTCCTGATAGGTTTATGATAATATAACTTTATAAAGTAATAATGTTGTCATCCTATGATTTAGTCAAATGAGTAAGATGAATTGCAAGAATATTGTCAGAAACAAGGTAGAGTTAAAAATCCTTTTCATTATCCCCCTAAAATCAACAATTTCAAGCTGAGGAAGAGGATGATGCTGTAGGAGGACCAGCAGTCTCAATTAACCTGGACCCCTGAGAACTCTCAGACACTGGGCCACCAACCAGACAGAATACACCAGCTGATATGAGGCCCCCAACATATATACAGAAAAGGACTGCACGTTCTGGACTCAGTCAGAAAAGATGCACCTAACACTCATGAGACTGGAGGCCCCAGGGAGTTTAGAGGTCTAGGGGAGTGGGGGTTGGTGGTGGGAACATCCTCCTGGAGACAGGTGACAGGGAAGAGGTATGGGATGTGGAGCAGTCTGAGGGTGGACTGGGATGGGAATAAAATCTGGAGTATAAATAAATAAATAAATAAATAAATAAATAAATAAATAAATAAAAGATTAAATAAAAAATCAACAATTTCAGACTAGTAGACTAAAAATGCTGTGGTGAACTTGATTCAGTATAAGATGTATCAATATACTTGAAGAAAACACTCTAGAATATACTAAACTTAAAGGTTAGAGACGGTAGATAGAATGTTTTCCTTTGCATTTCTCATGCATCATCCCATTTGCTGGTACTGCTCAATTCAGAAGGTACTCAACAACTTGTTTTATAAAAATTAAACAAGAAAAGAGAGTGAAGAGAATACCTAGCCCCCCTTAGTCTTGGGAAATGACATTCACTATGTTGAAAATAAACTAGGAAAAATCTGCTAGGGAGGAGACATGAGAATCAGCTTTGTGATATGTACCTCGGTTATTTTAAATGGTTTGATCTGCCTAAGATTCAAGCAACCTTTCCTTATTGTGAACTTCTCTATTCCTTTTTTTCAAGTCGCTTTCCTACAATTTTAAATAATGACAGCTCCCGTGCTTTTTATCACCATGGAGTCTAATGGCTTGATCTGCAGAATACCTCAGCAGAAAAAGTTACTGAGGAAGCAAGTACTACACATCTACTACACACTTCATGAAAAAAATTACTCTTGAATGTGATAGATTTCATCATTACAGATTTTTCCTCATTAGCCCACTTCACAAATTCTTTTGTCCTCCCCAGATCTGTTAAACTCAGAGCTGCTACAAGTACCCTACCCACCAGATGAAACAGCCACTAAAGGGGAAAAAAAAGTGCATTGACAATCCTGGCCATTGTCAATAGCAATATTAACAACTCAACAGGTACACTAACTTCTGATTCCGTAGCTTTGTGTATATATGTTTGTGTCCTAATTTAACTGCTATCTCTGATAACTTTGTGTATACTCATAGTAGGTTTATGGAGCCACGGAGATGTATGATAATACTATATCTAGCCATAGACTTTGAACAGTTATACAATAATTTTAAATATCTACTTCTAATCCTGTTTCCAGAGTTGTGGAAGGGAAAAACATCATTCATAACCACAAAGTAGTGGAAGTACATGCTATCAGTCTCAAATCCCAATGATTGTCTTAAACTTCAAACACATATTAGAAAAAAAATCCCCTATTGGCTGTATCTATTCTTCATTGTCAGTTGTATCTCTGGAGCCTGTGTCCATAATATTATTTACAAGCTTTCATTTCTAACCTGTGTAACAAGGTATTCCATATGACAATTTTTACTGACCTATGTTACTTAAAGATAAGTCAGTAATCACCACTGCTTAATGTAAATCTTCATGGTGCCCTCATAACATATCTTCAAGTCAAGAGCTATAAAACTGAAAATATTGTATAAACCAACACTTCACAGTAAGGACATGCTAGGCCTTACTTTTCTCTGATCTGTTATAAACCCTTAATATTTTCTAGAGGCACAAGATACTATAAATTATTGTTCAATGTCAAGTCAATCTCAACAAAGTCTTCAAGTGTTTATTTATTATTTCATCATAGATGGAGATATTCAGAGACAGCTACAAAATCCAAAAAATATCAGAGACCCATGATTCTGAGAGAAATGTACTAACCTTTCCTTAACCAACACTAAAAAAAATCTATCTGTGAATTCCTTGACAAAATAAATCTGAGTAATTGTTTTAAGATTAATACTGTGAAAAAAGTTGTCCTATCCAGAGGCATTTACAGATTCATAATATTGATTAATGTGAATATTGCCTAATAGTTTACAAAAATCTCACTTTCAAAGAAAAGGATCTTCTTCAAAAATATTAATATAATAGTACAAGTATTAAAACCAACAATAAATAAATATATGACCATTAAAATGAAAAACTTCTGCATGACAAGGAATGTTATCTTTCATGTAAAGTGGCAATCTATAAAAAGGAAAACTTATCAATTATATATCTGATTGAATGTTAGTATCTACAATCTATAAAGACCTAAAATAAAAACAAACATCAATATAATAAATAACAAAATTGTATATAGTACTAACAGAGAGTTTCTAATAAACAAAACACAAAAGTGTAAAAAACATTGAAAATATTAAACTTTTTGCTCCCCAAAAAATGAAAATGAAAATTATTATGAGATTTATTGTATACCATTCTGAATGATCAAGACCAATAAAATAAGTGACAGTACATGTGAGTGTGGATGTGGGCAAAAACAAAGCACCTACTTATTGCTAGTGAGAATACAAGCTGTAAAAGCCACTGTGAAATTCAGAGTGGACATTTCTCAAAATACTGAAAACTTATCTAATACAAAATCCAGCTATGCCACTCTCAGGCATATACCCAAAGGACTCTACATTTTATTACAGAGATACTTACTCATCCATATCCATTACTTATCTAGTCATAATAGCCAGAGTTTGGAAATAGGCTAGGTATCCATCAACTGGTGAATAGACAATGAAGATGTGGTACATTTACAAAATGGATCATTATCTAGCTTTTAAGAAAAATGAAATTACAGAACTTGTAGGCAAATGGATGGAGGTAGGAACAACAATCTTGAGTAAGGTAACCCAGACACTGAAAGAAGAAAAAATACATACTTTCTATTATATGTATGTAGTTGTTACCTCTCAGATGTTCAATGTGTATGCTTCAATCTGAAAAAAAATTCACAGAAGGAAAATATTAAAATGTATAGTACAAGACATCTAGTTTTTTTCCAGTTTCTGTCTATTACTAATAAAGCTGCTATGAACATAGTTGAGAAAGTGACCCTATAGTATAATGGGACATCTTTTGGGTATATGCCCAGGAGTCTTATGGCTGGGTCTTAGGGTAAATCTATTTGTAGTTTCCCAAGAAACCACCAAATTGACTTCCAATATGATTGTAACAGTTTGTACTACCACCAGCATTGTAGGAATGTTCTCCTTGTTCCATGTCCAGCATGTCCTGTCACTTGAGTTTTGATCTTAGCCATTTATGATAGAATCTTAGAACTGTTTTGATTTGTATTTCCCCGATGGCTATAAACGTGGAACATTCCTTTAATTGCCTCTTGGCCATTTGAAATTCTTATGTTGAAAATTTCTATTTAGCCCTGTAGCCCATTTTTCAACTGGGCTATTTACTTTATTGGTGTCTAGATTTTAAGTTATTTATATATATTTAGATATTAGCCCTCTGGAGGATGTAGGATTAGTGAAGATATCTTCCCACTCTGTAGGCTGCCATTTTGTCATATTGATGGTGTCTTTGCTTTACTGAAGCTTTTAAATTTTATGAGGTCCCATTGATTCTTGATCTTAGTGCCTGTATTATTAGTGTTAGGTTCAGGAAGTTATCTCCTGTGCCAATGAGTTCATGGCGGTTCCCCCACTTTCTTTTCTATTAGATTTAATGTGTCAGATTTGTCCTTCAACGGAAGAGTAAATAAACAAAATGAGGTACATCTCCACAGTTGAATGCAACTCAACTATTAAAAAAACAAAAGACACCATGAAATGTATAGGAAAACTGATGAAAGTAGAAAACATCAGCCTCAGTAAGGTATCCAGAACTCAAAAAGACACACATGCTAAGTATGGACTTATAAGTGGACAGGATAACTACACTACAATTTACAGGCACAATGGAACTAAATAATAAAGAGTGCCAAGGGAGGATATGTGAATCTCACATAAAGGGGAAATAAAATAGTCACTGGAGGTGGACTGAGAGAGGAAACTGAGTGAGAGAGGGAGTAGGAGGGGAACAGGGATGGCAGTCAGGTGTGGGAAGGAGGAAGAGAGCTCCGTGACTGAGAATGACAATCTATGTGACTACTCTATGTTCTACTCTAGGAGTAGAATTAGACTAGGCTCAGAGGAGATTCCGTGAAGCCTATGGGGGTCACCCTAGTTAAGGCTCCTGACAACAGGGGATATAAAAACTGAAGTGGAAGTAAGAAAAGTAATCATCAATATCACCCAACTATGAATGTTGTGACATACAACAGCAACTGCCCTCAAAATATATTAGTGTAATAAATGGCACAAATATTATGGGAATAAACAAACACTTTTTGATTGTATATAAAAATCCATTCCATACGACAGAACTCATCCAATATTTCTAAAATGGTGAAGAATATAAGACTAGATAGATCATGGGCTCAATAGGAAAGATCTACTGCTATTCTTCTAAAGGAACACAGAAATAAAATTACTACTAATGGCATGTTCCTATATCCAAAAGACAGAACATCATTTAACTCTCATTATAGATTTTCTTCATGAAGTTTGTAGTAAGTAAAACAGAGATTTGAAACCAGGCAATATGCACAGAATGAGACTTTGGGACATGTAACTTAAAACTCTCTGCTAAAGGCCAAGAGATCTATCCAGAAGGGGAGGCAGAAAAAATGAAGGAGCCAGAGGTAGTAAATGACTCTAAGGAAACAGTTTCTCCCATATATAAAAGGATAGATACACATAAGAACTCAGAGAGAATGTGACAATATGCAAAAGACCTATAGAGGTTTAAGTCAGACAAAATCTAGGCACTGTGAAAGGGAAAATAGACACAAATTCTCATCCTTAAACAAAAAGCTATTTGCAACTGATTTCGGCTGAGAAATGGAAAATACATTTTCTTCAATAGAGTAAGACAAGATAGATCAACAACAGTTCAAGGCCAGGGAGTTGTTAGACAATTCAAAACAGGCTCTCTGAATTTTTGTGTGTTTGTGTGTGTGTTCTTTCTTTTCTTTTCTTTTTTTCATAATGCATTATTTTTGTCCTGTTACTTTTTTGTTTGTTTTGATTATTATTTTTGTTTTGTTATAGTATTAGATGGAGAAAGAGAAAGTAAGAAAGGGAGCACATGAAGTTGATGGGTATGAAGGTAAGGAGGAGTTTGGTGAGAGTGCAAGCATGATCAAAATCACTGTGTCAAAACTGTAAATTAGATTATTAAGATAAAATTTTAAAACATTCTCTATATTGATTTAAATTCATAAACTAATATCTTGTAAATAATATAAGGTAACTGATCACCCAGGAACATGAGTGATGTCTTTATTTATAAAGTAATTGTTGTGTATTTTAAAATTTTTAAGTATTCCATTAAAACATGCTAAAGTTAATTAAATATTTTACTATAAGTATATAATAACAAACCCAAGAGGTAAAATTAGTTTTAAATATATAGTAAAAATTAAAAACCTAGAAAAAAAATAAACAAAGAAAAATGAACTAATGAATCTATTTTATACAAAGTAATATCTAGTTAAATATGATTATCAATGATATTTTAATGGATTGCTCATAGAAAAAAATCTTTAAATTTATATATAATCATAAAATTCTGCAAACTAAATAAACAATATTTAGCAAGAATAATGATATTGGAATCATTAAAATTCTTCCTTTTAAATTACAAAGCCATATAAGTTAAAATTTTATGACATTGGCATAAAATAGAAACTAGAAAAGTTGATTACAATATAATGTGAGAAGAGGTTCATAAAATATAAAAAACTAATTTTAAGTAGGCATATAATAATTTAAAATTGAAAAGGGAGAGTCTTCTTAAAATATTTCTGGAAATATGTAATGTATACACTTAAATGCATATATTAATCATGTGTCATCAACAAAAATTAAATAATATTCTAATACATAACTTCTAAATTTGAAGTAATGAGACTAATAAAGGAAAAATCAATGCTACCAAAAGAGCTATGGGCAACTGAGGAAGGCTGGGGATGGTCTGTGGACCTTCCCAAGAACAAAGCAAACCAATTTGTTGTTCAATAACCAATAACCAACCCTGAAAACATGCTTACAAGTAACAAAATGTAGAGGCAACAGGTCATAGTAAGTACAAATAAATATATGCATGCAATAACAATTGATAAAAACAAAGAACATGAGGGAGTGAAAGGAGGAATATAAGAGGATTTGAAGGGAGAAGACTGACGTGAGAAGTATTGCTGTATAAAAGTTTAAAATAATGCAGCATAAAAAGGCTCCTTGTTAGTATTCTTACCAATAGATTTTTAAAATTTGATACCAAAACAAATGCTACAAAAGCAGGAATATATGAGTTATTATAAATCAATTTAATATATGTTTATATCATAATTAAAATAGAACAATAAAAGATATTTGCATGACATAGGAAATGTTTGAAAAACAACTCGCAATTAATATATAAAATATATGGGAAATTCATTGTACTTACTAGCAAAATATATAGCTTGAAATATATAGCTTGAAAACCAGTTCTTATACAAAATAAACTTCATATGGATGAACAAACAATGCCAGGGGAAGAGATAATGTTATTGAGTTTACAAACTTTTAAAATATTTGCAGTGATGAAAAGAGGAAGGAAACATTTGCCTAAATCTTTGTTTTCTATCTTAAGAAGTGTGTTAGTGTAAGGGGAAGGTTATTAAATTTAAAATCTACCAAGTACTAAGTATCTCATAGTGAAATTCAATTTTAGTAAGAGACTTATAGCCTATTCTAAGAACAATACCTAGGAGTAAAGGAATTGAGTCAGTCATTGATGTCTGCCAATATTACTCTAATACACTAGTGTAGCAGAAAAGGATGAGGATAGGCTCAAATTGCTATAGAATGTGACATAAAAGTTAACCAAGAATTTTGCCTTGACATCCTACCATGGTGATTCAAGATTATATCATTTAAATATGATGGTGCATACTCATGTTTTAACTTGCATCCTTTAGAGATTTGGATTGGGACTTGAAATATTGTCAATGTTGTGCAGGTTTCTACTGTACTGCGGCTTAAGTGTAACAATAATTAAATGTCAGCCATAGAATTCAAGTAACTGTGCAACCACAAGACACCTGACTTGGAACAACACAGGTAACTCCAAGCAAGAGTCCAAAAATGGCCTCTAGATCTGTTAAAACATGTAAGAGAAATCTGTATTCCAGTCAGACATTTATCTGGATCAAGTCCAATTAGAGCTGGTAACGGAAGGGATTTCTGTGCACACAACAACTGGGTTAGTCCTTTGTGAATTTTCATGTGAACAAAATCAGTGTCAGTCTTGTAAATCAAGGTATTGACTTCATTAACACTAGCTTGACCTAGAGTAGCATAGCATGATAGAACAAGATTAGATTTTTTGAAAGTAGAGAAGGTAGGATGTACAGATAGGGTCTTGGAAATCTGTGGTGAGTTCATTTCACATAGTGTTGAAGCATTTTGGAAATACTTATGGCCCAATTTCTATATTAATGTCTACAGAAAGGTTCTCTGAATATAGCCCTGGTAACATCTATTTGACTTCGATTTCTTGTTACTTCAATTTGTAGTGTGATGCAGCAGTCTCTTTAAAACTAATCTTAACTGTAGTAAGTGAGCTACATGCTCACAATCAAATACAGTACAATACTGTTGCCCACAAGCATGGTTGAGAATGATCCCTCAACAGTGTCTCCCCAGGGTGGTAGACAGAATTCTGTGCTGACTATTCCAACAACTATAAAGCAAGTATCTGGATCAATCCTGGTTACAGAAGAAATTTGTGAAGGCAGCTTACCTTTGCTAAACTCTTCTACATTTCCCTTTGAACAACACATTGAAAGTAGGTTTGAGGAAAACCTGAACTGGAATTGTATTCATTCTACTAGTGAAATACTGGGAATATCATAAATAAAACAACCATGTTTTGATGATTCTATATATTGATAAAATAGAAGTGACTACAGGTCCAGAAAAATAAAGAGTGTTCACTAGATCCCTAGTTCCAAAGAATAACATACATTTTGTTGTTGTTGTTATGACTGTTGTTGATATTTTTTGCTAAATGTTAAGATACTGTAATTTATGAGAAAGCATCAGGAATGTTCAGGTAGTCAAGATTTCAGTTAACAGTCAAACAATAATAATAATATAAAATAACTGAAGGGAAATTTAAATAGATTATTTAAAGTTTGGTGAGCTTTAAAAAAAAACTAGAAAAACAACTGAATATTCTAAGAAATACTTAATTGGATAGAGGCAGTTTTATAAAGTCAGTCACCACAACCTCTAAAACAAAAGCTCCTAGGTAAAAGACAGACTGTTTGGAAATATACGGTTTTAGAAGAAGAAAGATAAATATAATAAAACAGAGTACAATAACTTTGAGAAACTTTAGAACAGTAGGTTTGTGTGTGTGTGTGTGTGTGTGTGTGTGTGTGTGTGTGTGTGTATACACTAGTGTGCTTCTGTGTGGTATGACTGTATGTGTAAGGGTGTGAAAGTATGTGTATAAATTAATCTTAATGTAACGGTGGATTAGTCTGGTTGCTGTGTTTCTTTACCTAATGCTATACTCCAATAACCACACAGAAGAAATAAGATTTATTCAAAACTGTACCTCAATAGCTGAGCAGTTCAATGATCTACCTTTATCTACTTTGATAATCTAGCTACTTCACAGACCCATTCCATGATACTTGCATATTATTAATGATCTGAATCTTCAGACCCCTTCCTCATGGCTCTAATTTCTCCACTGATCTGCCTTTCCCCCTCTCCTTTTTTCTCCTGCCAGACATCCTACCCTATTCTTTATTCTGCTCAACCATTGGGTGATTATCATTTATTGACAAGACAGAAAATAAATAGTAAGAACAATTACACAGACTTAAGACAGGAGACTCTTGGCATAAGTATTGCCATGTCTTGTCCATATTGAAACAAGATATGAAAGCAGAGAATTCTGCATTTGAATAACATAAGATTAAACTTTAGACAGCATATAAAACATTATGCCTACATATGTATATGTCTGTGTGTGCATGCAGTTTTTAATCTGTTTTTTTTCCTATTGAATCAGTTCTTTAAAGAGAGGGAATTAAATGGTGTGGAGGTTGGTTGAGTAAATTAAGAGATCTAGGGGGAGTCAGGGAGGAGCAAACCATGATTAGAATATATTGTATGAAAAGACTTTTTTTTTCAATAAAAAAGTATAAATATTTTTAATGTATGAATTTTGTTTACTGGAGTTTAAGAGGGACTAGAGAATCTCAGAGGTGTAAAAACTTATTTGAAACAATAGAAGTTCTCAAACATAGAATGTAATTCAAATATCTGGTTACAAGAAAAATAAGGTCTCAAATATGTACCTACATATATCATAAACAAGATTATAAAGACAAGGTCTGAGGGCAGCAACAGAAAGAAAAGAATGAAAAGTGAATGTCTCTCAATTCTGATTCCAGGAGACTTCCCAGAAGAAACTTTGGAGTGGATATGAGGGTGAAGTGTGCTTTTCAGACTACCAAGCGCATATCAAATCTGCCAAGATTAAGATTAGCATATTCAAAGCAGTCCATCGGTTAGAAATCAGCAGAGAATAGACTTTTGGTAGAACTTTTGTGTAAGAAATGAGGAATTCTTCAAATTGATTAAGACATTAATAACTACATAATCAATAATAGATTGCCTTCATTTTAAACTATCCCAATATAGTAAAAACATATGTTTTGTTAGTCTTGTGTGAAGTGACAAACCAATAATCTAGACAAGACAAACAAAAGGTAATAAACAAGAAATCAAAACACAGTTGCATGGTAAAATCATTTAACATAAAACAGTGGTTCTCTTAGAAAAAAATCACTTTGAGTGAGATGAGGGAAGCATGGTATATACTCACTTATAAGTGGGTATTAGCAATGAAGTAAAGCATAATCATGTTACAATCCACCGACCAAGAGTTAGAAAAAGGGCTCAAGTGGGGGGGACTCATGATTCTCTTTGGGAAGGGGAAAACAACATATGCCATAGATGGACTGGGGGCAGGTATGGAAGAGAACAGGGGAAATTAGGTAGGGGGAAGATGAAGGCAATGTACTGACAGAGACAACTGGAATTGGGGAGCATTTGCATGTCAGGTAGAAACCTAGTGTAATGGAAACTCCAAGAAATCTATGAGGGTGACCCTAACTAAGGCACATAGCAATAGGAATTATGGAGCCTAAACTGGCCATTTACTTAATCTAACCAGGCAAGACCTCCAGGGGAGGAATTGGAGCAACAAACCAGCCACAAAACTTTTGACCTACAATTTGTCCTACTTACAAGATATGCTGGAGTAAAGGTGGCACAAAAATTGTAGGAGTGGCAAACCAGTGACGGTTCCAACCTGAGACCTATACCATAAGAGGAAACCCATGACCTGATATTGTATGGAGGACTAGAAACAAGAGGACCTACGATAGCTCCAAACATAACTGTCAAACAAACAAACCACAAACCAAACTAAACTAAAGCCAAACATAAATAAAAGGATTCTTAATGAGATTCTGCTATGAACATGTATGAACCTGCATGGGTCTGACCTAAGCCCTTTGCACATAAGTTATGTTTGTGTAAATTGGTCTACTTAAGAAACTCCTAAAAGGAGGAGCAAGGGCTGGCTTTGAAAGTTTTACCTTTTTGGGGGACCCCTTTTCTCCACTGGTTTGCCTTGTCTAGCAAACCAGTTTAATTGTAATTGTTATGTAATGTAATTGTAATGCAATATTTAGTTGATATCCCAGGCAGTCCTCATTTTTTAAAGGAAAATAGAGAAGGAGTGGATCTAATGGAGAAGGTGGGGTGGGTACTGGTAAAGAAAAGACAGGGTAACCTGAGGTTGGGATGTGATATATGAAAAAATACATTTTAAAAATTAAAAAAAAAAGTGATTCTCAATTTGTGAGTCAAACTACCCATTCATAGATGGCACTTAAGACCATCACAAAACATAGTTATTTACATTACAATTCATAACAGTATCAGAATTACAGTTTTAAAGTTAAAACAAAAATTTCATAGATGAAGATTGCCATATCATGAGGAACTGTACTAGAGTTTTGCAGCACTAGAATACTTGAGAATAACTGTCATAAAAGAACTCATAAGATGATAGACAGAAGAGGACACCCACAGGCTTGCCATCAGCCATGCCACAAGGTGGAACCTGTAAACAGAGTACACACATAGGCTAGCTTTGTGGCGTGCTCATAGCAGGAGCCACCAGAATATACAAGTATGTGGTGCACAGTTAGAAGAGAAAAAAATATCAAAACATTTGGAGCATTATGAAGAGAGATGGAACTGCAGATACAAAGCTTGCGGGGAGTAGCCTATTGTGAGTATCCTGCTCTGCCACCTGAGGCCGTGGTGAAATCCCAGCCCATGCTCTCATAGAGGGCAATGATCCATGGCAATGCAGCACCAGAAGTCAATGTTGATGTGCTTGGTTCATATTACCACCAAAGACCATGCAGATGACCCTGGTCTAGGATGCTACATTGGAACGACATTGAAGTCCAAGCACTGTGCAGAACTGGCCTCCTCACTCATGAGCAGCAGCATTCTAGAGAGAAGGCCCTGTAACTTTACTAGGCAGCATAGAACAGCTAGCTCTAATAATGGGGACACTGGTGAGACAGTCCTGAGGGTATGAGCAGAGGAGACCTAGTCTCACCATGAGGTGGCATGGGTACAGAGGAGATGCCCTCCTCTTCTTCACCTCCTGCCAACTGAGGAAGTCAAGAAAGCTGGTCCCAGGGTCAAAAAATTGGAAGAGCTGGTCCTGCCACTCACTGGCAGCAGCACTCTGGTGAGTGGATCATGCACCATTCCTGAGCAGCACAGTAGAGCTGGCCCTTAAGGAAAAGGCATGGGTGAGTCAGCTTAGAGGGTAAGAGTGGGAAATCTATCCCAGCTCCTCTCAGCATCTGGTGAGCAAGCTGGGGCAGTGTTGGAAATATAGCATTGGTGTTACTGGTACAGGAGACATGGCAAGCTGACTAATATAGCTACTATTCAGGCCCAGGTCAAGGGCTTTGTTTTGGCCCACCCCAACATATACCTAATTTATGAATGACAAGAGCATATGAAAGGGACAGTCTTGCAAATCCAAAGCTTCAGATTCTACATGAACCTGGGAAACAAAGGGATATGCAGGAGGAGTACACTGAGGAACCAGTGTTAATGGTATAGCAGAAGCCAAAGGTCTCAAACAAGACCAATGACTCATTGCAGGCAAAGAAGTATGTAAGTATGGGTATTCTGTGGGACACACTATGACACACTACAGCCTATGCATTTTTCATTTTTTTGTTTGGTTTTGCTCACTTATTTTATATTTGTTGTCATTTTCTTTTGGGGGAGAGGAAAGGGCAGAGGATAAACATGAAGAGACAGGGTAAATAAGATTGGGGTACATGATGTGGAACTTACAAACTTTAAAACGTTTTTACAAAGTGGAAAGAATAAAATTAAAATAAATTTAAAAGTAAGGTGTATGCATAAGGGTTTTGTACACAATGTAAAGTTTATCCTTGTATTATTCAAATGCGGATTTCTCTGTCCTAATATCTTGTTTCATTCTTGAGAGGACATTGTAATGCTTATGTCAAAAATCTCCTGTCTCAAGTTTATATAAATAATTCTTACCATTTATTATTTCCCTTGTCAATAAATTCAATAAATGCTAACTGACCAATGGCTAGAAAGAAGAGAGAATGGGGTGGAACTTCTGCCAGCCAGGAGAAGAAGAGAAGTGAGGAGGGAGAGAGAGAAAAGAAGAGGGAGAGAAGGAGGGAAGGAGAGAAGGTGAAGAAGGAGGAGGAAAAAGAGAAGGAGAAGGAAGAAGAAGAGGAAGAGTTAGTACAGCAGGAGGTGTATCTCCAAGAATAAGGAGGAAAAAAGATTTCTTTTTGAGTTCTGCTGGACTATGGAAACCCTAATTGCAAATATATGGGATCATGACACAGAGGTAGCAAGATTAGCTTAAAACTTACTGCCCAAGTATTGAGGTGAAGTTTTGAAATAAACCTTGGTCTCGCTCTGTATAACCATTGGGAAGTAGCTAGGATAAAGAAATTCAGCCTCTGTCTTAACTCACTGTTTAAACTTACATTAAAAATAATTCATTTTACAGTAAGATCCAAAAAGGCTACATAAATCTTACATAATATAGCTGTATATAAATGAAATAAATTGTTCAACTAGTATACATAAAATGGTAAAAATCAAGTAAGAGAGAAAATTATATTATGTATAAGAAATTCCATTAACTTCTAAAAATACAAGTACTGAATGTAGACTCTTATGATAATATTTTCCATGTAAATGGAATGTTAAAATAACAGGAACACACATAATTAAACTAAAACAGACTGTAATCAAAAGCAAAAAAGATGACTTAAAGAAGTTCATTACATGGTAATAAAAAAAAGTGGACTAAACAATTTAGAAAATTCTAAACATTATATACTTAAATCAGAGTATTCAAATGAAGAAACACAAACTTCTAGATACAGTAGGAATAGATTTCAATAAGCAACAGACACATATCAAAACAAAAGTTTGACTGTAGAGTGAGAATGCATCCTTTGTCAAAATATCCTAAGCTTTATAAGCTTTGTATTCAAGTAAAAAAATGTGCATTCTCCTTATGACCATATAATAGGTCATCTTCATTATAAGACAGGAGGCAAAATACTTCTTCACATTCTAAACAAATAGACAACCATAATGTCTCTTCTATAAAACTACAATCTACCTAAAAATGAAAAATATAAAATATATTAAAATACATTGAAATTAAACAACTATTGAAAAAAATCAATCATTGAAGGAGGTGATAAATAACTAAATTGAAATACCATTTTAAAAATGATGATTGAACAGTAACATCTCACATTTTATTGCAAGAACAGCATTAACCAAAATAGTCCATAGCAATTACCATCACAATAAAAAGGGTAGAAATATATCATGTATAAAGCTTGTCATAACATTTCAAGGAATTACAAATACAGGGAGCTAAATCAGAATTATTTGAAAGTAACTAATATAGATCTGCATAAAAAAATGAAAGAAATAGGACCAAGTCACAGGAAATAACTAAAGTTAAGAATTTCTATTGGGAAAATGGAGAAAGGAGTACCCCTACAGAATGTTAGCAGGACTGTCAATAAGGTCAGTTTTGAAAACCACTAGGAAAGGTCATCAAAAGGCTTTATCAATCTACCTCCAAGTGCAAAATTGTTTAACAGTATGCACATCAGTGTGAAAACAAAACAGAGAAGGAGCCCATGTCCTACACTGCCGTTATAGCTAGGAACCAATGACTGGATTCCCATAGACCTAGGATAGAACAAAAGAAGACTTTTATTTTAAAAAATAGTTAAATGATTTCTAGTGGTATTCTCTTATACCCATAGACCTGTGCCTTGTTCACTTGTCATAAGAGAGCCTTCCTCTGGCAGAATACAGGAGGAGGTGCAGAGAACAAAAGTCAGACAGTTTAAATTAGAGATCTCCATTGGGTTCTTCCCTTCAGAGCTCAGGAAGAGAAAGAGAAAAAATTGTAGGAGTCAGTGATAATGCAGGACATCAGGAGAACATAGTCTACTAAATCAACTATACAGGGCTTTCAGAGACTGGCAGCCATGGGGGGCAGCAGGGGGCTGCACCAGGTCATCTGTGTATACGTGATGGCTGTTAGCTTGGTGTTCTTGTAAAGCTTTTAAATGGGAAGAAGATGTGTCTCTGACTCTTGAGAGACTCTTCTTCCTATTTGATTGTATTTTGTTTCTATTTGATAGCTATATTCTTGTGTTGTCATAACTTGTTTTGTCCTTCCTGGTTGTTGTCTCTCTTTTTTTATATATAATTGGATATTTTATTTACATTTCAGATGTTATCCTCTTACACCATGTCCTCCCCCGATCCTGCCCAAGAACTCACTACCCCATCCCCCTTCCTCCTGCTTCTATGAGAATGTGCTCCCACCCATCATCCACTCACACCTCCCCACCCTCAAATTCCCCCCACTCAGTGTTCAGCATTCATGGGACCAAGCATCTCCTTTCCCACCTATGCCCAACAAGGCCATTTTCCCCTACATATACAGATGGAGTCATGGGTCCCTCCCTATGTACTGCCAGGCTGGTGGTTTAGATCCGGGAAGCTCTGGTTGATTGGTATTGTTGCTCTCCTCATGGGGCCTCAAACACTTTCAGCTCCTTCAGCTCCTCTCTAACTCCTCCATTGGTAACCCTTTAATCAGTTCCATGGTTAGATGTGAGCATCCACCTCTGAATATGTCTGACTCTGGCAGACCTCTAAGGAGACAACTACATCAGGCTCCTGTTAGCATGCACTTCCTGACATTCATATCAGTCTCTACCTTTGGTGATTGTACATGGGATAGATACCCAGGTGGAACGGTCTCCAGACGGCCCCTCCTTCAGTTTCTGTCCCACACTTTGTCTCCATATTTGCTTCCTTCAGTATTTTGTTAGTGCTTCTAAAAAGGACCAAAGCACCCACAATTGATCTTCTTTCTTCATGAGCTTCATGTGGTCTGTGAGTTCAATCTTGGGTATTACAAGCTTCTGGGCTAATATCCAATTATCCGTGAGTGAATACCATGTTTGTATTAACTTTTGTGATTGGGATACCTCACTCAGAATGATATTTTCAAGTTCCATCCATTTACCTAAGTATTTCTAGAATTCATTGTTTTTAATAGCTAAGTAATTCTCCATTGTGTTAATGCACTATATGTTTTTTGTATCCATTCCTCTGTGGAAGAATATCTGGGTTCTTTCCAACTTCTGGCTATTATAAATAAGGCTGCTATGAACAAAAACCCAGGATGGCAAAAACTATTCTCAACAATAAAAGAACTTCTGGAGAAATCACCATCCCTGACCTCAAGCTATACTACAGAGCAATAGTGAAAAAAACTGTATAGTATTGGTACAGAGACAGGCAGGAAGATCAATGGAATAGAATTGAAGACCCAGAAATGAACTCACACACCTATGGTCACTTGATCTTTGACAAAGGAGCTAAAACTGTCCAGTGGAAAAAGGACAGCATTTTCAACAAATGGTGCTGGTTCAACTGGAGGACAACATGTAGAAGAATGCAAATCAACCCATTCTTATCTCCTTGTACAAAGCTCGAGTCCAAATGGATAAAAGACCTTCACATAAACCAGATACACTGAAACTAACAGATGAGAAAGTGGGGAAGAACCTTGAATACTTGGGCACAGTGGGAAAGTTCCTGAACAGAACAACAATGGCTTATGCTCTAAGATCAAGAATTAACAAACGGGACCTCATAAAATTGCAAAGTTTCTGTAAGGCAAAGGACACTGTCAATAGGACAAAACTGCAGCCAACAGATTGGTAAGAGATCTTTACCAATCCCACATCTGATAGAGGGCTAATATTTAATATATACAAATAACTCATGAAATCAGACTTCAGACAACCAAATAACCCTATTAAAAATGAGGTACAGTGCTAAAGAAAGAATTCTCAAGTGAGGAAACTCTAGTGGCCTAGAAGCACCTAAAGAAATGTTCAGCATCCTTAGTCATAAGGGAAATGCAAATCAAAACAACCCTGAGATACTACCTCATACCAGTCAGAATGGCTAAGATCAAAAACTCAGGTGATAGTAGATGCTGGCAAGGATATGGAGAAAGAGGAACACTCCTCCATTATTGGTGGGAATGCAAGTTGGTACAAACACTCTGGAAATCAGTCTGACAGTTCCTCAGAAAATTGGACATAGCATTACCTAAGGACTCAGCTATACCACTTCTGGGCATATACCCAGGAGATGCTCCAACATATAACTGGCTGCTGTCTCTTGATCCTTCTCTTTTCTGAAGAAGAAAGGGAGTAGAGGTTGATCTGTGGGAAAGTGGGGGTAAGAGGGAACTTGGAAGTGTAGAGGAAGTGGAAACTCTGGTTGGAATGTATTATTGTAAAATATTTTTCAGTAAAACTAAAAATAAAAAACAAAATATTGGCACAAGTATATTTCTTTATCTTTTTAAATAATATGAAGAGATGAAAATATCCCGAGTACCATCTACTTCAATACATAAAAATGTTTTACTATATTTTACTATATATTTACTTAAATGTCTTCTACAATTTTCATTTTTTGAATGCTGTGTTCAGTACAGCAATGTTCTGAAATACTAATAGTTCTTTGTAGGTGATTGTATCTCTAAGCTTCTCTTTTTATCATTGGGTCAGTCCTTGCATAGATCATCGCTTATTGTTATATTGGAAAGTGTTAGAAATTGTAGGTTGAACCTAATTAGAGGATTGTGGATCTTTGGGGTAATGGACTTGCAGATATTTTGTTTAATCTTTTTTCTTTCTTCATGTGTTTTCTGTCTAACATAATATGATCATACTTGTAATACTGTACACTATACAACATGATGCTGTCTGTTTCCACAGTGAAGTCAAACGATTGGTAATCAAACTTATAGAAAATATAAGCCAAAAAATCACTATTACTTCTAATGTTACAGTAGCATTGAAGGTATATCAAGGGAAATCCCTTGTGTCCTATCCAAAAGAATGGAATCTACCACTATGAGGAGACATGCCATTGTCTCCTCCTTTCTTCATTCAGTTGGGTCAGTCAATTATCTACCCAAGGGACCATACTTTCAAAAACTTCAATTATGCTAAACAGATGAGAATAATAAATATATCTTTAATGACATAATGTATGTCATCCTTGCCAAAATGCCTATATTCTTTGCAGTTGCTTTGAGGAGAAGCCATGAAGCTTTGAAAATTTGCTTGTTTTCCTGCTAAAATTTGCTTTCCCTTCCCCTTCTTATAAGCATGGTTTCCCTAACATTTTACACTTTACTCTTTCTCCAAGGCTTATCTTCTTCAGATTTGGCTGCTTTCCCACAATGCAGTTGACCTCCATGACAGCTTAATTCAAAAGCATGACCTTTTCTCTTTGACTCTTCCATCTTCCCCTTCCATTCAGCTGCCATAATTTACATCTTACCTTCCCCAGGGTTTGTTCAACTCATAAAGTTATTAGCTACACATTCTTGTTAAGTTCTTTTATTAAGGGAATAAGAACCAAACAGTTACCTCCAACAAGATTATTAAATAATTGGTATTCAGTATATATAAACAAATGATAGTTCTATAGTAGGCTACTAAAGATATTATTTCCTTAGAAGCACAAAAGATGTGAGCACAACTTTTTCCAACTCCTAGAATTTATATTACCATATTGAAAGATGACTGTATCTTGGTGCTATTCAAGTTCCATCTGCAGCTTCTATAGGGACCTGGTATTCCAAGCTACCTGAACAGAAAATAGAAAGATAATTATCCTTTTACTTTGAAAATGTACTTTACCTTCCCAGAAGTCTCTTTGCAGTACAAACAATTGCAGGAGCTTCCACCAGGCAGAACTATGTTGTTACTGTCATGCAGTCACATCAATTTTTTTTTAAAAATAGGTTTGACAAAATAATAACTTTTATTTCTGTCTCTTAAAATATACTTTATATTAATCAAAATATGAATATACTTTCCACCTTCCGTTTCCTCTCTCTAGCTCCTCATAAGTCCTCTCTATCCAACTTCTCCTTTGCCCTACTTTTCCATGTTCCTCTTCTCAATTTGGAATCATCTTTTTCTTGCATCCAGTATTGGCTGACATGTAAGCATGCACGCCCTACATTCATGACATTTTCCTTCCTTCTATGAAGTCCCCCTTTATTTTTGCTATGCAACTACTTGTCAACATTTGTTTTCATCTGCATATATTTTTGTTTTACTCCACACCATTTTACTTGTGGCAACTACTGAGTTTCTGGGCTTGTGTGCCTTACTGTTCTTAATCTTCAAACTCTAATAAAATTGCATTTCAGTTTTCTTCTGAGTTTATTCCTAAAGTATGTTATTAAGGAATCCAACAATGTCAGGAGGGGAGGGGTTTTAGTTATCTTAGTTGTAAATTTTGATTTTATTTCTTCAGATAGTTGGATGAGAGGCATATCCAAGCTATGTAAACATACCATTTGGGCTGAATGCATAACATTTCTTTCTCTGTTCTAAATATTTCTAGGCCTAGGCCTGTAGGCTTCTGGTCTCTGTAAAATCTAATCTAGTTTTTCCTTCAGCATTTCAAATATGGAAATATATCCTACCTAACTAAATCAAAAGAAGCCAAAATATATTCAGTTACTATAATAAAACTTTAGAAATGACCCACTGCAAGATTCAATATTATGAAAATAGTTTTAAATTTGTAGCAAATCTGCATGATCAAGTACTCAGCTATTAAAAAATTAACTGAAGGCATCAAGAAAAGTGATGTTGTTGATAAAATAAAATAAAATGGCAGAAATTTGATTTGTGTTGCAGTGTGGCAAGAATTATGTAAAGTATTTCCACACAGAATATACAATGATGGGACACTGTTACAATATTTGTGATACTGTAATTTCATGAAGGTTATATAGCTAAATATGGAGGTAGAGAGAGATTCCCAACTTTCTGAAGAACTGTTATATTGATTTCTATAGTGGCTGTACAATTTTGTATTTCCACCAACCATGCGTGAATGTACCCCTTACTCCACATCTGCAGCGTTTTATTGATCTTTGCCATTCTGATGGGTGTAAGCTAGAATTCCAAAGCAGTTTTTATTTGTGTTTCTTTTCTGATCAAAGATGTTGAATATTTCTTTAGCTGTTATCTATGATTTTGTTTCATCTTTTGAGAAATCTTTAATTCTTTACTCCACTTTGTTTTGTTTTGTTTTTGTTTTTGTTTTTGTTTTGTTTTGTTTGTTTTTCGAGACAGGGTTTCTCTGTGTAGCCCTGGCTGTCCTGGAACTCACTCTGTAGATCAGGCTGGCCTCAAAACTCAGAAATCCACCTGCCTCTGCCTCCCAAGTGCTGGGATTAAAAGCGTGCACCACTACTGCCCGCCTCTTTACTCTATTTTAATGTGTTTTATTGATATCCATTCCATGTTCTTAATATGTTTTAGATATTAGCCATTTATCAGATGCATAGTTGGTAAAAATCTTTTTTTTTTCTATTTTGCAGCCTGTTGCTTTGTCTGAATGATGGTATCCTTTTCCATATAGAAGCTTTTCAGTTTTATGAGGTCCCGTTTATTGATTGTTGTTTGTAGTCCTCGTGTTTTCAGTGTTCTGTACAGAAAGTCTTTTTCTGGTCAATCTTGAGGTCTTTGATTCATTTGAAATTGACTTTTCTGCAGGGTAATAGCTATGACTTTATTTGGATTCTTCTATGTGAAGTCATCCAGTTTGAACAACACCAATTACTGGAGATGCAGTTTTTTTCCCAGTGTTTATTTGTGGCTTTTGGGGGGGGGGGCAGAAATAAATAAATAAATAAATGTAAAATTACATAAAAATGAAAGAAAGAAAGAAAGAAAGAAAGAAAGAAAGAAAGAAAGAAAGAAAGAAAGAAAGGAAGAAAGAAAGAAAGAGAAAGAGAGAGAAAGAAAGGGGAAAATATATGAATGGACTGATCTCTGTGTTTTAGTTCTCTTTATTTTATAAGTATGTCTGTTTTTATGTCACTACTATGCTGCTTTTATTACTATAATCCCTTAGTACAATTGACTTCCAAGAAGGGGATATTTAACTCTTCTTTGCTTATTCAAAATTATTTTAGATTTCCTGTTTTGTTTGTTTGTTTTTATATCTGCGATTCCATATGAAGTTTAAAATTATCCTTTCATTTTTATTTATTTTATTGCTTATTTATTTATATTTCAAATGTTATCTACTTTCCCAGTTAAACCCCCCTATTCCTTCCTCCATCCCACTGCTTCTATGAAGGAGATCCCTGACCCACCCACCCACTCTAGCCTCACCACCCTAGCATTCACCTACACTGGATCATCAAGCCTCCACAGGACCAAGGGACTGATGCCAGATAATGCAGATGGAGCCATTGATTCCTCCATGTATACTCTTTGATTGGTGGTTTAGTTCCTGGGGTCTTTGGGAGGTCTAGCTCATTAATTTTGTTGTTCTTCTTGTGGAGTTGCCAACCATCTCAGCTCCTTCACTCCTTCCCCTAACTCCACCCTTGGAGTCCTGTGCTCAGTCCTATGCTTGGCTGTGAGCATCTGCATCTGTATTGGTCAAGATCTAGCAAAGCAACTCAGGGGACAGTTATACCAGACTCTTGTCAGCAAGCACTTCCTGGCATCAGCAGTAGTATCTGGATTTGGTGGCTGCACATGGAATGGATCCCCATGTGGTGCAGTCTTTGGATGGCCTTTCCTCCAGCCACTACTCCACTCTTTGTCCCTTCATTTCATTTAGACAGAAGCAATTCTGCATTTTGGTGGGTGGCGGTTGTGACTAATCACTGGATATGGTCTCTACAGGTTTTCTTTTTCCTTTGTTGGGTATTTTTGGCTAATGTCATTCATCCCTTTTGGGTCCTGGAAATCTTTTGGGTTCCTGGCATCTAGAACTTTACAGAGGCTACCTCCAGTTCTCCATCCCCCATTATTACACACGTCCATTCAATTTCCTGAACTCTGTACATCTCCCTGCCCCCATCTTCTCCTAGATCTGATCCTGCCCCCTTTACCCTCCATCTCCCCCTCCATTCTAGATCTTTTCCTCTCTCCATCTTCCCTGATTACTTTCTTCCCCTTTCTGAGTAGGGCTGAAACATCCACACTTTGGTCTTCCTTTTGGATTTTATTTTATTTTATTTTATTTTATTTTATTTTATTTTATTTTAGTGAACAATTGAGTTAGAATTTTGGAAAGGATTGCATTGAGTGTGTAGAATGTTTTTCATATGATGACTGTTTATACTTTATTAATCATACTGATCCATGAGGATGGGAGATCTTTATACCTTCTCCTATTTTCTTCAACTTTTTTATTCAATATAGTATTTTTTTATTATACAACTGTTGCAATTGGTTAGATTGGATAGAATTACTTCATGATATTTTTGAGACTTCTATGAATGGCATTGTTTATAAGATTTCTTTTGTAATTAGCACATTATTTGTGTGTAGAAAAGCTGATGATTTTGTGAGTTCTTTTTCCCTTTCCTACTTTGCTGAATGTATTTTTCAGCTGTAGAGTATTTTTGTGTCAAAATTTTACTGTCACTTATGTAAGAACTGTATCATCTGCAAATAAAAGTACTTTGTTTTCTTTTTTCTTGTTTCTATTGTCTATTTTATTTATTTACATTTCAGATGTCATCCCTTTTCCCTATTTCCCCTAACTAGAAATCCCCTATCCCATACCCCTTCCTCCATTTTGCTTTTATACCATTTTAATTCCATCTAAGTATTGAGGTCAGTTCTAGGTTGAGGAAATAACAATAAAATAGATGCACATATTCAAGGAATAAACAAGATAATAAACAAAAATACTCAAATAACAAACAAGACAATAAACAAAATTCAGTGAACACTCCTGTGATCCCTGTTTCTAAGGGCTTATCAGGATGACATGAATATCTGAACCAATGTCCTTATCCTAGCCCAAAGTCATTTTCATGTCTGAAGTCTACTTCCTTGTTATTATATTACTTCACAAGGCTTACCAACCTAAGAGAGAAATGTATTGCTTTAGATAATGCATTTCCATGACAGGTAAAAAAGGCATTCTTGGCAAAATGGCCTAAGAGAGGCTTAGTCTTGTTTATGAAACAAAAAAGGAGAAGAGCCAGAGAGGTTTGGGGGCTGCTTGGCAAGAATCTGACATGGACCAAGGACAAGAAAATGGGCTACTTGGCAGGAATATGACATTGGCCAAGGACAAGGAATTAAGCTTCAGAAAGGAATCTGACTTTAGGTTAGAACAAAGAAGTAATTTCAGCCAGGAATCTTAATATTAGGATAGATCATAAAAGTAATTTCAGGCAGGAATCTTTTTCTTTTTCTATTCTATTGATCTCAAACAGTTGTCTTATTGCTCTAGCTGAAACTTAAAGTACTACATTAAGTATTAATGTAAATGATTTGAGTTTCTCTACTTTTAAGTTAATGGTTATCTATTGTTGTGCTCTAAATTATCTCTGTTATAATAAAATATATTCCTTTTATATCTAGTTTTTCCATAAGTTTTATCAATGAAGTGTTGGATTTTGTCAGAAGTATTTCTGCATTGAGTGAGATAATCACACAGTTTTTAGTTTATTTTTAGTGGATGAAATTTATTGATTTGTGTATATTGAACCATACCTGCATTTTGGTAGATGATCTTATTGATATGTTCTTAGATTTAATTTGCAAGAATTTTCTTGAGAAGATTTGCATCTATGGTGAGAAGATAAATTTGCCTGTCGTTGCTTTTCTTTGTTAGGGTTAGGTATTAGGGTAAATGTGGTCTTAAAATGAATTTAACTTTTGTTAGGGTGGCCATTTTTACTATGTTCACTCTAAGAATTCATGAACATGGCAGATCTTTTCATCTTCTGATATCTTCAATTTCTTTCAAGTTCTAGTCATACAATTCTTTCACTTGTTTGGTTAGAGATACAACAAGATATTCTATATCATTTGTGACTTTTATGAAGGGTGTCCTTTCCCTAATTTTTTTCTCAGCTTGTTTATCCTTTAAGTAGAGGAAAGCTACTGATTTGCTTGAGTTGATTTTAATCCATCCACTTTGCTGAAGTTGTTATCAGCTATAGACGTTCTCTGGCAGAATTTTTGGAGACCCTTAGGTATACTTTAATATCATCTATAAATAGTGATATTTTGACTTCTTCCTTTCCAATTTATATCATTTTGACCTCCTCTTGTTGTATTATTGCTTTAGTTAGACTTTTAAGTACTATATTGAATAGATAAGGAGAGAATGAGCAGCCTTGTCTTAACCCTGATTTTAGTGGGATTGCTTCAAGTATCTTCCCATTTAATTTAGTATTGTCTGTTGGTCTGCTGTCTATTTTTTCTATTATGTTTAGGTATGGTCCTTGAATTCATGATGTCTCCAATACTTTTAACATAAAAGTTGTATTTTGTCAAATGTGTTTTCACCATCTAATAAGATGATCATACAATTTTTTTCTTGAGTTTGTTTATATAGTAGATTATGTTGATGAATTTTCATATATTGAAACATCCCTGCATCGCTGGGATGTGACTTAATTGATTATGAAGAATGATGGTTTTGATGTGTTCTTGGATTCAGTTTGTGGGAATTTTATTGAATATTTTTGCATCAATATTGATAAGGGAAATTGGTTTAAGTTCTGTTTCTTTTTTGAATTTTTGTGTTGTTTAGTATCAGAAGAACTGTAGCTTCATAATATGAAGTAGGTTGTATTCTTTCTGTTTCTATTTTATTGAATTGTGTTAGTATTATTTCTTCTTTGAAGGTGTGCTAGAATTATGAACTAAAAACCATCTGGCCACTGGCTTTTTAAATTTTGGTTGGTAGGTTTTTAATGAATTCTATTTCCTTAGTGTATATGGACCTGTTTAGATAGTTTATCTGCTATTGGTTTAAATTTGATATGCGGTAGCTGTCTTGAAAATCATCCATTTCATCTAGATTTTTCAGTTTTATTGAGTATAGGCCTTTGTAATAGGATCTGATGATTTTTAAATTTCCTCAGTTTCTATTGTATGTCTTCTTTTTCATTTCTGATTTTGTTAATTTGGATATTGTCCCCGAGTCTCTAGTTAGTTTGACTAGGGTTTAACTATCTTGTTGATTTTCTCAAAGAACCAGCTTTTGGTTTTGTTGATTTCTTGTATTGTTCTCTTTGTTTCTATTAGGTTGATTCCTACTATGAGTTTGATTATTTTCTACCATCTATTCCTCTTGGGTGTGTTTACTTCTATTTGTTGTAAACCTTACATGCGTGCTGTTAAGTTGCTAGTGTAGGATCTCTCCAACTTCTGTATGATGGCAATTAGTGCTATGAATTTTCCTTTTAGCACTGCTTTCATTGTATCTCATAAATTTGGGTATGTAGTGTCTTCATTTCTGTTGAATTCTAGAAAATCTTTTTTTCCTTATTTTTCACCCATCCCAGTTATCACTAAGTAGAGACTTGTTTAGTTTTCATGGCTATGTGGGCTGTCTGTTGTTTAAGTTGTTATTGAAGTCTAGCCTTAGTTCATGGAAACATGATTGGATGCATGGGATTCTTTCAGTCTTCTTGGTTCTGTTGATCCCTGTTTTACGACTGATTATATTGTTAATTTTGGATAAGGTAGCATGAAATGTTGAGAAGAAGGTATATCCTTCTGTTTTAGGGTAAAATATTCTATATATATATATATATATATATATATATATATATATATATATCTTAAATTCATTTGGTTCATAACTTCTATAAGTTTCACTGTGTCTCTTTAGTTTTTGTTTCACTGTCCTGTCCATTGGTGAGGTAACCCAGACCTAAAAGGACTTGTATAGTATATACTCACTAATTAGTGGATATTAGCCAAAATACCTAGGATACAACTAACAGAACACAAGAAGTTTAACAAGCTGAAAGGCCCCAGTGAGCATACTTCAATCCTATTTAGAAGTGAGAAGAAAATAATCATGGGAGGTAGAGGGAGGGAGGTACCTGAGTGGAAGAGGTATTGGGAAGGGAAAAGGGGAACAGGATCAGATATGTTGGTACAGTAGAGAAGCCCAGAGGGCAGGCACAATGAATGGAAATATGCAACCTAAAGGGATAGGAGGTAGGGGGACTCTCTAGAAAATATCAGAGACCTGGAAGGTGAGAGGCTCTCAGGACTCAATGGGGGTGAGCTTAGCCCAAATGCTAAGGAGAGGGAACTCAAAGACTTCACCTCCAGTAGACAGGCTCTCAAGTGGAGGGACGGGGGTTACCAAGCTACAGTCAAAATTTCTGACTCAGAATTGGTCCTGTCTAAAAGAACTGTAAGCATAAGAATGGAGAAGAGACTACATGAAAGGAGGTCCAGTGTCTGGCACAACTTGGAATCCATCTCATAGGGGTTGGGGAGAGACCAGTGCCTGACATGTACTGATGCTATGATGTGCTTACAAACAGGAGCCTAGCATGGCTGTCCTCTGAGAGGCCCAATCAGCAGTTAACTGAGACAGATGCAAATATTTACACCCAACCGTTGGACTGATGTTGGGGACCCTTATGGTTGAAATAGGGGACGGATTGAAGAAGACAGAGGAGAGGGCAACCCCATAGTTAAGCCAGCAGTCTCAATTAATCAGGATCTCATGGGAACTCCTAGACACTGAGCCACCAACCAGGCAGCATACAAAGGCTGGTTCAAGGACCCTAGCGTATATGTAGTAGAGGACTGCCTGTTCTAGCCTCAATGGGAGAAGATGTGCCTAACCCTTGAGAGACTTTAGGCCACAAGGAGCAGAGAGGCCTGCTGGTGTGAAGAAGCATTCTCTCAGAGACACGGGAGCATGAATGGTATGAGAAAGTGTTGGAGGGGGAACTGGGTTCCTCTTTGTGACATGAAAATAAGATTCTATTGCTGAAGATCTAACATGTATATTGCATAGAACATTGAGAAATCGAACTGGTACTAAAAATGGGAGATTTTCCTTTTAAAATGGAATCCATGCCAAGTACTATTAATAGGGAAAGCAAACTGAAACTAGAGAGCTCATGGGCCCTACTGCAAAGAAAAAAAAAACTATTATGATCATTCTGCTAAATTAATAGTAATATATAGGATTCCTACATATTACTATACTCATAGAGTGGTATTTTACTTAGTCCTCATAAGAGAAAGTGTTTTTTGTAATAAATGAAAATGAACACAGAGACCCACACCTGGAGAACTGAGAGAAAGTTAGAGATTTTGGGGTGTTCAACATTAATGGGATGTTTATTATTATTATTATTATTATTATCTTTATCTTTATCTTTATTTTTTTACACTTCAGTTGTTACCCCAACTCCTGGTCTATGCTCCCACAGTTCCTCATCCCATTTATCCTCCCCCCTGTTTCCAAGAGAATGTCTCCTCCACCACAAGGCCTCCTCTCTCCTTGAGGCCTCAAGTCTCTAGAGCTTTAGACAGGTCTTCTCTCACTGAGGCCAGACCAAGCAGTCCTTTGCTGTATATGTGTCAGGGGCCTCATATCAGCAAGTGTATGCTGCCTGATTGGTGGCTCAGTTTCTTAGATATCTCGGGGGTCAGATTTAAGTGAGACTGTTAGCCTTTTTATGAGGTCACCTTCCTCCTCAGCTTCTTTAAGCTTTTCTCTATTTCAAGCACAGGGGTCCCTGAGTTCAGTATATTGGTTGGGTTTCAGTATCTGCCTCTGTCTCAGTCAGTTGTTTGTTGGCCCTCTCAGGGCTGTTTTGATTTGCATTTCCCTGATGACTAAGGACTTTGAACATTTTTTTAAATTGTTGGAATACAGACTTTTAAAGTGTATCCATATGTTCTCTAGATTTTTCTCTATATTTAGTATGTAAACACATAGAACTATGAAGCTGTGTCTTAGAAATATCTTCATTGTTCCTTATAAGTTTTTGTATGTTGTGTTCTCATTTTCATTAAATTCTGGAGAATTTTAATGTCTTTTTAAATTTCTATGTTGACCCATTTTTCATTCAACAGTAAATTATTCTATTTCTATGAGTTTGTAAGTTTTCTTCTGTATTTGTTTCTTTCTATGTTTTGTTTTTGTGATAATCTGTGATGGCCAAATAAAATACAGGGTATTAAATGATGTTAGCTATATAGCTAAGTTTCATTTATGACCTAGTATGCCTTTGATTTTGTTGCATGAATGTTTAGAATTGCAATAGCCTCTTGGTGGATCCCTTCATGATTATTTGGTATCTTTCATTATGTCTTCTGAGTAAATTTGTTTTGAAGTCAGATATTAAAATGGTGACCTTGGCCTGCTTCTTGGGTACATTTGATTCATATCTTTTCCATCCTTTTAACCTGAGGTGATATTTGTCCTTGAAGTTAAGGATATTTCATGGATGCAGCAGGATTATGAATTCTGTTTTTTAATCTAATCTGTCAGTCGTGTCTTTTTATTGGGAAATGAGAACATATATTGTAAGTTGTCCATGAACAGTTTTGTTGATTCCTGTTATTTAGTTTTAGTAGTGTGTCTACAATACTAGTTCCAAAGGACAACAGAGAAGAAAGTCATATTGGTTGATTTAACTTGTTGTATAATAATTGCAACATCTTTCAGTTGAGATTTGATTATTTTCTCTCCTTTATAGGTTGGTCATATTGTTTTAATTATTAATGTTTGTGGTAAAATGGGTATTGTTAACATATTATTGTTTGTAATTGTTATTTATATAATCATTTGTGTGCTTCTATGTGTCTATGCCATAAGATCTTCAGGAAGAATAAATAGCATGTCCTTTTAACTACTAAGTCATATCTCCAGTCTCACTATGGACATTGTTAATTTTATATTCTGATATTCTCAACATTATTAAAATATTTAGGAGAAATTTGTCTTTCTTTGATCAATCATTTCACCCTATGGGATCTACTCCATTAAATGGTTCCATGTTTCTTTCATCATGTTTCTCTTGTGGGATTAATGTAGAATATAAACAGTGTTAAGTATAATGTATCCAAAATGAAAATTTCTGCTCTGCAACCTTGATTGTCTTCCACACAGATGCAACAAGATGGTAAGTCTGGAATTTTATTAGTTTATGCATAAATGCAGAGAGCCATTTTACCAGTTTCCCATCTCTCAGATTTCTCCCAGATCATGGAGTTTCAGTGTTCCTATTTTTTTTTCTGGCTAGAAAGAATTTCTTCCACTTCAACCACCTGCATGTTTGCAGTTTATCGTGAATCATCTTTGGCTCAGGCAGAACAGCAAGAGAGCAGAGAGACAGAAAACAAAACAAAGGGAACAAACACAAACTCAAGGAGATTGCTTTGACATTCTTTGCAGTACAGATGTTTCCCCTTCCCCCTTTTTTCCTGGTTACTTTATCCAGAGAATGTTACCACGGAACAGCAGTGTGGTTGAGCAGTGGATCTTGGCCTCAGAAGAGGCAAGAAAATAGAAGGAAATGAAAGAAAGGAAAAAAAAACTACCCATTTCCAGTCACTGGCTGAAAGCTCATTTGTTATTTTGCTGTAATTTGAAAACTTTTTCTCTCTCTTAAAAATTTGGCTGCATTATTTTTTGCATCATAATTCCCCAGTGTGGCTTGTCTGGTAGTCAAACATGCAAGTAAAGGAAGGGAAAAATAAACTTGTAGCTGAGTATTTTTTCTTTACATTTTATATTTTCTCTACAATATTTTTGCTATTATTTACATTTCAGGGTTTGCATTGTTTTTACATATACATCCAATGCTTGAATTAGAGTTAAGTCCAAGTTAGATTACTGTAAGTTTACAGTTCCTCATCAAATACTATTTTTTTAATTAAATTGATTCTGCAAGATATAGGTAAAACAAAATAATACAAATTTCTCTAATTTCAACTTTGAAACATTTTTTTAGTTTTAGTTGCTAGGAAGTATTGAAACCTTTAAAAGATTTCCCAGAGTGTCCAGCAAGCCACAGTTTTTTGAACCCAGGTGTTCTGACTTCAAATGATTTTATCATAGATGTAGAAAGAAATATACTTTAAATTGCATTAGAATAAATACAGCAAACACACAGTTTTTAATGAAAAATTTAAAAGTTCTGTGTATGCTTAGAAGCTGTGCCTAAGACTAATAGCCATCCTGAATTTCTGGACAAATGTCATCAATACATACTTACCCTAATTCACAAAATGCCATGAAGTTTTGCATTTCTTATTCAATAATTTAGCAAATATTTTTGTTCTCATCTAAAGTCACAGTTTCAGAGAAATCTGATTTATCTCTTCATAAAATTCCATTTGCTTTTCAAACCCATCCTCTCTTCCTTTTTCTACCCTCGCTTATTCTTCTGACCTAAATTCAGCCCACAGGGAAATATAAGAATCCTTAGGTCGCTTTCCAACTTTCAGAGCACATTTTCTTGGCAGAAGACTACAACTCTTGTTTATGTGGAAAATCATTTAGCCAAATGAGTATCCCTGACCCACTTTACAAAGCCATGGTTCTTTTATGCTTACATACTTGGATAACTAATTTCTGTGGGATAACATCGAGGAATAATCCATAAAAGAGTTCTTTTCATTTTAACTTGATATTTGCAGCATTAATTCTCAGTAAATTGAAATATTTTAAGAAATGTAGGGTTCTAGAAAAGAACATAAAATATTATTTTACAGCTGAGTGAACTACCACATAAGTGAATAACCCAGAATCCAATATTTGAGTTAAGAGAATCATTTGATTTTAATGTTTGTTTTGAAACTGAGTTTACATTTCAGTAATCTTTCAGAAGAAGAACATCATTTAAATTACATGTCATTAATTAATACACTTCAAAACTAAATGTGCATTTACAGGAAATAGAATATCTATCCATGATCGCCTTCAGAGCCTTGCAAGCCAAGTGAATGCATGAATAACTTGTTTTGCTCCACAAATGTCTGCTTTCAGAATAAAATTACAACATTAAAGTTCCATGAAGTAAAATACAATCTTCTTGCTCATGAATGATTTTTAAAAAATAAAAATAAAAAAACACTTAAATCAACAACCTTATGTATGTTAAATTTTCTTATGTTGGAATATACGTTCTCACAGATGTTATTATCTTAGGTTACCATACAAAAGTAAATTACATAGAGCAAATATGTTCTTAACCTATGCACTGCCCTTCTCCTACCTCACAAATTAATTTTATTTTTAATATTTTTCTTATTTTCTTTAAATTAAAATATAACCAATTGATTTCCCCTCCCTGGGGAAAATGATCACTCCTGCTCCAAGTTGTCCTCCGTTGTCAGGGTTCTTTGCATAGAGTCGAAGCTGCATGGGCTTTTTCACCACCCATTTAGGCATGTTAGAATCTGTCATCCTCTTTCAGCTCACATTTGACTGGTCATCTTGGCGAAAGTTTATGGGTGTGGTTGATGATATAATGATAAAATAACCAATGAATTTAGAAAAGGGTGATTTTGCCAGTACTTGGAAGTACCAATGAAACTGGATTACTCTTATTAGCAAAATGGGAGATTATAATTTATGAATAAAATATTCTATATTTTATTGCTTTTTATTGGATATTTTCTTTATTTATATTTCAAATATTATCCTCTTTCCCGGTTCCCCCTCCCAAACCTCCTATCCCATCCTTCCTCCCCCTACTTCTATGAGGGTGTTCTCCTACCCACCCACTCCTGCCTCCCTGCCCTGGCATTACCCTACACTGGGTCATGGAGCCTTCACTGGACTAAGGGCCTCTCCTCCCACTGATGCCCGACAAAGCCATCCTTTGTTACAAATGCGACTGGAGTCATTGATCCCTCCATGTGTACTCTTTGGTTACTGGTTTAGTCCCTGGGTGCTCTGGTGGAGTGGAAGGGTCTGGTTGGTTGATATTATTGTTCTTCCTATGGGATTGCAAACTCTTTAGCTCACTCAGTCCTTTCTCTAACTCTTCCATTGGGAAACCCATTGGGGACCCCATGCTCAGTCCAATGTTTTGCTGTGAGTGTTTTTCTTTTTACTGAAAAGGATATCCTATGTGTCAAATTTAGATTCTGTAAAGCACTTTTCTTTTCTGTATTTTATAGTATATTATAGATAAAATTCGAACAAGTTCTTTGGAGCATTTAATTTTAATTAATGTAGGTTTCAGAACAATTTGGGGTTTGTGGCATGTTGGTTTCAACAGAAAATATAGTATTTTACTATATGAGAAATGAATTCAATTATTTCACGTATTAGTAGGCTTTAATAGAGACATGAATTAAAAAATTTGTCTTTGCAATTCAGCTGTGCTTTTCTTTATGCTTCATGAACACATATTTAAACATCTTGCATGAAAATCGTAGATATGTAACATACTCTTTTGTGAAAAAAATACCATTTTTTCATCTACAATTACATATGGTTTCACATAATATTCTTTTTTTCTCTTTTTTCCTTAATGCTGTGAAGATTTTTCCTCCCTCAAAAGATTTTTAATTAGACATTTATCTAAGAAAAGATAAGCATAATTTTATACATCCATTAGCTAATATGCATTAAGAAATCTGTGATTAACAGCTTAAAAGTGTGCCAGTTCTGTATGCTTCAATTAAATAGTCACAAATAACTGTGCAATATCCATTTTTAATCTTGATAACTCTTCTCTGGAGTTAAACTGTTCCCACCTACTGAAACTAAAATAGATTAGCTTTTTTGTTGTTCTGCTTATTGAAAATGGCAATCACTTTTATTAAGATTTTGGTTTTTGTTTTTTTTTTAATGTCTAAGTATAGCTGTCATTATGTTTACCGTTTATCATTATCAATAGTTTATGCAATGAAATTCTGGTTAATTTTAGTCTGACATCAGTGTGTTTCTTGTGTTTAAATTAGTTTTTAGCAGAATTGTAAAATCTGCATAGATTTAACAGGAGTAATAAGTTCTGGGAAATCTAATTTATAGTGTATATATATATATATATATAAATTATGTGAATATAAATTTTTGAAAAATATGTATCTATAAATTCAACAAATAAATGTTTTCTCCTATACATTTAATTAAATTGCCATTTTCACATTCATCATGATAATAATTTAAAATGATACATTTTACATGATTGTCATATAATTTCTTATAAAATTTTTAAATATGAATGTTAACTTAACTTCATTGATTGTGAATGTACTTTGTTATGGCATGGTAACATATCAACTATATTAGTGAGACGTTTTTGAAGCAACAATAAGTTCTAGAAATATGGTACTTCAAATTTGTAAAGGTACTTTTACATCTATTATTTGATTCTTACAATAACAGAGCAAGATAGTTATTTCTGTATTTCAAAGATTTAATAATCAAGAATCTATGATTATTTGACAAATTAATGTCTAATTTTGTGACATGTGATTTTATTTTCCCTTGTAAGAGTGGCAGGCAAATCTCTTAGTTTTATTTTATTCATTTTTTATTTAATTCATTATATTTGCAAAATGTTAGCATATTCTTTTCATTTTAGATTATATTATTTGGCATTTAGCTAGAATTACTCTCCATTAACATTGAATTCTCTGTGTTAAGCAGTTTCTGTACACCTAGTAATTCAAATGATTTTGTCAGTATAAGAAAGTGATGGCAATTTATAAATAGCTTCTCAGATGAGTTATTTAATTCTTATCACCATTTTCCAATTAAAATTATTATAATAAACATGAATAACTTACATAAATAATTACTCAGCAAAGATGTTAGGAACAAAAATGACTGTGTTAATATAATGTTTAAATGAGCATGTGTGCCAAGTCAAATATTAGGAGGTATTTCAAATTTATTTTGGAATCCACTAAATTCAAAAGATGCTGTGTACTATGCTAAAAGTTAATCTGTCAAAAGAAGTTTTCATTTTGTCTTAAAGAATGATTATTAGAGTACATTAGGTCTTATATAACAAAATAGTCTTTGTTTGGAATTATGTAGTGCAGTGATTCTCAAATTTTATACTGCTGAGACTCTTTAGTACAGTTCCTCATAGTCTATTAACCCACAACTATAAAAATATTTTTGTTACTGCTTTGCAACTGTAACATTGGTATTGCTATGAATCATAATGCAAATACCTGTGTTTTCCTATGGACTTATTTTAGGAGACTCCTGCAAAACGTCATTCCCTGCCCATTCCCGTCAGCAATGGGATCCCGACTCACAGGTTGAGAACTGCCTGTGTAGTGTTTTAGGGATCTTGGAGAGAAGTTATCATTGAAATGTGATTGTGAATAGAGGATATTGAAAATGAGGAGCTCTTGTATTGACATTATTTCAGGTCAATTTTGAAGTTCCCAATTCTACCTTGTACTCTAGCATTTTCTATGATTGCTATACTCTCACATCCTTAACTGAATTGTCTAATATAACCTGAAATTGACAGTATACATGAATTTAGTGTCAACGTTGACTAGTGATTGCTTAATTTACCATTTATAAGCATAAGTAGAGACAGCTTAAACTATTTCTCTATTACCTACAACATTTCCCATTCATCGTGCTTTTGAAGTTGCATTTTTATCATTTTTCTCAGGGCCTTGAAGACTACAGAATGAGATCTTATTTCTTTTCCTTGCTAGAATGATTGATGCTGTATATGTGTTATATAATCACTAATAAAATCATATCACCTCTTTGTGACATGGGAATATTGAATGCAGATTATTTAAGGACACAATATTTGTTACCAAGAACATGTGTGTGCTTATGAAATTTTAATCATAAATCAAGAAACTATGATCTTTTTTGGTGGTATTCAAAATGAAGAGAAAATGTTTTGCTCCTGTTTTGTAGAGTTTCATGTTATATTATCTGTATATTTTTAACTGGTTATTTGTTCTACACATTATCATTATCAAATTACTATAAACAAAACAAACTTGATACAGTGCTCTTTACCATGATAAAATATTGCAAACTAAGTTATCATAAAAAATCACAATATTGTCTCAGAATTATGATATTATCTATATGTAATCTTCCCTCCTTTCAGAAGTCTCCTAAGACCCTAAATTATTTGTTCATTGGTAGTTTCACCAGGATTATATTATGGAAATTTGTCATATTAAAAGTTAAAACTTTTTTGCAGTTATCTAATGTGGTACTTTAACACCTGTCTCTTAACTCTTTATAGCTCCCTTCTCATTCAACCTCATGAAAATCTCTGATCTCTAATATCTATTATCATATTAAACATATTACATTACAGGATCTTTTAACTCTCAAAAAGCGACCTAAAAAGAATATATTTTTAACATTAATAGAAATAAAAAAATGCTCAAATAATTTAAATAACTCATTTAAACTAGAATAATGTGGTAGAGCTGTTTTTTTAAAACTCTAAACTTGCTCAGTTCTAAATTACCATATTTTCAAACAGACAGTTTAAACTTTTATATTCTATTTTGCCCTTGTTAGTCACTTAACTATGACATAATGCTTTTTTAACTCATAGAATCATTGATAAAGTTACAACTTCATTTTCAAACAGCTTTAATCCATTTTGGCTTACCTAATTGATCCAGGAATATATATATATATTATATTCTAAAACTATGTACTTAGTATCTGAGATACGACAGGTACACTTAAACGATGTAAAACATAACCCAAGTATAGAAAATGATAAAAAAAAATAAATGTATGCAAGTGTATTAAAGGTTTAAATGCATGGATGAATGATTATAATGATAGATTAAAATCAATCAAGTGAATTATAAAATGCCAAAAAATGAATGGAAACAGACAACCTTAAGAGTAGGAGATGGGGGCACCCTTCAGAATGTACTGAAGACCTGGGATGTGAGAGACTCTCAGCACTCAAAGGGAAGAAACTTAGGTGAATTGCCCAACAGTGTAGACTCCACCTCCAGCAGAAAGACAGGGCATTGAGTGGAGGAATGAGGTTGCCATCCTACAGTCAAAAACTCTGACCTAGAATTGTTCCCATCTAAAAGAACTGCAAGAATAAAAATGGAGAAGAGCAAAAGGAGTTCCAGTGACTGGCAGAACTTGAGATCCAGCTCAAGGGAAGACTCCAAGGCCTGAAACTATTACTGATACTATGGTGTGCTTACAAACAGGATTCTAGCATGGCTGTCCTCTGAGAGGACCAATTAGCAGCTGACTGAGACAGAATCAGAAATTACACCCAAACAATGAACTGAAGTTGGGGACCCTTGTGGTTAAACTAGTGAAAGGCAGGAAGAAGCTTCCACAGGAAGTAGGGTCAACTAACAGTCTAGTCTACCTATCAGTCCCAACTAACCTGGATCCCAAAGATCTCTCAGACACTGAGCCACCAATCAGGCAACATACAGTAGTTGGACTGAGGTCCCTGACACATATACAGCAGAGGACTGCCTGGTCTGACCTCAGTGAGAGAAGACATGTCTAAAGCTTGAGAGACTTGAGGCCCCCGGAAGTGGGCAGGCCTGGCAAGGTTGTAAGGGTGGGAACATCCTTTTGGAGATGAGGGAGGAGGAATGGGATGAGGAACTGTCTGAGAGCAGGAAGGGCATAATGACTGGACTGTAAAAAATGATTAAAGATAATAAAAAATGTGTAATGATATTTCCTAAGTATTGAGTACAATGCTACATGGAAAATTCATGGACAGAAAATGAGATTATTTGCATGAATCTCTAATTTTCTGTATTTCAACATACCTCATATCACATTGACATGATATCTTTATCAATAATATACAGACTTTAGCATTAAAAACATAGTTTTATTCACTGGAAAGAAATTCAATTTTGTATCATTTGTCTTTCAAATCATGCTTTTACCATCAAAACTCTGCTGAATTTCACAAATGTGCCCAAATGGATATCATATATTTATCTGTTAGTCCAATGTGATACCTATTGTTACTTGTCATTACGTTATTTGTGGTAGGTAAGGGGACGAAATCACAAGTGTTTCTATAACAGATAGCTGGGTCTTGATAGTGCTGCAACTTGTTTCACTGCATAAAAATTCAAATATACCTAGAAGGATGCTTATAGAAACAAAGTAACCAAAAATGAACTTTGGCCAATATTTGACTCCTGTCTTTCAAAATGTAATTTCTGCCTTTTCACATGGTTCTTAGGTTGGCTTTTCCAATACTAAGTATAACTTGGAGGGTTCAATTAAAGAAGGGCAGTTACGCATTTTATGTTTTCCCTGTGTTGTTCTTTTTAATCTCTATTACATTCATGTTAATTTCTTGCTTTTTCTGACTTTTTCTGACTATTTACTCCAAGAATGTTCTTTATGTTAGAAACAACAAATATTTTACATAGTAATATTTAAACAGAATATTCCTTTTTACCCAATGTTTTAAAGAAACAAAAATATATTACTCTGGCTTTGCTATTCTGACAAACAAACAAGAGAAAAAAATTAAAGACTAAGTCATTTTTCTGGACTCACAGTTTCAGAGGATATAGTCCATAGTTGCATGACTTCTTCCCAGAACATCTGTTGAGGCATACCATCATGGAAGATGGGGCTTAGTAGAGTGGTACCGATCATATGATTTCATTCAGTGAGCAGACATAGAAGACATGGAGAAAATACAGCCTATAAGGACATGTGTCTAATGATCTAATTCTTCTATTACCTTCTTTATACTGACATTGACTTATAATAAAATCAGAGAATTCATCCATTAATTATGTCAGAGCCCTCAAGATTTAATCAAAGTGATTATCAGCTGTGGAACAAGCCTAGAAAAACATACCTTTTATCCAACAATTACTTTCATCCTGCATGTTCTCCTAACACATAAAATCACAAGTGTTTCATTTTTTAAGATCAGAAATTCAACTTCTTGGAGTCATATTATTTACATTTCTACTTTTAGGCATCCTACCCTCTTCTTCATCTAACCCCTGGTCTGGAAAGCAATGGACTATTTCAGTTGCTAAGTTGAAATCTTGGTGTTCTGACTTTAGTCTTTCATTCATTCGGATAAAGGGCTGCATAACCTTAAAGCTCCTTAGTAACAACTTTGCTCAACTCATATAGTTTATAGATTTTTTGTGTCATAACTAAAAACTAGTAGCCATATAAAGATAATAAATTTTTAAATTAATTTTACATAGTTTAAATGTAGGAAATCCTTATTAGGTTGCCTGGATTAGTTTTGCCAACTGAACACAACATAGCCATTTGAGAGAATTCTCAATTGTGATGTTGCATAGATATAGCGTGTGGAGATCTTTGTTAAATATTGTTTTATGTAGGACTATTAGGAGGGTCCATGACATTGTAGATAGTACCATATTTAGGCAAGGAATAAAGCATCATTTCTCCATGGTTTCTGCTTTAAACTTACCAATGGCCTTCCTGGAACCATAAGTACTAAGGTGGGACACAGTATTAGAGGAAAGCCAAAGATTGATGACTCTCTCTTACTGTTTTAGGGGCCAGAAGCTGATGGCTTCTGGAAAATTAACAATTTCTGACTGTTCTGGTTTATTTTCTTCATAACTTTTTTTTTATTTTTTACTATTTTGTGCTAATAAACACTGGTTTATTTTCTTTGCTGTTTAAGGACATCTTACTGGCCAGGTGAGACTTGAAACCTTTAACTCTGTGTGGACCATAGAGGAAAAAAAGAGATTTCATTTACACAGACAACATGCATAAACATACACACACTCTGGTCAGGCCCTATCACCTGTCTAATCAACTCCAAAAGTGTTCATGCATACTTACATACATACATATATATGTGTATAGACATACATATACATTTGGATGGATAGGGCAAAGGCCCCCTCCCATTCAAACCACCACTTTATTTGTTCTTTCTGGACTTCTGGTACTTTCTTAGTCAAAAGTTCTTTAGAACATTACCTCACAGTTAAAATATTACATAAAAGGGGAGTTATAGAGAAGGATGATGATATCAAGTTCACAGCAGTGTTTCAATCTATCATTTCATTATAAGTTCAAGCAACAGTTTCATATGGCCTAGGTTTATCACAGTGCCCATCTGTGAATCTGACCTAGAATGAATACTATTACTTGATCACAAATTTGACCCTAGCCATTTTCTATTTTTAGTGAAACCTCATTTCATTTCTTATTTGACTAAGAATGGGCACATTCTATTTTTTTGTTTGTTTGTTTGTTTGAGACAGAGTTTCTCTGTGTAGCCCTGGCTGTCCTGAAACTCACTCTGTAGACCAGGCTGGCCTCGAACTCAGAAATCTACCTGCCTCTGCCTCCCAAGTGCTGGGATTAAAGGCGTACGCCACCACTGACCTGCGGCACATTCTATTCTTGATTCCAACTTTATTATATCTTTTTGGCAAAACAACTAAAACCATCTCTTGAAACTTTCCTTCTGAAATTATTTGAATCAAATCAGGAATTCTATAAAATTATTAATTCATTTAAACATCATTAATCCATAAAAATTCATCTTTGTGTTGATCTGTAAGAAATCTGCCTAATATAATAGGCTAATGTCCAGTAATTAGATTATGTAATAGTGACAGGAAAGGCATATCAATAGTAAGAAGTAATCCAGGGACAAAATCTCTGAATGCTCTGCCATTCAGAATTTACCCATAACAGCCATGCAAAGTGGTGGGCCATATCCAGAAAACTTATTTGTCTTTAGCTTTTCCTAGGCAGCTTTTGACACAAGCTATGCATAGCTTACTTTTCTGTTGCTGTGATAAAACACCATGACCAGAAGCAATTTATAGGTGAGTTTATTTGGACTTACTGTTCCAGAGAGATAAGTCTGCCATGGAGGGGAAGCTTAGCATCAAGTGGCAAGCATGATAATAGGAGCAGGAAAGCAGACCACATCATCAATCACAAGCTAAAGTAGAGAGAGGTAACTGGAAAGAAGGGGAGGTTCCATACTCTTGAGACCTACTCCAAAAAAACAGAATCTTCCAGGAAGGTTGCACCTCATAAACTTCCTCTAATACAGTCATCAACTGCCAACCAAGTATTCAGATGTCTGAGCCTAAGAGAAACATTTCACATTCAAAATAACACAAAGTCTGTACTTAAGTTCTTTCCTTAGTGTCACTCAGTGATAGTCTGTGTCCTGAAAAGTATAATCCAAGCAAATCCTTTCCTTCTCTAAACTGATTTTGGTCAGTGTGTTTTCTCATAACAAAAGGGATGCTAGAGCACAAAGTATTTAGCATTAGGACAATGTGATGATTTAAGTGAAATTGGCTGAATAAACACATAGGAACTGGTACAATGGTAGGTATTGTCTTGTTGGAGTAGATGTTGCATTGGTGAAAGAAATGTGTCACTGGGAGTGGGCTTTCTCAAATCATTTAAAAGAAGAACACTAAAATACGAGGACCAAACCTGGTTATGGTAATTATAATTACTAAATCATCAATTAGTTTAATAAATTTTCATTTTCATATATAAACCAAATTCAAACATAAAACGCAACATGGAATTCTGTTTTTAGAGTACGTGTGCATAAGAAAGTGTTTGGTATCAGTATGGAATAGACCTTTTATGAAGGAATTGAAAGTGAACTCTCCAATCGAAATACAGTACTTTTGCTTCACCTTTAAAATAAAATCAGACCTTTATTGTAAATCTGGTTTAAGAGGAAGTGTCAAGAACATCTATCTATATAGATAGATTCCTTTTGGAAACTGAAACTACTACAAGGGCACTTAAGATTAAGCTTTCAGTTCATGGGTGGAAGTAAAGCAAAGTAATAAAGTAGTTGCAGAAAACATATTGCTCAACATTTAGTTTGAGAGAAGCCAAAATGTATCATACTGTCTTGATTTTTCCTTTTAAATGGAAAAAAAATTCTGCTTGAACTTTTGACATACTAACATCCACCGTGTTCAATGCATTTCTACAGGCTTGTTCATCTTCAGTCAACACCTAATAAAAATAAATTGAAGTAAATAGAAACATAAATCGGTGATTCTTTGAACTTGTGCATTTATACCAACTATTTTGACTTGGATTAAATGTATTGTTTCCTAGAAAAATGTACTATAACACATAGATTACTTATGGTATTTGGATTTATTCTTCTTTACTATTTTGACAGTATATCACCTCTTATAAGAATTTCAGGCTAATATTTAAAGTATGATTTTAAAACAGTAAAGTATTTGTAGTAGTAATATTACTTTATAATCATGTGGTTTGATTTGTTTATATTTCATAGTAGAACATATATAAGTAATATCAGTCATTGACAGACTTAAAAATCTTAGAAAAATTAAAGTTTTATAATATACCATAAATAATATTTATTGTATATTTACTCAGTCTTAAGTTACTGTTTATATTTACAGCATAAAATAAAGCATAGCATAAAATATATTTAATTTTGTCAAGTTATCAATAGAATATAAAGGTACTCCAAAGATCTTTTGCTCTAATGATGATACTCAGATACAACTCAAACATATAATTAATTCAAATGATTTGTCAAGATGTTTCTGACTGAACCTAAGTATCCCTTTCAGTGAAATAATATTTTTTTCTGACCTTTGGCTAAACATTTGAACAATTCTTTTACTTTTTTATTTCTGTGGAAGCTTAAATTTATCTTGATTGTAAAATTGATTACTGTTTGTTAAAATGTTGATCTTTGCCTCTCTTCTTCACATTCCATCAATTACCATTCAGCTCTGTTTTCTTGTTTCCCTTTTACACCCTCTGGTGCTACTTTTGTGAAGACTCTTATCAGTGCTTCTTTGATGGATTGCCAAAATCTCCTAACTAGTTTCCCTAACTTCATATTCCTCATCTTTTTGACCAGTATATCTTCACAACACATTTGGATACATTACTTTCTGCTAAAGCCTTCAATAGACTGCAGTTTTCTACCAAACAGTTCTAGAATTTCTCAGTTTCTTATTCAAACTTGCAAAGCCTGATTAGAAACTTTTAAACTATTCTCTCCCTCATCCTTTTGTTTACTTTTCAGCTGCTACTATACCTGCAAGTAACCATGGAAACAAAAATGAAGCTGTGAAAATTTTCCTGTGTGCATGAGAAAATAAGGAACTTTCCCAAGAAACTTTTCTGACAAATTGGTAAGTTTTCCAAATTGAATTATAAAATTATGGTTCTTTAACTGAACTTTATATCATACATAACTCAATATGTAATTTCAACAGAAGAACTTAACACAGGCAGACAAGTACTTTAGAGATGGTATCTGTTAATTATGTCTGTCATCCTGTTCATTATTTTGACCTCTATAAAACCCTGACAAAGTGGTGCCCTTTGATTCAATAAAGTATACTGAAGTTCAAAAATGTTTTTCATGGAACTGTTTCAAATGCATTTCATGGCACTGTGTCCAATGTATCTTTTTTATTTTTTCTGTCATATATGGATCCTTGCTGGAAAGCAGAAACATAATTTTATGGATCTCTTTCTACCAAGCACTGCTATAAAGTCCTTTATGTTTCAGGCAGCATGGTCCTTGAAGGCAAAATTAGCATGAATTTTTGAGGCTCATTTTAATATCAGTACATTCTCACCAAAATTTCTGTCTCAAAGCACCATGATATTTGAAACAACCCAGCCCTGAGTCTGTCTTATAAAACAAATGATTTTTATTGTGATTTATACTGTATAAATTGATTATTTACTATATAAAAATCTATGGTGAAATTAAATTATTTAAAAGTAAAAGTTACCTGTTGAGTGTCTGCCAGCCATTTTCTTTAACATAGCTTTTTTGTTATTTTTTTTCCTAACTGTCACATATACATCACATAGAAAAATATCATTTCTCTGGTTTGTTAAGATATTGAATCCTTAAGCTGAACCATTCTAAACTTGGCTCTTTTCATATTTTACTTCATAAAACAGCAAGCATAAAACAGGATAAAGCCCATAGCAACAAGATATTTCTTTTACCATCTGTTTGATTTATGTTGAATTTACACTGCTTGTATTTTAGAAAGGAATCTGTTTTCTATCATCAAAAGGATGCAATACAACATCTCTCAGCTGCTAATTTTTAGCACTTAGAGTTTCCCTTGGGCTGCTGTCAACTACGACTTATTGCATAGGTACTTTTCACAGAACTCATTATAAAGTGATTAGCCTCCAGCAAGATAGTGCACTTCTCCAGCCAGCTTGTATTAACTGTAGCTTTGCAACTGAATTTTATACTGTCAAATCTTTTGCGATAGTAAATATAGAATGACTCTTGGGAATCAACACATAAAATTCTGAGAAGGGTCTTATCACAGTTTTTTAAGCCATATGTTTTGAAAAAGCATATGAATATACAAAATGTATACACAGATGTATATGCATGTATACGCATGTTTATACAGAGTACATATCTAAATTTCATGTCACTAGTTTAAAACAAGTGCCACTTTAACTATCACCCAACATGTTGTTAATTTATAATTCAGTTTATGCTTTATATTCACTATAAATTAAGTAGCTCTCTCCTGATTGTGTGACAGTGAGTATCCATATATAAAAGAGTGCTGCCTTTGATCAGTTTGTGTACATTTTAATGATTCTTGCCTTAAGGTACAATCATTACTATTTTACTTGATATCTAATGATTTATGTCAGTTTATCTAATGAGCTTGAATTTGAACTACTTCTGTAGAGAAGAATGTTATTAGGAGCAGCAATTTGCTTGGCAATTAGATTTCCTAAAACATTATGTATTTTGAAGGTCCCATTGTCACCACTTCATTAAACTAAGAGAGCCATAAAATATTGAACAATTGATATAAAATATTTTAGTTTTATTCTTCTTTATTTGTCTTTACTGGTCATGAAAGCCCTTGTGGTTCAGCTCAAATTTCTGAACACTCATACTAGGGCTAGTAAAATTCATTAAACACTTATAGAAGCTTTACCATATAAATTTTGCATAGTTCCTCAGCAAAAAATAAAAATAGAAGTTTACATTCATATATAATTGCTCTTGTGAATATTCACTCTAATTAGAATATATTGTATCAAATAAAATACTATTTAAAAAAGGACATGAACCATCAAAGGGGGTAAAACATGAAAGAGAAGAATATTATGTGTTAACAGAAGTTGTTTGTTCATTTGTAGTGCTGGAGGTCAAAATCCGTTCCTCATAAATGTAAGGGAAGCATTTTATCAACTGAGCTATATCCAACCACCAGTACTGTATATTTAAATACTTACCTTGACATTACACAGTGCTTGCAGTGACTTATATCAAAAACTCTTTATGCATGTACATCATGCAACCTTATCTTAATTGTAAAATACTCTAGGCTATATCTTGAGCTAAGTCATATCAAACAGAAGTCCCCCGGATATAAATTTACATTTAAAAATCTTTTGGGCTGTAAATCAGTAACCATTTAGGAATGGTTACTGATTTATTTACTCTACAGTTTTGAATATACATGCCTACACTTTTAGTAAGTAGAAAATTTCTATGAAAATTTCAGATTTGAAAGTTTCACTAAATCACTAACTCGTGGATCCTAAGAAATTTAGGAAGTATACTAAATGAATATCTTACAAACCATACTTCATACCTCACCTTTCCTGAAAGGTAAAATGCTGAATGTGAGCTCAATCTATTCCAAGATTTTGAATGTAAGAGTAAAGACTATCCATGTTGACATCTTTAAATTTAAAATGATAAGTCAAAACATGTTATTTATTATAAAAGACTAAATAATTTTATATGTATGTATTTATCTTTAGATGAGATTATTAGTCTTGAATACTTTAATCACTTGCATATGAACTGTACTTTGAAAATTATTTTACTGGGCAACTTTTGTTGTTTAATCAAGATTCTCAGCAACTGAAATATTCTTAATCATGCATTTTGCTCTAGCATGCACAGATAACAAACATAATATATTAAATGCATACACACTAAACACAAACATGTAATCTTATTTTGACAATAACAATTATTTTTTTGATCGCATATTTATTTTTTCTTAAAATATAAAACATTTGGTTACGAATCTATTTCATACTTATTTAAAATTTATAGTTTAATATTCTTAGTCTGAAATTTTAAGGTACATCTTAGGTATGATATTTACTTTTATTATATATTTTTTGCTGTTTTTCTATGTATATAAATACAAGTAAGAAGAATTCTATGATTTATGAAAAGTAAATTAATATATTTTGACATACATATAGTCTTGTTATAAACATAAAGATAAATTTTTTGAATGATAATATGTGCTTTTTTTAGTATAGAAATATACAATGCATTTTTCTGAATCTGCATCCTTTTACAAACAAATATTTTCAAAGTGTTATGTAGTTCTATATGCTTCCTTAGATTGATGGCAAGATAAATCACTTGAATGATTACACAACTTTTTTTCTTTACTTTTATTTATATTAGTGTTCTGCCTTCATGTATGTCTATGTGAGGGTGTGATATCTCCTGGAATTGGAAATACAGAGTTGTGAACTTTCATGTGGTAGGTGGAATTTAAACCTTGGTCTTTCATAAGAATAGTCAATGTTCTTAACTGGAGAGCCATCTATCCAGTGCAAAATATACAACTTCAAAGTTTATTAATTTATTCCACATATTAGAATTGTTTGAAACAAATATGAGTATTTTCTATCATTGAATGGTAATCACATGCTTTTCCCAGTATAATCCTATTTTCATAATTAATAAATATATTTTCTAAAATAGACTCATTTTACTAATTAGTGAATACATACCTCAAGTATACACTATTTCATTGTATGAATATTACAAAATGAGAACTTATCATCTTTAAATAACTCAAGAAAGATTTATAGAGATTGCCTTGAGAAGGCGCAACATTTTCCTAGAAAGAAAATACAAACATATCTTGTATTTATGTGAGCTTATTTTCAAGAAGCAAAGTCTAGCTTCAAATGAATTTCTCACATTTTTGTATCCTGTTTCTATTTTTTTTTTCATGTAACCAAGGACACACAGATATATTAAAGTTACATTAAGCAAGAATATGTATCAGATTGAACATTGAAGACTATTTATGAAGTACTTGTCAGCAATATTTAAACATTCTTTGGCTGCAAATAGCATATCAGTCAGAAACAGAAGTGGATTGTTAACTCTTGGGTATTAGTGTAATGCATCATTCCTAGGTTCTTCAGCTAAAATTGCAGCTACTTTTATTGAAACAAGGAAATAGGGTAAGTTTTTCAGAGTAACTCCATAGTCCTACATAATACACACAAAAAAAAACGAAAACAAAAACAACAACAAAAATGACACCAAAATCAAACAAACAAATAAAAAAGCAACCAAAAAATTAAAACAAACTACAAAAACACCTAGTTGATGTCCCTTAATTCCTTAAATTAAAACAGTCAACAAACCAACAAGTAAATAATTCTGATAGTGTGACTCTCTGGATTTTTGCTAATTTATTTCCTAGAATGATTAGAAATATGTGGACAAAGATATAATGGCAAATCTCAAATTCCCAAATTATATAAAATAAACAAAAGAAAACTATACCTGTTCTCCATTTGGGCGTCAAGCATCATTCTTCAAAGTAAGAAAAGTTTATGTTTGTGTTAGTGTTGCTTTGAGTTCTGTAAGCAAAATCTCTTCAGTCTTCAAGAAAATAAAGAGCGAAGGTATGACAGAAGCTGATACATGTTGTCCTCCACCTAACACTTGACTTAAGAAGTCATATGTAGGATGTGGAGAGGCAATGTTTAAAATAACTTTACTAGCCAGGGCTTAGCTTTCATAGTAACTAGAAACACATGAATGTATATATGTAGTTTAATGATTATTTGGGGATATAATTCAATGGCAAAATACTTAACTAACATGCATACAAAAGATGGAGAGAGTGTGTATATGCTGGCTAGTCTTTAAGTCAATTTAACACATATTATCATCTTTTTGAAAAAGGATAAAACAATTGAGGAAATTCACCAGACTTACCTGGAAGGAAAACTTTTGATTCATTTTTGTGATTGATGGTAGATGTGGAGAAGCCCAGGTCACTGTAGGAAGTGCTACCCCTGACATGGTGGTCCCAGGTACTCAAAGAAAGCAGGTCAATCAAGTCATGAAACGCAAACCATTAAGCAACACTCATCTGTTTCAGTTCCTGTCTCCATATTTTTATCTTGAGATGCTATTCCCAGTTCCCTGGAAGATGGATGTGATATGAAAGTGTAAGTAAAATCAACACTTTTTCTTTTAAAATTGCTATTAGTCATGATGAATTATCACAGAGACTCTAACTAAGAAAGAGAGTGGGGGAGGAAAGACTGATCTCTATGCTCTAAAGTTACTTTTATTATTCATGCATCTCTAGTTTCACTGTGCTACCATCAGGATTTATGAATATTTTTATAACAAATTTTCAAATTATAAAGCCTATACTGACATTTGTTTGAAAAGGGATATCTCAAGAAAGCTGAGAATGTAGTAACATTATTTTTCCACCAAGGTAAATTACAGATTTAGAGAGGAACTAGATCAAATAAAATGCATGTTAATATTTTTGTCAGGAGAGAAGTACAAAGTAAACCCTCCTCAACCCAAAATACACTGGTTCTTTTGTTAGGAAATTTAACATAAATTTGATCATCCTTTAGGCCTACCACTAGCAAAATGGGTGTAATTAAATCAGAAAAAGTCCAAAAAAGCTATTTCATATTCATTTCTGCCATATAATTGCAATTAATGATTGAAGACAACTTAATAGATGTGAATATACATTTGCTTATATAAATAAATGTTAATTCTGATAATTGCCAGGATATCATTTTTACGAATACAGTGAAGTTGCTTTTATAATGTCAAAGGAAGCAAAGTTTTAAAAATTTGAAGAGGAAAGAAAAGAAAAACAATTGGACTTAACAAGACATATGATAAAATGTACTGCATGAAATAATGAACTATGTGTTTGCTTTTTTTTTTTTAATCAAACAGAATTTCTTTGAAGAGATGAGCCACAATGATGAGTGGTGTATTTAGGTGCTTTGCTGAATTGACTTTACACAGTGGAGCAGAGAAGCTGTCCAGATGTCACCTTCTATAAGATCTTTTTTTAATAAATATTTGACAGTAATTTAGACACTAAATGGTTAAAATAAGGACAGTCTATCTCAGTAAAACAGAGTAAAGGGAAAGAACTCAGAAGCTGGTGTTATTTACATATTAGTAACAATACTGGGTTCCTACCAGCCAGCCTTGTAGTAAATAACAATTGTTCATAATATGATTTTACAGGTACCAAGAAAATGTGTTCTAATAAAAGTGTCTCCCGTTTTCTTCTGTGACAAAGTTTTTGGAGTTCTTTCTAGTACCCATTATTTTAATGACTATTTTTTTTTAAATCATGACACATGATTTTGAAAATATTAAATATTTAATCAAACACATTAATCACATCAAATAGTTATTACCATTCACAGATAGCATAATATTTTTTCTTTATCATTTCTTCTGAGGCTTCTAAAAGAAAAATACATGGATGTTTTCCTTAGCAATTCTGGCTAAACACGACTAGACTATTGCCATATTCACTTTTGAATAAAGCCCCATTGTCGTTTTTCTATTTTTTTATCTTCTCCTGAAAATATAAATTCCCCCAGAACTCACTTTAAATGCTTATCCAAATTATTCAAGTTTGTATACATCATAAAGATCACATCCTAAGTAGCACCCCAGGAAAGCCATTGAAGTCCTTTACTAGTGCTGTGACCTTGTTAAATTAATTTCTTTTAAATTGCCTATAAACATAATAATGCTTCTCACAAACCTTTCTCCACTTCAAGTCCAATCCTTCTGCAAATGTCTTCCAGTTCTAATGTTCATGGGAACCTCAATAAGCAATAACCAAGTATCTCTAGGAGCTTGTATGAGTCAGTCAATCAGGGAATGATATCCCATGTATAGCCTTGTCTCAAGGAAGGAATGGTTATATTACCCAGTTTCTCTGTCTCTATAGCATTCAAACTAATCTCTTCTGCTCAATGTATTCCACACTAGTCAAACAAGGCTGTGAGGGGGCTCTTTCATTTCGTCTTTAAAAGTCTTCAGAAGTTCAAGTAGGTCAGATGCTGAGTAGTTTCTGATTATCTTTATTTCCTGCACTGGGTTTTTATTAATGCTTTAGTGTATTAACTGAATCAAGCACTGTGTTCTTACTCTGCATGCCCTCTTTCTAGTTACTGTCCAATTAGTTGTATGGATTCCAATTTTTTTCATTCTTTTTTTAATACAATAAATTTTATTTTTCAATAACAATAGCAAAACAAAAATATCTTATCAAATGCTACGAGACTAAACCAATGGACTTGTTTGCTTTTAACGAATAGGGAATGGCATTTGCTGCAGCATATTTGAAATACTTTTCAAACCTTATGACTTTACATTATTTTTTTTTATTCTAGGAAGTGCACTTTAGTAAAGCCTAGTTTGTGCTCACTTTTCGTTATTCCTCATCAATTATTGAAAAGAAGCTACCACTTCTTTCTCTTCATTTTTCTCAATTGTTCCACCAAATTAAGGCTATTGCAGAGAATAACACTCAAATGTAAATTTTCCATTGTCATTTATACTTCTACAAAGTACTTGGGAAATTTTTTTCCGCAGCTGTCAGTGATGAAACTGAAGAACAAAGCAAGTCTTTTTGGGTAGGTAGGTGACCTTCAGTTGCATATTTTTTTTGCCCACACTAAGCCCATAGAGGTGCTCCTGTTGTCTCCTTACAACTTCATCCCACGCATGTTATTTTCAGAGACTGAAATATATTATCTACCCCACCATTCATTTTTAGCATGTACATACACACATAGTAGACATTATTAACAAAGGACACATGTGTCTTCAAGTGATATAAAGGAGATGATCACTCTGAGAGATTTGTAAACTCTGTGTGTCTCTCTCCTTTGTGTGTACATATGTGGTGTGTGTGTGTGTGTGTATGTGTGTGTGTGTGTGTGTATGTGTATGTGTGTATGTGTGTGTGTGTGTATGTGTGTGTGTGTGTGTGTGTGTGTGTATGTGTGTGTGTATACATGAGTATAGTTGGTTTTGGATGTCAGAGGAAGGAATCAGATATGCTAGACCTGTAGTTACAGATAGTTGTAAGCTGCCTAAAATTAATGCTAGGAATAGACCTTGTGTCCTCCATAGGAACAGTGTATGTAAACTCTAACCCATCTCTGATTCCCAAGGCAATTTCTTAAGTGGATATGCAGAGAGAAGAAAATATGCTGAAAGGGTGTGCATTCTTGGTTTGGGGCATTCATATTCAATGTGCTTCAATACTGGTTCTGGGGCCTTTCACATTGATGACTTATACAAATATCTTTCTAACCTATTGTTTCTTAGTACTTTTAGTGCTATAGTAGATTATAATATTCAGGGTGTAAAGTAAATGAATAAATTAATGGAGAAAATGTCAATAATAAACAATCTTGAAATCTCCTCCAGTAAAGAAAAGACTCCATTACTTTTCATTTTGTCCTCAGACAACTTTTTTAGTATAAGAGAAAGAAGCAGCCACATTCTTTTCCAAAGTAGCATTATAAGAGTTTCGAGCCCAGTTGCTGATATTGGTCTCCTCTGTAATATCTTGAGCTGGACTTCCATAGTTCACATTGATCTAAGCAATAATGCCTTCTAGGTTTCTACTATGTGAGTCTGTTTAAGCTCTGCCTAGACAGTTCATATGTTTTTGCATTCTAAAATTTCAAAGTCTTCCATATTCTTTCCAAGGGGCAAAACAACATGATCAATTTCTTCTCAACAGTAGTCTACTTTTTCTTACAAAAATTTTTAATAGTTATTTTTCTATTTTTTGGAATAAAACAATACAACCATGGCAACGTACAAAATAGAATTTTTTAACTTATGGTTCCAGAGATATGAGACCATTTTGTCAGAGAGGCATGGCAACATGTGGCATGCATGATGACTGGAGCAGGACACTAAGAACATGCTGTACTATCTGCACAAAGCAGAGACCAAACTAGAAATGTATTTTTGCTCTCAAAGGCTACCTTCAGTGGCAAATTTCCTCCAACAAGGCTGAATCTTCTAAACCTCCCTAGACAGTACCAACAATTGAGAACCATGGGATCAGAAAGAAGAGCACGAGAGAAATATTTTCATTCAAATCAACATACCCTCATTACCTTGAGACTCCTTTGTTTTTGTTTGAAATAAATGTGAAAATTATAAGCATTTTAAATATCATACATGAGGTTATTTTCATTTCTTTAGTTTACTGTCATAAAAGAGGTCATAAAAGAAAATCAATGTGTAATCAAAAGGGATCTTTGAATTAGACTATTACTCTTATGAATATATATATATATATTTAAATATGCCACACAGAAGCACTAAGCATCTTATCCATTAAATGTAAAATTGAAAATATTGTACACTAGAATCCTAAATGATGGTTGTCATTGGGAAGTCAATATATGTCTCAATCAGGATTGAATAAAGCTCTCTACCTCTGGGTTTGTGTGTGTGTGTGTGTGTGTGTGTGTGTGTGTGTGTGTGTGTGTGT
>JANHMN010000005.1:23322370-23345050 GCA_030674055.1 Rhabdomys pumilio
TGTGTGTGTGTGTGTGTGTGTGTGTGTGTGTGTGTGTGTGTGTGTGTTTGCATTGGTGTGTATAGCTATGTGTGTTATGAATATATCATGCACATGTATGGAAATAGTAAAACAACTTACAAGAATCAGGGTTATTTTAATAGCTTGTGTATTCTGGAGATCAAACTCAGTTCCCCAGGCTCCATGTCAAGGACTTTTACTAGCTGAGTTGTCTCAGTGGCTCCTTATTCAGAATATAATTAAATATAGGTTTATGAGATGGTTAGTGGTTAAAAGTGATTACAGCGCAAGCCTGTCAAATCAATTCAATTACAGATCTTATATTAAGGAAAGAACTGACTGCAGTTAAGCTGTTCTCCCACTGATCTCACATGTATGACATGTATGTAAAGACACATATGTCCTATATGTCCTGTCCCTCAGGGCAAGCACACACACACACACACACACATCACAAACACACATTATACCACAATAACACACTAAACATTAGAGAATGTAATTAAATTCAATCACATACTCTTTAGAGTATAAATTTTTATGTATATTTTTCATTTAGATGCTTAAATCTAAAGGAACAATGAAGAAAAGGTCTGTAAAATTTTACTTTATCCTTCAAAATAACTGTAATTTAAAATATATTAGATCCAATATGCATACATATGACCCGACCCGCGGGTCTTGTAATTCGTGGGAGGGCAAGGGAGACCCCAACCTGAAAAAGAAGAATAGGCGAGAGAGAGAAAGGACTCAAGGAAGCAGTTGCTTGTCAAGAGTCATATATTTGGGCGCGAGGTGCCTTTTTATAATATGCTTTACAAAGGGAGGGGGTAAGAGAGGCCAGGTGGTGGGAAAGTATAGTGGGAAAGTATAGAATCTTCTCAGCCTGTGCCTTGAAACAATTGGTGATCTAACTCCTTTTCTCAAAAGACATAGTACACTGCTTTGAATCTACCTGCAGCTGCCAGGCAGGATCTTATGGTTGCCAAGTTGCAGGGGACGTTGTGCAGGTGGGGAGAGGTTGTAGGTGGGGAGAGATAGGGGGTGAGGGTGAGGGGCTAGGGTCCTGGCTTCTGACATACATAAATGATGAGGTAACTCAGATTCTCATGATTATACAGCAACCACTTTAATAATGAACTAGCTCCCTTGTCTCTTTTATGTTATTTTAATCTTTTGAATCATGGTTTTATGTAGTACCAGCTGGCCTTAAACACTGCATATAAGCAATGCTGACTGGAAAGCTATTGTCCTGCCACCATCAACCTGAAACATAGAAGTGCCAAGATGAAATACATTAAGATGCATCAGATTATGGTTGCCTTAATATGGGCTCATACATAGAACATATCTGGTAATTGTTCAGCAAAAGTTGCCTCTTTTTAGTAATAATAAAGAATCAAAAATATGAAAAAAAACATGAAGAAATATGCAAAGGTGAGGATACACGTGGAAATCAAGAATAGAAGCAGGGGAGGAAAAAGTCAGAATCAGTGAACTCTTGTCCACCAAGCACATGAGTAGAAGACATAAAAGATTGAATATTCAAGCCCATCTTCAACTATATCGTGAGTTCAAGGCCAATCAGAAACTAATAAAATGCTGCCTCATATAGGAAATGGTGAGGGGATGTAACTCAGCTAGTAGAGTCCTTACTAAACATTTACAATACTCTGTATTCGAGCTCTAACACTAAATAAATTGATTTATGTCACAAGCCTCTAATCTCAAAATTTAGGATGATGAATAGGAAATTCAAGAATTCAAGGTCATCCTTAGCTACATAGTGAATTCTTGTCCAGTCTGTGATATTGGATATCTTCTCTCCAAATTTTTGAAAACAAACAAACCAGTCAAATCAAACAACAAAAGAAGGCAATCCACATGTCTTTTAAAAAAGTCAAATATTTCAAATTTCAAATTTCTCATTTCCCCTCTGCTGCATATTCCAGGAGGAAAACCAACATAGACTATATTTACATAATTAACTCTGAAGTCATCAAATTCCAGAAAGAGATTTAAATTCATCACTGATTGTCACATACATGAGAAGTGAAAGCATAATGTTTGTTTATCCACAAGATTGATACAGCACTAATATGAGATACAGTTAAATACTAGACTTCAAATAAGATACAGGATACAATAGGAGAAACTTAAATGACTAGAGCAGTGCTTCTCAACCTCCCTAATACTGTGAAACTTTAATACAGTTCCTCTTGTTATGGAGACTCTCAACCATAATAGTATTTGGCTGCTATTTCATAAAAGTGCTCTTGCAACTGTTATGAATTTTAATGTGAGTATTTGATATGCAGGATACTTGTCATGAATGAAAGGGTCGACAACTACTGGGCTACAGACACTGGAAGAAATTGTAATAAAGCAGATTTAAACATACACTTTTTAAACTGTTTTTCTTTAGATTCTTTAAATTTCTTTGTCGATTGGTAGTATATGTGTAAGCTAGAAATCAAGTACATTTAGACCATGAACACTTTTGTTCCACTGATGGTTAAACAAAAATGATATGGGATTCAACAAGCTTGAGTGATAGTCCTTTATTAGTCCTCCTAATCCATCATTTATCACATAACTTTGGATTAGTTTTATGACTCTAAATTTCACTTTTTCATCACAAAATGAGGATAATTATATTGTTATTGTGAAATCAAATGTTCTAATATATTTGTAAACAGGGTAAAAAAAGAACGATAAATATTTCTTTATGGTTTATATACAATAGTAAATATAATTGCTATTCAAAAGTAGAACATATGTTAAGGATATAACTATTTATAGTGTAACTAAAATCTGATATATTTATAAACTATTTTAAAACAAAAAAGGAAACAAGAAAGACATCTAAAATTATTTCGTGTACGTACTCAAGAAAATTTTGTCAGGGTAAAAAGTTCCTTTCATGTTTTATTTAAGTTTAAGTTTCATTAAATATAATTTATCATGTTCCCCCTCCCTTTCTTTCTCCCAACACCCTCCTTCAATCCCTCTTTTTATCCCTTCCCTTCAACTTCTCTTAATCCTCCACATCTCACACTCATGTTTTTTTCTTTGATTTTTATACATTTCAAAAATAATCTTCTGTGTTATTTAGGGATGCTTATCTGTAAATGATTTCTGATGATATTGGATAAACAATTAGGAAGCTCATCCTTGGGTAAAAACTCATTCTCACTTTCTCAGGCTTCATCCATTACGAGTAGGTCTTTGTCCAGAGGTGGGGTCCCGTGAGCTTTCCTATTGTGGTTATTAACAACTGAACTCAAATCCTCTGCAAGAACATTACTTGCTCTTAAACAATGAGCTACCCTCATGCCTCTAAACACTAAATCTCAGCACTGAGAGAGAGTTTAGCATGCAGCTCCATACCTCATTTAGGAGCTAGTGGAAATTCTTAGCCATTCAGAGAAGTGTTACCCTGAATAAATCATCCTTGTATATGTAGTTACTCTACAAATTATATATTTTTAAAAATTTTTAAACTATTTTTCTTAAAGATAAGTAATATGAAGTCAACAACAGCAAGTAGGATTATAGTCTCAAAAGTGGTAAAAAGTTTAAAACCAATCCACTAAATTTTGTAGAATACTGTATCTATATCAAATATATTTAATATCTAATATATTTGTAAGTGCACTCTTATGTGTCTAAGTGTGCATTTGTGTGTGTTTATATTTTAATATTTGTTATTCCAAATGTGTATTGCAGTATTAACATTTGTAATTATGACTATAAATTGAGTTCTATTTTATGACTCTCAATTTTGGAAATAAAAATACTATTTTTAAAAGAATTAGAAACAACCAAAATTTTCTACAGAATTTATTTTTTTGTATAAAATTTGGTTTCTCAGCACTTCTTATCAGACATTATTTAAATCTTCTCAGTTAACTAAACAATCGACAATTATTTTTAGTTTCACATAATTGCACGTTAAAAGGTGAGATTATCTCTTAATTTATTGCATCTTTTATTTTTTTATTGGATAGTTTATTTACATTTCCGATGTTATCCTGTTACACCATAACGCAACCCACCCAGAAACCCCCTATCCCATCTCCCCTCCTCCTGGTTCTATGATGATGTGCCTCCACCTATCCCCCAACTCCCACCGCCCCACCTTCAGAATTCACCTGCACTCTGCTTCAAGCCTTCATGGGACCAAAGATCTCCTCTTCCACCTATGCCTGACAAGGCTATTCTCCCCTACATATAGAGCTGGAGCAGTGGGCCCATCCCTATTTGCTCCTAGGCTGGTGGTTTAGACCCTGAGGAGCTCTGGTTAGCTCAGAGCACTCCTCATGGGACCACAAACCCATTCAGCTCTTTCAATCTTCTCTCTTATTCCTCCATTGGGAACCCATTGATCAGTTCAATGGTTAGCTGTGAGCATCAACCTCTGCATATGTCAGGCTCTGACAGACCTCTAAGGAGACAACTATTTCAAGTTCCTGTCAGCATGCACTTCCTGACATCCACATCAATGTCTACCTTTGGTGACTGTACATGGGATGGATACCCAGGTGGAATGGTCTCCAGACAGCCCTTCCATCAGTTTCTGTAACACACTTTCTCTCCATATATGCTCCCTTCTGTATTTTGTTACTCCTTCTAGGAAGGACTGAAGCATCCATACTTGGTCTTCCTTCTTCATGAGCTTCATGTGGTCTGTGAGTTGTATCTTGGGTATTACAAGCTTCTGAGCTAATATCCAGTTATCAGTGAGTGAATACCATAATGTGTTCTTTTGTGATTGGGTTACCTTACTTAGAATGATATTTTCTAATTCCATCCATTTACCTAAGTATTTCTTGAAGTCATTGTTTTTAATAGCTGAGTAATATTCCATTGTGTAAGTATACCACATTTTTGTCTCCATTCCCCTGTTGAAGGACATCTTGATTCTTTCCAGTTCCTGGCTATTATAAATAAGGGTGCTATGAACATAGTGGAGCATATGTGCTTGTTATATGTTGGAGCATCATCTGGGTATATGCCCAGGAGTGGTATATCTGGGTCCTCAGGTAATGCTATGTCCAGATTTCTGAGGAACCACCAGACTGATTTCCAGAGTGTTTGTACCAGCTTGCATTCCCACCAATAATGGAGGAGTATTCCTCTTTCTCCACATCCTTGCCAGCATCTACTATCACCTGAGTTTTTGATCTTAGCCATTCTGACTTGTGTGAGGTAGAATCTCAGGGTTGTTTTGATTTGCTTTTCCCTGATGACTAAGGATGTTGAACATTTTTTGGGTGCTTCTCAACCATTCGAATTTCCTCTGTTCAGAATTCTTTGTTTAGCTCTGTATCTCATTTTTAATAGAGTTATTTGGTTGTCTGGAGTCTAATTTCTTGACTTCTTTGTATGGTGGGAGAACTTGGTTCTGATGATGCCAAGCACCTTTGGTTTCTGTTCCTTATGTTCTTTTTTTTTTTTTTTCATATTTTTTATTGGATATTATGTTTACATTTCAGATTTTATCCCCTCACCCCATTCCCCCCACCACCCAGGAACCCTCTATCCCATCCCCCCTCCTGCCTCCAGAAGGGTGTGCCACCACCTACACCCACTCCCCCTCCCACCCTCAAATTCCTCCCAGCTCGGTGTTCAGCTTTCATGGGACCAAGGATCTCTTCTCCCACCCATGTCTGACAAGGCCATTCTCCTCTAAGTATACATCTGAAGTCATGGGTGGCTTCCTTTGTGCTCCCAGGCTGGTGGTTTAGACCCTGGGGAGCTCTGGTTGGTTTGCACTGTTGCTCTCCTCTTGGGGCCACCAACCCTTTCAGCTCCTTCAGTCCTCTAACTTCTCCATTTGGAACCCTTGATCAGATCAATGGGTAGCTGCGAGCATCCACCTCTGGATATGTCAGGCTCTGGCAGACCTCCTAGGAGACAGCTACATCAGGCTCCTGTCAGCATGCACTTCCTGACATCCATATCGGTGTCTGTCTTTGGTGACTGCATATGGGACAGATATCAAGGTAGAGTGGTCTCCAGATGGCACCTCCTTGACTTTCTGTCCCACACTTTGTCACCATATTTGCTCCTTTGAGCATTCTGTCACTCCTTCCAAATAGGACCGAGGCATCCACACTTGGTCTTCCTTCTTCATGAGCTTCATGTGGTCAGTTAGTTGAATCTTGTCTTAAGCTTGCCTTTCCCCATCTGGTTAACTCTAGTGTTACCTCCACTCACTGTCTCTTACTGGAGCCAGTCTTTCCAGTTATCTTGCTTGTATGAGAACTCCTTAGGGTCCAGATGTCTCTGTGATCCTGTGATCCTGAGATCCTATGTGGAAGAACTCCTGGGACTCAGGCAACCTCTGGGATCCTGAAATCTTGCTGCTCTGAATGCATTGGTTCCTCTAGGATGGCTTAGGATATGGTGTCTTCAAGGGAGCAGACCAACTAGTAGTTTGCTGCTCTGAGTGTAGTGGCTCCTCTAGAATGGCTCAGGATATGGTGTCTTCACAGGAGCAGATGAGCTAGGTATCTGCACCAACCAAAAGGACCAGGCAAGGGCACATAGTTTATTTGTTAAGATTATAATATAATTATATCATTAATCCATTCTGATTCCTTCTTTCAAATTGTTCCATACATTCCTCCTTGCTCTCTTCCAAATTCATGGCCTCTTTTCTTCATTAAATGTTATTACATATATATGTATATATATATATATATATATATATAGATAGATAGATAGATAGATAGATAGATAGATAGATACATACATACATACATACATATATACATACATACATACATACATACATATATACATACATACGTACATACACATATTCCTAATAAAACATGCTCAGTCTTTATAAGGTTACTCACACATATTTTTCTGGGCTTCTCATTTTGGACTGAATAACCAGTTGGTGTTCCCCCATCACTGGGGAAGTGTCTCCTGCCCTCAGCATCCCCTAGTTGCCTATAGTTTCTTCCCTAACCACAGTAGAATGTCTTTTGTTTTTGTCCTTGTCCTGATCATGCTTGTGCAGTCACTGTGATGAGACTTTAAGGGAGTAGCTTCTGACAGTACTACAAGGCACAATCTGGCAGGTGTTCTCGTCTTTACAGTCTTTTAAACTGTTCTGCAATCTTCCTTGAGCCTTAGGGGAGAGAGGTAAATACAGAAAAATGTTTGAGGGTAAATTTACAGTAAGGATGTCTGAAAAGCCATGAGGAATTGTACTAATATGTATTTAAATAAAAAATATAAAAATATATAATACACATAATTCAGTGTATAGATATACATATGTAGATATAGTGATTTTTTGTAATCTAGACCTTTTTGAGGCAAAGTCATTTTATTCTATTCTGTTTCTTGCTATATAATATAGCTGGCTTGATGTTCATGTCTATCCTCTTGCCTCAATCTCCTAAATAATTAGACAACAGATGTGTCTTCATGCCTCTCAATGTAAAGGTACATTAAAGACCAGAATCTTTGAAAATAAGTATGCTAATTTTATTTCTTCACAATGGAAATGTTTCCAAATGGAGAATTTTGTTCTCATCTGTGGCGCTATGAGACTATGATATAAATGCACTCTTGAATATCCTTTTGAGTCACAACCAATTTGGCATTTAAACATACCCTCTAGTAAATGTTGTACAACACTAAACAATGTTATATTTTTCATCCAACTGCTCAGGCATCTTTAAGGCAAAGCAAGACAATTTTGTGGCATAGACACAATTTATGTTTTATTATTAGCAGCATAACTATAGGTCAAATGTACAACAAATTTAGACAGCTGATTTATTGTTAAGTGCTAGATGGGTTAGAAATAAGGCACCAGTAGGAAGTGAAATGATGAGTACTCTGTCCATGAAGAAAATGTGTTTTTCATTCTTTGTGAATTAAAATTGTCCACCCTCAGAGAAGATGAATTATCTCAAATTAAAAAATTTACTGTCTGCCAAAAGGGGCCCTTTTTCATTACTACAGTTATATATTGATGAAGCCAATCATGTTTGAATATAGAAATTAAGCAGCAGAAAGTCGATGATTATCTGCTTTTATCTCCTTTCAGTATATTACATTAAAACATTAATGGGGATTAATTATCTTCAGGAAAACCTTAAGAGGCATATAGTATATTAATTGTCTATCAATCTTTTATATGTTTCAAAATCATAATTCTTATACTTACTTAAATAAGCTTGTTTTGACAACACATGTATATTATTTGTCAATTTTTTAAAAAAGATTTTATAGTATTGGTAGTTGTAACCAGATCATGCCTTAATACTTCATTCTGAAAATTAAACAAGTTCTGATCCATTAATGTTATTAATATAATGACTGATACCATGAATTACTCATTCTGTTAAGCTCTGAAATAATATATATTACTAAATTTTTAAATTAAATTTCTTTAATTTTTATTAAACTAGATTAGATTATTTTTGCCTCCCAGTCCTTCCTCTAGCCTCTCCCATCAACTGCTCTTCAAACTCCTCCCATGCCCCTCAAGTTAATATTCCTTTTTTAAATTATTATATTATTTTCATGATAAATCATATTTAGTTTGCTATTGTTTGATTTTCATTTTTTCAAACTTATCCTTAATCTTTTTTACATTCTAGTTGTTACCTCACTCCTGGTCTGCCCTTCTGTAAGGAATTCCTCATCTCGTTTCTCCTCCACCTTGTCTCCAAGAGATTGGCACTCACCCCCTCCCCACAAGGCCTCCCTGGGCCTCAAGACTCTCAAGGGTTAGGCATGTCTTCTCTCAATGAAGCCATATTAGGCAGTTCTCTGCTGTATAATAGTCCAGGGCAAGAACTGAGAGTGTATGCTGCCTTGTTATTGGCTCATGTCTGAAAGATCTCAGGGTTCTTGGTTAGTTGAGACTACTGGTCTTCCTGTTGGGCTCCTCTGCTTCTTCCAGCCTTCACCTAATTAAACCACAGGAGTCCCTGGCTTCAGTACATTCTTTGGGTATAAATATTTGCATCTGTCTCAGTCAGCTGCTTATTGGGGCTCTCTCAGAGGACAACAATCCTGTCTCTAAGCACCCTATAGCACCAGTAATAGTATCAGGTGTTAGAGCCTTCCCTTGAGCTGGATCCCAAGATGAGCTGGTCACTGGACCTCCTTTCCCTCAGTCTTTTCCATTTTTGTCCCTGCAATACTTTTAGACAGGAACAATTCTGAATAACCCCATCCCTCCTCTTGATGCCCTGTCATTCAACTGGAGATAGAGAGTACAAAATCCCTTTTCCCACTGTTGGATATTTCATCTAAGGTTCCTCCCTTTGAGTTCTGAGAGTCTCTCATCATTCAGGTCTCTGGTACAGTAACCCCACCTCCCACTCTGAAGGTTGTATATTTCCATTCATTTTGCTAGCTCTCTCCGGTTCCCTGCCCCTGCAATACCTGATCATGTTCCTCTTTTCCCTTCCCCCACACTCTTCTAGCCAAATTTCTCCCTCCTGCTGCCTCTCCTGATTGTTTTCTTCTACCTCCCAAATGGGAATTATAGGATCCTCACTTGAGTACTTCAGCTTGTAAACTTTATTGAGTTCTGTAGATTTTATCCTGTGTATTCTGTACTTTTTTGGCTAATATTCACTTATTAGTGAGTACATACCATGCATGTCCTTTTGCACCTAAGTTATCTCACTCAGAATGATACTATCTAGTTCCACACATTTGCTTGCAAAACTTGTGATTTCTAGTTCTTAATAGCTGAGTAGTATTTTATTCTGTAAATGAGCCATTTATTCTGTATTCATTCATTCATTCATTCATTCATTCATTCATTCATTGTGAAACATTTGGGTTGTTTCCACCTTCTGGTTATCACAAATAAGGCTGCTATGAACATAGTGGAGAACATGCCCTTGAGGCATGATGGGACATCTTTTGTGTATATACCCAAGAGAAGTATAGCTAGGTCTTCAGGTAAATGAATTTCCAATTTTCTGAGAAACCTCCAGATTAATTTCCAGAATGATTGTAAGAGTCTGGAATCCTACCAACAATGGAGGAATATTTCCCTTTCTCTACACTCTTGCCAGCATGTGCTGTCACCTCGAGTTCTTGATCTTACTCATCCGATTGGCATAAGGTAGAATCACAGGGTCATTTTAATTTGCATTTTCCTGATCACTAAGGACTTTGAACATTTCCTTAAGTGCTTCTAGGCCATTAGTGATTCCTCTGTTGTGAATTCTTCGTTTAGCTCTCTACACCATTTTTTGTTTGGGTTGTTTTTTGTTTTGGAGTTTAGCTTCTTGAGTTATTTATATATTTTGGATATTAGCCCTCTATCAGATGTAGGGGTAGTGAACATTTTTTTCCCAATTTATAGGTTGCCAATTTGTCCTATTAACCATATCCTTTGCCTTACAGAAGCTTTCCAGTTTCACAAGTTCCCATTTATCAATTCTTGATCTTAGAGCATGAGCCATTGGAGCTATCTTTAGAAAGTTTCCCCCCATGTCAATGAGTTTGAGGCTATTTCCCAATTTGTCTTCTATTATAATCAGTGTATCTGGTTTTATGTTGAGGTCCTAGTTCCACTTGGGCTTGGGCTTTGTGCAATGTCTCAAATATGGATCTATTTTCATTTTTCCACATAACAACTGCCCGTAAGACCAGTACCATTCATTGGAAAGGCTTTTTTTCCCCCATTGTATACTTTTGGCTTCTTTGTCAAATAGGAAGTACCCATAAGTCTATGGTTTTGTTTCTGGATCCTCAATTCTATTCCATTGATCAATCTGTTTGTCTCTATACCAATACCATGCAACTTTTATTACTATTGCTCTGGCCATGTCTTTAAAGAATTGTGATGGAATTTTGATGAGGATTGCATTGAATCTGTAGATTGCTTTTGGAAGAATGGCCATTTTTGCTGTCTTAATCCTAAAAATCCATGAGCATGGAAGATCTCTCCATTTTCTGAGGTCTTCTTTGATTTCTTTTGTGAGAGACTTGAAGTGTTTATCATACAGATCTTTCTTTTGTTTGGTAAGAGCTACCCCAAAATATTTTATATTATTTGTGACTATTGCTAAGGATATTGTTTTTCTATCTACTCTCAGTCCATTTATCATTTGTATAAATGAAGGCTACTAATTTGTTTGAGTTAATTTTATATCCAGCCACTTTGATGAAATTGTTTATCAGCTGTAGAAGTTCTTTGACAGAATTTTTAGTTGCTTATGTATACTATCATATCATCTGAAAATAGTGAAACTTCAACTTCTTTTTTGCCAATTTGAATCCCCTTGATCTCCTTTTGTTGTCATATTGCTCTAGCTAAAAACTGAGGACGAAATTGAATAGATATGGGGAGAGTGGGAAGCCTTGCGTTACAACTGATTTATGTGGAATTGCTTCAAGTGTCTCTCCATTATTTTGATATTTGCTGTTGTTTTGCTGTTTATTGCTTTGATTATGCCTGTTTATGGGCCTTGAATTTTTGATCCCTCCAATACATTTGACATAAAATTTGTAATTTTTCAAATGCTTTTTCCGCATCTAAGGAGGTTATCACATGATTATTTTCTTTGAGATTGTTTATATTATAGATTATGTTACTAAATTTTTGTATAACCAACCATCCTTCCATCCCTGGGATGAAGCCTACATGATTATGGTGCATGATGATTTTGATGTGTTCTTGGATTTGGTTTGTCTCTGTGTCCTTTAGATAGTTTTGTCTAGGGGTTTATTTACCTTATTGATCTTGTCAAAGAACCAGCTTTTGGTTTTGTTGATAATAAATACTGACACTACTTCAGAGTAAGAGACTGGAAAAAAATCTTCCAAGCAAATGGTCACAAGAAACAAGAAGGTGTTGTCATACTAATATCCAATAAAATAGACTTTCAACCAAAAGTTATCAAGTGAGATGGGGAAGGACATTTCATATTCATAAAAGAAAAATCTACCAAGAGAAAGTCTCAATTATGAACATCTATGCCCCAAATGCAAGAGTACCCACATTATTAAAATAAACTTTACTAAAGCTCAAACCACACATTGAAACCCATACAATTATAGTGAGAGACTTAAACATCCCTTTCTAACTAATGGACAGGTTATTTAAAAAAGAAGCTAAACAGTGACACAGTTAAACTAATATAGATTATGAACCAAATGGATTTAACAGATTTATACAGAATATTTCACTCTAAAACAAAATATATGTGTATATATATATATATATATGTATATATATATATATACATATATTTATATATATACACATATATATATATGTATATATATATACATACATGTATATATATATACATACACACACACACACACACACACACACACACACACACACACACATATATATATATATATATATATATATATATATATATATTGTTTTTGTTTTTTTTCTCAGTACCTCAGGGTACCTTCTCCAAAATTGACCATATAATCAGTTACAAAACAAGTCTCAACTGATACAAGAAGATTGAAATAATCTCATGCATCCTATCAGATGACCAGGTACAAAGGCTTGACTTCAATAACAATGCAAACAAAAGAAACCCCACATACCCATGGAAACTGAACAACTCTTTACTCAGTGATAAATTGGTCAGGGAAGAAATAAAGAAAGAAAAAAAGACTTACTGGAATTCAATGAAAATGATGACAGCATTCTCAAACTTACGGGACACAATGAAAACAGTATTAAGAGGAAAATTATGTTACTCAGTGCCTTGGTAAAGAAATTAGAGAGATCCTACACTAGCAACTTACAGCACACATGAAAGCTTTAGAACAAAAAGAAGCAAATGCACCCATTAGGAGTAGATGACAGGAAATAATCAAACTCAGGGCTGAAATCAACAAAATAAAAACAAAGAGTAGGATATTTTTAATAATTTAAAAATTATACAAGTGGTATTATACAGATTAAACAGGTTATATTCAAGAATATATATGTGCATATTTGTGTACATATATGTATGCAACAACAATTTAAAAAATAAGCCATGAATTTGAAAGAGAACTAGGAGGTATGTACATTAGGTTTCATATAAAGAGCAAGGAGAAATGATGTAATTATATTTTCTCCAAATAATAGAAAAAATAGTAAAAAGGAAGGAAATCTAGAAATAAATTTATCAGATTCGTAACTGTATTAAATACAGCATATTGATTATAAAAGAATTTAATAAAGACATAATTTCAAGAAAAAGTACTTACCAAATTTTAAATCAAGTATAGATGAATTGAATCATTGAAAAATGATATGGTACACAGCATATTCACATTCGTTTGTATTGCTGTGTGATATATAAAAAATACAATTAAGAATTTTAATTAAAATATTTGAAAAAGATCTCATAGCTTTTAGATAAATGGTTCACTATATTATATTTTTCCCAAGGACATTATGAGTATTATCTTTTACCACAAGATAAATGATTTTTAATATTTCAAGTAAAACGTATCAATCAGTAATTCATCAGAAATGTTAATATAGACATTCTATTTATGACTTTTCCTTATCTATAACTTTTTACTTTGATTCATCTAGTACATCATGATTTTGTCTAATTTTTAAATTCTCATCAATTATCATTTGTAATAAATGTGCTGTATGTTATAAGCAAAACAATGAAAACTTCATACTCTCTTAGTAATTATTTACTACATTTTAATTAATATTATATAGTAGTGTTAAAAATAATATTTTCAGAAATCTTTTTTATTTCTAGTTCTGATTTGAATGAAGATATTTCTACTATTTGATAAAACCACAACATTCATAGTAAGGGAAGTTTTTATTGTATTCAAGTAGTTTTTAATCAAGTATTTAGAAGTTTGAGGATAAACATATTATACTCCTATTAGACTCATAAATATGGAAGTTTTGTTGGATAATAATAAACCATAATAATATAGCTATACTGCCATATTCCAGATATTGTCTAAAGAACTTTATTTACATCAATTCATTATATAGAACAAAACCCAATATGATTACAGTTTAGTATTGTCAGTATTAAACACTTAACTGAGAGGGAATCTGTAGCCTTCTCCTGTATGTCTTCTGTGATTCTGATTTAGCTATTGAATTCTTAAGAATTTGAGAGCTTCCAAAGATGAGTCTAGAGCTTCTAACTGTTCACATAATCCACAAAATGGCTTTGTATCCATGCATGCAATAATAAATAACAACTGATTTTTATCACATCTGTGTCTACCTTATGACTCAAAATCTCCTCATTGATTTTTTTAAATTAGATAACTTAAAGGAGTAACTTGCTACAAGTTGCAGATCAAATTAATGAATTATAAATAAGAACTGAGACATTCAATTTGTATTCTATGTTTCTACTAACTTTATTTTTTCCCTGACGATTTAAAATAAATCTACTTCTGAACTGGTATTCAGTATATTAATTCTACTCAATCTTGGCATATTATTCTGCCAAGTATTAATAGACTATCTACAATTATGTTGAAGAATGTATTTATACTAAGCAAGATTTGCCAAAAGTTTTCTTTTTCTATTAGGTTTTGAATTTAGCACACAGAGAATGGCATTCATTACATTGAATATGAATATATATATATATATATATATATATATATATATATATATATTCATGTATGCAGTAATAAATGACAATTGATTTTTACCATATATTTCTCTACTTTAACTCTCTTCACCCAACTCCCTACTTCAGGTTTCCTTACTTACTCCAATAACCCTTTCTGCTTGTATTGTGAACCTATCTTTTTTTATGATTCTCTGTTTTCTACCAAGCTAACCCTTCCTAAAGACTTTTTTTCTTTTCTTTCTTTTTTTTTTCTTAGTGTCCCTTTCTGGTTTGATGATCTAGAAAACAATTAACATATATAAAAACCTAGGGTTGGCATGAGAAAAATGAGGCAGTATCACAGATAAAGAAAATCTTAATTCTTTTTTGTTTCCTATATATCTTGGATTTTGAGTATCAGTTTTCAAATTCATGCAACTATTAAGAATTATTCCATATTGGTGGGTAGTTTGCAGTAACCACTTTAGGAATTTGATACTACTACTTCAATTACTCCTAATAAGTATGTTCTGTTCATTGGATTTTGGAAACTCATAAATTTAATTTTGATTTCCTTTAAAAAATAAGTAGCACTGGGGAGAACTTGGGGAACTATGAAAAAGTCCCAGGTGGGGATGAAATGAGCTGACATGCCCAACAGCAGGGAGTTAGAAGCTGAAGAGACCACCTCCAGAAGATAGACATAGCCCTCAGTGAAGGGATGGGGCTGCCCACTCATCTCAAGTTTTTGGTCCAAAATTGTTCCTGTCTAAAGAAAATGCAGGGACAAAAATGGAGCAGAAACTGGATGAAAGACCATATAGAGACTGCCACACCTACAGATCCATCCCATCTGCAGACAACCAAACCCAGACACTATTGGTGATGCCATGATAGGCTTGCAGACAGGAGCCTGCTATATCTGTCCTCTGAGAGGCTTTGCCAGTACCTGATTTAGACAGATGTAGATACAATCAAGCATTGCACTGAGCCTGAGGATCTCAATGAAAAAGTTAGGGGAAGGGCTGAAGGAGCTTAGGGTATTGTGACCCCATAGGAAGAACAACAATATCAATTAACTTGACCTCCCAGAGCTCCCAGAGACTAAGCCTCCAACCAAAAAGCATACCTTCGATGGTCTTTAGTCCCCACAACATATGTAGAAAAGGACTGCCTCATCTGGCATCAGTGGGAGGGGAGGTGCTTGATCCCTTAAAAGTTTGATGTTCCGGGGAAGGGGAATGCTATAGGGGTGAGGTGGGAGTCCATGGGTGGATGGGGGAGTATTCTTGTAGAGACAAATGGAAGAGTGATGGGGTGGGGAGGTTTTATGGAGAGTAGACCAGGAAGTGGGGGTAACATTTGAAAAGTAAAAAAATAAAATGATTAACAAATTAAAAAAACATATTTTGCAATTGTGTACAACCAAATGAGAATAATATTTGTATGTTAAAATAGTTTACAGACTCAACCTGAAACACTAACACTAGAAAGAAAACATAGGCAGTGTAGTATTAGAGAGAGATAGAAAAGAACTTTGTGAACAAGACTCTCTTTTCCAAGGCATTAAAGCAAACAATAGACAACTAGAACTTCATATAATTAAAATGCTTCTGTACAACTAAGAAAAATATATCAATCAAGGAAAGAAGTAGTCTAGAAAACGGAAAAGGATCTTTTTACTGGGTTTGTAGCTAACAGAAGATTAATGTGCAGAATATCCAAAGAACTTATAAAATGACCCATTTTAAAACAAGCCTAGCGATCTAAACAGAGTTCTCAATAGAAAAAAATAAAAAGTACTTAAGAAATATCTCGAAAAGTGCACACCATCTTTAGTAATTAAGAAAATGCAAATTAAAACAACTTTGATATTTTCTATTTATATATTTATGTATTTATTCTCTTTTACATCTTGATACCAGGCCCCTTTCCATTTCCTAACTCAGACTTCCCTGTCCCCATACCCTCTCCTTGTCAGTCTGAGACAGTGGAGGACCTCCTGGGTTCAAAACTATCCTGGCCCCTCAAGACACTGCAGGACTAGGTACATCCTCTCCACTGAGCCAAACAAGACAGCCCAGATAGGGGAACAATTTCCACAGGCTGGTAACAGAGTTAGGTTAAGTCCCTATTCCACTTGTTGCTGGACTCACGTGATGACTAAGCTTCACATAACTTACATATGTGTAGTGTACCTAGGTCCAGCAGATGTTTGCTCTTTGGTTGGAAGTTCAGTCTCCAAAAACCCCCAAGGGTCCAGATTAATTGACTCTGTCAGTCTTCTTATGGTTCCTGAATCCTTCCTCCAACTCTTCCACAAGACTTCAGGAGCTTGGTTTAATTGTGCTTCTGTATGTCTGTTTCAGTCTGCTGTTGGGTGGAGCCTCTCCGAATACCGTTATATTAGGTTCCTGTCTGCAAGCATAACAGAGTGTCATTAATAGTGTCAGGGATTGATTTTTGCCTATGGGATGAATCTCAAATTAGGCCAGTCATTGGTTGGCCATTACCTCTGTCCCTGCTCCATCTTTGTTCTGCACTTCTTGTAAGCAGGATAAAGTTTGTAGAGATGCATTTATGGATGGGTTGTGTCCTTATTCCTCTACTGGGAGTCCTACCTCAGTATAGGAAGTGGCCACTTCAGGATCTATAACCACCACTGCTAGGAGTTTCAGCTAGTGTCACCCTAATTCACTTCCTGGAGCAGTTCCCATCCCAGGATTCTGGCACATCCTAGAAATGCTTGCTTTCCCCTCTGGATTTTTATTCACTCCCTGGCCCTCTCTGCTGAGTTATCCCTACACCTGATTCCACACCCTCAGTCTCCCTCCCCATCCCCTCTCCTACACAATTTCTTTCCTTCATCCACCTCTGATGACAATTTTATTTTCTCTTGTGAATAAGATCCAAGCATCCTCCTTTGAGCCTTCCTTGATATTTAGCTTCTTTGAGTCTGTTGATTCTGTCCTGTACCTTACGGCTAATATCCACTTATAAGTGAATACCTACCTACCATGCATGTTTTTCGAGGTCTAGGTCGTCTCACACAGTAATATATTTTCTAGTTCCATTCATTTGCCTGAAAAATGCATAATGTTCACATTTTTAATGGATAAATAGTATTTCATTGTGTCAATGAACCACATTTTCTGTATCCATTCTTCAGTTGGAGAGACAAAGTTGTTTTGTTTCTGGTGATACAAATAAAGCTGCTATAAACATAGTGGAGTACATGTCCTTATAGTATGGTGGAGTATCTTTTGGATATGTGCTCAGGAGTGGTATAGCTGAATCTTGAGGTAGAACTGTCCCCAATTTTCTGAGAAAGCACCACATTGATTTCAAGGGTAGTTTTACGAATTTGTGTTCCCACTGGAAATGGGAACACAACTTCCCTGTGCTCTTCATTTGGGTCAGCATGTGCTGTCACCTGAATTTTGATCTTAGCCTTTCTGATGAGTGTTTTCTCACCTCAGTTAGAAGGTTCAGAAAAACAATTGACAACAAATACTGGTGAGATTGTGAAGAAAGATAGTCTTTATTCTCTGTTGGTAGGAATGCAAGGCACTGAAATTTTTCTGGAAATCATCACTGAGAATATTTTAAAGATTAACAATAATTCGAATATATGACACAGTTATAACACTCTTTGTAATATGCCCAAAATTCTGGACATTCTACTCCACAAATACTTACTCAGCAATGGTCATAGCTGCTTTAGTCACAATAGCAAGGAAATAAAAACAATCTAAATGTCCTTCAGCAGATGAATCAATAATGAAAATGTGACACATATACTTGATAGAATATTATCTGTTAAAAAATGAATTGAGTTTTGCAAGTGAATGGGTGGATCTAGAGAAGATTATATCGAGTGAGGTAACTCAGACCCAGAAAGAAAAATGCCACATGATTTTTTTCTCATCTATATCCCTAGTTGTATATCTCCAGTTGTGAGCATCTAGATTTTTAATAATTATCAATATTACCAGATTGCTTGCAGAGACAAGAGTTCAATAAAGGTCTCTAATGATAAGTAAGGGATCTACTACTCAGATTCACTTTTAGTGTAAAATTCTGATCATTTTAAATTACATTTGATTCTTCTTGTTCAGAAAGAATGCCAGAAAAAGTTTGGAATTATTTTTGTCTTTGTATAAGAGCTAAAAACCCATGAGTTGGTATTTTTGACAGAAAAATATTAATATCAGCACAATCTCTTAACTAATACGTGGCTGAAAATATATGAGAAGTATATTTTTACCTAAGAGCCATATTATTCATTTAAACACGTTGGTGTGTGTGTGTGTGTGTGTGTGTGTGTGTGTGTGTGTGTGTGTAAAGAGTTAGCTAGTAGGCTAATCTTTGAACAAATTTATGTTGAAGTAAATAAATACTAGAGAGATAATTTTGCAAAGTTTTGTATTTCTGGAGTTTGTTACTTTGTTTACACAACAGCTCAGAAATAGGAATTGGCTTGATAACTATATCATTGGAGCCAGGAAAATGAGCATAATATAACAGGTACATTGTTGCAAGGACATTGCTTGTCTCCCCTCTGAGTAAATATCTAATTTTAAGAAATGTAATATTTTTTGGTTTTAAATTTTGTTAAAAATGAATGTTGTTAATTGGTCAAATCCTGTTAATATGTGTCTTATAATATTTTTCAAAATTATAATTTGTAAAGATTAAGACTTGAATTTAATACTATCAGATGTGGGGTTAGTGAAGAATTTTTTACCAATCTATAGGATGCCTGTTTGTCCTATTGAAGATGTCCTTTCCCTTATAGAAGCTTTCCAGTTTCATGAGGGAGGTCCCATTTATCAATTCTTGATCTTAGAGCCTGAGCCATTGGAGTTCTGTTTAGGAAATTTCCCCTCATGCTAACGAGTTTCAGGCTACTTCTCACTTTCTCTTCTATTAGATTCAGTGTATCTGGTTTTATGCTGAGGTCCTTGTTCCACTTGGACATGAGTCCCACATTTGACAGAGGGCTATTATCCAAAATGTATAAAGAACATAAAAAGCTAACCACCAAGTAAACAAACAACCCAATCAAACATGGGATATAGAATTAAACAGGGAATTCACAACAGAGGAATCTCAAAGGGCTGAGAAGCACCTCAAGATATGTCCAAAGTTCTTAGTGATCAGGGAAATGCAAATTAAATCGACTGTGATTTCACCTTACACCAATCAGGATGGCTAGGAAAAAAAAAACTCAGGTGACAGCACATGTTGGCAAGGATGTAGAGAAATTGGAACACTCCTCCATTGCTGGTGGGAATGCAAACTGGAGCAACTACTCTGGAAATCAATCTGGAGATTCCCCAGAAAATGGGAAATAGATCTACCTGAAGACCCTCCTACCTATACTACTCTTGGGCATATACCCAAAAGATGCTTTAGCATGCTATAGTGGAACAGTCAATAAAATGATTTTTAAGGATATTCTCATAAGTTTAAGACATACAACCACCTCCTACCTCCCGAGTTTGATGTTAACACTCTTTCGGCTGGCCCTCAGGGCTTCAGTCCTATCCAACCCCCCCCCCCCCCGCCCATGTATGATCATGTTCACCCCTTCCCCTCCCTGTCAACTCTCTCACTCAGGTCCCTTCTTCCCTCTGTCCCTGTGACTCCTTTCTTCTATTTTCCATTTTCTGAGGAAACGTCCAGATTGATTTTTATTGGGAAGATCCTTTAGATTGTATCAGAGACCTGAGAGGTGAGAAACTCTCAGGACTCAAACGAAGGGACCATAGATGAAATCCCTTACAGTGAAGAGAGGGAACTTTAGATTCCACCACCAGCAGAAAGACAGGATATCAAGTGGAGGTATGGGGTTGCCATCCCATAGTTAAAATTCTGACCCAGAATTGTTCCTGTCTGAAGAGACTGCAGGGACAAAATGGAGAAGAGCATGAGAGAAAGAAGGTCCAGTGACAGGCACAAATTGGGATCTAGCTAAAGGGGAGGCCTGGGGCCCTGACACTGGTACTGATGCTGTGGTGTGCTTGTAGACAAGAGCCTAGCATGGTTGCCCTCTGGGAGTCCCCAAAGCATCTGAGAATTAGATGAAGATATTTACACCCAATCAATTGATAGAAGCCAGAGACCCCTGTGGTTGAATTGGGGAAAAGGTGGAAGAAACTGAGAAATGTGACCCCATGGGAAGATTAGTAGTCTCAACTAATCTGGACCCCTGAGATCTCTCAGACATTGAGCCACCAACCAGGCAGCATACACTAACTGATATGAGACCCACAACACATATACAGTAGAGGGCTGGTCTGGCCTCAGTGAGAGAAGATGTACCTAACTCTTGAGAGACATGAGGCCCAGGGATTGGGGATGTGTGATGGGGTGGAGTTTGGGACATTCTCTTAGAGACAGGGAAGGGGAGAAGCTATGGAAAGGGAAGAGATCAGGGACAGTCTGGGAGGGGGATTAAGTCTGGACTGTAAAATAGGACTAAAGAAACTAAAATTTAAAAAACTGGAATTCATACTTAGATTAGAGCACTAAATGTCTGCTGTGAGATTTCGACATGATTAATAAACAATATAGTTGTAGGCTGAAAAGAAATCAGTATAAAAGCCAACTTTGTGCTAGAGGTATTGTGGTGGGTTAGAAAATTGATAAGTCTGAGAGACAACAAGATGATACCCAGAGCAAGGCAAGTTGAAGAAAAATATTGCTTTCTAGAACAACTCATTTTTACTACTTTAAAAATTATTTTTTAACATGGTGATATGTGAGCTAAATTGTTACCTGCACATTTAGAAATGTAAACATGTTATATTTAGATCAATAGGTAGCATTAAACTGTTTTAGATTTTGTAACATTTCTTTGTATATTAATTGGACATACAAAGCCAAAATTATTTTGTTGGGGTAATTAATAGAAACTAGTTTGAAAATCTGTAATATTTTATAACCAGTTTCATGCCATGCTACTAAATTTTACATATTTGACCTAATCTATGTTATTATTTAAAAGCATAATTTTATTAAACAACATGAAAATGATTGAATTTAAGCTTCCTGAAAGGAAAATTAGAAATGAGACATTTTTTCTTCATTGTAAATGTGCCAGTGTTGTGAAATAAACTAATTTTCTGGTATCATTTATAGATAAGAACTGTCATCAGTATCTATGGTCATCTATTTTATATTATTTATTTTGTAGTGACAAATTTATATATATAAGACACTAAGAATAAAATATTTTGAGTTCTCATTAAACAAAGTTCAAATAACATATTAGAGGAAAGCTAATGTATGAAATATTTAACCACAATAAAAATTTAGAATGTTAGTACAGTTATAAGCTTAACATGCAGATTTTATATTATTTATGAAATTAATAAAATTTAAGTTTTCAGAAGGACAGTGAAATAGAAATAACAAAGTGTTATCTCCTTTCAAAACACAACTCTTTAATTCTTCTAGCAATTATAAATACCTTCATCATGTTGTCAGTAGTGATAACACGTACGTTTCTTCTCTGCTAGCTTAGAGATATTCAATAGGGAAAAGATTCTGTGTAAATTATACGGTTGTCTCATCTTTTTCTAGAGCAATGTGTTTGCTCTAATATTATGGTCAATGTATGACATTTAAATATGGATGGTATAATTAATGTTTTATGTTCACCATAGATTTCATTAAAATAAAATGGAAATTGAAATGACAAAAATTAAATTCTTTCAAAGGTAATTTGGTCCATGATAGTATCAAATTATGAACTTTCATGCATGTATGCATATACATATAGACACATACAAATAAATACATATATGAATGATAATTTAAATAATATTAGTAAGATTTAGTAAGAAAATAAGACAGTAATGTAAACAATTTAGAATCTATATTTGGTAAATTTTTGGGGGATGTCTATGTTTATGAGTGTATGTATTATTCTTGTCTGTGTGTTCTCATTTGTGAATTCAGATGTACAACCATGTATATGCATCTCTCTCTCTTTGTTTCTGTCTCTATATCTATCTGTGTGTGTGTGTTTGTGTGTGTGTGTGAGAGAGAGAAAGAGAGAGAGAGAGAGAGAGAGAGAGAGAGAGAGAGAGAGAGAGAG
>JANHMN010000005.1:23345060-23355892 GCA_030674055.1 Rhabdomys pumilio
AGAGAGAGAGAGAGAGAGAGAGAGAGAGAGAGAGAGAGAGAGAGAGTTGTCCAGAGTATAGGAGCAGAAAGATCCTACTGCCAGGACTGTAGATGGTTCCACATAAACATCTGTAAATAGCAAGTGGGGCCATGCAGCCACAGAGGATATTTCTGCATGAGGGACAAACTGAAGCCTGCCTGAGAGCCTAGAGATTGGTGATCCAGACAAGCAAAGACAATCAGGAACTGCCACTTGAAGGACAAGCATTCTTGGGACCAATGAGACCAATTCTGCACATTCTCACACACTGCTTCCAAGACAATTTCCGCCAGGACAGAAAACCAATATCAAAGGATATGAGGTTTCTTATTCTGTCTTTCTTCAGCTTTAAAAAAGCAGTTGGTGTATTTTTCTAATTATAATGTAATCAGATCATTTCCCTCCTTTCCTTTTCCCCTCTCCTTTTATGTTTATTTATTTCCCATTCCCTCTGTTTTTTCCACCATCTTTATCAGCATCCTATCATTTCACAGTTATCCCAGTCTAAGGTTACAAAGTTTTATACACATGTTTGAAAGTTTGGAGAAAGTATGCATAGAAAAGGCTATCCAGTTGTTTCAGCATATGCCAAGGAGTGATAAATCTAGTGCACATGTTAGACTTATATTTTGCTTTCTGAGAATTCTCCACACTGATTTCTAGAGTAGAAGAATCATCTTGGGAACCTACCAAAATTATATCAATGTTCTGTTTCCTCCACATACTCTCCGGCATTTTTGTCTACTGTTTTGTTGACCTTTGACATTCTTGCTGGGCTAAGATGCCACCACAAAGTGTCTTTGATTTTCAATTACTTAATTACTTTGGACAGTGAATAGCTTTTGGTTTTAATTTTTTGAGGCCCCTGTTCATGTTTCAGGGCCTCTTTTCATCATCAAATCAAAAATCAAATGCATCATTTGATTTTTAGTTTTGAAAAATAGACTTGTGTTTTAATCTTATCTTAGATTTTTAGCTATAAAAACTTATGCCCTATTTGGTGGGTTTCCTGCTCAGAAAGTCCTTTTTCTATATTTACATTATGTAGGGTACTGTGTATAATTTTTTTTTCTTCCATATTCAGACATTATCTTAAATAGAGAAAAACTTGAGATGATTTTAATAAGCTCAGGAAAAAGACATAGATATTTACTATTCCATCTTTTTTCAATATTGTGCTCAGAGAACTAGCTGACACAGTAAGGAAAAGGAAGGACAATGAATGACAATGAAGGGTGCAAATAGTAAAAAGAAGAAATCAAACTCTTCTACTCTGCAGATAAAATTATATTATACATGAGAGATGTAAAAATGCTACTAAAATACTTCAAGATATGACAAACAATGTTTCAGAATACAGAAACAACATTCAAATCCAAACTTGTGGAAAAAGAGATTGTGGACACAATCCCATTTATAGCAGTCTCACAGAAAATACGCTATATAAATTTAAACCTCCTCCAGCAGATGAAGGACCTTTACAATTGAGAAGACATACTATGCTCTTGGATTGGTATAGTTACTCTTTTGAAAATGACATTTCTACCAAAATCCAATTCCAGATTTAATACAGACCCCTCACCAAATCGCCATCTTTTTCTTCACAAAAATAGAAAAGAAAACAAACTATCCTAAAATGCATGTGGAATGACAAAAGACATGAGAAAGCCAAAATAATATTGAGCAAAACAAATGAAGATGAAGGGATTGTCATTCCAAATGTTAAGATAAGCTACAGTATAAAAGCAGCATGTCACCAGGACAAAATAGGCATGCATTCCATTGGAACAAATTGAAGACTCAAGCATAAGTACATATAACTACATACATATAATATTCAATACAGCTGCTAAAAACATACACAGGAGAAGATGAAACATCTTCTGTGGAGTGATGGGCTGTGAGAGGCAGCTGGGCACCTGGTCGAGCACAGGCCTCAAACCCTGGACCCTAATGGGATGGCAGGTGCTCCACTTTGCTCCTGGGCCCCTGGTTCCTTTTAATTAGCTTCAGCCCTCTACAGCCCCTACCAAAGAGAGGTTTTTGTCACCCAGCACAGGTAGAGGGAATGACTACAGGCCTCAGTCTCAAGAGATTTCCATATTAATGAGATACCTAAAGGCCAGAGGGCATTGCCAATTAAACATACCTTCCCAGACCCTCCTCCCTCCTCCCTCCCTATTTAACTCAGGTCTGCCTTGAGAGACAAGAGGGTACAACCAGATTCACTTTCTGGCCATGACAATAAACCTACTAAAACCATGGACTTCCTCATGTCTTTTGGGACCTGCCATGGAGAACCATGGAGGGAGCCTTAGACTACTGAGTTGCTGCATCAGGCCAGAGACCCCTCACTCAGGAGCCCTGTCCCCACTTGACTTCAGACTGAGACCTTCCCACCCCAGGGCGGAGCCCAGCAGCTTTTCACCCAGTGTCTGCCCTATGCTGCCTGGAGTGAACTCAAATTCCAGTGTTTCTGCCTCCCTGAGCCATGACAGACATGCAGGATTCACAACTCTGCCCAACAGGACCCACATCCATATGTGAGCTAACAGCCCTGCAGTCTTCAACAAATTGTGCTAGTAGAATTGGATTTCTACATGTAGAAGAAGGAAAATAAGCCTGCATCTCTCACCTTACACAAATTTAATTCTAATTGATCAAAATCCATGTTTTATGAGACATGATATCTCAGTAAATTCATAGTCCATTGTTTAGCTATGCTAGCTGACCAGTGATCTGTCTGTCTCAACAACCACAATACCACAGAAACATGATTTTGTGAATTGATGAGGCTCTGAATTCATGTACCCATGCTTACATAGCAGGCACAATACCAGCTGGGCCATCATTGTACCCTTGTATTTTGCAAACCTTGGTGTGGGTTTTCTACTATGCTCACGTATGATTTAATATAGGGAAGTTTTGTAGTATTCTGAAGTTCATCAATAAATACCATGATACTCTGTAAGTAGAGGTATCTTCTCTGGATTTAATGGTTCTATTTTTATTCCTACATAGAAGCTGTTGTTATATATGTGGTTATTAATGGTTTTGGTTATATTTCATAGTACTGTTAGATTTAAAGAAATTTCAATTCCAGTAATTGACCTCCTTGTTTTTAAGTTGCTATTTTTGGCATTGTATTTAGTATATAGTTTCAGATTAAATAAGGAGAAAATAAGAAAATTACTTAAGCATATCATAACACTGAACTTATATTGTTGAATGTAAATTGGAGAAAAAAATGAACTACTAGAAGAATTATATCTAAATAGCTTGGTAAAAGAATATAATATGACAGACAACTCTAAGCCATTAGAAAATAAATGAGGAAAAATGTGGAACATCAATGCATCAATATGAATGGTCTTAGGCAGATGATATGCTGAAGCTAGGCAGTCATTTCTGCCATCTCAAATTTTTTCACACCTTTAACAAACACTTTATGACTCACATGCATTTATTTAAATTGAAATATATCTTGTAATGGTGTCAAAAATCTATGGTTACTGTGTTCAAGAAACTTATTTTACTATTGGAATTTATGAGAAATTGTATTTTGAGAACAATTGTGTGCAGGAAATGAATTTAAAACTACTAAGAATATTAGCAACAAAGAGCAAAATTTTACATGAAGCTTATTAATTTTTACTCATAATTCTTTAATCAATCTGAGAAAAAGTTTCATATTTAAAACTATAGAATATTAGAAGTTGGATTTATTTATGAGTTATACATGAAAAAAGTACAAGAAGAATTTATCATGTTAAGATTAATTTAAAACATTAAATATTTTGCATGTAAGTGAATATATATTTCAATGGAATCTTTCAATACTTTATTTCTTTTCAGACTCACCTAAGATTCAAAACTGACAAGTTTATTTGAATTATTCATATTAGAAATAAAATAATTATCATTAGGTGTTTTGTATACTTATAATCTTTTAGACTGTACAAAGGTTTGTTTTAATATGAAATTATTACAAATATTTGAGTGAAGTGAGACTCATTAAATGTTTTATAAGTAGTGAGAAGAGTTACAAGCCCAAGCCCAAATACTGACCTAACAAATATTCACCAGTCACAACATGTTCACAAAAATAGCACTAAATTGTGTAGAATATTATAGGTAATGATGCCATATAAAATAATAAAATGAAAAAATTAATCATCACTTAGTTTTTAAAATTTTGATCTTTACAGAGCAATAGAAACAAAAAGGTATTATTCATATCCCAAATGTCTCTCAATTACTTGCTCAAAAATGATAATTTTATCTCTGATAATTTTTGTTTTTATAAATCAATTGGGGAAACAAATTTAACTTTGTTCTACAATTTGTTCATGGGTCCTTTATAACTTGTTCAGTTAAACAAATTGAAGACTCTGATATTAAAGACTTAGTGTTTTTCTTTTTCTTTCTTTCCTTCCTTCTTTCCTCTCTTTCTTTCTTTCTTTCTTTCTTTCTTTCTTTCTTTCTTTCTCTTCCTTTCTTTCTTCCTTCCTTTCTTTCTTTCTTTTTTTCTTTTCCCCAAATAATCATCCTTTGCTACCTTCCTCATCTTGGTCAGAAGACAGTACATTTCATTTCTTTATATAATTTAATATTTATTAATGTTACTGCTTCATTCACATGAGTAACCCTACTCAACCATTTAGTTGAAACTAATATGAATCAAAACCCCACCAAAATGGAAAAGATTTCCCAATTTCACAGGAAATTAACATAAACAAAAATTACTTACATGTTTATCTATTTGCTTATCTAAGGGATATTTGGTTTCTTTTATACTATATGGTGTCTAATCTTGGTTGGCAAAATGGATACATCTGCAATAAACTAAAATGAAAGCATCTAGACACTATTGTGATGGATTTTTCAATGAGATCATTTGTTGCAGAATGACATACCCTATGTCTGGTTCACAGCTTATGATTTTAGCCCAACCAAAATGTCATGGAAGAAGTAAAATTAGGGTTTTGTGGCCTTCTTCTTCTATTTTGTTGTTGAAGAATTCCTTTGTTGGTAATGAAAATTACTTCTTTAGAATTAACAATACAGATTTAAGACTATGAGCTCCCTAGGAATTCTCCAGGACTGCAGCATAATATTTTACTGCTGAGATTAGTCTGAGATTAGTTTCTTAGTCTAAATAACTACTGGATTCTCTCTTGGTCTTCTGTTGTGATACATTGAACTGAAAATAGCCATTGTTGGACTGCTTAAAAGATATCATATAAGCTAGTTTAAGTAACCCTCTTTTAATATATTTGTACTATGAGTTTCATAACTCTAGAAATCCGCAACTAATAAAGCCAGTTTAATATACCACTAGTTTAGTATACAACTAAAACTATGAATATTTTCATGTTATGAAAATGCATATCTAATTTATTAAATCCTTTAAGATTTTAAAAATATTCCCCACAATGTAACTTAGAATATTTCACACAAAAAGATAATACTTCAGTATAAACTTATGTGGGCAAGGTTTTGCATAACAAAAATGTTTATCACCAGAATATTAGTTAATAGTATGCATTAATGAAAGTTCTCTACAAGACCTTTTATAAAGGGGGATTTATTAGAGTTGTGTAGAACCTGAGATTAAAGTAGTCTGACCATGGCTACTTTCACACTAAAATGGCTGAGAAACAAGTAACTGATCAGTCCACAATGTCAGATGCTTCAGTATTCTCAGTTTCTTGCTGCAAATATTGAAGATTCCTAGACATGTTTGATACTCCATGTAAGGTGGCAAAGCCTGGGTACTAATGACAGTAAAGAAAAGCTGCAGCAGTAGCAAGATAAAGCAGATTTGATTTAGCCAGTACAATAAGAAGAAAAGCAGATTATCTTTTTCTGAATTATTTTTGCCAGAGATGGTACCTAAAGGTTTGGACTATATCACCAGTAGTTTTCCCACTTCAGGAAAAAAACAAAGCGAAACAAAACTCACAGTATGCTTAACAATGTTTTTCTTAATTGATTCCAGATCTTATCTAGTCATTTTCCCAACCAGGATTCACTATAACACTGATAAATACAAAATTTCCTTGTAAATTATTTGTTTCAATATTTTTCAGATGACAACAGTGGGTATGAAATGAAATAATATACAATGTAGTAACTGTCACATGTTTAGTTTACAGTGCTTATTAATCATTAAAGTACCTTGTGTACATGGGATTTCTACTATATTAGTATTGGATACCTCAGATCAACATTAGCACAGATTGTGGTGCTAGGCGTATGTGAGACTGTGATAGGATGCTTTGGTTTCCAGTAGAGCACTGGCTTAGAGATAGCTGTAGACCCAAAAGGTGTCCAATGTCCATGTCCCCAGATTCCAGACTTCTGACATGCGGTCTGAGACCTCCATTTGATCTGCACCATTCAGTCATATAAGGCAATGCAGCCCCTCCCAAAGAGCACAGGTAGAGAGAGTGTGTGAATACAGGCCTCAGCCTCAAGAGATTTACATACTAATGAGCTAATTGAAGGCCAGAGGGCATAGCCAGTTAAACATTCTTTCGCACACCCTCCCCACTTCTCCCTTCCTATTTAACTCAGGTCTGCCCTGAGTTTCAGGGGTGTGCATCCAGATCCAGCTACCATCTGCCATGAAAATAAAGCCTGTAAAACTCATGGACTTTCTTGTGTCATTGGGGCCACGCCATGAGGAACTGCGGAGAAGGTCTTTAATGAGCTGCTGTAGCCACAGTCGCCATGCTCCCCTGAGGACCTTGAGGACCTCTCTGTGTTCCACTGTGGAGGCCCGCCTGCCTCTTCAAGCAAGCTAACCTGGCCTCCCAAGTCTGCCAAGCGAGTATATTAACCGGATCTCTTCTGTGGGGAGTTTCTGGGACCTCTTTCTTCTCTTCCCTCTCTCCCTTGCTTCTCTCAGCGTGCAGGCCAGGAAGGTTCAACTGCGGACGGACTCATGGGCGGAACCCATGAGTCCGTCCGCAGTCTCAACTTTTCCATAGCTTCTATTGGTGCCTGAGGACCCAAGAACTTGAGACCTGTAGGTACCCAACTGCCTCTTTCTGATAGTACCACTCCCTATAAGCCAATGGGAGGCATTTCCTTTTAAACCGCTACAGATAAATATATGTTGGCGGGCAGTGGTGGCACACTCCTTTAATCCCAGCACTTGGGAGGTAGAGGCAGGTGGATTTCTGAGTTCAAGGCCAGCCTGGATATTGAACCCTCAGATTCTGAAGGGTTTATCTTAGCTGAGAATGCAGTTTTTCCATGGGTAGTAAAGGATGCATTCCCTCCTCCCTCCCCAGAATGTTGCCTTCTCTACGTTTTAAAGAATTACTCTTTCTGTGTTGCTGAACTGGGAGTGACATTCCCTGAAAAAGACGCCAAAAAGACAATACTGATATTCATCAAAATCCATCAGCAGTTGCCTCTAGACATGTAATCAGACTTAAAAGGCTAAGCAGGCTCCTAAAGAGAAATCCATGAGGAGGCAGGCTATACCACTAAAGTGCTTAGTGAGTTTCCGAATTCATTTAACCAGAAGTCTGGGGAATATAGGTCAAAATAGATTTTTAAGTGTATGAGATGATCATGAAAAAGATATAAAACTGGATCAGGCTGAATTTATCAATATATTCCCACTGAATGGAAATTTTAATATGGAAGTTTATATTTAGACTTTTAAAAAAATTAAAAATTTAAAGGATTAAAATTCACTGTAGAATTTCCATAAAATACAAAAGAGACTTTCTATTTAAAGACAAGTAGATTAAAATAGTTACTGGCAAACTATTATATCCTATGTTGATTATAATCTAAATTTTGATGTGTCTATATTCATATAAGTCTTAATAGACCTTATGTAAAATGGTTGAATATATAAAATAACATTAGATGATGACAGAATACTACTGTCACCAAGGAGTAAAAATAAACAAGGTGAGGTTTGGTCAGAGGAAAGAGAAGGTGGAAATAATATAAATATAATCTCAAAAAAAAAAAGAACTTTAAAAGTAAAGAGATAAATTTACTGACATGTAAATATGAAAGACTCATAAAACATTACTCTAAGAGCTCAAACTGTAAAGGCAAATGAATACAGGGCACTGTGATGCATTATTAGTCAGAGATATCATAAACCAATTATTCTAAAGTGGGTATATCAATAAGACAAAATATCTATGGTAAAATCAATTTGTTGAAAATAATGTAAGACAACTTGAACTCATGGATAAGTGTGGAATGCTATTTATAAACTGCAGAATGCCCAGTTCTGCCATATATACCATATTTTAGGCTATTAAAAAAGTCTCAATGCATTTATCCAAAGTATAGTCACACAGAATATTTTCTATATGTACAATACATAAATACTAATAAATAATCAAATGATAACAGAAAATGAATAATTGCACAAATATTGGCTCAACTACCAAATGGAAGAAAAATTAAAATTGTAATATTATAAACTGATTAAAATCAGAACATATCGAAGTTTATAGGTTGCTGATCCCTTATACACTGATATTTTCCCTCTTTCTATTGATCTTACTGCCATCCTCTACAATGATCACATTTAATTTTATGGTTCTGCAGTTACTTCAGGATTAATATTTGTATCCAAATACTTAGAGTGAGAAGATTCAGATGAGATAGAACATGTGGCCATGGTTGTTTTCCATGTGTGAATTTCTAGTTTCATCAATTTATCTCTAATATCATGATTTAAGTTTTCTTTACAATAGAGTATTATATAGGATATATGGACCTTCTTCTTCCTATATATCAATGAGTTAATGACACTTAGGTTGTTTCTATTACTAGCTATGGTGAATAAATCTGTAATATTATTGGTAGAGTATCTGTGAAGTAGGATGTTGAATCCTGTGGACATACACCAAGAAATGATATAACTGGACCATGTAGTAGATTCATTTTTAGCTTTTTGAGAATTCTTCACACTGACTTCTATAGTTGCTTCAACAATTTGTCATTCTACCAAGAGTGAATGTGGTTTCCCATATCTCCAAACTCCCTGAAGCATCTGCTGTTGGTTGATTTGCTGATATTTTCTATTATGATTAGGGTAAAAATACTTTGATTTACATTTCACAAATTTCAAAGGACAATGACCAGTTTTTGAGATGTATTTTAACTTTGATTTTCTACGTTTTTGAGAATTCTGTGTTAAGTCCCTTGTGCCATTTTTTAAAATTGTTAGTTTCTTTGTTTGTTTTAATGCTTCAGTTGTAGTTCATTATATAAAAAGTAGAATAATTCTTTTCAAATGTTTAGCTATCAAAGATTCTCTTCCATTCTGTGGCCTGCCACTGCAATGAGTTGATTGCTTCTTTGGTTATGGAGACACTGCTTGGTTTGATAACGTTCCAGTTGTCAGTGATCAATCTTAATTCTTGGTCAAATGGAGATGGAAAAAATAAGCGAGGGAGATATTGGGAGGGAGAGGGAGACAAACACAGAAGGAGAAATGAGGGTAAAATTACAGTATATCTGAAAATGTCATAAGGACTCATACTATTAATTATCTAGATTAAAATCTATATTATACAGATGTCTGTGAATAAAAACTCAGATAAGAAAAAAAAAGGTACAGTTAAAATAAAAAAATTACATCTGGGTTGACAATGCTCCCTTTAAAACACAAGGAACATCCAGAAAAAAACAAAACAAAAACAAACAAAACAAAACAAAAAACAAAACAAAACAAAACAAAACAAAACAAAACAAAAAAACCTCCTACACTGATAATACAGTCTTCTTTTGAATTTTTTTTGGTCAGGATTGTCTAAGACTCCTCAAACCTTAGAGAACGTTACTATTGCCTTGGTTGCACCCCACTCACAGAGGTGGAAAGTAACTTCCTATTGGTGAAGATATCACAACTTTAGACACAGAATCCAGAGGCTCTTGAGCTATAATAGATTTGAGAGTCTACTGCCTGAAAACCAGCTTCCATAGTACCAGAAATTGCCATATGAACTTCTACTGTCTAGCCAGAACTCCTATGAACAAGACTGTCACAGAAAGATGACTATAAAAGTGCAGTAGTGGCACACCTACCTTGGCAGCAACAAACAGCTTTCTAATTGGACCTAAGACTGACTCAACAAGACAAAAAAGATTTCTGGTACCAGAAAACTAACCAATAACCCAGGGCTAGTAAAATAATGAATGTAAGAAGAAAATTTGTAACCACTACTTTAATAAATGAGCATAATCCCTAACCACATGTTTGTTAACCATATTTGGCCTTATGTCTATGAATAAATATGGTCTTCACCCCTCATCAAGAACGTCATCTTTGCAACATAGGAAGCCCATTAAAAACTACAACTGATCAAATTGGGTAGTTGTGTAGGCCAGTGCCAAATGATACATCTGCAACACAACTTTTCTTTGAACTCAAAGCATTCATTGCAGGAAGAGAGGAAATATGTAAGAGCCTGAAGATCAGTAAGTTTGCTTCAGGAATGTTTCTCCCATAAATAGAAACCTTAACATGAAGTGAACAAAGATAACAACAAGAGCTATTGTAAAGTAGGTGGAAAAAGTCCAGTAAGCCTGAACCTTACATAATGAACTACAGGCATTCCAAAGTTGCCTGTAGTTCATTATGTAAGGTTCAGGGAATGCTGAGCATAGAAAAAAACATACCAATTCATAGTCCAGTACCAAGCAAATGACCAGCCCTAAAAACAAATACAGAAATAACATACATACTGATCAGGTTACTTTTAGGAATATCATCATCTCCATCTCCATCATCTCCATCTCCATCTCCATCTCCATCTCCA
>JANHMN010000005.1:23355902-23470786 GCA_030674055.1 Rhabdomys pumilio
TCTCCATCTCCATCTCCATCTCCATCTCCATCTCCATCTCCATCATCATCTCCTCCAGCTCAAGCTCCAGCTCCAGCTCCAGCTCCATCTCCAGCTCCAGCTTCAGCTCCAGCTCCAGCTCATCTCTATCTGTATCATGTCTATCTCTCTCTATCTCTGTTTATCTATCCATCTATATCATTAAAATCATCTGTGTCAATAATCTATTTCATCTCTATCATTTCTATATCTCTATATTGTACAACATATATGGATATATGTAGCAATGGAAAAAGAGGTCACAAAGAGTGTATGCATGTAGTAAGAGTGTGAAAAGGGAAGGTAAAATGAGGTAATTATTTTATAATCTGATATAAAAAGAAATAACTCATTCTTTTATAAAGAAATTAATGTGGAGATTTCTTAATAAGTGAGACATACATCTATAATACCATTGAACTATGTCACTCTAAAGCTCATTCCTAAAGGGCTTTATATTCTCATGTGGGGAGCCGACAGAAGACGGCTATCATCCTTGCAGCCATCTTGAGCCATATACCCTGACAAGAGACTTGTTTACAACAGCCTACAACAGCTGAGCACACTCTGATAGCATCTTGTTTTAGATACCCAGGATTTTCCCTTGGGTGTGTGAGACTTAAAGGTGTGATTTAGAGATAGGCATGATTCAAAGGCATGACTTAAATGGGTGGCTTAGAAGTGAGACATAAAAGGCGAGAGGAAGACAGAAGAAATGATTAGACACTTGTACTTGGAAGAGCACTTGAGACTTGAGACTTGGAGTTGGGAGGAACTAGACACTGGGTAAAGGAACTTGAACTAGAACTTGGAACTTGGAACTGGGAAAGAGACTAGCAGTTTAGAACTAGGATTAGGACTTGAGACTTGGTGCTAGGAATTAGGGACTTGGAACTAGGTACTTGGAGAGAAGAGAGACTGAAGAATAGATGGGATTGAATCACACTCTGTCTGGTCTCCATTCCTTGAGTCCATCCTCAATCTCTCTCTTGCTGAACCCAACCCATGGACCAAAGCAGCCTGGGGCAGTGTCGTCTCTAATAATTAAGCCCCCAAGGATTTTGGCAGTGCGGATTCCAACACTGACAGAGCAGTCTATGACATATTGGGTCCCAAACATGGGACACCTCAGATACCTTTCTATCCATGTTATTTCCTACACTATTAACAATATTTAAGAATATGAAAACAAGATAGCTGTTTATCAACTAATATACGGTGAAAATGTAGTGCATCTACAAAAGGAAGTATTATCTAACTGTTAAGCAAATTAATTTACAAAATCCTGAGGTAATGAGATGAAGTTAGATAAAAAAAATCTTAGTGAATTAACCCAAGCCAAGAAATACAAATCTTCTCCCCACACCCCACCCTCTCTCTCTCTCTCTCTTACACACACACACACACACACACACACACACACACGTGTGTGTGTGTGTGTGATTATCTCTTCTCTCTTTAAATTTTATTTTTACTTCAAGTATGTGTAATTCATTTAGAATAATCATACACATCATAAAATAAGGATATAGTAAGGAGTCGTATGGATGTTTTCAAGGAAGAGAGATAAAAAATCTTCATATGAAAGAGTGAAAGAAAATAATGGAATGAGAAGGGTAAAATTGTGTCAGGCATTAGGAAGTCATGGAACAGTTGTGAATATAGTGAGGGTAGCTAATACTAAAGACCTTTTAAAAATTCATATTGGAATCTAGTACAGTAAAGGCTTTAAAGTCCAGGTTTATTTCACACTTTTTTCATCACTATTCTTTTTTGTTTGGTTGGTTTTTTGTTTGTTTACTTAACATCTCAGTATCAGCTCCCCCTCACTTCCTAGTACCCTCTCATGCAGAACCTCCCCAGTTCCTGCCAACCCTTCTCATTTGAGAAAGAGAAGACTCTACTTTATAACTGCCCCCCAACCTCTGGCTTATCAGGTCCCTGCAAGACTTGACACATTTTCTCAAACTGAGGCAATCTATTTAGGAGAACAGGATCCATTTGTAGGCAGAAGACATATTCAGAGAGATATCACACTCGTATTGCTGGGGATCAAGCTGCTCCTTAGCTACATGTTTGCAGGAGGCCTAGATCCATCCCATGCTCACTCTTTGGTTGGCAACTCTCTCTCTGGGAGCCCCCAGTGGTCCAAGTAAGTTGACTCTGTTGGACTTCCTGTACAGTCCCTGTTCTCTTCAGATTTCTCAATTCTTCTGCCAACTATCCCATAGGACACCCTGATCTCCATGAAATGCTTGGTTGTGGGTCTCTGCATCTTTTGCATTGTCTTCTGTGAGGAGCTTCTCAGAAGACAGTTATGCTAGTTTCCAGTCTACAAACATAAAAATATTAATAATATCAGGGATTGGCTCTTGACAATGAGATGAGTCTCAACTTGGGGAAGGATGTGTTTTGCTATTCGTACCATCTCTGGTCTATCTTTGTCCCTGCACATCTTGTAGACAGGAAACCTTTGGGTAAAAGGTATTGTGAGTAGGTAACTGTCCTTATATTTCTACTGGGAGTTCTGCCTGGTTACAATAAGTACCATTTAAAACAAGGACATCATAAATTTTTCAGGCAAACAGAAATAGAACCAAAAAATACTCTGAATGAGGCAACCCAGGCTGAAAAGGACATTCATGGTATGTGCACTCACTTACAAATCAATATTAGCCATAAAGTACAGGATGACTGCACGTTTATATTTATTTATTTTTATGGGGTATTTTATTTGCATCTCAGATGTTATCCCTTTACCCCATTTCCCCACTGCCCAGGAACTCCCTACCCCATCCCCCTTCCTCCTGCTTTTATGAGGTTGTGCCCCCACTCACCCCCACTCACACCTCCCCACCTGGAATTCCCCCACACTTGGTGTCCAGCCTTCATGGGACCAATGATCTCCACTCCCACCTATGTCCAACAAGGCCCTTCTCCCCTACATATACAGCTGGAGCAGTGGGTCCATCCCTATTTGCTCCCAGGCTGGTGGTTTAGACCCTGGTTTGTTGGTATTGTTGCTCTCTTCCTGGAGCTGCAAACACTTTCAGCTCCTTCAGTCTTCTCTCTAAATGCTCCATTGGTAACCCCTTCATCAGTTCAATGGTTAGCTGTGAGCATCCACCTCTGAATATGTCCGACTCTGGCAGACCTCTAAAGAGACAGCTATGTCAGGCTCCTGTCAGCATGTACTTCCTGATATCCACATCAGTATCTACCTTTGGTAACTGCACATGGGATGGATACCCAGGTGGGCTGGTCTCCAGAAGGCCCCTTCTTCAGTTTCTGTCCCACACTTTGTCTCCATATTTGCTCCTTTCAGTATTTTGTTACTTCTTATAAGAAGGACTGAAGCACCCACACTTGGTCTTCCTTCTTCATGAGCTTCATGGTCAGTGAGTTGAATCTTGGGTATTGTGAGTTTCTGGGCTAATATCCAATTATCAGTGAGTGAATACCATGTGTGTTCTTTTGTGATTGGTTACATCACTCAGGATGATATTTTTCTAGTTCCATCCATTTACCTAAGTATGTCTCGAATTCATTTTTTAGTAACTGAAGAATACTCCATTGTGTAAATGTATCACATTTTTTGTATCCATTTCTCTGTTGAAGGACATATGAATTCTTTCCATCTTCTGGCTATTATAAATAAGGCTGCTATGAATATAGTGAAGCATATGTCCTTGTTATATGTTGGAGCATCATCATGGTATATGCCCAAGAGTGGTATTGCTGGGTCCTCAGGTAATGCTATGTCCAATTTTCTGAGGAACCACCAGACTGATTTCCAGAGTAGTTGTACCATCTTGAAATCTAAACAACAATGGAGGAGTGTTCCTCTTTCTCCACATCCTTGCCAGCATCTACTATAACCTGAGTTTTTGATCTTAGCCATTCTGACTGGTGTGAGGTGGAATCTCAGAGTTGTTTTGATTTGCATTTCTCTGATGACTAAGGATACTGAACATTTCTTTAGGTGCTTCTCGGCCATTAGAGTTTCCTCACTTGAGAATTCTTTCTTTAGCTCTGTACCTCATTTTTAATAGGGCTATTTGGTTGTCTGGAGTCTGATTTCATGAGTTATTTGTATATATTGGATATTAGCCCTCTATCAAATGTGGGACTGATAAAGATCTTTTCCCAATTTTTTGGTTGGTTGCCATTTTGTTCTATTGGGAGTGTCATTTGCCTTACAGAAACTTTACAATCATATGAGGTTTTATTTGTCAATTATTGATCTTAGAGCATAAGCCATTGTTGTTCTGTTCAGAAACTTTCCCCCTATGCCCAAGTATTCAAGGTTCTTCCCCACCTTATCTTCTGTTAGTTTCAGTGTATCTGGTTTTATGTGAAGGTCCTTTATCCACTTGGACATGAGCTTTGTACAAGGAGATAAGAATGGGTCAATTTGCATTCTTCTACATGGTGTCCTCTAGTTGAACCATAACCATTTGTTGAAAATGCTGTCCCTTTTCCACGGGACAATTTTAGCTCCTTTGTCAAAGATAAAATGACCATAGGTGTGTGGGTTCATTTCAGGGTCTTCAGTTCTATTCCATTAATCTTTCTGCTTGTCCCTGTACCAATTCCATGTTTTTTTTTTTTTTATTACTATTGCTCTGTAATACAGTCTGAGGTCAGGGATGGTGATTCCTTCAGAAGTTCTTTTATTGTTAAGAATAGTTCTTTTTATCCTGTTTTTTTTTTTTTGTTATTCCAAATGAATTTAAAAAAATTCTCTTTCTAATACTGTGAAGAACTGAGTTGGGATTTTAATGGTGATTGCATTGAATCTGTAGATTCCTTTTGGCAAGATGGCCATTTTTATAAATTGTTAATCCTGTCAATCTGTAAGCATGGAAGATCTATCTTCTGAGATATTCTTCGATTTCTTTCTTCAGAGACTTGAAGTTCTTGTCACACAGATCTTTCACTTGCTTGGTTTGATTCACACCAAGGAATTTTATATTATTTGTGACTATTGTGAAGGTGTCATTTCCTTAATTTCTTTTTCAGCCTGTTAATCTTTTGAGTAGAGGAAGGCTATTGATTTGCTTGAGTTGATTTTATATCCAGCAACTTTGCTGAAGTTGTTTATTAGGTTTAGGAGTTCTCTGGTGGAAGTTTGGAGTCACTTAGTTATACTATCATATCATGTGCAAATAGTGTTATTTTGACTTCTTCTTTTCCTATTTGTATCTCTTTGACTTTCTTTTGTTATCTAATTGCTCTAGCTAAAACTTCTAGTAATATAATGAATAGGTAGGGAGAGAGTGGGCAGACTTGTCTAGTCCCTGATTTTAGTGGGATTACTTCAAGTTTCTCTCCATTTAGTTTGGTGTTGGCTACTGGTTTTTGTATATTGCTTTTATTATATTTAGGTATGGACCTTGAATTCCTGATCTTTCCAAGACTTTTACATGAAGAGATGTTGAATTTTATCAAATGTTTTCTAAGCATCTAGTGAGACAATCATGTGGTTTTTTTTCTTTGAGTTTGTTTATATAGTAGATTACATTGATGGATTTCCAATATTGAACCATCCCTGCATTCCTGGAATAAAGCCTCCTTGATCATGATGGATGATTGCTTTGATGTGTTCTTGGATTCCATTTGAGAGAATTTTATTGAGTATTTTTGCATTGATATTCATCAGGAAGATTGGTCTGAAGTTCTCTTTCTTTGTTGGGTCTTTGTGAGGTTTAGGTATGAGCATGATTGTGGCTTTATAGCATGAATTGGGTAGTGTTTCTTCTGTTTCTATTTTGTGGAATATTTTGAAGAGAATTGGTATGTCTTCTTTGAAGGTCTGATAGAATTCTGCACTAAAACCATCTAGTCCTGGGCTTTTTTTTTTTTTGTGGGGAGACTGTTAATGACTGCTGCTATTTCTGTGGAGGTTATGGGACTGTTTAGATGGTTTGTCTGCTCCTGATTTAATTTTGGTAATTAATTAATCTGGCTAAGAGTTTCTATATCTTGTTGATTTTCTCAAAGAACTAGCTCCTGGTTTTGTTGATACTTTGTATAAAGTACTAAACATGTATGTGTTTCTACTTAGTTGCTTTCAGCCTTGAGTTTGATTATTTCCTGCCATCTACTTCTCTTGGGTGTATTTGTTTCTTTTTGTTATAGATCTTTCAGGTGTGTTGTCAAAATGCTGATGTATGTATGCTCTCTCCAGTTTCTTTTTGTAAACACTTAGAGCTATGAGTTTTCCCCGTAGCACTGCTTTCATGGAGTCTCACAAATTTTGGTATGATTAGCCTTCATTTTCATTAAATTCTAAAAAGTCTTCAATTTCTTTCTGTATTTCTTCCTTGACAAAGTCATCATTGAGTAGAGCGTTGTTCAGTTCCCATGTATATGTGGGCTTTCCATTGTTTTTGTCATTATTGAAAACCAGCCTTACTCCATGGTAATCTGATAGGATGCAAGGGATTATTTCAAGATTTTTGTATCTACTAAGGCCTGCTTTGTGACCAATTATATGGTCTACTTTGAAGAAGGTACCATGCGGTGCTGAGAAATATGTATATTCTTTTGTTTTTAGGATGAAATATTCTATAGATATCTGTTAAATCCATGTTTCATAACTTCTGTTAATTCCATTGTGTCTCTGTTTAGTTTCTGTTTTCATGATCTGTCCATTGCTGAGAGTAAGGTGTTGAAATCCCCCACTATTATTGTGTGAGGTGCAATGTGTTCTTTGAGTTTTAGTAAAGTTTCTTTTATGAATGTGCGTGCCCTTGCATTTGGAGCATAAATGTTCAGACTTAAGAGTTCATCTTGGTAGATTTTTCCTTTGATGGGTATGAAGTATCCTTTCTTATGTTTTTGATAACTTTTGGTTGAAAGTCTATTTTATTTGCTATAAGAATGGCTATTCCAGCTTGTTTCTCGGGACCGTTTGTTTGGAAAATTTTTTTCTAGCCCTTTACTCTCATGTAGTGTTTGTCTTTGTCACTGAGGTGTGTTTCCTGTATGCAGCAAAATTATGGGTCCTGTTTACATATCCAGTCTGTTAGTCTACATCTTTTTATGAGGGAATTGAGTCTGTTGATGTTAAGAGATATTAAGGAAAACTGATTGTTTCTTCCTGTTATTTTAGTTATTAGATGTGTAATTATGTTTTTGTAGCTATCTTCTTTGGGGTTTGTAAAATACATGATAACTGTACTTTAATCAACAGATTCAAAGATGCCAAATAAAAGATGGCCCAAGGGACTATGGTTGAATCTTTCTCAGAAGAGGTAATAAAATAGATATTAGAGGTCAATGGAAGGAGAAAACTGGATTGGAGAGGAGGATGAGGGGGGGTACCAGTTTTCAGATATACTGGGAACAGTGGAGAAAAAAAGGGAAATCTACATTGGGTGGTGGTGTGTGATAATTGTTAGTATGTGCCAAAGCCAAGGGATGAGGGAAATCAAGGGGTCTTTGGGGGAACCTCGAACTGAGACTGCTGGCAGTGGATGATATGAATCTGGAAGTTTTATTCTTTTGAATGTAAAATATGAGAGTGCTGTGTAGTAACTTGTGACTTGCCACTGCTCAAGGTGAATTGCTAAATACTTTGAGTAATTGCTGAAAACCCTTCAAATTGATTCAACATCCCTTATTCATGGTATTACAGTGCAAAAAAAAATGCTCTATTCCACATGTATAAAAAAAACTGTTTTCAAGATGTCTCATGCACGTAAAAACTCACAGCAATTTTAACATCATGCACAAGAATTATGTAAACTCAAGCTTCACCAAAGTTCAGAAATTAAGTTCCATCTCTCATTAAAGAGGTATTGACAATTGATAACTGCTAAGAGAGGAAAGTCAGTTATTTTTTTTTTTAATGTATATAAATCCTAGTATGTCAACTACAATTCACTCAAAGGCTACAACAAGGAGGATTAAGGAATTAGAAATTTAACTGAAGGAAAAAACAGAAGAGGATACATAAACTTGGTTTGAATGGATCTTGGAAGAGTTGGTAGAAGGACTGAATATGATGAAAATTCATTGTATGAGAATAACAAGGGATTAATACTATAAATTAAAAATAAATAAAATGATAAATAATTTAAAGGATGGATAATAAAAGATAAATTGATTGTATTGCAGACGTGCACACAGACAAGACTAGATATACTAGTACTTTTGATTAACTGAAATAATGTCTGATATTCTAATTAGTATGTATATATTTATCCAAGTAGTTACTTAAAAATATTACAAGACACCGATTTTAAGTCATTTTTACTCATGAGGCAATAAAAATACTAATTTATTTTCACTTGTGAGTAACTGATACTATTATCCTTCTTTATTTTAGCTGCTGAGTGACTAAAAATCAGAGTTGTATACTATTGTTTCTATTTTAATTTTCCTATCTGCTAATGATATTGAGAGTCCCCCAAACTTTATAACTGCAGTTTGATATTTGTACTTATTGAAACTGGGTATTCCTTATGTAAATATTCTTATTTGGTGAGCTTTTTCCTATTAAGTAAAAGTTTTGCCTTTTTAATTAAATTACAGTTGCATTTGTGAATATTAGAAACTATTTGGGATACATTTATATTTTTACTAATGTTTATTTAAAATTCAAATTTAATTGTAAGTTTTGCACTTAATTCTATAAAAACTAGTTTCTCATATTATTTATTTATTATGTGCTTTATCAAGCAATTTGGTAATTGAAATCATTAATCACTTTAATGGCTTCTATAGTACTTAAAAATGATATTTGTTTCTCAAGTAACTGAGAAATTCTAATTCTCTTATTATATATAACAATTTTCTTACTTTGCTTGTTAGTTACATGTATTCTTTGTGGAAGTTACTTTAAATTTTTTTGTTTATATTTCTTTGACAACTTCATATGTGTTTTGTTTGTAATCAGCCTTGCTTACCTAACTACTCTCAAATTCACCACATTCCCTACTTACTTGACTTTGTGTCTTTTTTTTAACATATCAAATTTAGTTTGTGATGTCCATAGAATCTTGGATGTGTAGCTTTTTATGGAAATTCAGTGACCTACCAAGTACTACATCTTTAAGGAAAATGATTCTCCTTCTACTATCTAAAAAGGATTGCCAAAAGGTCCTCAGCTACATAAAGGACTGTGTTATCACCTCTCCTTCTCAAACTGAGATTTCCTATGGCATGCATTTAAACTTGTCTTGTTCTTATATAGTGATACTTTCATAGACCTTTGTTAAAGTATGGAGTAATAACTCAAAAAGTTTTCCTTTGCTCTTGATGACTATTAAATTACTTTTTGAAGTAGTCTAAATTGATTAAGTAATAGACATTTATTATCTCACAGTTTGGGAAGTTGTAAGACTAAGAGAAGCTGCCAGTAGTGTTATCCCCTTATGAATGCTTTGTGATATAACTGGTTTTATGACTCTTTTTTAGCTCCTGGTAGTTTGCTGACAATTTTTTGTTATCCTTAGTATGTAAAAGTATCAACCTGAGCTGATAAGAATGGCTTACCAAGTAAAGGTACTTAAAGCCAAGTTTAATGACCTGAATTGTATACCTAGGACCCACAGTATTTGAAAGACTTGAGTCCTATGTTCTCTACACATATACTATGCTATGCATTGCTCCCCCCCAACAAAATTAAATGTAGAAAAATGAGGTTATCACCAGGTATTAATATTATCAATATTATACTATTTGTATTGAAAACATGGAAAATGACTTAATTTCTTTAGCCCCAGTTCCTGAAATAACATATGATATACAAGGGGAAATCAGTAAATAACAACAAAATAACAGTTTATTCTATTATAAATTGGGTGATAGAATGACATCACCCAAGGTTTAAACAGTGAATATATTAATACATAGTAGATCTCAAATGGAAATTTATCAATTATAATTGTACTTATTTAAATTAATTTGTACACATTAACTCATATGCCAAGCTAGCACAAAATACTTTGACATGTTTGTAGGCAGTATCATTTACTAATATTTCACATTGAATAAAAATGTAGGAGATGGTCTACAAATTTTGATTCATGACATTTACATATTGACATTAAGAAATTCTGAATAAAAACTCCCCAACAATTTGATAATAACAATAAAGATAATATGGAAGTTTCATGAGTAAACCGGTGTTAGAAATTAAAACTACCAAAGCAATGACAAATGTAAGTTCTCTTTAAAAGAAAATTTGAATTGGCCTGATTTAGATGTGGTTTTGTATTCAAGAACAAACCTATTTAAATGTGTCTTTCCCATTCATTTTTTTATGCAAAATTTAACTTAAACTTACAAGTATCTGAATCTTTTTAGGTTATACATGCTGCTTTTACTTTCTTAGATAATGTGAAAAGACGAGAGCTGCAATCAAGCTTTGTGAATACCTGGCTGTGAGTGATCCTGAAGTGTTTTTAACTAACTATTGCTATGCCTAGGCCTGGAAGCTTCTAACCTCCATAAAATCTAATCTTGTGCAAACCTAGACCTTGAAGGGTTTAGCTTCCATCCTCCACCTGCTAGCCATGTCTAGAACATTTGGCCATAGAGACTTCCTTCTGAATAAGGTCACACTTTCTAGCTCTTTCTGAACTCTGGATGGCTGGTTCCACTTAGCTATTTTGGCTCAAAAACTCTCCAAGCTGACTGATTCAAACTGGCTTCTCCGGGCTTCCTACTGAATTGCTCTACTTAGAAAAACTGAGTTTGAGCACCATGAACTCAACTGTATGCACTGACTTCACTGACTGCAAAAACCAGAAAGATCTTATTGCACCTGCAGGAACTCAACTTCAGGCAACTGAACTGCACCAAACTGCTCTGCTCCAAACTTAACTCAACTTCAGTCTCACTCTGCATTCCTCTTAAGTAGACTATCTTTCCTATCCATGTGAGAGCTGGGTATATCCTATCTCTCACTTATTCTGTCAACTCTTTCTCTGATTCATCACTTTGTCTGCCACTTAGTTAGATGTCATCTTTTGGGATTAAAGGCATTTACTAAAGATATGTCTATATTCCAGACAGAAGGATGAAAGGCATGGGTCTGTATTTCAGAGGAATCACACAGACCAAGTCTTTGCATGTGATCCCATTCCAAAGTAGCTATGTCACTTGATTAAAATTCATCTACATTAGGTTACTCTGTGAATATAAAGCTATAATTCTATTTAGAGATATCACTGATAATAAACCTCAATAGCACAGGTCTGTTTGTAGTTAACTCTTTATCTTCATCTCAATATTCCTGTAAATTAATTACTTTAAAATATATCACAATGGAAGAAAATTTCAGCATACGAGGTATATAATATATACACATATGCATATATATTAGAGATATAAATGGAAGTTACTTATCTTAACCAAATTATCTGAAGCTGTATGTGATATCATCTCAGCCACCTAAATGTTACATGGTACTATATGTTACTTGGTTGTAGTAAAACTTGGGCATACTATTTATTATTTTTTAAAAAGGGACCTGAGAAGTGAGAGACTTTTAGGACTCAAAGGGAGGCACTTTAGGTGAAATGCCCTACAGTTGGGACAGAGAACTTGTAGAGACTACCTCCAGCAAAAAATCAGGGCATTAAGTGAGAGAGGGGGTTGCCGTCCCACAGTCAAAACTCTGACGCATAATTGTTGCTGTCTGAAAAAACTACAGGGACAAAAATGGAGAAGAGCCTGAAGAAAAGGGGGTCCAGTGATAGGCCCAAAGTGGGATCCAGCTCAAGGGGAGGCTCCAAGACCTGACACTATTACTGAGGCTAAGGAGTGCTCATCAAAAGGCACCTAAAATGACTGCCTTCTGAAAGACCTAAAAAGCAACTGAGTCAGCTGCAGTTATTTGTGACCCGCGCAATCGTCTCGCTGGCAAGAAAGCACGCGGGCACCAGGATCCTTCTGCAGCACGTGTTTATTACCATGTGTGGAGGAAGAGAGAGAGAGAGGGAGCCAAGATGGCGCTGCTTTATATACACCCTAGAGTGGCGTGGACATATTTGATTGGTTGCTTTCTCAAACCCCGTATGACACCCCGGGTTGGGCGTTGATTTGGAGGGCCTTTTCCACTAAACATGCACAATTTTACTTGTTTACCCACGAGTGTCAGCTGCGAGCGTCATGTTCCAATGGCGGATGCTGTCACCACTCACCGTGGCTCTCCACATCTCTCCCTTTTAGCTTTATTAAATGAGACCATAAGGTCGTCTGGCAAGGCTCTAAGACATCTCTCTTGTAGAGGAAGGTAGAGGTCTTGTCCCTTGTGCAGAATGTTGGGATATTGTAAAGAATTTCCACCCTGGTTATTGAGTCCACGAGTGTACTTTTATCTACCCATCCTGTTGCTTTTGACAGGGAGAGGATTTGGCAACTCGACCTCTATGCAACCAGACATGCCTTCGAGGAACCTATCCCTGAGGAACATCCCCTGTATATCACATTATACACTCTACCCAGAGATGTGCAGAGAGCGGGGCTTTTGCCTCACCGACCCAGTGCAATGGGATAGAACCCATGGGGTGCATCGGCTGAGGGCTCAAGCGCTAGCTACTTTTGTAGCACAGACAGCCAGACTCTAGGGAAGGAACCTTGTTCTAAAACAGCAAATGCTTGGGCAATCACCGCCTTGTCACACTTCTGTTGGGTTTTTGAGTTTGTAGACCAACCATAACATGAACACTAATCCACAGCATAGGGCTATACCAAGCAGGCCTACTCCCACCCATTCTTAAAAGAAGGGAAAGGGCAAAGATCTCTCTACGTTTCCTCAAACTCTAGGGTCCAAATCTGCAGCAAAAACCTAGAAAGGGATGATCTCCCATCTCAGCTCCACATGTCCCACTGTCAGCAGTGTCAGCCAGAATATCACAGTCAGCAAGAGGGTCTTCATGTCTCTGGGCAGGATCAAGCTGAGATTCTGAGAGATTCTTCGTGTTAGGCGTTCTGGTAGCCAGAACGGATTATCTTCTTCCTGTGGAAAAACACAAACAGCTCTCCTGGATCTTATTAAAATAGGATCTGGGCCTTTCCATTGTCCGGTCAAAACATCCTTCCATTTGACCATCTCTTTTGGCCTGTCAGGCTCTAAACAATGACGGTCAGCTGCCCTGTGGCCTTGACTGTCCAGATTTTAAAAATTAAGGGTAAAAAGTACTATAGAAATGGTGACTCATGGCACTGAGGGTAGAGCTTCCTCGACTCCCCCCTTTTGCTTTATTAAATAGGACTTAAGAGTGCGATGAGCCCGTTCTATAATGCCTTGTCCTTGAGGATTGTACAGTAGACCTGTTAGATGGGTCACCTCCATTTGGCGGCAGAATTGTCTAAACTTCTGAGAAGTGTAAGCTGGTCCATTGTCAGTTTTAAGAATTTTAGGCTTTCCCCAGGCACTCCAAGCCTCGAGGCAATGTTGAATAACATGGGCCGCCTTTTCTCCGGTCAATGGGGAAGCAAATATAATTCCAGAACAAGTATCAATGAAAACATGTAAATATTGCAATTTGCCAAAGGATGGGATGTGAGTAACATCCATTTGCCAAATCTGTAGTGGCCGAATTCTTCATGGATTAATTCCTACACGAGGCGCTGGTAAGAACTGACAACAATTTTGACATTGAGTCACTATATCCCTAGCCTCTTTTCTGGTTATGTTAAATCTCCGACATAAAGTCTCAGCGGTTACATGAAATCTTTTATGGAAATCTTTGGCCAAGGTCAACTTTGGAGATAGGACAACAGCTATTAACTTTGTGGCTCAGTCTGCCAGATCATTTCCACGGGACATTGGTTCCGGTAGACCTGAGTGAGCCCTGATATGTGTAATAAAAACAGGAGATCTCCTATTGACTAGGGTAAATTGAATCTTTCGAAAAACTTTTGTAAGTCTACTAGAGGGCTTAATTAATCCAGCAACTTCCAGAACCCTAACTGTATTTACTACATAAAAGGAATCTGAAACAATATTTAAAGGACCTGGGAAGGTTTCAAGAACCTGTAATACTACCAAGCATTCCACAACTTGAGGTGAAGTCTCATGGTATTGTCTGGCTGTGACTTTATTATTAACTTATTATTAACTACATAGGCACCCACACCTGTTTTTGACCCATCTGTGTAAACAACCACTCCATCTGGGAGCAGCTTCTGAGATATAATGTGTGGAAACACAATAAGCTTGAGTTAAGGCAAATTGTAAAATAGGATGTTTAGGATAGTGATTATCTATTTGACCATTAAAGGAAGTGACCAACACCGCCCAAACATCGGAGGTAGCAGTTAATGTTTGAACCTGATGTGCAGTATATGGCACTATTAAAACCTTAGGATCCCTTCCAAATTGGGTAATGGCTGCTTTTAGCCCACGAAGGGCAAGCTGAGCGACTGCATCTGGATACCATTCAATAATCTTTGCAGGGGATACATTAAAAATCCTGCCTGCTGCTTCTGTCATCCTAGCAACAAAAGTCTGAGAATGGCTCTTGGGGGCCTTGCAAGATTTTGGTTAGATATCCCCCAGCCTCACCTTTCTTTGAAAGGGCTTTCCACGCCTTAATAGCAGCAGCGGAGATTTGACCATATGCTTCCCAATCATAGTTTATTTGGTCTTTAACAAACTGTCCCTGCCCTGTTAACAATTCAAACATCCACTGTCTTTGATTGCCTTCCGCATTAGCGTTGGCCTTTGCCTGTATTTGAGAAGCATCGTGCCACAAGGCTTTCCATTCCATGTACTGTCCCATATTAGGGAGAGCAGCTTTCACTGTATTTTGCCAATCATTCGGAGTCATCGCCATAGCGGCGAGTCTCTCAAGCTGCATGACTGTAAAATTAGCATCAACTCCATATTTGTTAACTGATTCAGCAAGCTCCTTAATAGGGGTACATTCTATTGGTGCGTAGACGCGGCCTTCCTCCATGGCCTCAAACACAGGAACAGCTTGTAACATCCTTCTTTTGTCTTCCTTTGGAAGGAAGGAGTCTGAGCAGCACATGTCCGCATAAGGTGGAGGACTGCTGGGGACAGTAAGTTGGGAGTGCACGACAGGCCAAGAGGCCATGCGATTCTTATCTCCTGCCTTTTCCCGCCCTCCATCTTGTAGCTGCGGCCGAGACGCCATGTGGTTCCCATCTGGATGGTACCTTTCCTCCTCATAGGGACCCAGTTCCTCTGACTCGGAGCTACCAAGCCCTGAGGTCTCCAGTTCCTTTACCAGATAAGGAGATTTCTTTTTGGGGGCCCTCCCTTCCTTCTTAAGTCTCTCACCCAGGGTGTTCTTCCCCTCCTCTGTCACTTCCTCGGACTGAGCATCTTTGGAAGGGCCTGTTTTCTTGTGCACGCCTTTCCTATTCTCTTTATGAGTGGCTAGCCTCTTATCCAGCCCTGTTTCTGACACGCCACCTGCCACGATATTTGAGTGGCTTTTCTCATCCTGTAAAATCAAAAGGAAGAGAACGAGCTCCGCTAGCACAATAGCAAAAGTTTTTGGAGCTCCTACCGATTGGGGAGAAAAATGGAATAAATCAAGACCAAACATGCCTCTCAGAGCTTATCTTTATGCTGCAGTTCTGAATCCTCTCCACAAGCGGAGGCTCTCCTCGGTGCCGGCGATGGTGGGTTCCCGGGTTTCGGCACCAGCTGTGACCCGCGCAGTCGTCTCGCTGGCAAGAAAGCACGCGGGCACCAGGATCCTTCTGCAGCACGTGTTTATTACCATGTGTGGAGGAAGAGAGAGAGAGGGAGCCAAGATGGCGCTGCTTTATATACACCCTAGAGTGGCATGGACATATTTGATTGGCTGCTTGCTCAAACCCCGTATGACTCCCCGGGTTGGGTGTTGATTTGGCGGGCCTTTGCCACTGCACATGCGCAATTTTACTTGTTTACCCACGAGTGTCAGCTGCGAGCGCCATGTTCGAATGGCGGATGCTGTCACCACTCACTGCAGCTCTCCACAGATATTGACACCCAACCAATGTACAGAAGCTGATGACTTCTGTGACTCAATTAGGGAAAAAGCTGAAAGAAGCTGAGGAGGAAGGCAATGCTGAAGGCGGACCAGCAGTCTCAGTTAACCTGGACCCCTGAGAACTCTCAGACACTGGACCACTAACCAGGCAGCATGCACCAATTGATATGAGGTCCACAACACAAATTCATCAGAGGACTAACTGATCTGGCTTCATTGAGAGAAGATGCTCCTAACCTTCAGGAAACTGGAGGCTCCAGGGAGTAGAGAGGCCTGGTGTGGTGGGAACATCCTTATAGAGACTAGGGTAGGAGGAGGTATGGGATATGGAATAGTCAAAGGAAGGACTGGGAGAGGAATAAAATCTGGAGTGTAAAAAAAGATTAAATAAAATTTAAAAAAAGAAATAGAAGATCAATTTATGTAAAAAAAAAGTTTTAAAATACTCTTAATTGTCTAATGGAAAAATCCTAATTTTACCAGCAGTTTAGTGTAAAGGTGCATAATAATAGAATAATGATCTTCTAAGGCAGTTGCTCACTTTTCAAAAATGGTCTTTTTCAACCTGAATTTCCCTTAGGAAACTCCATATTAAAAGTAAGTAAAATGTACTATAGGAAACAATCTAATCAGTGGTTGAAAATTATCATATCAACTCTACCTGAAATTAAATTTTGTGGAGTTTAAATTTTAGGTACTGTTTTTAAATATGAACTTGATATATTTTCAAATTGTGACCCGTACAGTTGTCTCGCCGGCAAGAACGCACACAGACACATAGGATCCTTCTGCAGCATGTGTTTATTCCCAAGTATGGAGGAGGAGAGAGAGAGATCAAACATGGCACTGCTTTATATACACCCTAGGGTGGGGTGGACATATCTGATTGGCTGCTTGCTCAATTCCCATGTTATGTCCCAGGTTGGGTGGTGATAGGCGGTCCTTTGCCACTGCACATGCGCAATATTACTTGTTACCCATGAGTGTCAGGTGCCAGCGTCATCGGCTCTCCACATAAAATGACTTAAAGTTATATAAATTCAATAATAATTTGCTAATATAGATGTGTTTGTAAATACATGACATAATCTATTCTTATATCCAAACTTAGTCTCTGGAATTTAATATTTTCTATTATTTTTGCCATAACTCAACATGTATGATGTACTTAACTGGTTCACTGGACAAAATTTCGCTTTGTTTAAGAAAATCTATTGCTCAGGAGTTATAGAGTTGGGTTTTGAGGTAGAAATATTCCCAGTTTTCCAAGAAACTGCCAAATTGATTTTCAGAGTGGTTGTGTAAGTTTGTACTCCTACCAGAAGTGGAGGAATATTTCCCTTGCTCTACAACTTCATAGTCATGTGCTGTCCTTTGTGTATTTGATCAAAAAAAAAAACTATGATCATTAGCCACTATGACGGGTATAAGTTAGAATCGCAGAGTTGTTTTATTTGCATTTCCATGATGACTAAGGGCATTGAATATTTCAGTACATGCTTCCTAGCCATTTGACATTCTTTTGTTGAGAAATATCTGTTTAATTCTGTACTCCATTTTTTAAACTGTGTTGTTGTGGTTTTTGAAGTCTAACTTCTCGAGTTGTGTGTGTGTGTGTGTGTGTGTGTGTGTGTTCTGCCCTTTCAAAAGAATATTTGCTCATCTATATTCATAGCAACTTTATTTGTAATATCCAGAAGCTGGCAAAAAATCAGATGTGCCTCAGTTAAAGAATGGATAAAGTGTGGTTCATTTATGTAATGGAATACTATTCAGCCATTCAAAACAAGGACATCATGAATTTCACAGGCAAATGAATGGGACTAGAAATATCATCCTGAGTGAGGTAACCAAGACACAAAAAATATATATGGTATATACTCACATATATAACAAGTGGATTTAAGTTAGCCATAAAATAGAGGAAAACCTTGCTATAATAAAGAGACCCAAAGAAGCCAAATAACAAAGAGGGCCCATGGACTGATGGTTGAATCTTTCTGAGAAGGGGATAAAAGAAAAATAGGAGGTTGATAGAAAGAGGGAATTGGTTAGAAGAGGGAACTAAACCGGGCGGTGGTGGCGCACGCCTTTAATCCCAGCACTTGGGAGGCAGAGGCAGGCGGATTTCTGAGTTTGAGGCCAGCCTGGTCTACAGAGTGAGTTTCAGGACAGCCAGGGCTACACAGAGAAACCCTGTCTCAAAAAACCAATAAAATAAAATAAAATAAAATAAAATAAAATAAAATAAAATAAATAAAAAGAAGAGGGAATTAAGAGGAGGGCATAGCTGTGGGGAAAAATCATATGTAAGGAGAACATTGGAGAGAGTAGAGATTGGTGGTAGTGGAACAATCTCTAGGAAACACCAGAGACTGGGGAGAGGGAGGTCCCAGAAGGCCTATGGGAGTGATTCTATCTGGAACTCTTAGCAATGAGAGATATGGGTCATGAAGTGGCCACTACCTGTATACAGGCAGGACTACCAGTGGAGGGATATGAGGGGGCAACCTATCCATAAAACATTGGACCCAAAAAATGTCCTGCTTACAAGATGTGCAGGGACAAAGGTAGAACACAGAGTGATGAATTGACCAACCAGTGGCTTCCCCAAATTGAAACCCATCCCACATGAAAGAGCCAATCCCTGACACTATTAATGATATTTTTTTATGCTCGCAGACAAGATCTTAGCATAACTGTCCTCTGTGAGGCTCTACCCAGCAGCCAATTGAAAGACATTCAGAGATTCACACCTAAATACTGCATGAAGCTAAGGGAGTCTTATTGAAGAGTTGGAAGAAGAATTAAGAGATTGAAAGAAGACAAAGACTCCCGAGGAAGACCAAAAAATCAACTAACCTGGACCCTTGGGGATCTCCCAGACACTGAATCACCAACCAAAGAGCAAGCACAGGCAGGACCTAGGACCCCTACATATTTGTAACAGATTAGAAGCTTGGTCTTCATGTGGGTCCCTCAATGACTGGATTAATATAAAAGCAGAATTAGAAAATGGCCATATATTTTATCTATAATATGAGATGATAAAAGCAAAAGGGAAAGCTAAGTGTTTGGTTTTTAAGATTTAAAAAATGTCATTGCTAGGTCCTATGTCAGTTCTCATTTTAATTTTGAAAGAAATCAGTTTTAATTTTCTAGATGACTAACACTATTTATACTTTCAATAGTGTGCAAAGTTGCCTTTTGTTTCCAAATGTTTCTGAAGACAAAGAAACCTTGCCTTTGGTAATGTAAAGTTATATCTCACTGAGGACTTCATTTACATATTCATGCAAGAACATACAAATATAACACTGTAGACATTTTTTTAAAATTTATTGTACCATTGTTTAAAACAGCTAAAACATTGAAAGAAATTAAATTTACATTGATGGAAATATAGATAATAAATTTGTATATGGATTCAGCTATGAAGAAAGTAGAGGTCATTTTAGATAATGTGGACAAACAAGGACATTATAAGAGAGGGTGAAAAAAATGAATGCTGAAACAGGCTTGAATGATAGTTAAGAGTAGAAAGTAATTTATATTAATTTACAAATGGAAATAATTTTTAAAGATAGCATTAAATAAATATTAATTTTAGGATAAATATTAAGAAGGATATACAGTATATATTGATGAAAATGTACTAAATCAATCCATACATTCATTGTAAGTTCATTTTAAATCTATTTTCTAATGTTCAAAGAAATATTCTTTATTTAAGTATATATTAATAAGATAATGTTATATTTAATATTAGTTCTTTACATGACTGCCTGGACATAAATATACAAAACCAAAAAATAATAATCTTATGGTGAATTTTCAAAAATATGAATACTTGCTGGAGATGTGTTCTATCTGATGTGTCTGGCATGTACTGTGCACATTTTTAAAATAATTAATATTATTTTAAAATAATATTAAAGAAATACTGTAAGCTCATAATCTTATAATGAAAGATTAGGATGATGATATTGGGCATGCCACATTAAAATATTCGTTCAACATCTCATTATCAAACTCTGACAACATTTCAATCACAATATCTTTAACATGGTTCTTTTAAATGAAATTCTCACCTTCCATGCTTGTGAATGCCACTTTTCTCTTCTCAGATGAAGGGATGTGATGAGAGCTCTACCAAGATCTGTGAATACAAGGCTTTGACTGATTCCTGAAAGGTGGTGGTTATTGTTGTTGTTGTTGTTTTTCCTGTTCTATATATGCCTAGGACTGACCATTGAAGCTTCTAGCCTTCTATTCATCCATGCTGACTGATTTAATCTGGATTATTTTTACTTCTGACTGAAATGCTCTGCTTGGCTGCATAGTAATTTTGGCATTATGCCAAATACTAAATATACCATTATCTTATTATGTGTTCTAATCTTTTGACTTTTTCTCCTTTTTTTATATCTTCACTTGTGTCTAGATTTTCTCTCTACAACCTGCCTCTGTTAAACTGACCCAAAAAACTGCCTTAACCATATACATATATCATACCTTCTCACCCTCCCTTGCTTTTTCTATCTCTCTTTCTATCTCTCCCTCTTACACACACACACACACACACACACACACACACACACACACACTTTTCTTACGTAGACTCTCTTTCCTGTGCTATTCTCTTGTGAATTGGGCATTTCCTATCTCTGACCCATTTTATGAAATTTTTCTCTGACTTGTCATGTTATATGTCCCTTAACTAGATATCACTTTCAAACATGGCTTCTTTCTTTCACAAACTCACCTTACCTTCATTGTTAGGAATTAAAGATGTGCACTAAAGACCTGACTGTATTCTAACCAGATCATAATATAATTCAAGACATGGATTCATTCTGTCAAGATCATATAGACCTAGAAGCTCTTTAGATGTGATCCCTTGTCAGAATAGCCATTTTGCTGGATTAAAATTTTTCTATGAAACCTAAATTCACTTATTATATATTATAATACATTTTCAACTTCTTATTTATATAGCCTTATTTCTGATACTCTGTAGTAAATAAGTTTTTCCTCAAATAGTTCTAACTCAAATGTCTAAAATCTGTTTCAAACTAACTTGGATGAGTTTTAGTGATATCTCTCTCTGTGATTATTTTGTTTTTAAATACTATTCCTTAATGTTCCATCTAGGCATAGACAGTCACTCTGAAAACAAATCTTAAATTTCTCTGATTCTATATAAGTTCAAACTATTTCATATAGGGAGATGAGAAGAAAGGGTTAGGCAGAATTTTGAAGATCTCACACATGTAGCCTATTTATGTTATATATGCTACTTTATGAGTATGACAATCAGCAAGATTTTTGTCTTCCTAGTATATTTTCAATTTTCTTGTATAGAACAACTAATTAGCATTTTTAATACACTTATTTTGTGTAAGTTTTCCACATGTGTTTGACAAACAACATATTGGAAAGGAAGTAGATACTGTTTCTATAGACTTAATTAAATGAAGATTTCCACATGGAATATTTCTATTTCATGATTCTGTTCTTCCTTAGTATGTTGCCAAAGCTGATATTGTTCATATTCTGCAACCTAACAGAAACTCTACCTGTGCATTGATCTTTATCTACTATTGGAAGTATACTAAAGTATTAATAATAGAATTAGCTTTGAAATCAGAAAGAAATGGATGGTTACTTTAGTACAGTTTCTTCTTAAAGTATATACAAGATCAACTAACTCATGCATGCATATTAGGTACAGTATAAAGCTTAAATTTTATATAGTAAATATTAAATTATAGAGGAATTTTAATCTAGCAGCATGGCTACTCTAGCAAGGGATCACATCCAAATACATCCTGGATCTGTGTGATTTTTCTAGAATACACAGACATGCCTTTAATCCCAGGAGACAGAAGCAAAGAGATTTCTGAGTTCAAGCATAGGATAAAGCAAGTGTCAGGTAAGGAAAAACTTAGGTCCAGGCATAGTGGTATATGCCTTTAATTCCAGAACTCAAGAGACAGATATGCAAATATAAGTTCAATAAGGAGAATTCAAATCAGTTAGTTTGGTTCACATCTGAGTTAAGGAGTTAAGGGTCAGTGCTGTTGAGTGCAGGCCATCTGCATTTGAGTTCAGTTCTATTCAAGTCAGTCGAAGCAGTTGAGTTCAGTGAGTTAGTGCAGTGGAGTTGAATTCAGTCAGTTGAAGCAGTTAGGTTCCATTGTCATTTCAATGGAGTTGAGTTCTGCAATTCAGTGTAGCTCATAAGAGACAGTTGAAGACAGAGAATGAGATTGAGCCTAAAGTGAATAAACAAATTAATATATAAAAGAATGAAAGAAAGAGGATGATGGAGAAGGGGAGAAAAGGAAAGGAGAATCACTGTAAATTACTGAATTATAATCTCAAAAATAAACAAAAATAATTTAAAGATTAACCCTCAAAAAGCAAACATGGGCTAATTTTAGTAATAATATCTACAATTCATTTCTAAATTTTTAGTAGTTGAGCATTTATGCTATGTATTTTGATCAGAATCACTACCTTTTCTCAAATCTTCCCATATCCTCAACTATTTCTATACCCACCCAAATTTATATACCATTATTTAAAACCCCTCAAGTCCAACTTGTGCTTGCTTGACCCCAACTATTTCAGTGGAGTGTGGTGACCTACCAGTGACTGTATTCTTTTATTTAATTAATCATTTTATTCATTTACATTTACAATGATGTCTCCCTTTCCAGTTACCCCTCTACAGACCCTCAGTCCCATCCCCCTCTTCCCCTCCCTTTGTCTCTATGAGGATGTTCCTCCACCCATTCATCCACTCCCACTTTTCTGCTCTAGCAGCCCCCTATGCTGGGGCATCAAGCCTCCACAGGACCAAGGACATCCTCTCAAAATGATGTCACATAGGCCGTCCTACACTATATATTTATCTGGAGCCATGGATCCCTCCATGTATACTCTTTGGTTGGTGGTTTAGTCCCTAAGAGCTCTGGGTGGTCCAGTTAGTTTATATTGTTCTTCCTATGGGGTGGCAATCCCCTTCTGCTCCTTCAGTCCTTCCCCTAGCTCTTCCATTGGAGTCCCTGGGCTCAGTAGAATGGTTGGATGTGAGTATCTGGATCTGTATTCGTCAAGTATTGGCAGAGCCTCTCAGTGAACAGATATATCAGGCTTCTGTCAGCAAGAGCTTCTTGGTATCAGGAATAGTGTGGGGGTTTGGTGTCTACAAATTGGATGGATGCTTAGGTGAGGCAGTCTCTCTATAACCTTGCCTTCAGTCTCTATTTACAATTTTTGTTCCTGTCCAAATGAAAGAAAGGGACAAATAATGGAAACGCAACGGTACTCTTAAGGAAAATTGACTCCTGGCAACAATTAATTGCCAATAACTACTCAGGAAGGTCTAGAAATTCATGCTTGTCTTCTATCTCCAAAATTTTATGTCTGGTGTTTTGTTTGACTTGAGTTTGTACAACTCTTCTGCATGTTATCACAATCTGAGTTCATATCCATAACTACATTGGTATCCAAAAGGCATTGCCTTCTTATAATAATTCAAGATTTCCAAGTCACTTGTCTTAGAGTTGGTCACACAGGTCCCACAAATACCAAATCATTACAGAAGATAATCAGTGTTTATAGGTTACCCTTCAAAACTTGATGGGAAGATTTTCTTGCTGAAAACACTATTTACTTGAGTTATAGAATGTGGAGAAATCAACTTGACACTTACCTGGAAGCATTATCTCTACTTCCTAGCAATAACAGCAATCAATGATGCTATGCATGCAGACAGAGGATAAAGGTAACCATTAATAAAACCAAATGTTTACTTTCCATGCTACAGTAACTACTGGCTAGGCAAGACATTCTCACCCATGAATACCATGGTATGAATATTATGGAAAGAAACATCTGCCTTCTGTTTGAATATAAATTCTGCCCCAGAAGATGAAACCTATATGCAGTACCATAATCAGACCAAATATTTATGCCTAGACAAGTCATAGCCCCTAGGGGAGAACATATTGTTATTCTTCTAAATTAACAGTATTACATAGACTCCTAATAATTTATTGCCTTACCCACAGATTAATGGATTACTCAACCTTTATCAGAGAAATTTCTATTTACATTAGATTAAAATTAATACAAAAAATTACTGGTCAGGGTGCAGTGAACAAGAGGTTCTGGATTGTATCCCTAATTCTAAAATAATTTATGAAAAGTTTGGGAAAAGCTAGGAACACCAATTACCTGTTTATAACTTTCTAAAGAAAGACATTTATTTTTATTCAAATTTTATTTTTAATATAGTGTGTATAGTTGCATTTGTACATAATTATGTAAGTATGAATGTGATTTATAATGAAAGGGTATCAGATGTCATAAAGCTAGAATTACAGAAGTTGTGTCCTACCCAATATGAGAACTTTTAACTTCCCTCCAGTTCTTCAGGAAAGCATCTAGGATTCTTAACTGCTGAGCCACATCTCCAGTCCCCAAAACTATTTATTGGTGTGACTCTCTTTAAAAACAGCACCATTATGTTTAGATGCATCAAATTTATTTTGTAACATCAAAGAGAGGTTGGATTTATTTTGTGCCAGTATGTCAAGTGAGGATATGTGAATATATGTTCAAGTAACTCAGGAACTTTTTATACAGATACTATACACTTATGTCAAAGTAGAAACAAATGACTTATTTGGGGATAGTTGAATGCACTTCCATGATAACTGCCAGAAGCCAGAACTTTGCAAGTAATTTTGAACTTATTTAGGTAGATAGAGACAGGAGGAAGACAGCTATGTGTTTCGCTGATCTTTCCTTGTTAGTTTCTGCTCTTCCTGAACTGTAGAAAGTCGCAGCCTTCTTGGGCTTTGGGAACATTGTCACTGGAGTACACATTTAATGATTGATTTTCATGTATGCTGATGTATATAAAATCATTTAATACATATTGACTTGGATTTTTCTCTTTAGATCGCCAAGGGAAATAAAAACAATAAATTTTTCATTTACTAGTCCTGATATGAAAAAAGAAAAAAATATGCATTGAAAAAAATATATGAAGAAAAAGGAATATAAATTAGCAATAAATAAGTGCAATAGTAACAAAAGTAACAGCTCAGTCATGATGCTATAAGCAATACTGATGAAATTAGTTATGTCATGAAAAAAGATGTTACAGTAGAAAAGAAATTATTTGTAAGAGGAAGTAGAAAATCAATGTAAATTGAAGATGAGGCAGGGTAATGGGGGTAAATATTAAATTTGGCCTTATAGATTTATGCAAATATCATAATAAAATATGTTATGTATAGTTTGTTTCTAATAAAATAGCAAGAACTATTGTAAATTATTTTTGAGTATTTTACATAAGGCTTCATTTAAAAAAAATCTCTTAAAAAATTCAAAAGGGCTGGGCCTGAGCACTGAGCAGGCGGCAGCTTTGCACCCAACCTCACAAAACACAGATGAAGCGGGGCTACCAGGAGCTCTAACCGAGGCAGTATCTCAGGTAAGAAATCAGCAACACTCGCCCCAAACAGGGAGTAACCAGGACACACAGGGACCCAGGAATTCACTCTTGGTCCAGAGCACTGGTACCTTCCCTGTGGGCTTGAGCACTCAGCAGATCCAGGGAGATAGCTCTGCATCCAATCTCACAGAACCCAGAGGAAGCGGGGCTCTCAGGAGCTCTAAGCCTGGCAGTATCTTAGGTAAGGAGGCAGCAACATTCACACCAAATAAAAAGTAACTGGGACCCACTAAGACCAACTGGGACCCAGTTCACTCCTGGGCTGAAGCACCAGTCCCTTCCTGTTTGGGACCTGAGTACAGAGCAGATTCCAGGAGGCAGCTCTGTACCCAACCTCACAAAACCAAGAGGTGGCAGGGCTCCCAGGAGTTCTAACCTGGGCAGTATCTCCTTTCAGGAGACAGCAATACTCTATCCAAACAGGGAGTAACAGGGATCCACAGGGACCCAGGAATTCACTCCTGGCCCAGAGCATTGGTTCCTTCCAGTTTCCTCCTGAGCACTGAGCAGATTTTGGACCTCAACTCTAACCACAGCAGCAACACCCATCCCAAAAAGTTCTGATACAACCAAGGTAATAGGAAAGACAAGGCACCAGTCAGAGACAGCTTAGGTAGCACCAAGGAAATCCAGATGGCAAAAGGCAAGCCCCAAAACACAAGCATCAGCAACCCAGGGTACTCTGCTTCATCAGAACCTAGTTCTCCCACATTAGAAAGTCCTGAATTACACATATCACCAGGAAAGCAAGAGTCAGATCTAAAATCACTTGTAATGATGATGATAGAAAACTTTAGAAAGAACATAAATAACACTCTCAAAGAAATTGAGGAGAACACAGATAAACAGGTGAAAGCCCTTAAAGAGGAAACATAAAAATCCCTTAAAGAATTACAAAAGAACACAACCAAACAGGTGAAGCAATTGATCAAAATCATCCAGGAAATAAAATTGGAAGTAGATACAATCAAGAAATCACAAAGGGAGACTACCAGGGATATACAAAACGCGGGAAAGAAATCAGAAGCCATAGATGCAAGCAAGTATCACCAACAGAATATGAGAGATAGAAGAGAGAATCTCAGGTGGAGAAAATACCATAGAAAATATTAACACAACTGTCAAAGAAAACACAAAATGCAAAAAGTTCTTAACACAAAACATCCAGGAAATTCAGGACACAATGGGAAGACCAAACCTAAGGATAATAGGTATAGAAGAAAGTGAGGATTCCCATCTTAAAAGGCCAATAAATATCTTCAAAAAATTGTAGAAGAAAACTTCCCTAAACTAAAGAATGAGATGCCCATAATCATACAAGAAGCCTACAGAACACCAAATAGGCTAGATCAGAAAAGAAATACCTCCCGTCACATAATAATCAAAACACAAAATGCACAAAACAAAGAAAGAATTTTAAAAGCAGTAAGGGAAAAAGGCCAAGTAACATATAAAGGCAGACCTATCAGAATTATACTAGACTTCTCACCAGAGAATATAAAAGCTAGAAGATCCTGAACAGATGTCATACAGACCCTAAGAGAACATAAATGACAGCCCAGGATACTATACCCAGCAAAACTCTCAATTACCATAGATGGAGAAACCAGGATATTCCATGACAAAACCAAATTTACACAATATCTTTCCACAAACACTAAAAAGAATAATATCAGGAAAGCATCAATACAAGGAGGGCAATTATACCCCAGAAAGGGCAAGAAAGTAAGCCTCTTCCAACAAATCCAAAAGAAGATAACCACACAAATAATGCCTCCACTGTTAAAAAAATAACAGGGAGCAACAATATCCTGTCCTTAATATCTCTTAACATCAATGAACTCAATTCCCAATAAAAAGCCATAGGCTAACAGGCTGGATACACAAACAGGACCCAGCATTTTGCTGCATAGAGGAAACCCACCTCAGTAACAAAGACAGACATTATCTTAGAGTAAAAGGCTGGAAAACAATTTTTCAAGCAAATGGTCTTAAGAAACAAGCTGGAGTAGTCATTCTAATACAGAATAAAATTAACTTTCAACTTAAAGCTATCAAAAAGGATAAGGAAGGACATTTCATACTAGTCAAAGGAAAAGTCAACCAACATGAACTCTCAATACTGAACATGTATGTGCCAAATACAAGAGCACCCACTTTCATAAAAGAAACCTTACTAAAGTTCAAATCACACATTGAACCTCACACAGTAATAGTGGGAGACTTCAACACCCCACTCTCAGCAATGGACAGATCAAGGAAACAGAAACTAAACAGAGATACAGTGAAACTAACAGAAGTTATGAACCAAATGGACTTAACAGACATTTATAGAACATTTAACCCTAAGACAAAAGAATATATCTTTTTCTTAGCACCTCATGGTACTTTCTCCAAAATAGACCATATAATTGGTCACAAAACAGGCCTCAACAGATACAAAAAAAATCGAAATAATCCCCTGCATCCTATCAGATCACTATGGTCTAAGGCTGATTTTCAATAATGACAAAGACAAGGGAAAGCCCACACTCACATGGAATTTGAACAATACTCTACTCAAAGATAATGTGGTCAGGGAAGAAATAAGGAAAGAAATTGAAGACTTTTTAGAGTTTAATGAAAATAAACACACATCATTCCAAATGAGACACAATGAAAGAGGTGCTAAGAGGAAAACTCATAGCTCTAAGTGCTTACAAAAAGAAACTGGAGATGGCATACATAGCAGTTTGACAATGCACCTGAAAGCTCTAGAACAAAAAGAAGTAAATACATCCAAGAGGAGTAGACGGGAGGAAATAATTAAACTCAGGACTGAAATCAACCAAATAGAAACAAAAAGAATTATACAAAGAATCAATAAAACCAGGAGCTGGTTCTGAGAAAATCAACAAGATAGATAAACCCTTAGCCAGACTAATCAGAGGGCAGAGAGACAGTATTCAAATTAATGAAATTAGAACTGAAAAGGGGGACATTACAACAGAAACCAAGGAAATCCAAAAAGTCATCAGACCCTACTACAAAAGATTATACTCAACAAAATTGGAAAATCTGGATGAAATGGACAATTTTCTAGACAAATACCAGTTACCAATGTTAAATCAGGAGCAGATAAACCATCTAAACAGTCCCATAACCCTGAAAATAGAAGCAGTCATTAAAAGTCTACCCACCCCAAAAAAGTCCGGGACCCGATGGTTTCAGTGCAGAATTCTATCAGACCTTCAAGGAAGACCTAATACCAATTCTTTTCAAACTATTCCACAAAGTAGAAACAGAAGGAACACTACCCAATTCATTCTATGATGCCACAGTCACGCTCATACCTAAGCGGCACAAAGACCCAACAAAGAAAGAAAACTTCAGACCAATCTCCCTAATGAATATTGATGCAAAAATACTTAATAAAAGTCTCACCAACAGAATCCAAGAACACATCAAAACAATCATCCATCATGATCAAGTAGGCTTTACCCCAGGAATGCAGGGTTGGTTCAATATACAGACGTCCATCAATGTAATCCACTATATAAACAAACTCAAAGAAAAAAACCACATGATCATCTCACTAGATGCTGAAAAAGCATTTGACAAAATTCAGCACTCCTTCATGATAAAAGTATTGGAAAGATCAGAAATTCAAGATCCATATCTAAACATTGTGAAAGCAATATATAGAAATTCAGTCTTCAATATCAAATTAAATGGAGAGAAACTTGAAGCAATTCCACTAAATTCAGGGACTAGACAAGGCTGCCAAAAGTCCCCTTACCTATTCAACATAGTACTGGAAGTTCTAGCCAAAGCAATTAGGCAACAAAAGGAGGTCAAAGGGATACAAATTGGAAAGGAAGAAGTCAAAATTTCACTATTTGCAGATGATATAATAGTATAATTAAGTGACCCCAAAACTTCCACCAGAGAACTCCTAAACCTGATAACTTTAGTAAAGTGGCTGGATATAAAATTAATTCAAACAAATCAGTAGCCTTCCTCTACTCAAAAGATAAACTGGCTGAGAAAGAAATTAGGGAAGTGACACTGTTCACTATAGTCACAAATAATATAAAATACCTTGGTGTGAATCTAACCAAGAAAGTAAAAGACGTGTTTGACAAAAACTTCAAGCCCCTGAAGAAAGAAATCGAAACAGATCTCAGAAGATGGAAAGATCTCCTACGATCATGGATTGGCAGTATTAATATAGTAAAAATGGCCATCTTGCAGAAAGCAATCTACAGATTTATTGCAAGCCCTGTCAAAATTCCTACTCATTTCTTCACAGAGATAGAAAGAGCATTCTTAAAATTCATTTGGAATAACAAAAAACCCATGATAGAGAAAACTACTCTCAACAATAAAAGAACTTCTGGGGAAATCACTATCCCTGATTTCAAGCTATACTACAAAGCAATAGTGTTAAAAACTGCATGGTACTGGAACAGAGACAAGCAGAAAAATCATTGGAATAGAATTGAAGGCCCAGAAATGAACCCACACACCTATGGTCACTTGATCTTCAACAAAGGAGCTAAAACCATCCATTAAAGACCTCCACATAAAACCAGCTACACTGAAACTAATAGAAGAGAAAATGGGGAAAAGCCTTGAACACATGGGCACAGGGGAAAAATTCCTGAACAGAACACCAATGGCTTACGATCCAAGTTCAAGAATTGACAAATGGGACCTCACAGAACTGCAAAGCTTCTGTAAAGCAAAGGACACCATCAGTAGGACAAAGCAGCAACCAACAGATTGGGAAAAGATCTTTACCAATCCTACATCTGATAGAGGGCTAATATCCAAGGTATACAAAGAACTGAAGAAATTAGACTCTAGACTATCAAATAACCTTCTTAAAAATGGGGTACAGAGCTGAACAAAGAATTCTCAACTGAGGAATCTCGAATGGTTGAGAAGCACCTAAAGAAGTGTTCAACATCCCTAGTCAACAGGGAAATGCAAATGAAAACAACACTGAGATTCTACCTCACACCAGTCAGAATGGCCAAGATTGAAAACACAGGTGACAGCAGATGCTGTCGAGGGTGTAGAGAAAGAGGAACACTCCTCCGTTGTTGGTGGGATTGTAAGCTGGTACAACCACTATGGAAATCAGTCTGGCGGTACCTCAGAAAATTGAACATAGTATTACCTGAGGACCCAGCTATACCACGCCTGGGCATATACCTAAAATATGTTTCAAAATACAACAGTGACACATGCTCCACTATGTTCATAGCAGCCTTATTTATAATAGCCAGAAGTTGGAAAGAGCTCAGATGTCCTTCAACAGAGTAATGAATACAGAAAATGTGGTATTTTTACACAATAGAGTGCTACTCAGCTATTAAAAACAATGAGTTCATGAAATTCTTAGGCAAATGGATGGAGCTTGAGAATATCATCTTGAGTGAGATAACCCAATCACAAAAGACCATACATGGCATGCACTCACTGATAAGTGGATATTAGACCAAAAGCTCACAATACCTAAGACACAATGCATAGACCACATGAAACTCAAGAGGAAGAAGGAAGACCAAAGTGTGGGTGCTTTGGTTTTTTCTTTTTAGAAGGAGCAGCAAAATACTCAACCAGAGTTCCCAGGGTCTAAACCTCCAGCCTGAGAACAGAAAGAGAGGGACTCATAGCTCTACTTGTATAGGTAACTGAGGTTGGCCTCATTAGGCATCAGTGGAAGTAGAGGGCCATGGTCCCCGAAAGTTTGGATCCCTAGTGTTGGGGGATGTGAGAGCAGGGAGGTGGGATTGGAAGAATGGTGGGAGCATACCCTCATAAAAATTGGAAGAGGGGGTATGGGATAAGGGGTTTTGGGGGGAGAAAAGAAGAAGAAATAACAGTGAAAGGTAAATACATAAAATATCCAAAATATTAAGCTAATATCTTAGCTTATTGGCTAAGATCTTATTCTCTTCATAAAAGAATTTATGTCTCTGTTTAATATTCTCAAGAGAGATGCAAATCCTAATTTCCCTCAACAATTAATTGACAAAAGAGGTATAATTTTACAAAAAGTAGAAGAAGCTTTCATTAATTGATATATTATATATAGATTGATTAATTGTTGGCTATTTTATAATAGTCCTTTGATAAAAGAGATTATCAATAAAGAATTATATTTTTTTAAATAGTGTCTTCGTGACACTCTGAGGGTGGAAGGAGCATGCCTTGTTTACTCCTAACTTTCTAAAACTGAAAGCTCACAGCAAATCTGCTGCTGATTGCCTCTCGCATTGCTGAGACCAATAAAAACTATGCCACAACTATGTGGAAGGACCCTCTTACCATTAAATGGAATGGCCAGGACCCAGTTCCTTTGTGGGTCTGAGGATTCATATGTCTGCTTGATACCACAGAAGGCACAGCTAAATGGCTGCCAAAAAGATTAATGAATTAAATAGATACCCCCACAAAACAAGGTCCAATTATAAATAAGATGAATAACAACTGACATCCAAGGAAAAGAAATTTCCCCGAGCATTCCCTTCTTTTTTCCTTTCTAGGTAAAAAGTAATCACCTGTGATGTCTGCTGTTAGGAGTTCTAATCCTGATGCTGGCCTCTGGACTTATACTACTCAGACCTCCGATGGGCCTTTGACAAGGACATCAAATAGCTATAGATTGACATCACTAATCTGAAGAAATCCTTCATTTTGCTGTCTGATGTGATCCCCTAAAATTGCAAAGGACTTTATTGAACTTGATTTTCTCTTTTACAATAGAAAAGACTGTTAGACTGTGTACAGCCCTTAAAGAAGAATGCTGCTGTTACATAGACAAAACAGGAATGATTAAAGAGAGCATGAAAAAGGCCAGAGAAAATCTTGAGAAAAGACAGAGAGAGAAATAGAAAGATGAGAGCTTGTACAAGAATTTTTCTTCAACCTCTCCATGATTGTTAACCCTATTTTCTTCCATCTTGGGACCATTAATTGGGTTATTTTTGCTTATTTCCTTTGGTCCCTGGGCCTTAAATAGGCTGACTAACTTTGTGAAACAACAGATAGATAATCTGATAGCAAAAACTATTCAGATACATTATCATAAGTTAGTTATGGAGGACCACAAGACTCTATATGAGGTTGTTACACTATCCAGGGTGTTCCCAAGTCCCATCTTCACCCAATCTAAAAGAGAGAACTTCTGCCCCTAGACCAAACAGAGAGGGGCCACCCAGAACCCCCTCTGTCTGGCGATCTGAATTCTTGCTTAGGCTGCGAGGCTAATCACTGCAAGGGAATATAAATAAAAGTTAAAAATATGTTTTTATTTTAAAAATATGTTTCTGGGTTTCCTGAGGGACAAGCCTGACTGCATAGGGGTTGATGTCAAAAGTATCCCCTCTCCAGGAAAAAGACATCGGGATGGGTATGGCCCTCATGCCTCACTGGACAAGGACAGAAGGACTGGAGCCATTACAAGGTCCCCTTTAATTACTGGAGGTCAGGCCTCTATTCCCGCCTTTGCAAGATTAGAATCGCCACAGTCCTTCTATACTTGGAGAAGGTAGGAGATGTCAGGGGCAGCTCTGCTTAAACACTGAAGGCCTAAAACTAGTCATAAGCCTAAAATCAGCAATAGGCCTGACATACATGCCTGCTAGCACAAAGTCTTGAGTCTCTATGGAAAAACACTGAAACAGATGGCTATAAACTGCTGTAAACAGACAGCTTTTGTGGAAACATATCAGCCTGAGTAGTCATAGACATTGTAAATAGGTAGCCTTGGCGAATAGTATCAAATTAGATAAGGACAAGTGAATCATAGGCAGAGTCATAGTGACATGACCCCTGAACCTTCATCCAGCTGATAGCCTGTTCTGAAAAATATCTTTACTACCCCTGAAAACCTATGCTCCTGTGTCATCCCTTTCTTCACATCCTGCATTTGTGTGTTTATAACCCCTGTGTTAAAAGTATAAATTATGATTTGATAAAAAAAAAAAAGAACAATACACTATGTGGTTCACAGCAAGCAAAAAAAAAAAAAAAACTTAGAATGTCTATTGTCACCATTAGTAATACATTTGTCATACATTGGAGCACAAGTGTTATCTTTATAAAATTCTGTTCACATAAGTCATGCTGCTATTTACCTATATTTGCTTAACCTAAACTAAAATGTTAACAACTCTTGCTGGTATTTGTAATTCTGTGTTATGATGTCAGATATTTTCTTTATGATTTTCTAATTTATATTTTCTTTTGTCTATTAATAAAAGATTTAAAAAATTCAGAAGGATTGTAAAAAGTATACTATAAATGTATTTTCATATGACAGGATTAGTCATAATTAATATGCTTTCTTTATATGAAAGTATGTATATTGCTATTGTTTTCTTACTGTATTAGTCTAATTAAATAGCAATTGTATAGGTTTAAAAAATATCGCCTTGCTTGTTCTTTGACTATTTGTGTTTATTGTCTTGCTTGTTCCTTGACTATTTGCATCTATTGTATTGCTAGTTCCTTAACTTATAACTGACCTTAATACTTGCTTGTAAATAAAAGGTATAAAAGCAAAAAGGAGTAGGGGGATAGAATAGGGGATTTCTTGGGGGTAGAAGGGGAAAAGGGATATCATATGAAATGTAAATAAATACAATATCCAATAAAAAATAAAAATAATAAAAATAGTAAAATATATTCAACCCATTTTTCAAGACGACTTTGATAGTCTTTGTACAATACTGCTAGACACATTTTTCACAAGCTCATCATGTTCACAGGCTAATCCATCCTTGTTCTTTCCTTTATTCCTTCCTCCATCTTTCCTTCCTTTTCTCCTTCCTTCCTTTCTTCCTTCCTTCCTTCCTTCCTCTTTTCCTTCCTTCTTTCCTTCCTTCCCTCCACCCTTCCTTCTTTCCTTCCTTCTTGTCTCTACTCCTTTCAAAAATCAGTGCAAAATGTACTCCTTTGCTGTACCATATAGACTTGAGTATAATGCTTATCAGGCATTCAGTGTGCTCATATTCTATTGGCAGAGATGAACTAGAAAATGAGATTTTCAGATTTAAAACTCATGAGATCATTGGACTGTAAAGTGAAACTGAGAAATATCATCTTGTCAGGTAAATGTCTCCAGAAAGAACATGTAGTAACATAACAACATTAAGAAAAAGTTTTAAAATAATGTTCAGAGAGGAGAAAGGAAGAAAACCATGTTTTTTTTTTTTTTCTCTACGGAGTGGAAATGGGGAAAGGGGATGGCATCTGAAATGTGGGAAACTGAGAAGGGGAATAACATTTGACATGTAAATAAATAAAATAAATATAAAACAAAATGATTTTGAAAGATCAATGTAGAATAATCATGGGTGTGTATGTCTTGAACATCTTGATTGCAAAGAGTTTAGAAATGTCTCAAATTTCATTTTTAAAATGAAAATGCTTAAGTGATACTGAAAAGATGGAATAAATTATGATTTTTGTACAATTCTCCAAGACGTTTACTTAGCTGAAACCAGTATAAAATCTGAAAATAGACAGACATGCAATGACATTTTCTTCAGTCATTCCTAATCTCATGGTTCCTTAAATTTAATGTTTTATAACATTTCATTAGGAAATTCTATGCATTATTAATACACACATGTGCCTAAGAGATGAAAAGTTTGTAATTATTTATCTTTTCAAAACATAAGAGCTTCACAGTGGGCTTGTTGCAGCTATAGTATTTTATCTCTGAATTCTTCTTCAAACATTCTAGGGCTGTGACAGAAATTTGTATTTGAACAGAAAAGCTGTCAAGAAGGTGCTGTGGTACTATCCATCACATTTTTAATCCTGACCATAGTTAGATGCTAGGGAGTCTGGCTGTCCAAGACACTAAACAAAGATTGAAATTATGCCTTCTGTTCTTGCACATCAAAGTAGCACCATTATACCAAATTCAATAGACCTGTATTACACTCTATTAATTTCCTATTAGTTCTTAGCTTTGCAAAATCTAACTGTGGTGTCACTGTGGTTTAGGCATGCAACCTTGATTCCAACATCAAAAAAATGAAACCTGTCACTTCTAATAATTTTACAGGAGATTCTACAAATGTAAATCCTTTTTCATCTTGTCATCCTTTCATGTCTTTAATGAGTTTGCTCACTAACAGTGTAGAATCTTAATTTAACTCTCAGAAATATTAGCAGCTATTATAATTGAGCATCTCCAGGAGTATACTAATTACAGTGTGGTAAGAAATAATTTATAATGTCTGAAACATTTCTTTTTTTAAAACTGGCATCTGCATTTAGCTACATATAAGAAAGAAAACAATGGACTTAAGATTCCTAAACAAATTTTATATTTTGAGAGAAATCATTATCTACCCTAATTGGATGGTCTACCTATTTAACTGCACCATTTGCCTTTTAAAAACTACACATATTGACATTAAGAAAGCAAATCACTGTCAGGCACAAAAGTATAAGATTCTGAACTGAGCACTCATGAGAGTGAGGCAGGAGGACTTTATGTATGAAAAGAATCTACAGTGCATGATAAATTTTAATTTAAGGTCAGCATTTGCTATAAAATAGGATCCTGTTTCAACTATGTTAAGTAAATTATGCAGAGGTTACTATGTTAAAACTATATGACAAATGAAACTTTACTTTTGGATGTAAGAGGCTTGACAAATATTTTATATGGAATATCAGAGTATTTTCTCAAAGAAACTTATATCTATATACTTTAGCTTTATAATCCAAACTTTAAATCTAATAAAAATCTCTTAAACTACTAATCCTATCTCTACCCTTTTATCTCTAATAGTAGATATTAATTTGTTAATACCAGACTCCAAAACATCAAGATAAAAATTGCACTTGCTATTTTGTTTTCAGATAAACTTTATTTTGAAAAAAAATAAGCAACAAATTTTACACTTAATACAATAATTATTTTATTATTTATTTGTTATTAATCTAAAGTATAATTGTGTGCCACATGTAACATGTGGCATGTAACACTGACAGAAACCAGAAGGAAGTATCAGACCTTTCAAAACTGGAATTACAGTTAGTTGTGAACCACTGTGTGTGTGCTCAAAATTGAACTCTGGTCTTCTGCCAGGAAAAAATATCTTAACTGATGAGTAATCACTGTGAACCTTAGAGTCATAATTTTAAAAGTTTTTATTTTGTAAATGGAGTGAGTTTGATAGTGGTACTGATATTTTTTTTCAATTCGTTAAAGATGAATGATTATTTACTGACAATATTACAAAATTTGCTGTTGTAGAATGAGATAAAGTGATCATTTCAGTGAGAATCTTAGTTTTGAGAGATCTGAAGATATTTGGCTTGAAAACTGTCAAAATACAAATAACTTCCACCAGGAAAATAAACTATTTCAGCATTTCAAGTCTCCATAGTCGTAAATAGCAGAGAATCCCAACTGCTTGAAGCAACTTTCCCAAGACACAAGGACTTTTCTCCAATGTACTTTTAACATATAGTGATGTATTCATTTCATTCATTTCTATGTGTTACTTAAATAAGCAATCTGAGTTTCTGAAAATTTGTAATTATGTTTTATTACCTGCGAAGGTAGCTTTATTTCAGTATAAATCATGACATGTATTACTTTAAGTACAATAAAATATTTTTCACTACTCAATATGAATTTTAATTTTTGTCAACATAAAACTTTATTATTTATATTCCTTAACTTTTAATTTAAAAAGAGTAAACCACCAAGTATCAATTGATCATTTTTGTGTCTTGTAATGATTATATACATAAATAAATGTTAATTTAATTCTTACAACAGCCATGGCATGTAAGGAAATAGATATATAAAATAGTCACTTTAATGAAGACTATACAAATTGTATGTGTTATAACCATTGAATCTTTGTGTCAGCTGTAGATCCTACAAAAAACAAAAGAATGATCAATATTTTTTAAGTTATATCTTTTATTTTATAGGTTGAACAATACTGGATATTCATAGCTTTAATGAATACACTTGTGAAACTGTCAGATTATTTATTTGATACATAATAATTTAATAATGGCAGTCAAATTTGTTTCAAGACTTAGTTCCATTTCTACAATAACTTAATGTATTTTAGCAAACGTATTAACAATTTGCCAGAGAACATTTGCTCTCTTCTGATTTTTGAATAATGGATTCAAGTCTAGTTAAGTGGCATTCACTTATATTACATGGTAAAGAAAGAAATTATGTTAAATCACGTTTGTCTTTCACAAGAATCCTATTCATAAGCATCCTTTAATTTTAAAAATAGTAATATATTAGTCAAGTATAACCTGTATAGAACTTAAGTAAAAACATCAAACTTACATAATTAATGTTAGTAAAGAATCTGTTGCAGAACCGAATTTAAGTGATGTTTTCTTCTTGGGTTTTATTATATATCGTATTTTATAGCATGTAATATTATGAATAATGGCATGGGAGTAAAATTGTTCAGTAAAATGAGGTATTATAGCATTGATTAAAGTTTTTTCTTGAATATTTTCATACATATTATATTCATTTGATATATAATATTTTTAAAATGTATGTTTAACATTAGTTGGACCAACTCATACTGTTTTTCTTTTTTTCCTTTTTCTTGACTGTTTCTTTTCTTTTCTTTCTTTTTATATTTTATTTACATTTCAGATGCCATTTCCTTTCCCATTTCTCCTCCCTAGAGAAAACCCCTATTCCATGCCCCCTTTCCTTTTTGCTTTTTTACATTTTTTTAAATGTCAGTCAAAGGATTTATAAGTTTGATAACGCTTAATTAGAAGTGTGAGCCAATGCCCAAACTAGATATATAAACTGCCTTTGACTGGTGGAGACACGTGAACATCTGCCTCCATTCCCCGCCTCTTTCTCTCTCTCATCACCTTGCTTCTCCTCTCCTTCATCTTCTCCGCTCTTTATACCATAATATTTAAGATTGCTATTTTAGATTGCTATGTAGTTTCAGTGGTAAGAGTCAGGAATTAAAGCAGTGTATATAATAGTTTGATGATTGAGAACAGCAGTAAAAAAAATATATTTCATGAGAAAATAGAACTAAGAATATGAATATCTGTTAGAATTAGAGAAATTGAGTAGAGGATGAAATGCCACAAGACATTGCAAACTGTATAAATAGTTTAACATATAGTTCTCATGAAAATGGGTGTTTCATGCATACATCCGTGAGTTTCTGGGTCATGTTTTCCATTGTATGTAGCCAGATGGGAAAAATTACCATTTAGAAAACAAAATGTCTCCTTTGCTGCTATATTTGAGTGGAAAATGCTCACTTATTCAATGGTGAATATAACTTGTCTACCACTTAGAAAAAAATACTCATAATCTATTTCAAAAGCCTTTTTAGGTGAGAAGCTAGAAACCAGAACACCAAATCATTTGATCTTGTCTCCTGAGGGAGTAGAAGAGATTTTGAGTTCATGTAGCCATATGTAAGGAGGATTTTATGCCACCAAAGTAGACACAAGTTTACTGGTTTAAAAGATGAGAAAAAAGGAAACTTGAAATAATGTCAAACTATGGAAAAAATATACACATTGAAAAACAGTGATAGGATTGAGACAGAAAAAAATGTGGTAACATACTATATAATGACAAGTTTTTTCCACTGGACCACTATATTTCCTAACATTTTTAGTATGATTCTGATACAGGTAGAATTATTTGTATGTAGTGTTTTATAGGAAATAAATAAATAATAAAATGTTAAGTAGTTCTCAGGAAAGCTGTTTACCTTCCAGATACCAGCATATTAACAAATCTTTAGATACTGTAATTAATATTTCAATTCAGCTACTATATAGACACTAGAATGTTAAAGAAGGAGTGAATCTAGAACTGGAAGATTATTGAACATGCATTATTAATTAAAAACATATTAGGAATAAATATGGAAACTATATGTCGCAAAACATAGTGGTCTTATTAAGATTCATCTGCATTCTGCATTTTATTTTCCAGATTATAGGTATCAATATCAGAAATCATGGAAAAATTTAATATGATGCATAACATATTTTACTAACTACAACACCATTAAGAAGAGAAACATATTAAAACATATTTTCATATAATGGAAAGCTTATGAAGTATTTGGAGAATTTCTTAGCATGTATTGTCAAAAATATATATCCATAGAAATATCCTCAGTTGGAAGCTTAAAATCATTTTCTATTAAGGTGAATGTGTTATTCAATAATACTTTAATGGTTGTAGGATAAATGTTATGCAGCTGCCAGCATATTTTTATTGTGTACAAAGGAATTGCACAAATGATGGTCCATAATATTATGAAGGTTGTTATGCCCATATTATCTGAGTCATCTCATTTTAGAAATCTGATAAAGGAGACAATAACTTCAAAATGTTGACTATATATTACTATAAAGTCAAAAAAATAGATCCTGTTTATGGTGTGCTCAAATTATGGGTCCCTAAGTAAGAATATTAGAACAGATTTCTATTACATTTTCTAACTGCAAAATAATCACTGCTTGAGGGAAATGTTGTACTTGCATTTTATATTTCATACTATCACCACTCAAATAAATCACAGAAGTCTATGATGTGGAATCTTCAGATATTTCCTCCACATTGCTATACACACATACATACATACATACACACACACATACACACACACACACACACACACACACATATATATATACGTATATATATGTACATATATATGTATGTATGTATATATATATATATATATATATATATATATATATATATATATATGCATGAACAAAGATATATGAGACAGAGAGACAGAAAGAGAGATTTGATTTGTTTGGGCAATGACTTCAATAGTATACACTTTTATTAACTAATTATTTATGAAATAAACAATCAATCACAGAAGAATAAACTTATGGAAATAAATAAATTGTACATACTTAGCCACATTTTAAAATTGAATTTATTTAATAACATGCAGAATTTTTATTTATAATGTATTATATTTCAAAAGTGGATATTTGTTTGAAATTATTATTAAAATAATTTGTCCTTCCAATGTATTATATTTCAAAATGGATATTGATTTGAATGTATTTAAAAAGCAAAATTTATACTTCTAATGAAGTACACGTAAGACTCAAGCCCATTGGAAAACATGTATTTTGAATGTAATACATAACAGTAATAATATTAAAGTTATTCAGTAGAAATAACAATAATTTTGTGATTGTAGCTATGACAATATGTTACTATATTAAAAGCTCTATATTAGGAAGATTGAGAACCAATGAACTAGAAGCTTCACATTGAGTAACTAGCATTTATGACTCTGGAAAGTATGTTGCAGGCTACAGGAAAGGGAAACTCATCATTAGTATCACCCAGGTACAAACCTTTTACCATACAACAGTGACTAGTCTATAACATATACTGTTGTAGTAGTGATATAGTATTATGGAAACAGCCTGTGATTTTCTTGGCTAGATTCACAGCCAATTCTATATGATTAAAGCCCTACCCAACACTGCTAATCTTACCAAGAACAGTCAAATCATGGGACATAGGAGAATTTCTACTACTATTAAATTTCTAAAGGTATTGAGCCTTCACAGGACCAAGAGCCTCTCCTCCCATTGATGCCCTATAAGGCCATTCTCTGATAAGTATGTGTCTGGAGCCATGGGTCCCTCCATGTGTACTCCTTGATTGGTGGTTTAGTCCCTGGGAGCTCTGGAGGGTCTGGTTGGTTGATATTGTTGTTTTTCCTATGAAGTTGCAAACACCTTCAGCTCCTTCAGTGCTTTCTCAAAAATCTCCATTGGGGACCTTGTGCTCAGTCCAATGGTGGACTGCAGGCATCCACCTCTGTATTAATCAGGCTCTGGCAGAACCTCTCAAGAGACAGCTATCTCAATTCTTGGCATCAGCAATAGTGTCTGGGTTTGTTGTATGTATATGGGATGGATAGCCTGGTGGAGCAGTCTCTGGATGATCTTTCCTTCAGTCTCTGCTCCACACTTTGTCTCCATATTTCCTACCTTGACTATTTTGTTTGCCCTTCTAAGAAGCACTGAAGCACCCACACTTTGATCTTCCTTCTTCTTGAGCTTCATGTGTTCTGTGAGTTGCACGTTGGGTATTCCGAGATTTTGGGTTTATCAGTGAGTGCATACCATCTGTGTTCTTTTGTGATTGGGTTACCTCACTCAGGATAATATTTTCTAGTTCCATCCATTTACCTAAGAATTTCATGAATTCATTGGTTTTTTTTTGTTTGTTTGTTTGTTTTGTTTTTATTTTGTTTTTTTTTTGTTTTGTTTTGTTTTTTGTTTTTCGAGACAGGGTTTCTCTGTATATCCCTGGCTGTCCTGGGACTCACTCTGTAGACCAGGCTGGCCTCAAACTCAGAAATCCACCTGCCTCTGCCTCCCAAGTGCTGGGATTAAAGGCGTGTACCACCACTGCCTGGCACATTCATTGTTTTTAATAGCTGAATAATACTCCATTTTGTACATGTAGCACATTTTTTTTTTTACCCATTCCTCTGTTGAAGCACATCTGGTTTGTTTTCAGCTTCAGGCTACTATAAATAAGAGTGCTATGAACATAGTGGAGCATGTGACCTTGTTATATGTTGGAGCATTTTTGGGTTTATGCCCAGAAATGGTATAGCTGTGTCCTCAGGTAATACATTGTCCAATTTTCTGAGGTACCCCAGACTGATTTCCAGAGTGGTTGTACCAGCTTACAATTCCACCAACAATGTAGGAGTGTTTCTGTTTTTCCACACCCTTGCCAGCATCTGCTGTCACCTGAGATTTTGATCCTAGAGATTCTGATTGGTGTGAGGTAGAATCTTAAGGTTATTTTAATTTGCATTTCCCTGATGGTTAAAGATTTTGAACATTTCATGTGTACTCTTTGGTTGGTGGTTTAGTCAATTCTTATCTTCAAGGCTCAAAAATAGAATCCATGCACAAGAGGAGGGAGAAAGAGGGAAAGCCATAGAGGGTGAATGACTGTAAGAAAAAGTGAGTCTTCCAGACATGATGGGAACAGCATACATAGGTACTCAGAGGGAGCACGATGCACAAGTGCTGCATAAATTCAAACTAGACAAAAATTCCATGATGCAGAAGTATAAGTAAACACAAAGTCCCATTGCTAATTAAGAAATTTTATAAAATTAATACCTTTTAGAAAAGAGAAAATAAAATTTCTCCAACGGAGTGACAGTGGGTATATTAACCACATTACAAGGAATGCCCTATGTCCAGAAGCAGTAGACCAACACAAAACTGTTTTGTGTGTGTGTGTGTATTTGTGTGTATATGTGTGTGTGATGTATAAGTGTACTTTTCTTTGTTTGATTATTTTTATTGTTTTGTTGTTTCGTTATTTTTGGATGGGGGATTTTTGAGAGAAAGAACATGAATTTATGTGGGGAAGGAGTGATATTTATCTGGGAAGGACTATGGGAGGAAAAAGTATATGATTAAAATATACTGCACAAAATGAAAATTTTAAATAAAAATATTTTCTTTGAAAATCTATTCTAACATAATTGATAATAATCCCAAATAAAAAATATAAATGTGTAAAAAAATATAGATGAGCTCAGAATACTTAGAAATTATTTTATAGAAATTATGGAATATTATATACTGCTTAAAATATTTATGTACAATGTAAAACTTTGGGATGATTAAAACATATTAATTCAAACATTATAATAATTTATTAATTAAGTTTTATGTGCTAGTTTTTATTGAGTATATGGTTATTTATAAAATCAGTTGTAAGTATAATACTTTGTCTCATTCTATTACACGATTACTGATATTGAAAGAATCAACTCCCCAAATTTATGTAGGAGTCAGGACCCTTTCACAACTATTCAGCCTTTCACTAACATTTCTAACATAAAATATGGTGGTGTCACTCCACTAAAGTTTAGTCTTCATTTACTTCTCATTGCCTATGGAAAAATATTGACTTATTAATGTGACCTTTCATAGCCCACTACTCAGCCCCATTCAAGTACTTCTAATATCCTTCTGAGACTTGCTGTTCTCACTTATAGGACTGCCACAAGAATATTTTCATAACACCATCTTATTCAACAAGGCTCTATCATTCCCTGTGATTCATTAATCAAATCATCTACCCTGATATTTTTGAGTATCAAGAAAGAGGTTATAATTTAAGAGTTAATTGATGATATTCACAATTATAACTATAATCACCAATATTTATATTGATTGATTGCTTCATGCATAGTACTATTGCAGGAAACAACGTTTAAAGTAAAACTATTACCTAGTTACAAATTAATGCTTTCATGTTACTATCTCACTGCACATATATACAGCAACTATAACATATATGTATATACATACACACACGCATATATATATATACATATTTGTAATAATAAGACAAAACATTGTATAATGATTAACTCACATGTTTTAATTATTTAATTTTGAAAATTAAAAATATTAATTTTAAGAGACAGGAGCCTAGAATAACTGTGCTTTGAGAACCTCCACCCAGCAGCCTAACTAAACAGATACAGACTCAGTGCCTTAAATTAGACAGAGCTCAGGGAGTCTTCTGGAAGTGTAGGGGAAATGATTTAGGAACCCAAAGGGATAGAAACTCCACAGGAAGACCAACAGAATCAACTAACCTGGACCCTTGTAACTAAATCACAGAGACTAAATTGCCAAAGAGCATACAAGAGATGGACATAAGTACTCCACACATATGTAACACATGTTGAGCTTGGTCTTCATGTGGGTCCCCCAATAACTGGAGCAACAGTTTATCCTGACTCTGTTGTCTGCATTTGAATCCTCTTCCCTTAACTGGGTAGTTATTCCTGGTCTCAGTGGGAAAGGATGTACCTAGTCCTGCAGTGAATTGAGGTGCCAGGATCCATTTTTGTAATAAAAACAACACCAACTATCCCTTAAATTCTTACCAAAATGATTCTATGCTCAAAGCCTTTCCATGAGGCAATGATTGTTGCTTAGGTATAGCCAATCATTTGGATAAGGACTGTAAGAATCTAAAATACCCTTGCTTTTCTAGTCCCTGCCAATAAATTGTCATTTGTATGAACACCCCAGGAGAAAGAGGTTCCCTATGCCAACATTCTCCTGGGTGCAGTGGACTGACCTGTGAAACTGCCATTAATTCCTTGAGGGAATGCATGCCAACATGGATCGCCTGCCATAAAGACTCTGAGTACTTTGTGTGTATCTTCTAGAAAGTTCTGTCAGACAGATCACAATGAGTGCACTTAGAGTTTTTGCCACAAGTGAGTTGTCTGCCAGAAAAGAATTAATGCCTATTCCTGCTTCGGTGTGTCTGGATACCAAGGCAGGCATTGTGACCTGAAAGTGGATGAATAAATGTCTTTCTGATTCCAGAATGAATGAGGCAGTGTGCCCCAATGAGATAGGAAGATACATGTGACTCCATTATCAAGGGTATCCTGGTGTGAACTGTAAGTTAGAAATTGATGAATGTGGATCCCAGCCGTGCCTAGATGGTGCCATGTGTCAGGATGCTCTTGGGGCTTACTTCTGTGACTAAATATCTGGACTCCTTGGAGACCATTGTGAACTCAACTTTGCAGAATGTGCATGTCAGACATGTCTTCAAGGATGTCGATGTGTGGGTGGAGAAAACAAAAACTACTGTGTCTGCATGTGAAGACTCCAATGACAGTAATATTTGTCACTGTTGGCCTGGATACACAGGTGCCCTGTGTGAGACAGACATAATGAATACAGTAGCAAACCCTGCCAATTTGCGGGGGGTGGGTTGCCAAACTGTACTTAAAATATATAAAAGAATATATTGCTAGCCAGGCTTATTCCTTCAACTACCTTACAGCCTCAGGTTATGTTTACATCTGTCAGAATAAAATATGCTAGGATTCACAGTCTAGCATAACTGTCCTCTGAGATACTCTACCCAGCAGTTGACCTAAAAAGTTGTAGGGACCCACAGCAAAACATTAAACCAAGCTATTAAATCTTGTGGGAGAGTTGTGGGATGGACTGCAGAATCTGGAAAGGATAGGAACTCCAGAGGAAGATGAACAATGTCAAATAACCTGGATATTTGAGAGTTCCCAGAGACTGAACCATTAAGAACATACAAGTGCTGGAACTGGGCCCTTGTATATAATGTATCAAATGTACAGTTTGGTCTTCATGAGGGTCCCTCAACAACTATAGCATGGGTCTTAGCCTCTGTTGCCTGCTTGCTAATACTTTTCCTCTAATTGGACTTCCTTGTCTAGCCTCAGTGGTAGAGGATGTACTTAGTTCTGCCGTGATTTGAGGTATCAGAGTGGGTTGGTTCCCTGGGAGGGACCTCCCCATTCTCAGAGTTGAAGAGGGGATGGGTGGAGGTCTTGTGTATGTGGGAGATTTGGACTGGGATAACAGTAGGAGGGCTGCAAACAAGATATAAAGTGAATAAATTTAAAAAAATAGATATTTATTTTTATAAATACCTTTATATAGTGTCACTCTCAATATTTTTAAACATCAAAGATTAGAGATGAATTATACAAAGTCTAATTATAGCCATTTAACAAGTTTTACTGTTTTCTTGATATTGGATATGTGTTATACAGAGATAAATGCTTCTGGGAACATATTGAATATTAGACTTTAGCATTTGTAGAACAAATTCCTGTGCCTCACATCCTCATGAATAAGAAAGGTCTTGCCTCAATTATCTTGATCATGAGCAGTTGATGAACTTACGTGATGAATTCCCATGGTAAAAAAGACAGTCATATAATTTTTGTGGAAAAAAAAACAATATTATAGAAGTCACCTTTTGTAATTTTAGAAATTTCTACAGAAAAAGTTATGGTTTAGCCCTAAAGTGCAATAATATTGCAGAAATAAAGGTTACAGTAATTGTCAATTAAACTTTGAAAATAGTTATGAGATAAAGCAGAGGAAACAATTACCTTCACAAAATAGTACAGATATACCTAGATACCACCATAAGAAATATAGAAACCATTTTATGTCCTAAAACCATACAACTTAAAATAATAAAGCAGACACAATATTGTGTCACTTAATGAAACAAAATGCTTACAAGCTATACATCTAGCAAAGGTTTCTGGTGCAGAAGCTTTAAGGAACATAGGAATTCAACAATAGAATAAATAGCTATAATCCTACAGAAAAGTGTAAACATAACAAAGAAAGAATAAGTACTTTTCATTGAAACGGAAGTATTCTGAAGTTCAAATATCATAAAAACTAACAAACCAAACAGTGTTATACATTTTTCATCCATATATATCTAAGTGTTTATCTTAGGAAGATATAAAGAAAGCTTAAAATCAACAAGAATCTAAATGTATAAAAGGACTTGAGTAGATACATCTCAAAAGAATATAGTCAACTGGCCAAGAAGCATATGATAGAATGTTCTATAGTATTAGCCAACAGGGAAATGGAAATATGTGCCAACCTTTCATACTACTAAATATGGGATCCCATGATGTGATATTTATTAGCGAACACTTTTGAATTTTCTTAATATTTTGTGCTAGAGTGGTACATGGTTTATAATGAACTTTAACCTAACAATAAATAATAGTTTCTGATTATTGAATCTTGAGATATTTGGTCTCAATCAGATAGCAGGTGGTAATTTTTAGAGTTGAAGTTAGAAAAAGAACATATTTTTGCATTTATATACTGTGATGAGATTTCTTTCATTTGTATTCAGGTTGAACTAGACATGTACAAATTACAAGGAAAAGCTTTTGTCCAGAGATCAAGTAAATAATTTTAATTCATGGAATATATAACATTTCTTTGTGTTAACCAATAAATAAATACTTCTTCACTGTTTCAATAGAATACAAATTAATTTTTATCAGTGGTAATCCTTATGTATATGAATGTGTCTGTGATGTGTGTATGTATGTACTTATTCTTGTGTATACATATGAGACCAGATGTCAAAATTAGGTTTATTCCTTGGTAACTCTCTCCTTTTTGAAATATTTAAAATCTTGACAATTTAATCATATATTTATAATAAAATATGATATTTAATCTTTTACTATTTCTCTCTTCCATCAAACAAATCTTTTACTGAACCTGGAACTCAAACAGAATGTTTAGCAACTGAGCTCCGGGTACGGTCCTATCCTTTCCATTGAGGACCATGGGTTGTAGGCATACACTACCAGACCTGGCTTCATAAGAGCTGCCTGTGCAAACTCAGTTTTCCATGTTTGCATAGAAAGCATTTTTTGAATGATTATTCTCTCCAGACCTTGAAAAATTTTAATACTGTAAAATAAAATGTATGAGAGACTATTGACTTTTACTGAGCATAGATAATAGGCTTAAACAGAATAGATGATAGTAGAATAGTGACATCATGTTTGATACATAATCAAAGTGAACATTAAATTTGTCATGTGTTACAAAGATTGCAAGAGTTAAAAGTCAAATTATTACAACATCCAATCATAAGGGTCACTTATAACTTATACAGTACTAATGAAGATAACCCTCTCTATTTCAACCTTATAGAAATCACTTAGAAATGACTTATCTTGTTCTTGATTTTTTCCAGCAATTTTTTCCTTCCTAAGATTACTGAAGTGCCTTTCTATTTTTAAATAGAAGGTTGTTCAACTCAAGAATGTTCATACCAGTTAGTTTATAAAATCTATTTTAAAATTTTTGACATTGTTAAGGGCAATAGTGTCATGTAAAAATCAGAGAAAATAAACTTGTGGGATACGTGATGAAAATCAGAATATGTGAAATTCCTTTTCAATTATTATAAAAATAGTTACATTATATGACAATGATAGAAGTATTTTAGGAACTTTAATATTAAATATGTTTATACTTTTCTTCTAAAAGTACTATAGGAATTCAAGTTAAAAATCAGAATAGAGGTGTTGGCAAAAACTAAGGAGGCTTTTTTCTTCATTAAACTGGAATTCTATAGATCAATATCTTTGAAACACGAGATTTACAACATCTTCTTGGGAAAGCCAGAAATCGAACAATAGCTCAATGTTTTAATGTATAGGCTGCAGTAAGCATGTGGCTGAAAGATTGCAATCCTAGGAACCTTCTATAAACAAGACTGCTGGCTATTTAAGCTACAATTAAAAGGTCACTCTACCAATCAACAATAAAACCTGACCCCTAAGTCTTCAAGTCTGACACTCACTCAATAATATTTTCTGTCACATAACTAATGTCAACAGTCTGGAAAGCAGTCTGATTCAGAGCCTCAGCTCTGTTAGTGACTGACCAGGACACTTGATCAGGTTTCCTTTCACTTGTTGGATGAGGAACAAATCATGAAAGTTCAAAGGAAATATCTTATGGTTAAACTCCTAGTAATTTGCCTGGGATTTTAAAGACTGATGAAAATTTTCAAATTTTTAATAATAAACGATGTTAATTTTAGCCACACATTGAAATTTAAATGGACATTATAGAACATAGGTTTGAAAGAATTTCAGTCATCCATAATCCTAGCATCTACTGGTAAGCAGTTTAATCAGTAATATATATTTCCTGCTAGTCGTTAAAATATGCATATGCATAGAATAAGAAAAAATTAAGAACAATTCTCTTTACATAATTATAAGTGTACTCTGGACTTCACTTTGAACTACTTTACAAGGATAATCTCAATGAATTTGCCAACAAACTACATAGCAATGACATATACCTCTGTTTTTTCATGAGGAAATGATGCTTAAGGAATGAAAACAAATTATCCAAGGTAGAGAAGTAGTTTTTAAGTTTTAAAAGTCAGGTTCTTCCTCAGAGACCCAAGACTTTGTGTTAGCAGATGGCTATAAACTATTTAAACAGGCAGCTTTTGTGGAAATTTACCAGCCTGATTAGTCATAGACCTTGTAAATAGGCAGCCTTGCCAGATAGTACCAACTTAGATAAAGACAAGTGAATCATAGGCAGAGTCATAGTGACCTGTCCCCTGAATCTTTACCCAGCTGATACCCTGTTCTGAAAGATATCTGTACTCCCCCTGAACACCTATGTTCCTGTGTCATCCCCTTCCCCACATACTGCATTTTTCTGTTTATAACCCCTGTGTTAAAAAGTAAAAATTATGATTTGATAATAATAAAAAAAGGAAAAGAAATCAGGTTCTAACTAATGTATGTGCTTCTGACTCTAAACTCTTAGAATTTAACCTGTATAGTATACTTAACAGTAAGCAACATAGTCAATAGCTGATACATATTAATAGACATTAATAATTAATCAATTAAGGTACTATTCTCACATTTGAAATTTCTCCACTTTAGTACATATAGCATCTCACAGTACTCCATGGAATTTTAATACTTGTTACAAAAAATGTTTCCTTTAAAGTATGTTTTATTACACCAAAAATAAACTTTAAATTGTTACATGACCTCAGTTTCCCATTTCAACTAGACTCTGAGTTATCAGTAATCAACATTATATATCTATGGAGTTTTGTATGCTTTAAATAAAAATAAAATAATCAGGAAGAAATCAGTGCTTGGGACTTCTTTTACTTTAAAAACTAATGCACACTGTATATTAGTTTAGAACATTATTTCTATTGTGGTTTAGTTTGATAGCATTCTTTACCTTTATATTATACATTAAAATATACATAACAAATTTTAAAATTGTTAGCATGTTTTAAGAGTAAAATTCAGAAGGATGGGTATTAAGAGTATCTTGTACCTCACTGGTACAAATAGGAATAATTATGCTCTAATTGTATTCTGAGAGAAAAGCTTTATTTTAACAGGAAGGGTAATATGTAGGAGGAGCTAAGGGGGAAGGAGCACCGAGAGGAAAAGATGGAGTAAGGAGAGGAGAAGATGAAGTAGATGAGAAGCTCGGTAATGAGAGAGAAAAAGAGAGAGAAAGAGAGAGGGGGCATGGAGGCAGAAGTTCACATGTCTCCATTAGTCAAAGATAGTTTACATAGCTAGGTTGGGTAGTAGGTTACACTTCTGATTGAGCATTACCATACTTATAAAGCCCTTGATTAACATTTAAAAAAAAATTGTATAAAAGCAAAATGGAAAAGGGGGGGCACAGGATAGGGGTTTTCTGGGGAGGGGAAATGGGGAAAGGGATTGGCATCTGAAATGTAAATAAATTATCCAATAAAAATATTTTAAAAAAGGGAAAAAAAAAAACAAAAACAAAACAAAACAAAACAAAAAAAAGAGTAAAATTCAGTGATATTTCGGCTAATCATGATGCTGTACAATCATGATTCTTAAGCAAGTTAAAATTGTCGTATGCCCAGTGATACACTGCAGTACACATATTTATCTGCAGGCTAATAATAATCATATAAATTTTAAATCAACTGAACTCCTAAAACATTAAGATTTTCTAAATAAAAGAGATCCTGGGGGAAACAAGTTTTTCGACTTTTTATTTTTTTTTTTTGGATCTGACCCTGGTTTCTGACCCAGAGCTCTTAAATCCTTTGGAATTTCCTGTCTGATGGGATTTCTTTGTTCTAATGAAAAGTCCATGGTTGGAAGCTATAGTCAACAGAAAGAGGAAGGCACAATCTGAGATTTGAATGTTTTAATTCTGTTTCCCAGCGCTCTGGGGAAGAAAAATTGCTTAGAACCAAGTTGCTAATTACTTATAGCCTGTGTGATGAAGCTAAAATATCCACATAAAAATCCTTTAGGTATGGGATTTTTAGGATTTATAAATTGATTAATATAATGTAGTGAAAAACTTCACAGGGACTAAAGCTCTACCTTTAACCCATTCTAGCCTTAATCAATGCAATTTTCTCTGGATAGTCCTCTGTGTCCTTTGTTACATTTACAATAAGAGTTTCAGCACCTCTGTTTCCTTAAAGTATAGGAGACATTATTGCAAATGATTGATACTGATGAGGATATTACAGAATTTTAATTTATAGCTGGTTAGGTATATGTACTGATGATAACTAGTCTTATGGTGAACATCTGAATTCAGGAGTAGTCTTGTGAAACTGAGTCCTTAAATTGAAAGTCTGCATCCTATCAGCTAGAAAATGTCAGCAGTGAATTAACATTAATTAGTAAAGTAAGCTTGTGTTAGAGAATTAGCTGTTGTGGGGAAAGTGAACATACACTTAATATAAATGTGCTAGAAGAACTGAGTTACCTCAGTGAGCACACGGTAAAAAACTGCAAAACAGTTGGTTTTCATAATCATCACACCCAAAGTGAAGTTTATTATGAAGTTATTTTTGTTCCTCCATTACCCCTAGATTATTAGTAACCATTAATGGTTTACTATTTCTATAAACTAGTCAAGTCTATATATTTCAAAAAAAGTAATACAGGAAATGATGACTCATGTGCAGCATCTCACACTTATCAAAATATTTCAAGGATCCTGAAGGCTGTAGCTTGTATTAATACTTTTTTATGGTATATTATTAAAATGCTACATTATATGAACTTTGATTAATTAATTCATTTACTTAAGGTTTTTGATCATTTCTCCTTTTTAATTATTTTGAATATAAATTTTTGTCATTTATTTATTTATTTATTTACATACACTCCAGATTTTATTCCTCTCCTGTCCACCTTCCAGACTGTTCCATATCCCATACCTCCTCCCCAACCTTTGTCTCCACGAGTATGTCCCCACCCCTAACCCCCACCCAATAAAACCTCTAAACTTTTTGGGGCATCAGATCCCATTACAGATGGTTGTCAGCTAATATGTGGTTGCTGGGAATTGAACTCAGGACCTTTGGAAGAGCAACCAGTGCTCTTAACCACTGAGCCATTTCTCCAGCCTGTGAATAGATATTTTATGAATGATTTTCATTGAGTTTTTACATTAAACATCTGTTTTCAATTCTTTTGGACAGATACCTAGGCATAGAATTACTCTATTACACCTAATTATAGACTAAATTATTTTCAACAGTAAATGCATCATTTCACATCCCACCTAACAGTAAGGGAACTTTCCAGTATCTCCATATTGTCCCACACAATTGTTTTTTACTATTATACCAATATTAATGGGTGATAGATCATAATGGCTCTGATTTATATTTCTTTAGTGAATAATGGTGTGGAACATGTTTCCATATGTTATCTGTTATAATTTTGGGTAAATACTTATTCAAATCCATGCTAATATATTTACAAACCATTCCCATAATTCAGGCTCTGAAAGACTGTGGAAGAGGGTCAGAAAGATTGCATGGTTCAGAAGATCAAGATGTTTACTGTGGGATTATGTCTCCAAGTAATATCAAAAGCTACACTCAAAGTTTCACTAACATGATTGCCCAATGTAAATTGAACAAAAATGACAGAAATAAACACGCTGAACTGCACCAAAAAAGTCCAGGAGTCCTCAGCCCTACACAAACAACTACATACAATGTAATACTGCTGAGAGTAGAGAAAATTGTCTTCTCTAAGTAAGAGCACAACAATATAAAATTGGATATCAGTCCTGAAAGTTTTGTTACAAGCAACCATTTTGTGGACTGGATATGTTGTATTTAGGAATATGTGTGTGTGTGCATAAATGTGTTTAATTGCAATTAATAAAAAAAAAATGTCCCATAAATGTGAAAAAGAAGAAAGTTATATGGGAGAATTTGGAGCAAAGAAATAGAAGGGAGAAATGATGCTATTATATTATAATCTTAAAAATAAAATAAAATTTTAAAAGACCACTCATTTATTAAAAATTAAAAATATATTAAAAATAAAACATTAAAATGAAAATACTGAAAAAAGAATCAATATAAAATTATAATGAAATTAAAAGAATCTCTTAAAACTTTTTATTCTTTTTTTTCATGAAGGTGGAACTTTATTTAGTCTAGACATGAGTTTTCTTTTTTTTGTTTTAATTGGATATTTTCTATATTACATTTCAAATGTTATCCCCTTTCCTGGTTTCCTCTCTAAAAACTCCCTGTCCCATCCCCTTCCCCCTGCTTGTATGAGGGTGCCCCCCCACTCATCCACCTGTTTCTGCCTCCCTGTCCTGGCATCCTCTACATTGGAGCATCGAACCTTCACAGGACCAAGGGCCTTTCCTCTCACTGATGCCCAACAAGGCCATCCTCTGCTACATATGTGCCTGGAGCCATGGGTCCCTCCATGTGTACTCTTTGGTTGGTGGTTTAGTCCCTGGGAGCTCTGGGGGGTTCTGGTGGGTTGATATTGTTGTTCTTCCTATGGAGTTGCAAACCCCTTTAGATTCTTCAGTCCTTTCTCTAATTCCTCCATTAGGGTCCCTATGCTCAGTTCAATGGTTAGCTGTGAGCATCCACCTCTGTATTTGTCAGGCTCTGGCAGAACCTCTCAGGAGACAGCTATATTAAGCTCCTGTCAGCAAGCACTTCTTGAAATCAACCAAGTAGAAACAAAAAGAACTATACAAAGAATCAACAAAACCACTAGCTGGTTCTTTGAGAAAATCAACAAGATAGATAAACCTTTAACCAGACTAATCAGAGGGCAGAGTCAGTATCCAAATTAACAAAATCAGAATTGATAAGGGAGACATAACAACAGAAACTGAGGAAAATTAAAAAAAAAAAATCATCAAATCCTACTACAAAAACCTTTATTCAATAAAACTGAAAGTCCTTTTTCTTGAAATCAAAAATTATTAAATTTTCTTTAGCCTAAATAATAAAGTACATAAATGCATTAGTCTCTAAGAATGTACAAATAACTAATTAAAATATTATCAATGAGTACTTGGAGTACAATCTCTGTAAGAAACCTAATGTAAAATTTTACTGCAGGATTCAGTAAAATTTACTTAAAATTCATGACATGAAAATAATGAAGAAATTTTTACAACAGTATGTGTGGGATTCATTTGTTTACTATTTGATATGTAAATCATTGTTTTGTCAAATCCCTATCATGTTATATTTATGGAAATTTCTTTTTCACTACTGTTCACTGAAGCATATCAACAAGATTTTTACAAATAAAAGGTCACGAAGTTTTTACTATTTGCCAAAATATATTTCATCGTCTATGGAACTTCTGGTAATATCATAATTGATATTGTTTTATATGATTGAATAGAGTTATCAATTGTCTAATCAAATTTGATACTTTCTACTAGAATTACAGAGAAAGCATTTTAGCTTCCCTTCCTGAAAGCCATATACATTTTTAAGTTAAGTTATACTTGAGTGTTTATAACAGAAAAGAGAAAAATATAATTTATCAGTTTATCAAATACCATTATGGAGTATTGTCTTATATAATAACAATGATTTCATTCTAATACAATTTATTTTAGAAGAAGACAGAGCTTCCACATTAGTCTTTAATGAGTAATAAACCCTATTACATACAATAATGATGCTAAACTACAATGTCATTTCATAAACTGAATTTGTGTTGAAGAAGTACAGACAAGCCCGTGTGTGTGTGTGTGTGTGTGTGTGTGTGTGTAATATATTAGTCTCCTCTTTCCATTGTCGTTCTACTATGGCAATCATCCTTTTTACTGCTCAAGACCTGCTGTGCTGGTATCATTTTTAGCAGAATATATTTTTCTTAAGCTTTTTGGCATGGTTTTAAGCAGTGATAAAAACAATTAACAAGCTATATTTAAATCCTTGGTTTTATGTATTTTTTAATAGAATTAAAAAATGTATCTTTTGTCATTTCAAGATAATCTCAATCTTGTTATTTCCTGTATGTTTTCATTTTAATACCTGGATATTATCTCTTTTATTTATTTACCAGAAAAAAAAAAAAACAAGATAATCTTTACCTCTATAAAATCATCAGTATACCATAATCCCTAAGCTTTTGTTGAATTACAGTTATAATAGATAGATGTAGTATTATATCTTTTAGAATTTCTTACTAGCATATTTCCTCTTGCCTGTCTGCCCTCTCTGTGTGTATCTGTGTGGGAGTTTGTGCACATGAATAAAGTTCCTGCTAGAAGTCAGAGAGGAAGTCAGATCTTCCAGAACTGGATTTATTTTCAAATGTTTATGAGTCCCTTGACATGAGTGCTGGGCTTACTCCAAATAGCTGACAAATCTCTCCAGTGCCCATTATTTCTAACATTAACACATGTCATTATTTATCCTTATAAACCATAGAGTATGTGACACACTGCATTACCAAGTTAACACTTGATAGTAGAACAGCCTTTGGTTTTAAGGGCAGTTGAATAACAATTCAATTCCACATTCCAGATTTGTAATTTAGAGCAAGGTTTAAGTACTGTGATATTGACTTTTATTTAATTCACAAAATGTCGGCAACCTTCCTAGTACTATTCTCATGGTTAAAACAAAGTGTATAATATGATACAATTTCTAGTACTTAGCATCCATTTTGTTTATTTGAATTCAACATTTTCCTTCTCTAAAATATGTATCTGTCATTAAATAAACTTTTAAAATTATTTTAATAGATAGTTTTATAAAAGAAAATTTTATTCAACTGAGAAGAAAACAGATTATGAAATTAAAAAAATGCATTGGTTTGGAAACTTACTATACGTATATGGTCGAAATTCATAATATGCTAGAATTGCATTTGATGTTTCACTCATGTTCTGTAGTATGCTCATGAACATCTGCCCGAGAATTTTTCTGGTACCCATATCTTATATTAATTCTAACTTGCTTAATTAAATAAATATCAATTTACCTTTACTTAACAGCAAATCTTTTGATACCGTTATCTTTATTATTTTTAAGTTAATGATTTTCACTATAAAATATTAATATAAATGTTTTGTGCTGATCTTCCTCTTATAGTTCATACAGTGCCCCCTACTTAACATTTTGTTATCCTATGTACTGATCCAAGTACTCTCTCTCATGCTTTTAAGTCACAACTATTGTATTATATTTCTTCCCCCAAAGCTGGCCAACCACTACAGTTTTTTATATCCCTCTCTGTTGTTCCCCTCTTTTAAATTGTACCTCTTTCTATACATGCTTATATGCATCAAAAACATAAAAGCATAGTATCTCCATATGAGAGGAAGCATTTGTCACTTGTCTGAATCTAGGACACTGCATATCATATTTGTTACTGTCATTTTTATTTTATTTTTTATCTTCATTAAATTATTTTATTTATTTACATTTCAAATGTAGCCCCCTTCCAGGTCCCAGCTCCTAGAGTTCTTCACTCCATCCTCTTTCCACTTTGCCTCTGAAAGGGTGATTCCCCCACTCAACTTCTCACCTTCATCTCATTCCTCCCAGTGTCTTCCTTCCCTGAGGCATCAGGTCTCTAAAAGGATTAAGCACATCAAAGAAAGCACTACACTGAAGTCTTTCATTGATAGCATAAGAAGTTTGTTGTGTTCCTTTTCATTGCTATGATAAACATAATGGTTTACAGTTTCAGAGGAAGAATCCTAAGTGATGGGTGGAGGCATGGCAGAAGACACCCAGAACTGGAAATTAGGAAATCGTCTCTTCAACTTCAAACGTGAAGCAGAGAGTACAAGGGGAAGCAGTATTAGACTTTTATCTAACAAAGTCTACCATCAATGATGTATTTCCTCCAACAAGGTTCTTCCTGATAATATTTCCACAGTCTCCCCAAATATTCTCACTAACTGGGAATCAAGTGTTCAGACATGTATGACTTTGGGTAACATAGTCTCTTGAAAAACCATACCATGTAAACATGATCTGAGTTCAAATCCTAAGTACCTAAGTATACAAAAGGTCAAAATTCCAGAGCTCACAGTTAGGTAACGCTCATAGTTACATTTCTTCCCTTGTAGGATGTATAATACCTTCCAGCCCTATGAAAAATAAGAAGTAACAATGAAGCTCTGTAATTTACTTTTAAACTTATCACTGAAGCTAACAAATTAATCATTATTAAAAAGTACTTTGATTCATATGTATGTATATATGTATATATATGCAAGTAATTGTGTGTTTGAAAAAAATTAGCTTTCTTCATTAACTATACACAACAAATTAAAACATCATAGTTAAAATGTGCCCATTCATGTTAAATTAAATCCACTGGTAAAATCAATAAAGAGAAAAGAGTATATATAAAGTGTATATATTTATAATAAATAGTAAAACGTTGATGAATTAAAGGAAATAGTAAGTTCCTTTTCTATAGACAGTGAGTTAAGTGAACTTTTATTGTTGGTTATTATTAGATAAGACTGCCTTAGAAATAATATGTGTTTAAGGTTTTTAATCTTTGATAATGTGAATAAAATAACAAATACTGGTCAGTAATTTTAAGATAAAGTTAAAATTGTATAATGTAAATATTATTGTATATAAGTTGAACATTTTGTCTTCTTTGTGTTTGTTATTTTGTTCTAAGTCTTTAAATGTGATTTGTTTTTCAAGGCAGAAAAGTTGGGTAAATATTGCAATAAACTTATTTACAATTAAGCTAAATACAATTATGTTATGAATTGTCTTAGTATTTCTTTACCTTTTGTGATAAACAACTAGTTGAGAGTGCCTCACCTGGGTATCATTTTCGTAGCATAAAAACATTCACAATTAACAGATCAAAATCACCAGAATACTAACATTTAAAGTTAAAAAATACATCTCTTCTGTGTCTCAAACTTCAGAAATTCCCTACTTAATTACAGTGTATTAATTATATTATGGTGTACTATTTTAAAAACATTGGTAATTTTTATTATTCTTTCTCATAGAAAATATTGTTTTTCTTATTACACTCATATTAGTATACTTAATTGAATAAAGGAAACTGAGAATATATAATATGTTGGACCTCTAATATTATAGGGGTTTATTGTATGTTTTATAAATTTGATTGTTCAGAAAATGTACAAAAGTTAATCAAACCCTTTGGAAAAGTACCATACTTCATCAACATATAGAAATGTTTTTGCTATCCTCGTTTTTTTGTTATTCCAGATGAAGTTGAGAATTGTTCTCTCTCTGTGAAGAATTGAGTTAGAATTTTGATAGGAATTGCATTGAATCTGTAGATTGCTTTTGGTAACATGGCTATTTTTGCTGTGTTAATCCTGAAGATCCATGAGCATGGAAGATCTTTCCATCTTCTGAGTTCTTCGATTTCTTTTTTCAGATATTTGAATTTCTTATCATACAGATCTTTCACTTGTGGGTAAAAGTTACACCAAAATATTTTATACTATTCATGGCTATTGTGAAAGGTGTTGTTTCCCTAATTTCTTTCTCAGTATGTTTATCATTTGTATAATGGAAGGCTACTGAAGTTGTTTATCAGCTGTTGAAGTTCTCTGGTGGAATTTTAGTTATACTATCATATCATCTGCAAATAGTGATTGCTTGAATTCTTTGACAATTTGTATCTCCTTGATCTCCTTTTGCAGTCTAATTGCTCTAGCTAGCACTTTGAGTACTATATTGATAGATAGGGAGAGAGTGGGAAGCCTTGGCTCATCCCTGAGTTTAGTGGGATTGTTTCAATTTTCTCTCCATTTAATTTGATGTTGGCTGTTGGTTTGCTATACACTGATTTTATTATGTTTATGTTTGTGTCATGAATTCCTGATCTCTCCAAAACTTTTAACAGAAAGGGGTATTATATTTTGTTAAAAGTTTTCTCAGCATCTAATGAAATGTGACTTTTGTTGTGGCTTTTGTTCTTGAGGGTTTTTTTTTTTTTTAATGTAGTGTATTACATTGATGGATTTTTGTATATTGAATCATCCCGGCATCCCTGGGAAGAAGCCTACTTGATCATGGTATATGATGGTTTTGATGTGTTCTTGGATTCTGTTTGTGAAGATTTTATTGAGTAGTTTTGCATGGATATTCATAAGTTTATTTGCTCTGATTCTTTTTCATTGTTGGGCCTTTGTGTGGTTTAGGAATCAGAATAACTGAAGATTCATTGAATAAATTGGGTAGTATTCCTTCTGTTTTTATTTTGTGGAGTAGTTTGAAGACTGTTCCTATTAGTTGTTCTTTGAAGCTGGTAGAATTCTGCACTAATATCATCTGACCCTGAGCTTTTTTAGGTTGGGTGTTTTTTTATTACTATTTCTATTTATTTAATAGTTATGGGGAAGTTTGGTTACTTGACCTTATCTTGATTTAACTTTGGTATGTGGTATCTGTCTAGAAAATCATCCATTTCATCTGTATTTACCAGTTTTCTAGAGTACAGGCTTTTAAAGAATATTCTGATGATTTTTTAAAAAATGTCCTCAGTTTCTGTTGTTATGTCTCCCTTCTCATTTCCTATCTTGTTAATTTGGATACTATCTTTCTGCCTTTTAGTTAGTTTGCCTAGGGTTTTATCTATTTTGTTGATTTTCTCAAAGAACCAATTCTTGTTTATTTTGCTTGTTTGTTTTTGTTGTTGTTGTTGTTATTTGCTTATTTTTTGATTCTTTGTATAGTTTTCTTTGTAACTGGTTTAATTCAGTCCCGAGTTTGACTCTTTTCCTGACATCTACTCCACTTAGGTGTGTTTGCTTCTTAGACCATTTTGTTCAATTTCTTCACCTGCTTAGTTATATTTTCCTGTATTTCTTTAAGGGATTCATTTGTTTCCTCTTCAGGGGCTATATTTTGCCTGTGTTTTCCTGCATTTCACTAAGGGAGTTCTTTATATTCTCCTTAAAGGCCTCTATTATCTTCATGAGATGGGGTTTTAGGTCATTATCTAGTTTTTCAGCATGTTGTAGTATCCATGGTTTGCTGTGATTGGAGAACTAGCTTCTGGTTGTGCTGAATTGCTTTGGGTTCTGCTACTTGTGATCTTATGAACTTGTGCTTGCCTCTGGCCATCTGGTTTTGTCTGGTGTTAACTCATCTGGATATCTTTGACTGGAGCCTACCTTCTTGGAGGCAGGTAGAGTTCTGTGACTTGGGTTAGTACCTGTCTTATTGGAGGCAGGCAGTATTCTCTCTGGTTAGGGTGGGCCTTTTGTGTCTCAGGTTAGAGCATGTCTTTTGTGTCCTTGGTTACTGAGGACACCTTGGGAGGCATTCAGCTGTAGCATATGGGCAGGTACTGGGCCTCTGATCTGGCCCTGGGTGGGGAAGAAGTCTGGAAGGAAAATGGAGTTGGGGGTGGAGTGCTTGCATTAGCTGGGCTCTGTGGGTATCCCAGCATTCCTGTGTATCATAGGTTGCATGGATATATTTGCGCGATTCTCACCCGTGTCTTTGGTTACTGTGGACCTCCTGGAAAGCAAGCAGACTGTAGCTTGCTCTAGGGTATCAGGCTGCTGATTGGCCTACTTTCTTCTTTATAAAGGCAAAGAAACTATACCTAACTGTTCTAGTCTCTTGGTAACTCATTCTCAGATGTGAAATGCCATAGTTATTTAAGTTGATAAATTGCCTCAAAGAGCTTTCATATTTTCTTATTAATATACTTTTACTTATAAGTACCTATTACCCATTAACATATGTTTTACAACAGTTTACGATATTGTTTTATCATTTAAAGTTTAAAATATAGACTCCGTGTTTGGTTCAAAAACTTTAAGGAATAACAAAATAAACTTATCAGGATTATTTAATGGTAGCTCATCTGTTGCTACTAAACTGAAAATCTTAATAAGATTGGTGAGTTGAAAAGGAATGAAACAAGTATTTATAAAACATTGTTATTTATAGTAGCAAATATAAAGAACAAAAATCATAATTTTACAAACAGTGATTCTTATTCTATGACATGAAGGTTTAAATGATGATTTAAAATATTCATTCAGAAATTAAATTAAAATCTCCTCTTTGAGCTAATTTTTGAGACCTGGTCATGAATAATAAAATAATTTAATCTGTTTTGACATCTTTTCATTGCTTTTCTTGCACTATCTGATATATATACTAATGAACAGTGAAACTGATAAAAAGTAAATGATACTGAGAAAGTAAAATAGAAGTCACAGATAAGTATTTAAATGAAAAGCATTGAAAATGGATAGTTATGATTGCAACAGTATTATGTAGTGATGCTTGCTATACTCTGGAAATGTTGCACTTTTGTTTGACTATAACATTTAAAATAATAGGTCAATAAAAAAGAATTCTTGCAATCCAGGAGTTCAAAAACTTATAATAGTTACAAGATTTATTGTATATGTTTTTCTTCATTTGAGCCTGTCATAAAAACAACACAGTTTACCAATGTAGATACCATAGCACCACAATCAAAGATTGGACTTTCTCCTCCCACAGGCAATCCAGTGTATGCCCTGGTAACTGCTGCACTGATCATGAAATCCCTGACCACTGCCATATGTGATATAGAGATGCCATCATTCACTCCCTGGTGAACACCCTGAAGGAATTCACCCACCTTTTTCTCAGTCCCAAGGTTGCTAGTTGGTTTTGGATTTGGGTTGACTGTTGACACTTGTTTACTGTATAAATATAACTTTTTTCATTTGTATCATGAAAAACAAAAGAAAAAAGACAATGTCTTTTTAAACCTCATCTTAAAACACTTTAAGCCTCCATAACAATACCATGACTCTTTCTTGGAATACAGAATACTTAGCATAACTAAATTTTTACATCAGTCTTGAAATAAGAACAAAACTTCTTTATGTAGCCTTTGTAAATCATCTTACAATTTCTAGTCACTATAAAGTAACAAACGTATACTTCTTTAATTTTATAAACTTAGATTCTTGTATATGTTATTAAACACAAATATGATGATTTAGTTCAATTTATAGCCTGTAAAAAGTTACTAATAAATACTTTATTTTAAATATTTTTTAATATTTATGTAATTAGTTTATGCATATGAGTGCTCTCTCTTCATGTATACTTGCATGCCTGAAGAGGACATCAGATCACATTATACATGATTGTGAGCCTGCATGTGATTGCTAGAAAATGAATTCAGGATCTCTGGAAGATCAGCTAGTGCTCTTAACCACTAATTCATCTCTCTAGCCTTAAATAAATATTTTAAAATGTTTAAAGTCTTAAGGTCCTAAGTCATGTCACAGGCAAGAAAACAGGAGCAAAGAGAATGTAAGTATCTGACAAGAGTGGGTGTTTCCTAGTTGCCAAAGTGCAAAGGCCTGAATAAAAGATGGGAACACTAGATTCAGAGACCAGACTCAGAACCACCAACCAAAAAGTACTATATTCAATCTTTTCCCCACAAATACAGAACAGCAATCAAATGTGTCTAGTTTTATAGTTATGTTTCTTTTTTAAATTTATTTTTTTTAAATTATTCACTTTACATCTTGATCACTGCTCCCTCCCAGTCAAAGCCTCCCACAATTCTTTTCTCTCCTGCCCCCTTCTCTGTGTAGGTGGGCTCCCTTGGGTATGCCCCCTACCCTGGCACTTCAAGTCCCTGCAAGTCTAGTTGCATCTTCTCTCACTGAGTCGGACAAGGCGGACAAGCTAGGAGAATGTATCTCATACAGGCAACATCTTTTAGGATAGGCCCCCTTTCAGTTGTTTAGGACCCAATGAAGGTCAAGCTGCACATCTGCTACATATGAGCAAGGAGGCCTAGGTCCACTCCAAGCATGTTCTTTGGTTGGTGGTTCAGTCTCTGAGAGGCCCAAGGGTTCAGGTTAGTTGGCTCTGTTGACCTTCCTATGGAGTTCCTATCCCCTTCAGGCCAGCAATCCTTCCTTCTATTCTTCTATAAGAATTCTAAAGCTCTATCCACTATATGGCTGTGGGTGTCTACATCTGTCTGATTTAGCTGCTGGGTGGAGCCTCTCAGAGGACAACTTGCTCCTGTCTGCAAGCATAACAGTTTATCATTAGTAGTGTTAGGGATTGTTGCTTGCCCACAGGATGGGTCTCAAGTTGGGAAGGTTATTGTTTAGCCATTCCTCTGGGCTCTTCTTCCTCCTCTGTGCCTGCATTACTTGTAAACACGATAAATTTGGGGTTGAAAGTTTTGTGGGTGGGTTGGTGTCTCTATTACTCCACTAATGTTCTTGTCTGGATATAGGAGATTGCCTCTTCAAGTTTGATATCCCCAATGTAATGAGTCAAAGCTAAGGTCACCCCATTGATTTTTGAGCACTGCCCTTGTTCCAGGCCATGTGTTGGCTTAGAGATGCCTCCTACATCCTCATGTCCATCAGTTCAAGGTTTCCATTCACTTTCCTGGCCATCCAGCCATCTCTCCTGTCCTTCCCAACATCTGATCCTGAATCCCCCATTCCCATTCTCCATCCCCCCTCCTTCTCAGTTCCCTTCCTCCATCTATTCCTCCTAAGTGAGATTCAAGAATCCTTGATTGTACCTCCCTTCTTGTTTAGTTTCTCCGAGTCTGTGGAATGTAGCATGGGTATCTAGTATTTTATAGCTTATATTCATTCATAAGTGAGCATATACCATGCATGCATTTCATTTTGGTGCTGAGTTGCTTCAGTGAGAATGATATTCTCAAATTCCATCCACTCATCTGCAAAATTCATGATATCCTGGTTTCTAATAGCTGAATAGTATTCCATTGTGTGGATGTACCACGTTTTCTTTATCCATTCTTCAGTTGAATATGACGTCTAGATTCTTTCTAGTTTCTTGCTATTATGAATAAAGCTGCTATGAACATAGTTGAGCAAGTTTCTTTGTGAGATGTTGTAGCATCATTTGGATATATGCCCAGGAGCTATATAGCTGAGTCTTGAGGTAGAACTAATCCCAGTTTTCTGAGAAAAAGCAAGATTGATTTCGATTTCTGTTCTGAGGGACCCACCTGGAGCCCTCAGGACACAGATTTATTTCCAAAGTGGTTGTACATGTTTTTACTCCTACCAGCAGTGAAGGAGTGTTTCCCTCGCTTCACATCCTCACCATCACGTGCTATCTCTTGAGTTTTTGATCTTTGCTATTTTGGTGGATGTAGGATGAAACCTCAGAGTTGTTGTGGTTTCCGTTTTCCTGACAAATTGAAGAAAATATCAGAATTTGGAAAGATCTCCCATGCTCATGGATAGGTAGGATTGCCATAGTGAAAATGGTCTTACCAAAAGAAATCTACAGATTCATTTTAAGGCCCATCAAAATTCCAACACAATTCCAACTTATTATGGAAACCAAAACAAAACACAAGATAGCCAAAACTATTCTGAACAATAAACAAACTTCATAAGAAATCATCATCCCTGACCTCAAACTATACTACAAAGCAAAAGTGATTTAAAAAGTATATGGTATACATACATATATATATATATATATATATATATATATATATATATATATATACACAGAGATGTGTTCATCAATGGAATTAAACCAAAGGCCCAGAAATAAAGGCACACGCCTATGGACACTTGATATTTTATAAAGAAGACAAAACTATACAGTGGATAACTGAAAGCATCTTCAACAAATGGTACCAGTCTAACAGGTAATCTGTATGTAAAAAACTTAAAGTAGTTCTATACTTATCACCCTGTCCAAACTTCAATTTTAATGGATCAAGGGCCTCAATATAAGATCAGATATACTAATTCTCATAGAAGTGAAAGGGGGAAATACCCTTGAACACGTTGGCACAGGAGACAAGTTCCTAAGCAGAACACCAGTGGCTCAGACACTAAAATCAACAATTGATAAATGGGACCTCATGAAACTGCAAAGTGTTCTGTAACACAAAGGACACTGTCAATAAGACAGATCAGCAGTCCACAGATTGGGAAATGTTCTTTACCAACCTTGTATCATACAGAGGGCTAATATCCGAAAGTTAGACACCAACAACCCAAAAAAAAAACAAAAATTTAGATTAAAAATTTATATATGAAAAAGCATTGGTACACAAACTCATTTTAGCTAAGAGCAATTTGCTCTAAACTAAATGAACAAATTAGTGGGATTTCCCTATGTATGAATGGGTCATGGTATAGAGGAAACGTAGATTTCTTCTATGAAAAAAAGCCAGAAAATGTTAAATTTTGAAGAAGATTTAATGAAAGTAAATACATGCTGCTAATCCATTTTTTCTTATCTTTGTGTGTGTGTGTGTGTGTGTGAGTGTGTGTGTCTGTATGTGTGTGTATGTGGGTGTGTGTGTGTATTTGTATGTGTGTACGGTGTGTATGTGAGTTTGGGTGTAGGTGTGAATATACATAAGGGTGTTGTGTATACATGTGTACTTACACATATGTGAAGGCTAGAGGACAACCTCCAGAACACTATCCACCTCCTTTGAAACAGGATCACTCATCAGTCTGGAGATCACTATTTAGTCTAGATTAGGTGATCAGTGAGCCCCCCCACAGCCTCTGGTTTCTGTCTCCCTGGGCTGGGAATTGAATTTCGTACTACTAGAATCTATAATTTGCAGTAATAATTAATTAAATCTAACTAGAAGATCATTCAGAACTAGTAAATAATGTGCCTCTCTCTATTCATTCTAGAGACTTATCTATTGCTACAATCTATTATAGATAGATATGAAGATTGATTACATAATATTAATTATAATTATCTATTATAAATATTTTACCTATCTTTAATCAAACACTGATAAAAATGATCAAATATTAAGAAATTGAGACTCTATATAACTTATCTTGGAACATAACTTATAACCTCATGCAGATATGTATGTAGAAACACACACACCAGCGAGCCAAAGAAATATGTAAAATGACTTTCAGCACATGAGATTTCTAAGTAACAATAGTCCTGGTCATTTAAATTACTATAGTCATCTCTTCTTCTGACTTACAAACAGCAGAGCTTTTGTTGTTGTTTTGTTATTTCTGTTGCTTAAAAAAAAACCTTGGAAAGTCTTTGAAAGTTTCTGGTGTGAGTGTCAGACTGTCGGATTCTGATACCAATCCATCTTCTCATTGTATCCTCATATAAAGATGTCATTGTTACAGAAAACCATTCATGAGAGCTCCAACTGTCATAAGTCAACAGTGTTTTAACAGCTACGTTCCCTAATATGATGTTGTCTATTAGGATTTTATCATCTGATTTTTGACAAAACATATTAGACAGTGGCAAGTATATGATTTTACAAATATGAACAAGACTAAGGGTAGTTTAGGGATTTGACTTGTATTCTTAGCATGCAACTGGGAGTGTGAACAGAATTCACATCATGTTTAAGTGATCTACTTAGACTGTTGTATGGAGAAAATGAGGTGAAGACAGTAGAACTAATTAAGAGGCTATTAAAATAATTAGCAAGCTAGATGTTTGTGGTTTGCATAAAATAACAGAGCACTCAGTGAAAATTGCTGCTTTCTACATATATTATTTACTTACATATCTTACAGTCCACAAAATAATTTTAGAAAAAGCACAATAACTGCCCCTATATCATTTATTTAGCTTCAGTTGATTTGATATTTTGACATTTCTGTCTCCTTTTTAACCTTTCTTTTCATATATTTACATTTTAACTATCAAAAAATATGCTTCAGACATTGTCACACTTTGTTACTTGGCACTATTTTGATACAAATTTCTCAACATTGATGTCATCTTTTGCTCAAACACAATACAATTTCTATATTAAAACTGATTTAAACTATTCTAAAATAGTTATTATTACAATTACTCTAAGTTTTAAAAATACCTATACTTTATAAATGTTATTAATGCATTTATTATTTGCTTAGTTATTCTTTTTGAAGATTGGGTCTTGCTGTATGTCCCTGGATGACATTGTACTCATTCTATTTACTATGTAGTCTGCTTTCAAACCTCCAACCTCTGCTTCTGTAGTATTGAGATTATAGATGTGTGACTATACCCAGCTTATTTTCACTTACATTTTTGATCCAGGATGTGCACACAATTCATACTTATCCCTTGATTCTAATGTTCTGTTTATTTTATTCAATAAGTATAAGTCCAACTATCTCAATGTTTTGATCCTCAGATAATTTGCCCTAGAGAAATTCCCACATTTGGGGTTCCTCAAAAATTTTATTACATTCAACTCAAGAAATTAAGTAAAGGATAACTAAAAGATGATACTCTAAATCTTTAACTACATAACATCTAAAAACCTACATAATATCAGACTATATGTCAACTAACGAGTAAATTACAACACACTAAAATGAAGTAGTGACTACTCATTTACTTTCATTGGAAATAATGCTATTTCATAACCTAATTTTAAGAAATTATGAATATTTCTGTGGGTCTAATATTATAATGAGTAGCAGCATTTACCTACTGTGACCCTTAATAATAGGGATAATTTTCAAAATCTACTCAATTCTCCTTATTTTTTTAGTTGTTAGTCTGCAAATGAATTTCTACTGTCTCATCAAATGTGTTTCTGTTTTCTATTCCCCATATTTACTGTGTATTCAATCTTTTAAAATCACTTTTCATCATTGCTTTTTCATACACAAATCATGCCAAATATGACCAGGGAAGAACATTTGTTAATGGTTCCTCTTTTCATCTAACATGGTCTTTGCTTTTCATTACATGGTTTGATTTATTACAAAGTAAGATAGATTGACACAGATCCAGCAAAAAGTAAAGGATTCTGATGTAGATAAAGAAAAGAGAAAATTTTGATAGTATAAACCTTCTATTACGTATAAACCATCTATTATTGATTTTTTTGTAACATATAAATCGGTTTAAGTTTTAAGTAATTACATTAAAACATAAGATAATAACCGAGACTCTTATAAGATAAACAAATAATATGGGACATATTAAAATACATTTCAACATTTTTGAAATATTTCTTTCACTGTATTCTGATAGTGAGATAGTTTAAACACATAAAAATGCAAAATTACCTTGAACTTTGTATATAATATTCATTTTAGGACTCATAGATATTCTAGAACTAAAGATTAGGTAATAGTATAAAGTGTTATTGTCAGGAACAAAAGTCATTAGTGTAGAATGACTGAAACCTAAGTATTGAATGTGAATCTGGGAAACAAATTTAGTATCAGATAGCTTAACGAACTGAAAAGCATAACATTAATGACAAGAAAAGAGCAACACTTTATTGCCTAAGCTATTGTTACTGAAAAGGAAAAGACTATTTTAAATGAATGTCTGAATTAAGGTCGAAAACAAAAAAAGTATAATTTCTTTTTTTTTTTCAATTTTTTTATTGGATATTTTATTTACATTTCAGATGCCAATCCCTTTCCCCATTTCCCTTCCCCAGAAAACCCCTATCCAGTGCCCCCCACTTTTCCATTTGGCTTTTATACAATTTTTTTAAATGTTAATCAAGGGCTTTACAAGTATGGTAATGCTCAATCAGAAGTGTAACCTAATGCCCAATCTAGCTATGTAAACTATCTTTGACTAGTGGAGACATGTGAACTTCTGCCTCCATTCCCCCTCTCTCTTTCTCTCTCTTTTTCTCTCTCATTACCGAGCTTCTCATCTACTTCATCTTCTCCTCTCCTTACTCCATCTTTTCCTCTCGGTGCTCCTTTCCCCTTAGCTCCTCCTACATATTACCCTTCCTGTTAAAATAAAGCTTTTCTCTCAGAATACAATTAGAGCACAATTATTCCTATTTGTACCAGTGAGGTACAAGATAGTCTTAATACCCATTCCATCCTTTTGTTGACTAGCCAGAACCTCTGCCGTCTCTCTTGACTAGAACACTTAGTTTTGAACCTGACTTTTTTTTGGCTTTAGAATGAATGTCAGCTGAGAACCCTCCACTCTGATCTTTTCTCTCAATGTAAATAGCCTGGATTGGCTATGAGTCTATAGGTCTTCAATGCCGTCAGAAATCCAGAATGACTAAATTAACTGAATTTATGGGAAGCAATAAGCATAGCTTCTACAACTTAGCCAATTTATATAGACCGCTGAACACCTGGACAACCCCTATACTACCGAACGTTGGAGCATCAAATCTTCAGCCTTCTGGCCCAAACTCATCTGACAGACTTTAGTGCTGCAGAATTATTAAGGGCTGGTTACTCTGTCTAGGCAGATATAATCAGTCGACTATTCTGCAAGTGTGTCCTTTTCTGTAGATGGAGATAGGTAATTCTTGCCTGGTAGCTGTCTCACCACAACAGGAGTAACTCCAATGATGCTCACTTTCTTCTTAGAATCCAAGACAGGAAGCTGTCAGGAGCAGACAGGTCTCTAATCAAAATGAACATTAGTATAGAAATATTTGTGACGTCAATTTTATTTGAAATATAAAACATAGATTATTGAAAAGCTTAATAGGTTAGATTAAAGAAAAGATAGTGGTTTATATCATGAACCATTTTCTTAGTATCATTTATTATGTTCTATATAAATATAAGAAGATATTTAAATCAGGAAAAAAAACATATTTTTAGTATGAAAAATAACCAAACACACATAATATATAGACAATTAAATGTCAATGAAGAGAATAAATAGAACAGCAAATTGAGAAAAATTCTAAACATGTATGGAATTGATATCCTTTGAATTAGAGTTAATTATCAAGTAAACAAGTCATAAAAGTGGGGGTTAGGCCGGGCGGTGGTGGCACACGCCTTTAATCCCAGCACTTGGGAGGCAGAGGCAGGCGGATTTCTGAGTTTGAGGCCAGCCTGGTCTACAGCGTGAGTTCCAGGACAGCCAGGGCTAAACAGAGAAACCCTGTCTCGAAAAACCAAAAAAATAAATAAATAAAAATAAAAAATAAAAAGTGAGTGTTAGGATTGAATTTAGAGTAGTCAATACCTAAATGTTAAGACTGCCCCATCTGGGGCATATGAAGTCACCCAATGCAGATACTATTGCTGATGCAAAGAAGTGCATGCTGACAGGAGCCTGATATAGCTGTCTCCTGAGAGGCTCTGCCTGAGCCTGACAAATCTAGAGGGGATGCTCGCAGCCGACCATCAGACTCAGCACTGGGATCAGCACAGTGTCTCGAATTGAGGAGTTAGAGAAAGGACTGAGGGAGCTGAAGGGGTTTGCAACCCCATAGGAAGAACAACAATATCAACAAACCAGACCCCCTAGAACTCTCAGGGACTAAACCACCAACCAAAGACTACACAAGAGGGACCTATGGATCCAGCTGCATATATAGCAGAGGATGGCCTTGTCTGGCATCAATTGGAGGAGATACCCTTGGTCCTGTGAAGACTCAATGCTCCAGTGTAGGGAAATTTGAGGGTGGGGAGGCAGGAGTGGGTGGGTGAGTGGGTGGGTGAACACCCTCATAGAAGCAGGTGGAATGGGATGGAGGTTTCAGGAGGCAGAGGAACCAGGAAAGGGGATAGCATTTGAAATGTAAATAAAGAAAATATCCAATTTTTTTAAAAAAGGAGGAAAAAAGAGTGAATCAAAACCAAGAGACAGAAGAGTAGGAATTAAAGTAATTAAAAACACAGCAAAATTTACATAAGAAAAGTCCCCCACTTGTCAGTGTGTAAAAAAACCACATCATTTCACTTTTCTTAAAATTTCTCTTACAATTCTTATGTTAATTTGTGGTGTATTCCTGACCATCCCTTTCACACAAACTTGAAGATTATAAACTGGGTAGGCCGTCATGCCAGTTCTGTTGTTGAAGACTTCTTAGGAATTTTTTTTAATATCAATTATATCACATGTTTAATTTCCTATAGTTCTTAATTTTCTATGACTTTAATAAACGAGAGCAGCTTCTATGTATAGGACATTCATAGTTTCTTGGCAGTAAAAACACAATAAAGGGTTCTAAATGTTACTAGGCCAAAGCTGGAGCTCCATAGCAGGATATTTGCCATGTATGTATACAAACATCAGATTGATACTTAGCTCAAAAACAAAAAAATGAAAAAAACCAAAGGAAAGTAAACAAATCAACACTTTGGTAACATTTTTATTTGGCTTAAAAAAAACTAATGTTTTTGTTTATTAGTTTATTTCTTTTTGGTTTGTTTGTTTTTGATTTTTGAGACACGGTTTCTCTGTGTAGCCCTGGCTGTCCTGGAACTCACTCTGTAGACCAGGCTGGCCTCGAACTCAGAAATCCACCTGCCTCTGCCTCCCAAGTGCTGGGATCAAAGGTGTGCGCCACCACAGCCCAGCATATTAGTTTATTTCAAATATCAATAGATGTTAGAAAATCTGTTCTTTATTTCCTAAGTCTTATAAAGTATTAATCAGAATCTTCATTTCTACTAATTTTCACAAATAAGACTCATATTAAACTAGCTATACTAGTTTAGAGAGATGTTTTTTAAGCATATTTTCATGGACACCTTCACTGTTGGTAAGCTATACAAAAGGTTGATTCAAAAGATAGACTATGGAGACAAAATGTGGAGTAGAAACTGAAAGATAGGCCATGGAGAGACTACCCCACCTGGGGATCCATCCCATATACAAACACCAAACCCAGACACTATTGCAGATGCCAAGAAGTACATGCTGACAGGAGCCTGATATAACTGTCTCCTGTTAGGCTTGGCCAGAGCCTGACAAATACAGAGGGGATGCTCTCAGCCAACCATTGGACTGAGAATGGGGTCCCCAATGGGGTCCCCAATGGAGGAGTTAGAGAAAGGACTGAAGGAGCTGAAAGAGTTTGCAACCCCATAGAAAGAACAACAATATAAACCAACCAGATTTCCCCATAGCTCCCAGGGACTAAACCACCAACCAAAGTGTACACAAGGAGAGACTCATGGCTCCAGGTGTATATGCATTAGAGGATTGCCTTGTCTGGCATCAATATGAGGGGAGGCCCTTGGTCTGTGAAGGCTTGATGCCCCAGTGGAAGGCAGAAGAGGGTGGGTAGGTAGTAGAGCACCCTCATAAAAGCAGGTGAAGGGAGGATGGGATAGACTGTTTCCAGAGGGGAAACCAAGAAAGGGGATAACATTTAAAATGTAAATAAACTAAATATACAATAAAAATAATATAAAATAATATAAAATTAAAAAGATAAACTAGTGTATAAGCCAGGCTTTGCCATTCTCAGAGTCCTCTTTTAGGGGAATCATGTATCTGTAGTCATTGTTACATACTCTGCTGCTCAAAACTCCTAAGCTAGATTAAAAAAAAAAAACTAATCATCACTTTGACCATCTTTATATCTATTATTCACTTTCTACTACTCTATTTTTTCTATTCATATTTCATTGTGCAGTTATATGAGCTTTTACTGTTAACTTGATAACCTGGTCTGCTTGATATGGGGTCATTTCTCATATTCTCAAGGCCAGTAATGTAACTCATTTGTCCAAGCTTCTTGGTAACTGAGTATTCTTTTCAGTAGTAATTGATCACATTTATTGCACAGTTTTGCTCCTTTTTTTTTTTTACTGTAAAATGAGTTGATATAACTTCTTCAACTGAATATTTTAATCCTTATATAGTACTACCTTACTATATTACACATTGTAAATGTGGTATATATACTAACTAATTTAATATTGAGAAAGCGTTACCAACCCAGCAATATTATTTCCACATTTAAAACAGTAATGTTTCACAATATATAATCTTTATTTTTTATAAATTATTGCCACATGTTAATACATTATTAAGTATATCATAAAGCTCAACACAAGTTTAAAATGGAGAGAATAAAATTAAATACAAGTAAAAATGTTTCCCCAGATTCTAATGAATCATCATGATTAGACCTTCACATGCCTGTAAACCATTTTAGGTACTATTTCATTAAATAAACCCTACAGTTTTTTTTCAAGTTTTGGGCTTAGAAAGACACTGAGGGAAAGTAATATATAATTTGCTTCTCTCACCCTTTCCATAACAGTTTGTATACTGGAATGAATCTTTACACATTATTACTCCTTTTGTTATATACACTGAGCACTGCTAATAGTATATAATATTTAATATTTACTATAAAATGTGCAAATCAGTCTTAAAATGTAACTAGAATCTACATGTGTGTTTGTATTTCAGACACTATATTGAAGAAAACATCATTCAATACTTTCCTTACTCCATCTCTAAACACAATAAGCCCTGTATACTATCATAGGGCATAAAGGTTGGTTGAGCATATTAATTAGTAAAGAACTAGGGGTTTAATGGCAGCCAGTATCATCAGGTTCACCAGCCACATCAAAAGAATATCTGTCAATCAGACACTTGTTCCCAGAAGACTAACACTGTGCCAGAATGACTGCCAAGACGAACAAATATTTCATAGATGTCACTGCCTGGTTGATTGGCAGGTTGCCTGCTTTGCTCTAAGATTTTATTCACCTAGGAAATTTAGGGGAAAAAGTATCAGCCTGAGCTGAACAGACTTAAATTGTAAGTACTCAAATGTGTGGAAGTCCAGAGCATGTTTAATGCTACCCTAGCTTTTCAGCTACATACAGAGCATCCTTTGTTCATTTCTTGTCTATGAAAACCAGAACTGTGTGACTGTATTTTATTTTTAAACATTTTATTACACAAGTAAAAATTAACCTTGTATGTGGAATAAGAAAAAATATTTCTCTTATAGATACACAAACTCAAATACAAACTTGCCAATGGCACAAACACAAGCCATAAAAGAAATGAAAGTGTATGCCACAAAAAGAGTTGAAGATTAAAAATGAAAGCAAACCAACCAAAATAAACCAATAGTTCCCTATGCCAACTTGCAATCAGTTTTCAAAATTCTACTCATCCTGTGCTTTTGAGCCAAAAATAACCCTCAGTGAAGGTAGCTAAAGATTTTACTTTTTTTTCTTTTTCTTTTCTCTTTTTGTATTAGTCATTTTAATTTTCTACTTCAGAACAACCACTAAGCATCAGTAAGTTACAACTCTGAACAGCAGCTGTCATGGTCATTTTGTTTACTAATTCCTTTTGCTCTAAGTTCCAAAGGGTTTCTTTTTTTCTTTTCTTTTCTTTCTTTCTTTTTTTTTTTTTTTTTTTGAGAGTGTTCTCTTGCCACATCTATTACAAAATTATGAAGTGCATGGCAAACTGGAGAGTTATCAAGAGATTCTAGAGGCTACAGTTCTGAAACATGGTATCAATAGAGCCATGCTCTTTAGGAATTCATTGAGCTAACAGCCTTTCCTCCCTTCTGTAACATGCTGTTAGCTCTCAGTATCCCTTGGCTGAAAAAACATAAATTCAAAGGTGTACTGACATTTTCAAATGACATTCTCCTTTTCCTCTATACATTATTTTCCATCAAGACATATTTATAACTGAATTCCCTTTTGATTGGGTATGAGTAATGTAAAAGGTCCACATTTTAGATTGATTACCTCTGTAAAGGCCTCATGGCTTCATAAGGTACTAGAGGTACTAGAAAGAGCATGACTATGTTCTTTCACTATCCTACCTTTCATTGTCTAATAACATTCCTTACATCTTGGTGTCCATGAATAATCATCTAAATCTAATCAGGTCCAACCTCTTTTTTCCTTTTGTTCTAGTTATATATATATTTTTTCATTCTAAAAGACACAGTGTGCTCTCTTTAATAGGCGATTGTCCTAAAACATGGATGTCCTAATAAGAGACTAAGTTTCTTCCAGACAAAATACATGATGCTGATATTTTATGTAAATATATTTTTTCACATTTTAACTTGTTGAATTACCTCTCATGACCATTTAAGATCTTTATTTTTTACCCATTATTTGCTAAGTTACACATGAACATTATGCAACTTAAATTAGTTGTTTGTATAACCAAATTCAATTAGGATTTCAAAATGCTTTGTGAATATTCTCTATTATCTGACACAAAGTTATGATTCTAACACTATATTGTTGACAGATTAAATGATCTGTTGGTGATTTTTCCATATAAACACTGACTATAGATATACCTCCTCATCCATGTGTGCTGCTACTTAATTCACAAAATCCAGGAAATAGAAATAGCAGAGTTGTGCACAATTTAGTGAATGGAGAGTAAAATTGGTGCATTTAGAGAAAGAAATATTCAAACATTAAGAAAAACAAACTATCACATTCAAAGGTGACTGTATTAAGCTGGGCTTAGCCACTAGTAGATTAACAATGCTGCACTATGAGAGGGACAAATTGACTTGTTTTAAAGCACACAGAATAAGCTGCATAAAATACATGGGATGAATCGAAAAATGGGAGAGCAAAGAAATAACCATTATCATAATATATTATACAAAATTATCTATGAACTAATAAGAAAATAAGACAAAAACTGGAGTGTCCATGATACTTGCAAGTCCAGAACCAGGCAGCACAGTAAAAGTCCTATCAAATACACTAACACTGATTGCTTAATGGTCCTGCCAAGTGGTAAAACTTCACCTTATTCCCTTGTTAACCCAGGCTTAATGTGTTCTTGCCAAATTCTTCTATAAATCATCCATGAATTTTAGTAACTAAGTTAACCACCAAAAACCTTCCAGCTGTGAAGGAAAAATACGGTTGGAATTACAGTATAAGCAAGGGAAGCAAACATAAAATATATGGTAAGAATTGTAGCAGATGTTACAATATGGGATCCTACAATATCCAATCCTACATGATCTTCTATCATACAGGGCTGCTCTTCTTGTGTTACATTGTTGTAACTCATTTAAATGTTCTAGTTCTTATGTAACAAGAAGACTGGGCACTGTTTCTTTAATATTTCCATTAAAATTTAGGTAACAATCTGTTCAAGATAAGGCTTTGTTATTATATTGAGAAAACATAATATAGACTCTTCATAATAGTTTAAATATATTCAATTAAATATTTCTGAGCTTCGTTATATTTCAAAACTGTTATCCTTGGTTAATTTTCTTTTATTTAGTTAAATTTTATTCATATGATTATGCACATGCAAACAAATATGCAATACATGACAAATTTATGACCACTTGCATTTATTTTAAGTATTTTATTTCTTAATCATACTTTTAATTTGTTTAAACAAAGAATTCACTGTGTAAATAGAGTAGTAAAATTTATTTTATCTAGAAATTTAATATAGATAAAAAAACACAAAGAAACATATATGTGAGCAAAACACCAAAAAGTATTAATAGAGCCTGGCCAGTTATTAATTATTTGATCATGGAATTTTGGCTCCCATGGTTCCATTTTAAGAAGATTGTCTATTGCAATGGACATTAGCAAAAATAGAGATAAAAATATGTATTCTAAGACATAATTCATTTTGTTGGTTACATTATAACCCTTATAGTAGAAAGCTAGGAAATATATTCATTTATCTAAATATTATTCCCAATTAACTATAACAATGTGGATAAATTGCGTGAGATGATAAGTAGAATATTAGTACATGGGGGAATTATTTAAACTATTTGAGCACTGCTTACTCTTTTAATTGGTCACTCAAAATGAATACATATAAACAAGAAAAACATGAATTATGTTTCATAGCTTGATGGTTTTATTTTTAGTTTAATTAACTGCAACTTAGTTAAATGAAGTGAAATTCAAATTTTATTCCTCTTGTACTCAGTCAGTAAAATTTTAAATGAATCAAAAGTTTGCTTCATTAGATCCAAACTAAACAAGCAATAAATAATTTCAAAGTATCTAAGATCAATATGCAAACTTAAACAAAAAAAAACAAATAAGACACAGTATTTGTCCCCATATATATATATATATATATATATATATATATATATATATATATATATCAATTATGTTCTAAATTAGATGTGATTTTATAATGTATGCATGCAAGGACAAGTACAGTGAAAAATGACTTTAAATATGATATAGCACTTGTTTACTGAAAGAAACAGAGTCATGTCAACCTGTAATGTGAAACATTGTACATCTTACATGTAGATGACATATAGATATATAAATGACTAACTTAAATATAGTTTGAAAATGAGCTTAGGAATTGTGGGTGATGTTTCCTACCACATTCTACCAATTAATTCTAGCCACTTCTTCTATAACATAACTTTCCATTTAAACCACAAGCTTTTCCCTATTCTAATAGACTTCCAATAGTGTTTATGATGTATAGATATAATAAACAATACCCTTAATAGTAAGCTCTCATTAAGTCCGTGTTCACTGATAAATCTAGCTACCTAGATTTGAAGTCCAGCAATGTAACTAATCTAGGTCTCAACTTATTTGTTCTTTTGTGTGGGAGGCAAGAATATCTGTCTTATACTCATGGATAACAGTCCATCATACAGGAACTTCGGGGAAGAAAATTCAGAAGGAGCAGAAGAAGGAATCATCAAAGAACACTCTACCAGGCTCATTCAATTACCTTTCTTTTAAGCACTTTTACTTTCAATTTTTAAAATGACATAATTTCTACTCTTTCTTTTCTCTTTCTCCCCTCTAACTCTTCTTTGTTCTAAATTGCTGTATCTCCTTTGTTACTCAAGCAAATACTGGTGAGTGGAAAAAAGTTACACACACACACCACTTTATTACCTTCATATCTTGGCTCTTCCTATTCTTTCTACTACAAATATTGTCTCTTCCCTAGGCAAATATTTCTCTAATCTTTAAAACAGAGATCAAGTGTCTCATTCTGTGACTCATTCAACACATATCAAGTATCTAATGTGTATGATTACATTAGAATGAACTCTCCAAATTTAATTAAAATTTTCAGTTACTTAGTCTCCCTTCTATTAGAAAATTAGCTCCACAGGTCAGGGAATAACATTATATTTACCCTTATAATTTAATGTCCAGTTATTTGCGTGTTATATACTAATTGAATGAATAAATGCAGATGCTTCTCCCACTTATTTATGAAGTCTGGAATATTCTAGAAAGTATTTATAACTTTCTATTTTTCCCCAGGAAGATCTCCATCTAGTACTTTCTAGTAGTACAATACTACAAATTTAAAATAAAATTAAAAATTCCTCTCTTTTACTTTTTTATAACAGATGATCTCTTTCATTCTTTCATCACTGACTATGGCATGGCCATACATTCATTTCACCATGGTCAGTTTTAGAAACATTTAATTAAGTAATATAGCTACAAATTTTTAAAAACTATTTTAAACTATTCTTTTTATTTTATTTTTAAAATTGTTTTATTTACTTATATTCCAAATGTTACCCCTCCTCCTGTTTCCTCTGCAAAATTTCTTTACCCTATCCCCCTATTGTCTTTGAGAGGGTGGTCTCCACCCACCCAAATTCTAAATCTTTCCTTTTTAATGACTCTGTCCCAAATTGTGCTGAAATTACTTTATATGGATAATCTAATAACTATCAAACTACTTATATAATCTTCTTATCCCTTTGAAATTCTCAATTCCACGTTTGTCATATAACCGAAAGATTAATCTTCCTTTCTACTTTATCAGTCCCCTGCTGGAAAACCTCTGGTGTGTTTGATCACAAAAGGAATTAAGCTCTATTTACCTGGTCACCTGGTAATAATCTATTTTCCTTACTCTATCTCAGCTACGTTATTTTCCAAGTACCACACAATTCATCTAAAGAAAACCTATCACTAATTTCCTTCAAATCTCTGAATTTTTTCCCTTTATTCCATGTTTGCTCTCCTCCCATAGAAAATTGCCCTGGCAAAATCTTGATAATTTTAAAAAATATGACCTTTCACAGAATATTCTCTTTGGTGTTAAGCAGAATTTATTCCTATTACCTACTATACCTTATTGTTTGTCTTTCTTTGGTATTTTTCAAAAATCTACCTTCCCCTTTAGTAATGAATTATCTCTATTGTTAAATCAATGTGTGGATGGCAGGATTCATTTGTTAGAAGTCTTTCATATTGTATTTTCCATGGCACTTCATTTGGCATTTTGAATGAACAATTTTGTTTGTTGAAAGTATTGTTATCATTGTGGTCAAGAAAGTGCTATGTACTGATGGGATATTATGATAACATGTTACACCTAACAAAGTGAAGCTGAGAAGACCCACAAACATTTTGATGATCATAAAATACATGTTTTTGTCAGAAATTACAAACTCCCTTGGGAAGAAAGCAACCCAAGTAATGATTGAATATCCAGAAAATTCTGTGTAACCCTTCAAATGCTGTAAATTACTGTAGATTTTAGATTGTGCTAGTTTGTTCTTCGCCAATAAATATTTTCCATTTTAAATAAATGATTTGAGGAAAATATAAGGAATAGTTTTAACTATAAACTTGACACAATCTAGAACCACCATGGAATAGAGCATATTAAATTGATCTGCATTGTGATGGGCTGTAGGGTAATATCCTACTTGCTAATTGACATGAAAAGAGCCATGCTGAATATATAAAAAAAAACATGTCATAAAACAGACTCTGTAATATATAAGAATAGAAAGATAGCTGAACATAAATAGCAAGCATGGATTCATGTGTTCACTTTCTCTTTGATGTTCTTTATGCACACAATGTGACCAAATTCTTTGAGTTCTTGACTTGAAGTCTCTGCAATGATTTATTAAAACCTGGAGTTGCAAGCCAAGAAAATGCTTGTTTTCCTATATTGCTTATTCTCAGGGTATTTTACCACATTAGCAGAAAAGAAGCTATAATAAGGAATAAGGAAAACTATAGGAGTTAATAACACCTAATTCATGTTGTGTTCCTTGAAAAATCATAGAATTATAACATAAAATTGACATGTATAAATATATAGTTAATATATTTCATAGTATCTAATCAAAATATAGTAGATATACTTTACTACTTAATAGAGAAACAGGTCCTTTATAAAATTAATTTATATTTTTTTACAGCTAATCACCCCCAAAATAAAGAGATATAATATTCTAATTTTATGCCACTTTATCAGCTATTGACTACTCAAGTGTATTTTTTGGAATGTACATAGACGTGCACTTATATTTGCAGTTGATTTAACAACTAAATTTTAGTTTTCCAAGCACTATATATGCATTACTTTTAAGCAAAACTTGGTCCAGAATTAATTAATAACAGTTATTTGGATAAAATCATAATGAATAAGTCTTTTTGGACAATTCTCCATATGTCTTATATTGGTACTTTTCACAAGATACTCCAATGTCTTGCTCATTGCAACCTCTAACTCACAGAGCTTACAATTAAAAGTTTTAAAAAAAAAATCCAGAAAATGCCATTTTCATTATGTGACAGTTTGGGTTGTTTAACATTATTCTCTGGTTTTAAATGTTGATATGTTGAAATGCCACTCACTGTATTACTTCTAGAATTGCCTTATCAAGGACCAGATGTCTACGTTTTTTTACTTTTATTTAATCACTTTATATTCTGATCACTGCCCCCTACCAGTCACCCCTTCACCATCCTCCTATACCCTCTTTCCTTCTCTTCTGAGGGAGTGGACTCCTCGCTGGGTATCTCTCCATGATGCTACATCATGTCTCTGCAGGGCTAGGTGCATCCTCGCCTGTTGTGGATAGCCCCGGCCTTGTATTTTGATACTAATTCCCCTTTCCTGTGAAGGGCTGCAGAGGAGGTGTGAGTCATTACACAGGTGATTTCTAGTGAACCTTCTGTCCATCTTAATTTGCAAAATAAAGGCTAGAGCCAGTGATTAGGCAGAGGAAGGGGAGGTGGAGAAATAAAGGCTGGGAAGAGAAGAAAGAGAGAGGACTACTGGAGGATGACTGCAGGAAGACAATGGGAGGAGGAAGACAACAGAGACAATGGAGATGATGACGACTGGGGAGAGAAGAGAGAGAGGATGACTAGGGAGAAGAGAGGAGAGAGAAGATGTTAGAAGACGATGGGGGAGAACGACTGGGAAGCAGGAGGTAAAAGGACAAATGCAGGGTCTGGAAAATCCTCAAGTTATAAGAGTCTCATAGCTGGGGAACAGAGTAGTGTAGGTGTATCTGCCCAATCTACACTTACAGAATATATTCATAATTACTGAGTTATGTTTTCATTGACCAGACATATTTGGATTGGAGACTTAAATATTTCCCACTACATTCTCCCACTGAGGCCAGATAAAGCCGCCCAGCTAAAAAAAAACAAACAAACAAACAAATAAACAAAAAACAAAAAACATATCCCATAGACAGGCAACAGCTTTTGAGATATCTGTTCAGGACCCACATGAAGACCAAACTGCACATCTGCTACATATGTGCAGGGAGGCCTAGCTCCAGTGCTTGTTTGCTCTTTGGTTGGTGGTTCAGTTTCTGAAAACTACAAAGGTTCAAGTTAGTTGACTCTCCGTTGGTCTTCCTCTGGAGTTCCTATCCCTTTCGTGCCCTTAATCCTTACCTAAACTCTTCCATAAGAGTTCCTAAGCTCCATCCACTCTTTGACTGTGAGTGTCTGCATTGCTTTGTGTGGGCTGCAGGGTAGAGCCTCTCAGAAGACAACTAGGCTAGCCTCCTGTCTGCAAGAACAACAGAATATCATTAATAGTATCAGAGATTTGTGGTTACCCATGGGATGGGTCTTTAGTTTAGCCGGATATTGTTAGGTATTCTCTCAGTTTCTGTTCCATCCCTACTCCCTGAATTTCGTGTAGACAGAATAAATTTTTGCTCAGATGTTTTGTGGGTAGGTTGCTGTATCTATTGCTCCACTGAGGTTCTTGCCAGGAGGTGGTCTCTTCAAGTTCTATCTCCCCAATGCTAAGAAACTCAGATAAGGACAACCCCTATTGATTCTTGGGCACATCCCCTACCTGGGTCTCTGGTAAGCACTCAAGATGCCTCTCATTCCCTATCTCTGACGGTTACAAACTTCCATTGAGTCTCATGGCCATCTGGGCTTTTCTTCTGTGCTATCTCCATGTCTGAAATTTCTACTCCCCCTCAAATTCCCCTCCCTATGCCCTCTCTCACCCAGCCCCCTCCTTCCATTTGCTTCCTATGACTACTTTATTACCCCTTCTAAGTGAGATTCAAGAATCTTTGCTTGGGGTTTCCTTTTAGTTTAGTTTCATTAGGTCTGCAGAGTGTAGCGTGGGTATCATGTATTTTATGGTCAATATCCACTTATTAATGAGTACATACCAAGCATGTCTTTTTCAGTCTGGGTTCCATCCATTTGTCTGCACAATTCCTGATGTCTTTGTTTTTGATATCTGAATAGTATTCCACTGTGTGGATGTACCACATGTTCTTTATCTATTCTTTAGCTGATAGGCATCTAGGTTTGTTCTAGTTTCTGGCCATTAAAAACAGAGCTTCTATGAGCCTAGTTGAGCAAGTTGTCCCTATAGTATGCTGATGCATCTTTTGGGTATATGTCCAGGACTGGTATAGCTGTGTCTTGAGGAAGAAGTATTCCAAGTTTTCTGAGAAACCACCAAAATGATTTCCAAAGTGGATGTACAAGTTTGCACTCCCACCATCAATGAAGAACTGTTCCCCTTGCTCCACATCCTCTTGAGCAGGTGCTATCACTTGAGTTTTTAATCTTAGCAATTTTGATAGTTGCTTACTAATTTAACATTTCACAAGTATATTCATAGGATACTTACAGAAAAAAATTAAAATGTTATTTTTATACCAGTATCATAATATAGCATGTAGCAACAGGTTTTTTTCCCCAGAAATATATTTTATTAATGATTTAATTTCTTATTTTTCCACAGGATTTGAGGTTCCAATTTTAAAAGTGTTTGGACCATTGAGTTACCACATACTAGCTCTTAATCTTCACTGAAAGCATCATCATTTATTCTAAAACAAAAAGAAAGAACAAGGTAAAGAACAAAGTAGTGAAATACACTATAACATATCTTTCATCATAAGGTGAAGTTGCTTTTTAAAAATGGTCCCAGATTGTGATATTCAGAAATAATTTTCTGTACACTCTGTGTGCTTATATTGTTCACATGTGTGTGTCATACTTATTCCAAAATTATACATCATCCAAGATGAATTGAACCACACAATCAAAAAGGCTTATTTTCCTTGAAACCGTAGCTTCAGAAAATCTTTACAGATATAAATGATACATCTCAAATAACGGGAATTGAAAAAAATGAATCAACTACTTAATTTAGTAGTTTTTTGTGAAACTCCAGTGGTGAAACAATGAATACAGTTAATGTTAGAAGATGCTATTATTTTCAGGAAATTTAGACAATTCTCCAGTTATTCTCTGAACAAAACATGTACATCAATTCTTCTATTATAAGGTTATACTTAAGAGTGTTCTTCCAAATCCATCATGATTTCCCTGAACTCTAATATTGCTAATTCATCATTTTTACACTCTTAATTTGACAGTTCTTTGGATAGCTATGCCACGTGTATCCCCATTTCTTATAATGAAGAAATGATATAATCAAAAATATCATTTAAAGATACCATAGAAATTCTAAAAATTTAAGAAACCTTACAGACAGTTAAAGAGAGTTAAAAGATTCTTATTTTTCTTATAATGTATAATAATGCAGTTTTTCATTTAAGTAAAATCTTGAGCCTTTCTGTCTGCGCAGTGCCCTTAGCAGACCTAGGGCACCAGCTCTGCACCAAATCCCAGAACCCCAGAGGAGGCTGGACTCCCAGGAGCTCTAACAAGCCCAGGATCTTAGGTGAGGAGGCTGCAACATACCCTCCCCCAAACAAGGAGTAACAGGGACCAGCAAAAAACACAGGAACTCCCTCCCTGCAAGTGGATTCTTCCAGTCTGCACCAGTGCATGGGGCAAACATAGGGTGCCAGCTCTGCACCCAATCCTAGAACCTCCAGAGGAGGCTGAACTCTCAGCTGCTCTAACACATTCAGGAACATAGGATCATAGGATCACAGGATCTCAGGAGGTTGGTCACACCAGGATTTCAGGATCCCAGAAGCAGCCTGAATCTTAGGAACTCTTATAGGCAGGCCCTCAGGATCACAAAGACAGCTGGACTCTGAGGGGCTCTGATAGAACCAAAATAGCAAAAGATCTTTAGTCAGAGACAGAGAGTACAAGTAGCACTAGAGATAATCAGATGGCGAAAGTCAAGCACAAGAATATAAGCAACAGAAACCAAGGTTACTTGGCATCATCAGAACCTAGTTCTCTCACCATAACAAGTCCTGGATAACCCATGACACTGAAAAAGCAAGATTCAGATTTGAAATCACTTCTCATGATGATGATAGAGGACTTTAGGAAGGACATAAATAACTCCCTTAAGGAATACAGGAAAACATAGGTAAACAAGTAGAAGCCCCTAAATAGGAAACACAAAAATCCATTAAAGGATTGCAAGAAAACTCAACCAAACAGAAGTAATTCAACAAAACAATCTAGGATCTAAAAATGAAAGCAGAAACAAAAAAGGAATCACAAAAGGAGAATACCCTTTGGAGATAGAAAACTTAGGAAAGAAATCAGGAGTCATAGATGCAAGTTTCAACAACAGACTACAAGAGATAAAAGAGAGAATCTCAGGTACAGAAGATACCATAGAGAACATTGACACAACTGTCAAAGAAAATGCAAAATGCATAAAGCCCCTAACACAAAACATCCAGGAAATCCAGGACACAGTGAGAAGACCAAACCTAAGGATAATAGGTATAGATGAGAATAAAGATTCCCAACTTAAAGGTCCAGTATATATTTTCAACAAAATTATAGAAGAAAACTTACCCAACCTAAAGAAAGAGATGCCGATGAACATACAAGAAGTATACAGAACTCCAAATACACTAGACCAGAAAAAAATTCATTCCATCACATAATAATCAAAACATCAAATGCATAAAACAAAGAAAGAATATTAAAAGCAGTAAGGAAAAAAGGTCAAGTAACTTAAGAAGGCAGACTTACCAGAATTACACAAGACTTCTAACCAGAGACTACAAATGCTAAAAGATCCTGGATGCATGTCACACAGACCTTAAGAGAACACAAATGCCAGCCCAGGCTACTATACCCAGCATAACTCCCAGTTAACAAAGATGAAGAAACCAAGATATTCCATGACAAAATCAAATTTACATAGTATTTGTCCACAAATTCAGCACTACAAAAGATGATAGAGGAAAAATTCCGACACAAGGAGAGAAACTACACCCTAGAAAAAGCAAGAAAATAATCTTCAAACACACCCAAAAGAAGATAGCCACAGAAACAAAACTCTGACTTTAATAACAAAAATAGCAAGAAGCAACTATCACTTTTCCATAATTTCTCTTAATATCAGTGGACTCAATTCCCCAATAAAGACATAGACTAACTGACTGAATACTTAAACAGGACCCAGCATTTTGCTGCATACAGGAAATGCACCTCACTGACAAAGGCAGACACTACCTCAGAGTAAAAGACTCAAAAACAATTTTCCAAGCAAATGGTCCCAAGAAACAAGCTGGAGAAACCACTCTAATACTGAATAAAATCAACTCAAACAAAAATAATAAGAAAAAAATAAAAAAGAAGGACACTTCATACTCTTCAAAGGAAAAAATCAACCAAGATAAAATTTCAATTCTGAAATTCTATGCTCCAAATGCAAGTGCACCCACATTCATTAAAAAAACTTTGCTAAATCTCAAAGCACACATTGCACCTCACAAAATAATAGTGGGAGATACCAACAACACAATTTCAGCAATGAACAGATCATGGAAACAGAAACTATTCAGAGACACCATAAAACTAAGAGAAGTTATGAGCCAAATGGACTTAGCACACATCTATAGAACAATTCATCCTAAACCAAAAGAATATACCTTCTTCACAGCACCTCATGTGTATATACCTTCTCCAAAATAGACCATATAATTGGTCACAAAACAGGACTCAACAAATACAAGAAAATTGAAATAATCTCATGTATTCTATCAGAGATCATGAACTAAAGCTGGTCTTCAATAATGAAAAAAAATCAATTGAAAGACCACATATGCGTGGCAACTAAACAATGCCCTACTCAATAATAACTTGGTTGAGGAAGAAATAAAGAAAGAGATTAAAAACTTTTTAGAATTTAATGAAAATGAAGACACGTCATACTAAAACTTGTGGGATACAATGAAAGCAATGCTAAGAGGAAATGTCATACCTCTAAGTGCCTACAAAAGAACTTGAGAGAACACACACTAGGAGCTTGACAGCACACCTGAAAGCTCTAGAACAAAAAGAAGCAAATGCACCCAAGAGGATAAGGTAGCAGGAAATAATCAAACTCAGGGCTGAAATCAACTAAGTAGGAACAAAAGTACTATACAGAGAATCAAGGAAACAGGGAGCTGATTGTTTGAGAAAATCAACAAATAGATAAACCCTTAGCCAGAGGGCACAAAGACAGTATCCAAATTAATAAAATCAGAACTGAAAAGGGAGACATAAAAACAGAAATGGACAAAATTCAAAAAAAGAATCATCAAATCTTACTACAAAAGCATATACTCAACAAAACTGGAAAATCTGGAGGAAATGTGCAGGAACAAGCGGGAAGGACACAGGGACTTCCAACATGAGGGCCACAAGATGACAGGACCTAATAACATGAAAAGTCCAGGATTCCAAAATGGCTTAATTGGCATGACAATGGTAGATGGTCTGGATGTGCACCCCCCACATAAGCCAGAGCAGGCCTGGCTTAAATAGGAGGGGGAGAAGAAAGGATCTGGGAGGGAATAACTTAATTAACTACACCCTCTGGCCTTTAGGTAACTCATTAATATGGAAGTCTCTTGAGGCCAAAGCCTGTAGTCACGCCCTATACCTATACTCCTACATGACTGCAAGGCGCAGATCAAATGGACCTCTAGACCAAGTGTAGGAGCCTGGAGGCATGGCTTAAAACCTGCCATTTCTCCACTGGAGTCGGGGTTCAAGGCCCATGCCCAGTCAAGAATCAAGATATCCTTCTACAGCCCAGCAGAAATGGACAATTTTCTAAACAGATACCAGGTACCAAAGTTAAATTAAGATCAGATAAACCATCTAAAGAGTCCTACAATCTCTAACAAAGTAGCAGCAGTCATTAAAAGTGTCCACATGAAAAAGAGGCCAAGATCAGATGGTTTTAGTGCAGAAATCTATCAGACCTTCTTAGAAGACCTAATACCAATTATCTATAAAATATTGAACAAAACAGAAACAGAAGGAACACTACACAATATGTTCTATGAAGTCACAACTGTGCGCACACCTAAACCACACATAGACCCAACAAAGAAAAATAACTTCAATCTCCCTTATGAATATCAATAAAAAATACACAATAAAATTCTTGCAAACAGAATCCTAGAACACATCAAAACAACCATATACCATGATCAAATAGGATTTATCTCAGGAATACAGAGGTGATTCAATCTACAGTAATCTGTCAATGTTATCCACTATATAAACAAATTCAGAGGAAAAAAAAAAACTACATAATCATCTCACTAGATGCTGAGAAATCATTTGACAAAATTTAACACCTCTTCATGGTAAAAGTCTTGAAATGATCAGGAATTCAAGGTCCATACCTAAACATAGTAAAAGCAATACAAAATAAACAAGTAACCAACATCACAGTAAATGGAGAGAAACTTGAAGCAATCCCACTAAGATCAGGGACTAGAAAAGGCTGACCACTCTCTCCCTAAATATTCAATATAATACTCAACGTCCTAGCCAGAGCATTTTGATAACAAAAGGAGGACAAGGGGTTATAAATTTGAAAGGAAAATGTCAAAATATCATTATTTGCAGATGATATGATAGTATACTTAAGTGACCACAAAACTTCACCAGAGAACTCCTAAGCCTGATAAACATCTTCAGCAAAGTGGCTGGTTATAAAATCAACTCAAACAAATCAGTAGCCTTCTTCTACTCAAAGGGTAAACAGGCTGAGAAAGAAATTAGGAAAATGATACGCTTCAAAAAAGTCACAAATAATATAAAATACCTTGGTGTGAATCTAACTAAGCAAGTGAAAGATCTGTATGACAAGAACTTCAAGTCTGTGAAGAAAGAAATTGAAGAAGAACTCAGAAGATGAGAAGATCTCCCATGCTCATGGATTGACAGGATTAATATAGTAAAAATGACCATATTGCCAAGAGCAATCTACAGATTCAATGCAATGCCCATCAAAGATCCAACTCAATTATTCATAGAGTTAGAAAGAACAATTTGCAAATTCATTTGGAATAACAAAAAACCCAGGAGAGAAAACTATTCTCAACAATAAAAGTACTACTAAGGGAACAGCCATCCCAGATCTCAAGCTGTACTACTGAACAATAGTGATAAAAAAAACAAAACAAAACAAAAAAAAAAAACAAAAAAAACTGAATGGTATTGGTACAGAGACAGGCAGGAAGATCAATGGAATTGAATTAAACACCCAGAAATGAACCCACACACGTATGGTCATTTGATCTTTGACATAGGAGCTAAAAACAAACAGTGGAAAAAAAAAACCAGCATTTTCAACAAATGGTGCTGGTTCAACTGGAGGTCAGCATGTAGAAGAATGCAAATCGATCCATTCTTATCTCCTTGTACAAAGCTAAAGTCCAAGTTGATAAAGGAACTCTATGTAAAACCAGATACACTGAAACTAATAGAAGAGAAAGTGGGTAAGAGCCTGGAACACATAGGCAAAGGGGAAAAGTTCCTATGGAATATTCCTACAGAATACCAATGGCTTATGCTTTAAGATCAAGACTTGACAAATGGGACCTCAGAAAATTGCAAAGCTTCTGTAAGGCAAAGGACACTGTCAATAGGACAAATGGCAACCAACAGACTGGGAAAAGATCTTTACCAATCCTATATCATATGTAGGGCTAATATCCAAAATATACAAAGAACTCAAGAAATTAAACTCCAGACAATCTAATAACACTATTAAAAATGTAGTGCAGAGCTCAACACAGAATTTTTAACTGAGGAATATGTAATGGCTGAGAAGCACCTAAAGAAGTGTTCAACATCTTTAGTCATCAGGTAAATGCAAATTAAAACATTCCTAAGATCAAGAACTCAGGTGATAGCAGATGCTGGCAAAGAGGTGGAGAAAAAGGAACACTCCTCCATTGTTGGTAGGATTGTAAGCTGGTACAAATTCTCTGGAAATCACTCCGGAAGTTCCTCAGAAACTTGGACATAGTATTATCTGAAGATCCAGCTATACCTCTTCTGGGCATATACCCAAAATATTCTCTAACATATAACAAGGTCACATGCTCCACTATGTTCTTATCAGCCTTATTTATAATGACCAGAAGCTTGAAAGAACTCAGATGTCCTTCAACAGAGAAATGGATAAAGAAAATGTGGTACATTTATACAATGGAGTACAGCTCAGCTATTAAAAACAATAAATTTATGAAATTCTTAGGCAAAGGATGGAACTAGAAAATATTATTCTGAGTGAGGTAACCCACTCAGGTAACCCAATCACAAAAGAACACACATGGTATGCATTCATTGATAAGTGGATATTAGCCCAAAACTCACAATACCCAAGATACAATTCACAGACTACATGAAGCTCAAGAAGAAGGAAGACGAAAGTTTGGGTGCTATGGTCCTCTTAGAAAAAGTAACAAAATACTAATGGGAACAAATAAGGAGACAAAGTGTGGAGCATAGACTGGAGGAGGGAATGTCCAGAGACTGCCCCAACTGGGGATTCATCCCATGTGCAATAACCAAATTCAAACCCTGTTGTAGATGCCAGGAAGCACATATTGACATTAGCCTGATATACCTGTCTCCTAAGTGGTTCTGCCTCTGCCAAAGCTTGACATATACAGAGGTAGATGCTAGCAGCTAAACATTGAACTGATCACTGGGTCCCCAATGGAGGAGTTAGAAAGAAGTCTGAAGGTGTTGAAGGGGCTTGCAACCCCATGGGGAGACTGACAATACCGAGAAGTCAAAACTCCTAGGGTCTGAACAGCCTGCCTGGGAACACACATGGAGGGACACATGGCTCCAGCTGTATATGTAGGGGAGGATGTCCTTGTAGGGCATCAGTGGGAGAAAAGGACCTTGGTCATATGAAAGCTGGATGCCCCAGTGTTGGGTAATTCAAGCGTGGGGAAGCAGGAGTGGGTAGATGGGTGGGGGTACACCCTCATAGAAGTAGGAGGAGCAGGGATGGGATAAGGGGCTTCTGGGAATGGGGAATTTGGATCACATCTGAAATGTAGATAAATAAATTATCCAATAAAAAGCAAAAACAAATAATAAACAAAAAAACAGATAATGGAACTGGCTATTGCAGTCAAACATTTGGGACTTTTTGTCAACAATTTAATGCTGCCCATATTACTGGGATTCCTTATAATCCTAAAGGACAATGGACTATTTAAGGGACCCATTGAAATTTAAAACAATATCTTCATAAAATAAAAAACGGGAAAGTATATCACCATACACCACAAATTTATTTAAATTTTGTTCTTTTTATTTTAAATTTTTTTTAAAATTGGATGACAAAGAACTTTCTACTGAGTTTCTATGTAACTCTACAATTAGGAATGCTTATGCATAGGTAAAAGAGAAGGATCCATTTACTGGCATATTGCATGATCCCGATCAGGTATTTAATATGGCGAGGAGAACATGTTTGTGTTTTTCTGCAGGATGCTAGAAGAGCATGGTGGCTGCTAAAGTCATGAGTGTGACATGCTGATGCTGGGACAAAGTATGATGCTGACCTGTGAGCTTGCTGTATTGGACAGATGTTCCTGACCCACCTTTGCCTTGCCTATATTCCAGATGGGACAAACTGCCTTGCCTCAAGTTTGTAGGCCCTGTGGAACAGAGAATCATACAGAGAAGTTATAATGACTCTCATAATTTTCTTAAATGTGACAAGTTATTCTGACTCAATGATGTACTAGTCTTGAAATCAATCCAATATTGGAAATAACAGTCTTCATTTGGAAGGCTGGTTGTGGACATTTTCAGAGACATATTTGGAAGTTAGCTGCAGTTCTCTATGACGTTATGTTAGTAAGAGATAAAGTTGGGACAGAATCTTGATTTCAAACAAGTGTTAGTACATGTGTTAAGGCTCCTTTATTTGTCAACTTAAAATTACTTTTGTTTCTTCTACAGTATTAAATGTAAGTTCCATTGATTATACACTTTCTAATTGTGTTAGCATGTTGAAACCTGGCATGTCTGTTAAGGAGGTCTATCAACCAGCTTTCATTTTATTGCCCTGAGTATTACAGAACCTTGTTATTCTGAAAAAAACTTGCAAATACTGGAAGAAGTGACTCAGGTTTTAAGCAGAAGCAAGAGGGTAGTGGGTTTGATTATTGCTGGTATAACAGCTTTAATTACATTAATTGCTAGCATCACTGCTTCTGCAATTGCTTTGACACAAGAAGTTAAGACAGCTTCTTTTGTTAATCACTTAGCAAAAAATGTTACTAATAAGTTGAGTATACAAGAGGATTTAGATAGGCATTTGGAAGAATGAATTGATGTTCTTTATTCTATTCAAATGATTAGAAGGAGATTCAGAGTTTAAGAGTAAGGAGCCATCTCTAAGAGTGTCATGCCAAATACCATTGGATTTGTGTTACTTCTAAAATTTATAATGATAGTCATTATAATTAGGAAAAAGTTTAAAGACACTTGCAGTTTATTTGGCATAATTCTAACCCCTCTCTGGATGTTTTAACTTTGCATAGTGAGATTATGAATTTAAAGAATGTTGCTCTGCTGTGTGTTGATGCTGCCAATACCACTGATAAAATTACTCGTGGTTTGAGGTCAGTATTTCCACTTTGTTCAAGCTTCAAGAATGACATATATATCTTGATCGTGGTAGCTCTTTTTGTCCTGGGAATACGTTTATTCCTGCCCATCATGTTAAAACTTGTATTTAAGAACATCAACATGTTGGCAGCCAAAGTACATGGCTTGAAAATGAAAATGGACCCCACCTCAGACAGAGTTATTAATTTAACAGGCTAGCAAGCCAAAGACAGGTAAGATTCTGCACAAAGACTAACCTATGACAGAAGAGCATTGCTTTTGATAATGCATATTCCACAATTGATAAGGAACACATTCTCTTCAAAATGGCCTAAGATGGGCTCAGTATTATTTATTAAATAAAAAGGGGAGAGGTGGAGAGAGCTTTTGGGGCTGCTTGGCAAGAATCTGACATTGGTCAAGGACAAGAGAATGGTCTGCTTGGCAGGAATATGACATTGGCCAAGGATAAGGAAGTGGGTTCTTGGCAGGAATATGACATTAGGCTAGTACAAAGAAGTAATTTCAGGCAGAAATCTAAATCTTAGGCTATAAACAAAAAGTAATTTCAGGCAGGAATCTTAATCTTAGGCTACAGCAAGGAAACAATCTTCAGACATCAAAATGACTTTGGACTAGGACAGGGAAGTAGGCTCAGTTTGTTTTGGTCATCCTGATAAGCCCTTACAAATAGTGATCATGGAAGTAATCAAGGAACATTGTTTATTGCCCTGCTTCTTCTTTGACTATTTGTGTTTATTGTCTTGCTTGTTCCTTGACTATTTGCATCTATTGTATTGCTAGTTCCTCAACCTAGAACTGACCTTAATACTTGCATGTAATTAAAATAGTATAAAAGCAAAAAGGAGGAGGGGGGATGGGATAGCATATTTTTAGTGGGGGGGGGGCGCTATGGGGAAAATGGATGACATCTGGAGTGTAAATAAATAAAATATCCAAAAAACTTTAATAGTTAATTCTTTAACAACCAAAAAGATAATTTCTAGTTGAATTCCTTATATTCATTACAACTGGAAGTGATTTGATGAAAATGACAGATCTCTTATTAGTCTCAACATGTAAAAAAGTTATTTCAACCATGATCTCAGAGTTATTCATTTATGTGTGCCTGTTGGCTTTAGTCTGAATGAACCATCCAGCCCAGCTCCTCTCTGTTTTATCATGTTCAAGGAGACTCTTGAAATATATACTGTTTATCTCCTATGTCAATTCTTCCTTTTGAGTTTATCAAAATGCTTGTGATTTTGAATGATAGATGGGAAGAAATTAAGATGAAAACAGATATGCTTCATAGTAGCTACAGGATTTCTTGACATATTTGTTTCAACTTTATTATTGTGTGGTATGAATGTGAGGTGCCCCCATTGGCTCATGTTTGTAAATATTTGCAACAATATATTATCAGAAAGTATACATGTTAAAATAGTCTTTCAATTTAGATTCTGTTTATTACATTAGTATTTACTTAAGCCATTCTTGGGGAGATAGCCCCATATTCCTCTGTAATTTATCACTAGCCTCTTTAGAATAATTTTTAGTGAATTCCTAGATCTAATAGAAAACATCAATATGACATGAGAATTTCTATTTGATTAAAGGTTAATACTACACAGTTCAGTGTACCCATTTTAGATATATTTACAAAAATACTTTTTTGAGAAATGTATAATTTACCAACACTAGAAACATCACTATTCTAATGCTAATGGTATCTAACAGCTGCTGTTTGTATAAACCTAAATTTAATACCTTACATTGATATGTTGTTTTATTTACCATATGTATCATAATTGTAAACAATATTAAAATTCAGATGTTACCTATACGTCTTTAGAAGGAAATAAAAGATTGCCAAGAAGCTATGTTATTTGAATCACTGTCAAAGCTCTATTTATTGAAAACAAACTGACCAAATGCTTCTTTCTATAAAATATTGCCGAGTTTGAGAATATAACATAATAACTGTATAGTACATGAAGATTAAAAAGAAATAGATTATTATAATAAACTTTGTTGAGGGTTCTAGAAAAGGTATGTTGGAATGGACAAGTCTTAAGATAGTGATTCTATGAACTTTGAGAAGAAAGAAGAATAATGAATAAGCATGAGAAACGTAATATCTAGACACCCAAAGGATGAATGGAAGAGATCTAGACAAAAATGGTGAGACTTTATGGAACAGCAAGCAAAGGAGTACAAATGAACAGAGGGCCATCTCTTTAAATCTATTATAAGACAATTAAGAAAATTTAAAAAGGCCTGAAATCTGAACCACATTTTGAAACATCATTATAACAAAATGCAAGTAAAGTATTATGAAAAAATACCAAGTAGAAACTACAACATTCATCCATGTAATAATAAACTGAGTGTGTATTCATTTCTAAGAAGTCAGTAATAAGATGTTTAAGAATCAGGGCATTTTTGTTGTTATAGCCTTTATAATAAGAAGATATTGAATTAAATTCTGTTACAGATTCTAGATAAAAGTCAGAAAAAAACTGAAATTGACACCAATTTCCCTATCTCCTCTTTTACAAACATTCATTTAAATAATTGTAATGTTTAAAGAAGAAATGTGACATGTTCAGCAACTTGATAAGATCCAATTACATCTACATCACATCAAAATTAGACTAAGTTTTTGCACACAGGACAAATACCACCTGATTTCATAAGTGGAATCTAAAGAATTATCCTAATTGAAATAGATAGGAGGATAGTAGCTTCAATTGATTGTGAGTATTAAAGCAAGAAGGGGAATGGAGAGGGATTGGTCAAGAAATATAATGTCAGTCTCTATTATTCATGTCAGTCTCTATTATCCATTTACACACACCCCTCTTCCTGTGTTCCACTGTCCAAAAATCCTACTTCTATTTCCATGTATCTGTCTGCTGTCTATCACTTTTCTTTACTCTCTCTCTCTCTCTCTCTTTCTCTTTCTTTCTCTCTTTCTCTTTTGTTCTTTCATTATTCCTTTGGTCCTTTGAAATTGTAGCTTATCAATGAGCAGTATCACAATGCATGAGAAGGGGGACCTCAAACTATATTATCACAAAAGTTATTATACATTTGAGATGATTTTGGTTTTTCATTCTACACTGTAGTACAAAATAGTCATAATACTGGCTTGAATCAGTGTTTCAGACCTATACCTTGAGTATTCAGTACACTGAGGCAGGAGGATCCTATGTTTCATGCCTACTTGTGTTAGGTTGAGTATCAAGATTGTTTCAAAAGAAATAATAATATAATTTTGTGCTTGTGAAAATATATAATTATTTTCTTTCTCTCTCCTCTGATATTCATGAATCACCTATTTTTCCACCTACCTAGCTTCTTGCCACGCATGTATCTATATTTCTATCATTTATTGATTTATTATTAAGGTAAAGATTTGACTATAAAATTAAAATTTTCAGCAACAACAAATAAACAAAAATCTGTTAACCTATTTTTCAAACTTATAAAAATTGAGGTTTTAATTTGTCAATTTTGCAAAAAAAATTATTTTAAGCATTATAAATGTGAATTTTTCTATTAGATAAACTAAGACAAATTATTAATAACTTGCTATGTATCATTTTATTGAGAATTTTAAAAATTATTTGAAAAATGTTTTGAACTGAATCACAAATAATTTAATAGAGTCATTAAAAAGAGTAACTATATAATTGTTCAATGGAAAGGAATTTGTTATAGACATTACCATCATCACCATCCTCTTCCTCCTCTTCCTCCTCACCCTCCTCCTCATCATCACCTCCACCTCCTGACTATTATTCCCCAATATCTTACCAAAGGTACATTAACTTTGATTGGAAAAAATTACTATACTCCTTAGCACAAAATATTTGTATTCCTATTATATAAGTAAGCTTCTAATTACGAGCAAGTTTTTTTTTATGATGTTAAACATGCATTATTTGAATCTACAGAAATTAAAAATAGAAGTCAGTCTTATATTGGCTAAGAGCAAATATTTATCAAAAATATGTAAGTGATAGTGAAAGAAAAACTTGGCTGCAGCCTTCTTTCTGCCTGTCAGTAAATAGATGTTGCAATCTTTCAGCAATATTTTCCATTCTAGATGTGCACAATCACAAAGGTTATTTGTTAGATTTTGTGATCACCTATTTAATGGACCCATTTGACTTCCTAAATATAAGCCAATATTTATTCAAACTCTGCAGTAGATTTATCCTAGCTTTCCTGGTCTTATGATTTGCTTTTTTACTTTCCTTAGCATTTACACATGACTGTCTTGGCAGGTGAGTTATAAGGATTATTATACATTGAGCGACATGTTTAAAAAATTACTCACTTTGCTAATAAGCAAGTTTATTGTTCCCTGTGCAACATAACAAGCCATTCTGTCATGGATGAAAGATCTTGATTTGAGTACTTACAATGTACCATTCCGTCATGGCTGAAAGCGTATAGTGATTTCAATCTTTTTGTCACCCATACAAATCTCTTATCTCCATAAAGATTCTGATTACAACAGATCAAGATTTATTTTCAATTATTAGTTGCAATTGTTTCCTATTAAATGTATCTATTACAAACACTATTTTATTCCTTTACAACCTTCTCTGCTTTTCCTGAGAGCCATCATTTACAACTCCCATCAGAAAAATTATTTTTTGAAACACCATATTTAACATTATGTTACTCATTGGGATGCTTCCAGCAATTAATGCCAGATAATGTACGAAATGATGATACTTTTTTTGAAAACTATATTAAATCAATATTTTATTTTTTAAAGTTACACAGGTTTAATGATTTTAAATTTCATGTTATTTAATAATTATATATTTTAGAAACATTTTATACAATAAAATTTTAAAGGTTTGGTTATGAAATGGCTTATACCAGTTTACATTATATTCCCTGTGAGTGAGCTACTTATACTGACACTTGGGAACATCTCAAGCTCCATTTAATAAAATAGCAAATAGTGGTATAATTGGAAAGTCTGAATCAGTGCTTTTCTTAGCCAAAAAAAATATTGGATAATAAAAAAAAAATTCCTTATTGTTAAAGAGGAAACACCCTTAACATATTTCCAATTACTTTCTCCTTGGTCCAATATTACAAAATCTGAGATCATGTTTGGAATGCACATGTTAACCTGTATTAGTTGAAATATGTTTTTGCTTCCAATTTAATATCTGAGGAATAAATGATTTAAATAATTCTTCAAATCACAAGTCACATCTGTAGGAGAGACTAAAATTTACATTTATCATTATTAGTGATGTGTGCCTTGTTTCCAAATCAACTTCTGTCATTCTTCTCAATCAAGTCCCTTAAAGTTAAATATTAGCTTCTGATAAATCAGTGAACACAACCACCAGGCTGAGTCTGAAATAAGGAAACAATAATAAATAGCAAACACATTGTGCTTTTCACTATAAAAATATTTTTATATTCATGTATTTGTTTTGCCAAATAATTAGTAAGATTATTATCCTTGTTTTAGAATTAGAAACAATAACACATAAAAGGGTTATGGAGTGGTTTGAATGAGATATCACTCATAAACCTCAGTGTTGGTAATATTTGGCTCCCAGTTGGTGGCTATTTGAGGAGGATTAGATAACCACCTGGGTATGGTTATGGTAAAGAAATATGTCACCTAGGAAGGCTTTGGGTGTCAAATGAGTCTTGCCATTCTTAAGTTGCTCTCTGTCTGACTCCTAGCACAACATGTGACCTTCAAGCTATTGTTCCCTACATCCCTTGACTCCACTGTCACAGACTAAAATATTGAGAACTGTATGCCCGAGATAAATTCTTTCTTTTGTATCTTTCTTTGTTGTGGTATTCTATCACAGTTATAAAAAAAATGTAGCTAATATAGGTTTCCTTATATCCCCAAAGGCATGGCACTGCATAGTGTACCAGCTAAAAGCCTAATCTAGATTTTTACTTCTAAATACTTTGCTCATTAAACTAAAGCACAGTGACACTCCACTTGGATAATATATAAAAATTCAAAATGGAGTTATCAAATAATTTCACTGTAGTTAATTATATCTTCGCAGGTCTCTTAAAGTCATAAATAATAAAACATAAAATAGCTTGTGGAAATTTAGTATCATCTGTCTATTCGCACATTTTTTTTAAAAAAAAATTTCAACCTTACCTACCTGTTATTTAGTTACCTTAAATAAATATTTTTAAACAATACTTTATGTGTATACAAAAAGAGTAAAAGTAGCTAATGCTTCATCTCAGATTGTACAGATCACTTTGCTTCAGACAGGATTCAAACAGATAATTGTCTTTTGTTAAGGGTTGAGTCTTTCCTATGCCTCTTAGACTAAGAAATTGCAATTTTGTTATTAAAAGCTTCCTTGGCTAAATACTACCCATTTCACGCATAAATAATTTTGGCAAATATGTAACATAACTCTAAGTTGAATTCTCATTGTCTTAGCTCAAGATAGAGCCTTATAATTAATACTGGATGATAAAACCTGTGCCTAGAGTACTAGAAACTCTGGAATAAACAAAAATGAACTAAATTCTTCTTTTGTGATAAACATTACTCTGAGGATAAATTATGGAGAGAGGTTAAATCTATGGCCCATTATCATAAGGAGAAAATCCATTATTTATTTAAGAAGTTAAGGCTGAATATGTATTAGATGTGCACAAAGAAAAAGGCATATTTCTACTGACATAGATCAATCATTCACAAAATGAGAGAAACATAGTCTGTAAGATTTTAATTGCTCATGTCTTTCATTTTTTAAAGTTTCATGTAAACTCAAAAATATTTGTTAGCAGAACAATTTCTAAATGTTGCCAAAAAGCAATTTTATTTTCTCTCATTCAAGTTATATAATGAATGTATGTTGAGAATCAGAATCTGCCTTAGATTTCTTTAGTGACATACTGTTGTTAAGGCTGTTAATTACAGAGAAAAGTATGCTTGGGTTTAGTTGAATTTCAAGATGATATTTATTATCAATTTATACTTTGTAGGAAATACGGTTGTTTTTAATAATTTATTTATATATTTATGTTTTAACTTAGTCCAACAGTCTTAATTATTGTATATCTTGCAAACATATAAAATACTATTTGAAACATCTTACACATGCTGTATTATGCAAATCAATGAGTCAACAGATTAGTATAACTAAACTAATCAATAAAAAAAACACAAGACTAAAAAGGGATCTGTAAACATCCTCGATGCCACTCTCTGTACATAATGTATTAAACTTAGATCATTCTTTTAATGACAAAGTTTAAGAAATTAGATAATATTCATCTTTTTGTGCTTCTAGTAAGGGCATTTCTATTGGTATAAGAATTTCAAGACTCTGTAAACTATATAAACTTTATGACTTTTTTTTTTAACATTGCTGTATCAATGAGTCAATAATATTGGGATGCCTGACTTCTCCAACTCATTAAATGCTTATAAAAGTGGCATACTATATTTGTTTATTTTAAATGCATATTTTATTCCTTTCTCTAAGCATTAATACTTTTCTGTGCAGTGGATGAATATTGAATAGGGCATCTTGCCAGCTCTCCACTTGAGAATTAGGATCTGGCATCACTCTCTACTTTCAAAACACATTCAAGTAAGACTCCCTGTTCACATAGAGCTCACATGAAAAAAAAAAAACTGAAAATATCTTCAGACATGAGACTCCCTGCTTTATGTGCTTGAAGAAGGTCAGCAGATTTCTCATGCCAAGGAAAGCATATGACTTAAATTTCAGCACATGATTGCCTCTGAAATTGCAAAAACCCTTTTTATTCAGGAAGAATGTTAAGGTAGAAAGGAGGGTTGTTGTTGCTTTCATATATGATCACTTGATATATTCAGTGCTGTTTGCAACTGCAAATTGTGGCATTCTTTTGGACCTGAAATATATATATTTTTTAAATTATTAGAATTTCAAAATCATACTTTTATACATTTGTATAAAATGGTGTTGCTACTAAGTCAACAGTGTTTGAAACTTCATATTATATAACAGTAGGTGGGGGAAAAGAAACTTTGGGACAGACACAAGAACAGCATGCTTAAGCCCTTAATTTTATTACCATAAATTTATTTTGATTTGTCTCTGGAACACAGCAGGAACAGAAGATGATGACTGCATGCACAACATTAAAAATAGCCCATTTAAGTGTATAATATTAAGTGGATATAAATTAATTTTTTTTCAGTTTCAAAGCTTCAAGAGATTTAAGGTAAATTATTAGATTTTTCTTTTGTTATCAATGGCTTATTTCCATGTATTACTTTCTCAATCTTTCTATTCCTGGATATGCCAATATGTTCAAAGGATAAAGGCCAAAATAAAATTTAAAACGTATCCATGTTCTTGTCTAATCCATTTTGTATCAACAAGGGCTATATACACTCTAAATGGGGAGTGGTAAATTAAACTTTTAAAGGGATAAGTATCATAAGTTCATTGTCAGTCTTGATATCTAGAAAATGTTTTTACAAGTATAGTACAAGGATTTAGTTTCTTACCAACCAAACAGGCTACAATGTTGGAATTTTCAGCAAAACACTCTATGAAAATAGATCAAACTAATCTTGGAATAAAGTATATCAAACAAACCTCAGTGATTATTTCACAATTTTAAGCCAGTTGTTCTGACATATAACTCCAAGTTCTAGAAATTCAAACTTCTTGAGAATTTTAAAATATATTTTGTTGTATCACTAATAATTACATAGGATATTAGATGTGAAAACTTCACGGTATTTAGTTTTAAGTATTTCCATTTTGTAGTATGCTACTTCTAGTACTGATAAATCTCTCTTTTTAGTCTCACCTAAGTATACTATAAATAGATCAGCCTGGAAAAAATAGTAAGGATAAAAGCTATGGCATTTTTAATTAAACAAAAGTTATTGGCCAAACAAGAAATAATGAGACCATGTCTGTAGCACTTACAAATATTATTAATTCAATCTTCCATCTTTTTTTAATTTTAAAAAATTTTTAATTTTTTTTGTAATTGGATTTTTTTAAATTTATATTTCAAATATTATCCCCTTTCCTGGTTTCCCCTCTGCAAACACCCTATTCCATCCACCTCCCCCTGCCTCTATGAGGGTGCTCCATCACTCTCCTAACCCCCCCCCCCACACACACACACTCCTGTCTCACCACCCTAGCATTTCCCTACACTGGGACATCAAGCCTTCACAGGACCAAGGACCTCCCCTATCATTGATGCCAGATAAGGCCCCTTCAGCTCATTCATTTCTACCATTTTCAGTAATTTACTTTCCATTTACCTATATCTTGACAGGTGGGGGGTGTAAGAGACTGATGTGAGTAAAAGGGAGTGGTGATGATGCAATTATATCTTAATTCCAAAAAAAAATTTTAAAAAATGAAAAAAAATTACCCAGGACTTTAGAATAGCTAATTTTCAAAGATTGAGAGTGCTTATGGTGTCAAACTAGTTTCAGTCTATGCCAACTACAAGACTTTTTCTCTCTCTTTTTTCTTTTTTTTCTTGGATATTTTATTTGTTTACATTTCAAGGAACTTCAGCATGATTATTTTCAGATTTTAAAAAGGACTGTCTGAAGTCCACACTGTCTATTTTACATTTAAAGATAAAGAAACTCGCAATACTATGGTATTGTAGTTGTAGATTCTAGTATGAGGAAGCCAAGAGATATTGATAGATTTGGCAAGTTATAAGTCAGCATGTTTTCACTATTTTTATTTCACTTTCAGTCAATCTGTCAATTATTGATTCACTGTAAATACCTGTATTATCCTGCTCCTTCTTTTTTCTTTGTATGTGTTCTTATTTCTGAATTCTTAAGCTCAAAACTTTATATATTTCAATGTTTTGTGCCTACTTCTTTCTCATTAAATCTTATGCTCTGAAAATAAGTTGGTTTTCATTTTTATAATGGAGTTAGTATGGCAGACATCCTGCAGTCTTTATGAGGAAAAATATCAGGAAATTAAAATGTGTTCTAAAACCAAATTTCACTGTGATTTTGTTAGTGTAGCTTAATTTTCTTCACAATATTTTTCACAGTTTCAGCCACATCAGTAAATGAAACATCATCCCCTAATATTTTCCAATTTAGGGCATTTTTCTACCACTGAACACTATTTTGAAAGAGTTTTATGTCACTCCAATTATGCACCTTTTGCTACAACACTATTATCTACTCTCTGTTCCCCTGTTATCTAAATGAACTTTGAGGTTCAAGGCACATCTTTTCAATAAATTCTTCTGTCTTTTCCTGAAACAACATATAGTCTGAAATCTCCTTCTTAATTCTCATATATATGGGGTGTTTATGTACGTATATGTACATATATATTCTGTTTAATCTGGTTATTGATAGGGAGAATTAAATTACATTATTTTTTCCATTAATTCATAAGAAAACAAAATGTTTTGATATTTTATTTAAATTATTCACTTACAGAACTTTACTAAACTGAGCAAATAATTCAAATGGTCTTATCATCATGTGATTCTGTGTACTATGCAGCTAGTATTTATCATCTGTTTAGCATGCATTGTACCACTTATACTTATTGGATGGCCTTATCAGGTATAGGTGGGAGAAGAGGTCCTTGCTTTCATGAAGGCTGGATGTCCCAATGTGAGAGAATTTGAGCGCAGGTAGGTGGGAGTGGGTGGGTGTTGGGTGGGGGCACACCCTCATGGAAGCAGGAGAAGGGGAGATGGGATAGGGGTTTCTTTGGTGGGGGGAATGGGAAAAGGGGATAACATCTGAAATGTAAATAAAATATCCAATTAAAAAAATTAAAAAATCTGTTATGCCTTTGTTTGTGGTGTTTGTGATTGCATTGTGTAGCTTTTACATTCTGAAGTGTATGGTTTTGTAATAATACACAGTATAGTTGCACTGCTTTGTTATAGTATTCATACACTTTTGAAGTAGGGAAGTCTCTTATAATATTTCTAACTAGAGTGACATGATCTTTGTTGTTTTAAAACCTGCATTTGAAAAGTTGCAGAGGAGTGTTATAGAATGTTGTCCTTTGCATACTGATATGGCTGTTTCCTACAATAACTCACAGTATATAGGGGAACCTCCAAAATATTTGTTACAAATTTAAAGCAGTTAAAAATCTTAGCATAGATCGAGGAGGGGCTCTTTAAACTCCCAATCTTAGGCTGAGCAAATGGTAGTATATATCAAGGGCTAGAACAACGTAAGTATTTGGTTTTTGCTAAATGAGTTGCCCAGCTCAAGTCAACGTAATTAATTTGGAAAGATTTTTCCTGTTGTGTAATTGTTATTGTTTGTGGGAAAGATAATTTAAACATAGAATTGAACAATCCTTTCAAGTGCACATGTAGCTCTTATAAACTGTTTGCCTAGCATATGTAAGACCTCAGTTTGTGTCTTCAACCATCAGAAAAAAGAATAATCTTTCCATAATACTTACATTGAACCAAGAGAGATTCTAGTACAATATTTCTGAGTGATATAGTCTTTCAATAAGTATATTCAAATTATCAATTAAGACAATGATATAATATATAATGATATAATGTCATAGCTCTCCTAGGGTAAGAGTGGAAAATAAACTCTGAAGACCACTCATATGAAGATAAGATCAGGACCAGTCCTTTCTTAGCTGTGGGCTCACATAACTTTCTCATCATGGATATCTCTTCAAAGGAGTATTCCCAAGATGGCAGCTTCATTCCCTTGGAATGATCCACTGATATATCAAAAAGTCAAAAAATAAGAAATGAATGGATAAGGTAAAACAGATGTAGTTTTTCTTAAGTCATTCATGCAAGTTTTGTTCTGTCACATTTTCCATATTGTGCTGGCTAGAATAAATTAATTTTTCCAAATCAATCAATAAATAGGAACTAGAACTACAGTGTATCTTCTTACCTAGTTCTATTTTTGTTTCTCAATTTTTACTCTGTCCTATATATAAATTATCTAATGGTTTCATGGTTTCTAGTCATTCCACATAATCATGACATTACAAATCTTAGAAGAGTGAGTCTCTGACATTATAGACCATAGAAGAGTGAGTTTCTATGTAGTCATTGCACAACACACACATTTCAAGTATGGTGTGAGCATGACAGTAGCTTGTTGGTTTGTTAACATTTATAGTTATAGGGAATGTTTGGGGAGGTTGTCACTTTCTAGATTGGAAGAGAAAGGAAGACATACAGGGAATTAGAGAATCTCAGAACAGCCTCCCATAGAGAGTGTCAGATATGATAATTTATGTTAATATCATGTATGTTACCAATAGAAATGAGGCTAGAACTCCCTCTTTGCAAAATGGTATTTAATATAAACACAAGCATAACACGCATAGAATTTAAATGGCTCTTAGTTATCTTAAGGTGAGTAGATAATATAATAAGACAGCTTTCTAGTAACTGAGTTTAAATCATATATTCCTTGAGATGGGTTCTGCTGTTGAATATAAAAGAATAAACTTGTACATTGTCCTTACAATGTCGTCTTTTGATGAATGTTGTTGTATAAGATGGAGCTTGTAATGTAAAATGTATAGTACAATGTATGTCAAGGATAAATGCAAGCTATATTTTGGTTGTTGTAGCTGGATATTGAGACAAGATTTCAGTGTAGAGGTCAAATGGCATTGAACTCATGATCCATCTGCATCAGCCTCTCAAGTGTTGAAATTGCAGTCATGCCACTATCAAGTATTATCATTAGTCTCATGAAGCACACAATATCCTATCTTTTGATTGATTATATTTAGATGAGCTTCTATAATAAAGGGACCTAGGCAGACATCAGCATACTGCTATGGAGGTTGCCTTCTTCTTATGATGCATTAAATACAATAATTTTAAAATCTGAAAGCATGGTTCAGTAACAGAAATAAAAAAGATGGTACCAATAATTTTTACTTACATAGTCATCTATGTCTAGGTAAATATACTTTCTATGTGATTCTACATACATAAAGAAATTTATAAGTGTATACTGTTCCTACAAGTTGAAGACAAGTTCCTAATATGTAGAACTTATCCAATAATTATTTAGTCAATGTGTTTGATGTGCTTTTACAATCTATCCATTTTTAAATTTTTGTCATAAGCAAATGCCAATCCACTTAAAGCAAAGACTTCAAATCTCATTAATCTTTGTATTTCCTACTATCAAATATATTCTAAGCATATTACACGCATCTAATTAATCACTTCTTTGAGTAATTACAATTAGTTATTAATTATTTATACTGTAATCAGCTTAATTACCATTATATTATGCCCACTTTTCTTCATTTTGTTCTAAGACACTGCAATAAGAAATTCAAATGCGTGTTCTGTAGTTGCTCATTTTTCACTTCAGAAAATATTAAAAAGTCATTGTTCCTTGTTTACTAGACCAAAATATTTGTTCATGTGCATTTATGTATGAATACACATGTGTATGAACATACCTACACCTGTACATTTTAAGACCAGAAAACAAACTATGAGAGGGAAATATGTTCTCTCTGAGAACTGAACTCAAGTTGTGAGGGTTAATGGCAAGCTTCTTTACCCCTCAAACCCCCTTGATGACCATCAGTTCTTTTCTTCTTTAGGTTATGTTTCAGAGAATGATAGCACAGTAAAATTACTGAAAAAATACTCTACATTTCTTTTTCATTTTGTTTATGAGTACACTGGTATATAAAGCCCAGAATACACTGATTCTCTCTGAACCTCCTTGACTTCTGATTCTCACAATATCTCTGCACCCATTTCTTAGAAGGTCTCTGGACCTTTTGAGAAAAAGTTTATGACATAGATATCATGTTTGTAGCTAAGCACTCCACTGACATTTAAGGACTACAAAGTATACTACAGAGATAAATGCCCATCCATGTTTAATGTTGCTCTATTCATGAGTGTTAAGACATGGGGAAATCCTAGATGGTCATCAGTTGATAAGTAGATAATTACGCAAATAGTGAAATTATGAAACCTATAGGGAGATCAATGGAGATACATCATTTTCTCTATTATTTTTTATTTATGTGTTTGCTTTGTGTGCATGTATGTATGGATTGTGTGTGTGTGTCTATGTGTGTTTGTGTGTGTGTGTGTGTGTGTGTGTGTGTGTGTGTGTATACTATGTGTATCTAATGCCCATGGAGGAATGAGAGCTGGATTCCCTGAGATGGGAGTTATAGATGTCTGTGAGCCACCATGTAGGTGTTGGGAATAAAAACTGGTCCTCTGAATAAACTTCTAGGCCCATATCTTCAGTTCCCTGGAAAATATTTTTTAGCATGAAACTCCAAGATGAAACATCAGACTAAGGAAATTAAACTTTTGGATATAAGTGTAATGATCACTCAGCATGCAATTTGTCAGTTTGCTTCCTATAAACCAAGTGAAAATAAAAAAACAAAAAATAGTTTCTTACATATTGAACACATATTATATTTCAAAAACCTTCTAGATATTTTGATATTTTATAAGTTCATATATACATTCATATATGCATATATTCATTGAGAGTGTTTCATCCTCATTTTATAGGTAAGGTTAATGAGTTTACAAAATTAACTGAACTTCTAGGCAGAACCACAAGGTCTCTCCCACTTCACAGCTTCTTCTCTCATATAGTTCACATCATCAGAAATGAGAAAATATAATAATTTCATAGAGATAAAGGCTTCTGACATCAAATTATAAAAGTTAATTTACTGTGTGACTTTGTACAAAGGGGACATTTAGCAATATGATGAAAAGTGTCCTTCATAACACATTTACAATAAATGCAGAAGGGATATTCATAGAACTGTTTATAATGACCTCTGAGAACCATTTAAAGGATAACATTAAAGTGCAAGTGAGTGAAACTGATTAAGCGTATACTAAGGTAATACAATCCTATGGAACAGTAGCCTAAGGTGATTCAAGAATAAATGTGAGAGTATGTGAACCAACCTTCAGAATGATATTATATTGTATTAACAATGGTCTTCATGGAAGAAAAAATTCACTTGTACATTCAATCAGCAACTGCATTTTTCCAACTGATATGCCAGACACTATGCCATATATGTGTGTGTGTGTGTGTGTGTGTGTGTTTAGTGTTTATATGTATTCTAAAAAATTTTTCTAGTTCATGTATAAGTCAACTTCAGAAGCAAAGCAAATCAACTACTGTAATAAAATTATGTATGTTATTCAAAAGAGAGTGTGCCTAGAGCTTTATTCAAGTAAGTTGTCATAGTGAATGTATTTCTTGAGATAGGGCATTAAAGAGCTGAGCAACTTTAAAAGGTACGCTATGACACAAGGACATGGTGAGCTCCCTGGAGAAAAGGGATAGTATTAGTTATCCTGTTGGAAGAAATCTGAAGTACTGGAGGCCCGTGCTCATTATGACCAATCAAGAAGCTTGGGAAAACCAAGTAGTTAAAAACATCTGTGATTTGTCAATCATTTTTTTTATATATCATTCTGATAAAAGGTTACAACTTTCAGTGGTAAAGTGAATAATAAAAAGAGGTTCAGTAACGTTTGTAAAGTTCCATGTTCTTTTTTTTTCCCAAAAGGACCATGCTATTATCTACAGTATCATGACAATGACTTACTTTCCATTTTCTCAATGCTAAGAAGCTTGAGCTGTAATCCCATTCTGAGGAAACAAAATTCTACTTTTTCATTAAGAAACTTGGTGGCAGTATCTTCAGGAAAAACCAGGAGTCACATAAGAAGTCTATTAAGAACAATTTCAATATATTTGAGCAAATGTTCTTTAAATCCTAGTCTATTGCATACAATGATTTGGCTGAGAAAATGATCAAAACGTGTTCTGTGAATGTTGAAAATCTTTTTGAAGTCTTTAAAACAGCAGGAACTCACTGTCACAAGTTTTCTTATGACATCAGCTGCCAAATACACCACATTCTATAAAGCATCTATGCTTCAAAACATAAATTTGAATTAACCATCTGAGTTTTGGAAAATTATTTTCAATACAAATGGTTTTAGCATAATAATTAATAATAGATTTCAAAGTAAATAGACAAGAATTTCAAAGTTCACTGAATATAGAACTGATAATATTCAAGGTGATAAAATTACTGTTTTTATAATCATGCAATAAAAATATCTGCTGTATGTTATTTTACATAGTATGTGTATGTCAGTGTACATATGTGTACATACATGTTTGCATGTGCATATAGATGATTGCAATATTGTACCTCCTAAATAATTATAAGCATTACGCATCAAATATTTTTAAAAAGTATTTTAGGGAATCGTTGCTATGCCTTCTGATCGTTATGTTCATTTTAGGAAAGCACTGAATGACTGAGTTTCCATTTAAAAACCATAGTACCCTGTTGTTCTTGGTGCTTGTCACTAAAGTTATAACAGCAGAAATTTAGAAATGTTCTTTTGTGTTTAGTTGCGCATACCTCCACAGCTGAAAAAGAATGTAGCTATGTTTGACGCTATTGTATTATATTTCTGCTCTATTTGTATAATGTTTTCTGAAGCTGCCTATCACATCAGTCAATCTGGAAATTCACAGAAATAGACTATTATGGGTTGTATTTTTAGTCCATCCAGAAAGAATTGTGACAGAAATAATTGAAGAACTAACAATTTTAAATAATTAACAAATGTCAGGTAGCAAAAGATTGTACCTTCAACTTCTGCTAAATAAGGACATGGTTGATTATAAAGCATCAAAGACTGAGATACATCAATAAAAGTTCCAGAAGCTCTAAATTGTCACTCAGCAAAACCTAGTATTTTGTTTCTTTGTTTTGTTGTTTTGTTTTGTTTTGTTTTGTTTTGTTTTGTTTTGTTTTGTTTTGTAAGACAGGCTAGACACTGGGTGTAGAAGTAAGCCAAAGGAATACTGTCTCTCCTGTCTTCAGGCAGAGTTCTAGTTGCAAATTATTATCAAGTGTCATAAATATAAGCATGCAAACTTAATATGACAAAAGACATGGAATTTTACATTGACATTGTTTCATAATAGAGTACCATGCTCTATCTAATTGTGGGGTACCAAGGGATTTCCCCTCAAAATGTGACACTTTACCTATGATCTAAAAATAAGCAGCTAACACATTCATGTATCTGTGGGAGGTAAAAGGTAGATGACCTAGAGGCAGAAAGTATTTCAGGCAGAGAGAACATAATGCAAAAAAAAGATCTGAGGCATGACATTATGAGGCAATGCTGAGAACATTAAAAAGGTCCATTGTGGATAGAGAATAAAAATAATGAGCAAAAAAGAATTCTGGCAAGGCAACATAAATTATATCATGCTGGGCCTGGTAGAATGTTTTGTAGGCTTTGGTCTATATTTTAGGAGTACAGGTAAGTACTTATTTGTCTAAATCAGTGCAATAGGAAGAGGGGATTTTCAAGAAAGAATTTCATTGACCCAAGTGTGGAAGACCTAATGGAGAGGAGAAAAGGGTCTCTGGAAAATGACTTAGCCTGCTATTACTATTATATAATCAAGACTAAGTAGTGGTGGGAGATCTAGGGGTAGCACTGAGATATTGAGACCAGAATGGATGTAAAAAAGTTAGAAGACAAAATATTGAAACTAAACACATTGGAGAGATGTGTGTCAAGGATAATTACTAGAAATTATGTTTGAACAGCTGAATAAATGACAGCACAATTCATGGGAACAGTTTAAGAATATGAGCATTGATATCAATATTTCTGGGTTATATAAGCTGGCCTTGATATTTTGTTTTGAGATATAAAATGTGTCAAGCAGGAGATTTAACAAAAGTTTGTGGTGGAGATATAAAGCTAGGAAGCATTGGCATTCATGGTGCTTTTGAATTGAGTGATATTGAGGTATTAATGGTAAAGAAAATAACAGTTGAATGTATGTTCAGTTACAATACTATAGAGTGCCTTGTGTACTATCTTCTAAGTCTACTTCACTGGCTTAAGTTTATCCATGATTTTACATAACTGCCTGATATCAAAGAATGAGTTGTATGATTTTTCACTCACTTTTATTCATTATCCCTAAAATAACCATATATAAAATACCCTATGTATAAATAATAGTAATGATTTTTGGAATATACATTTATATCAGCAACTGTTTCAAGGTAAAGCCCCAATCTGGATGTTTCATAGAAGAAACTTTCCAAATTTCCCCCTTTAAGGTCCACTAGCACACTGTAAATTTATTCTTAGAACACATTCCTCCCTTATGAATATTCATCTCTAATCTCACAGTACGATTGAGATTTATACAAGTAGAAAGTGGCCAATTCTAGAAATATTTTGTTTCAGAATATACTACCTTTTAGTAATGATATATACATTTGTTTTGCAATATAGTAAGAACACAAAATCTCCCCTTTCCTGAGTACTACACTACCTGTGTAATGGTAAATAGTAGAAAGGAAAAAAAAGTCAGAAACTTTAAAGATAATTTTATTAAGTATCTATACTATCTGAAATATTATTTTTATCCTCCTGCTTACTCACCTCTCTCACAAAAACAAGCATATACCTGTGCTCATACACAGAGAAAGAAGATCATTTAGTCACAAATGACCGTGTTGTGGGTGATACTAGCACCATTTTATATATGAGGTAATAAACACAAAATAAATATTATATAAAAAATATAAAAACTAGTTTAATTTAAGATGTTCATGTCATAGAACCAAAATGAAAAGCACATCATCTGGCTCCCTAGCCCACTCTCTTACCTACCTTACTGTGCCTCCTCCAAAACATATAGCCAGCACTGAACCTCCTCTCTTTTAAAAAGATCACACGAAAAACTATGACACATTTCTTTTGCTTAAGAAGATGGAGAGAAATGACACTAATTAGAGGTCATAGAATCGAAATTCCCTCGAACCTTTGCTTTCTTCCTTTATCCAACAGAATATAACTTTGGTAGAGAGATCATAGTGGGAAACCCAGCATGAGGAACAATATTTTTTCTTTCATTTTTATTGGTTATGTTATTTATTTACATTTCACGTTATTCCCCCTCCCAGTTTCCCCTCCACAAAACCCCTATCCTCTCTCTCTCTCTCTTCCTCCCCCTCCCCCTGCTTCTATTAGGGTTTTCCCTCAACTGCCTACCCACTCCTGCCTCAGCACCCTACCATTCCCCTACCCTGGGGTCATCGAGCCTTCACAAGATCAAGGGGGCCTCCATGATAAGACAATCTTCTGCTACATATCCAGATGGAGTCAGGAGTCCCCCACCATGTGTATTTTTTGGTTAGTGGTTTAGTTCCTGGGAACTTTGGAGGGGGGTCTGGTTGGTTGATATTGTTGTTTGTCCTGTGGGGTTGCAAACCCCTTCGGCTCTTGTAGAGGAACAATTTTTACCAGTTTCTACACCAAGCCATTTAGAAGAAGCCTCAAAAGACTATAATCTAAAATAATAGTACTTTTTCTTAGGAGATAAGTTAGTATCAAAAATAAAATAGTATTACTTTATTAGAGATTAAGTGAAGATTTACTTAATTTACCAGCCCCAACATAATTTACTTATATCACTACCAAAACAATGTTGGTACAATTTTGGTTACACTTCATTTTAATGTGTTAAATTTATACTTGTTGATAATGATAATTCAAGAACAATTCTTTCAAATGTGCAGAAAATGTTACAGGTATCTTCTAACACAAACTTAGTTTATATCTCTATTTAACATACTACAAATGGTTATGTAATCCAATTTATAAGCACACACACATACCTGAGGATTGTAACCAGTTTTTAAGCCTGTATTCATGAGTAGTAACATATATATTCTTAAGAAATCTTATGCAAAATTAATATAATAATTAGTTCTTTAAATCTCTTAATTATTTTCATTCCTGTTTTGCCTTTCTTTCAGTTGTCAATGCCTTTATCTTGAGACTATTTTAGTAAGCTAACAATAAATAGTAACACTTTCAATACATTTGGATTATTACATAAGATATTATTCATGATGTCAAATGGCGATAACAACTTTTGGAATGTTTAAATGTTGCCCAAAGTCTTTTAAACTGTATGTACAAGCAGACGTATAAATAGGTGTACATGAGTAATAATTCAGTGGTGATATAATATATTTGAAGCACAGATGCATTGATCATTATATATCAGCAAAGATATGAACATATGTAATCTGTATGAAATGAAAACACTATATGACATTTCTACAATTCAAATAAAATGCCTCACCTTTGTTAAATCAAGTAATTTTGTTTCAAAAAGTCTCTAATTTGTTGGATATTGTTTTATTTATTCTTTTTATCAACAAGTGACCATAACATTTCATTAAACATTCATTGTGTGTCTTAAACTGTGTGATAATATGAATTTATTAAAAGTATTACCCTATAATCTCTTGGCATATTTACAATGTTATTGAAATAGTGGAATATTAATCAATTAAATTATTACAAAACAGCATGATACTGTCTTATAGCCATTCATATGAGACCCCATCCAATTGAAGAGAGGGGTCTAATACAGGAATGTAGAGGGGATAATTTGAAACAAAAAGCAGTAAGGAACAAAGGAGATTTGTAAGGAAAGAGAAGACTCTATTCTAATAAACACAGCACTCTTTCAAGGTAAGAGAAGTAAGTAGTGGAGATCCAGAAAGATATAAACATCTGAAAGGTTTACCAGCATGCCATTATGTTTACAGCTTCAACAATAGTTTGCAGCTTTAGATATTTCTAAGCAGTATATTGTTCTAGAAATATAAAAAAACACAAATAAATGTTCTGCATTAAGAGCTGAAACCAATCTATGCATCTTTCAACATTTGTTTTTGTTTTGAAATTGCTTAATACCTTTAAAAACACAGAAAAATGAAAAAGTATAGACATTAATGGAACATGTTTTGTGTAGGATATCCTAGAACTCATTTATTCACATACAACATGGAATCTGAATGTTAAATACAAACTATCACATTTACATTAACAAAAAGTAGAGTCATAATGCTAGAACATTGTATTGGTATTTTCTTTAGCAAAAAAACATGTGACTATATTATATTTCAAAATTATTAACAAAAATATTAGTAAACAAGATATATTTATTGATGACTACATGTTACCTTAAAATATGGAATCAACACTGTTGTATATAATTTGTATTTAGTATTTATTAATTTCTTGATTTTGAAAATTATATCTAAATTTCAGAAGCAAGCATGATGATGTTTCCACAATAAAGATAGGCTATATTTTGAAGAAACAAAAATTACAATCATTTAATAATACCGGGTACACATCATTTTAAAAGGTAATAAAGTCAGATGAAGATTTATATCTGGTGTAGCACAGATTGTGAGACCATGAGTCATTACCTTTTCTGAGTTTTACTTTCCTTGTTTTAAAACATTTTAAGACAAAATTTTAATTTTAAAAATTATTGTAAGGCTGAATGCAAGTAGAAGGTTTGGCTGTTAAATGGTTTAGTATAACTTATCTACCTAGATTTCAATAAATGTTCTCAAAAATGACCAATGACCATATATCTCATTTTTACATATCCAGTATGCTTACAACAGACTGATAGATACATCTCCAAAATTTCAGTCTATTTTTATTCTATACCATATTAAAAACCTATTCTACAATGTGTCATAGTTTTTCTAATTTATATTTTTAAAACAGAAAAAAAAAAAAACAGGACCTTTAGTAGATTAAAGGGATTTCCTACCACTTATTCTTCAGTAACATTACCTCTACTTATTTCCTTTCCACTATCTTTTGTCTTCCTTGCAATGCACTGTGTACAGAGAAAATGATTGAGGTGGATGCACACATACAAAGAAGTTCGATGGGAGAGGTTAAAAAGGTCCAAGGAATTTTGGACCTGAAATTTGTAGAGTTGAGATAACTTTACAAAACTTATATGGCTTTGTACTGGAAAGAACAACAAAGTAGCTGTTATTTCATATGGCTGGTCAGATATGTCAAATTAGAACCCTCCTATCACATGTATCCATATACCTTGGTAACAGCCACCAATCTCCCACTCAAAGGTATGCCTTGCGACTGGTCTTGCTCACTATGCAACTGCAAATGAGCTGGATACACTGAAGCCTCAAAGCAGCTATGAATCTCTTAACTCTTGAGTGTCAGGCCGTGGAAGGGTATCTTGGACACTTGAGATTGCCAAGTCCTTAAAATCTGCCCTCTCACCATTGCGTCATGTTGTCCCTCTGAAAAGTTCTTCACCATCTGACTGCAGATATCTTGTCTGTTTTCTAATTTCCCTTCCAGATGTTTAGATGGCCTTTCATACAAGACAGAACTCTGCAGGATTCCTGGTCTTCACTTCATAAATTGGACTTGCCCCACCTGGAGAATACAGGGATACCTTTCTCTCAAGGACCTCTTCTTTGCTCTTACCCTGGACCCCATCATCTCAGGCTTCTAAGGTTCCTGAAGAGTTAGTACACAAAAAAAGAACAAGAACCGAGTAAGGCTGGATTAGTTTAATAAGCAGTCTGCAGAGGGGCTTCCACAGAAATGGCAGAAAGAAACTAGAGAGGTCACTTTGCAACGCCTCCATGCCTAGTCCAGTTCAAAGAACAACCTTAGTCAAAGTGTCCTCTGATTATACCAAGTGTGCATTTATTTCTTCCCAAGTGGTGTCACATTCGGTGCTCCTTTTCATTCTGATTGACTACATTTTAGGTTTTGATTTTACACTAGTAGAGAGCTGTTGTGGGTCTGGTAGAGAAAACAACACACACACACACACACACACACACACACACACACACACACACACA
>JANHMN010000005.1:23470796-23483469 GCA_030674055.1 Rhabdomys pumilio
ACACACACACACACACACACACACACACACACACACACACACACACACACAACCAACAAACTTGTGTGAGCTCCTGAGCTAACTGGAGCTCAGCCCTCTAGGAATCTCCTCAGAGTTTCCACACAGCCTTCTTCCGCGCCCATCCCCTCTGCTTCTTCCCAACCCCCATCCAGACTGGCTTGTGCTACCCAGCACCCAACGGCCAACAGCCCCTCCCACTCTCTCCGCCTCTCAACCTCAGGTCTCTTAGCTTACTCTCAAGCCCCACACTGACTTCACCACCTCCCAGACGGCAGCACTTCCCGCCTCAGCACTGCCACCACACTCAACGCCGCAATCAGCCCGCATCCAGCTCCTTCCAAGAGCACAATCCTTGCAGAGCCACGCTGCCACCTTCTCTTTGGCTAACAACGCACCCAGGACCCAGGACGCTCGGTGCCCTAGGGATCACTCAGCCTCCTTGCCCCTGGGACTCAGTGCCATCCCCCCCTCCCCGCTGATTCGGAGACATAGCCACCCCCACCGCCACCACGGCCAACACGGGTGCCACGCGCCGCCGCCGCAGCGCCGCCGCCGCCTCTGCAGCCCGCCCGCCGCCCACTATGGCCCCTCAGCAAACAGGTAGCAGGAAGCGGAAAGCCTCGGAGGTCGAGCAGGGCGCCGGGACTTCTTTGTCGCCTGGGCGGGCGGCTGCGGTGGCGGGGACAGGCCAAGCGGATGGGCCATTTCTGCTGGCCAAGAGGCCGAGGCGGCCCGTGGCTCGCCGCTCCTTGGTGCACTACCTGAAGGGCCGCGCTCTGGGCGCCGAAGGCCACCCAGGGCTCTCGGTTTTCGAAGGCGACCTGCGCAGCTACGGGGTCCTCAGGCTGCCCGAGCTGCTGAGGGAGCGCCAGCTGACCTTAGGCCCCCTCAACAAGGTGTTCGCATCGCAGTGGCTCAATGCCAGGCAGGTGGTGTGTGGCACCAAGTGCAACACGCTCTTCGTGGTTGATGTCCAGACCGGCCGGATCACTCGCATTCCCTTGATGCGAGACAGGGGGCCTGGACAAACCCGTGCCCAACCCACCTGTGGCATCCACGCCATCCAGCTGAATCCCTCTAAGACCCTCCTAGCTACAGGAGGTGAAAACCCCAACAGTCTAGCAGTCTACCAGCTACCCACCCTAGACCCTGTGTGCTTAGGTGACCGCCAAGGCCACAGGGACTGGATCTTCGCCATTGCATGGATGAGTGATACAGTGGCTGTGAGTGGCTCTCGTGATGGCACCGTGGCACTCTGGCGGGTGGATCCTGATATGTTCAATGGCAGCATTCCCTGGAACAGTAATTCAGGAATTCCACAGTATTCACACATTCGTCCAAGGGACATGGAGGCCATCCCGAGGGCAACTACTAACCCGGGTAACCGCAAAGTGCGAGCCCTTGCATTCAGTGGCAGAAACCAGGAACTTGGAGCTGTGTCTTTGGATGGCTACTTCCACCTGTGGAAAGCCCGAAGCTCCCTGTCCAGGCTGCTGTCCCTCAGGTTGCCTTACTGCAGGGAGAATGTGTGTCTCACCTACTGTGATGAGTTGTCCCTCTATGCTGTGGGTTCCCAGTCTCACGTTTCATTCCTGGATCCAAGACAACGTCAGCAGAACATTAAGCCCTTGTGTTCCCGAGAGGGAGGCACAGGCGTGCGTTCTCTCAGTTTCTACCAGCACATCATCACCGTGGGCACTGGACATGGCTCTCTGCTCTTCTACGACATCCGTGCCCAGAAGTTCCTGGAGGAAAGGGCCTCAGCCAGTCCAGACTCATTTCTTGGGCGCACAGGGAGGAAGCTCAAACTCACTTGTGGGAGAGGCTGGCTCAACCAAGATGAACTCTGGGTGAATTACTTTGGTGGCACTGAGGAATTCCCCAATGCACTCTACACTCACTGCTACAACTGGCCTGAGATGAAACTTTTTGTGGGTGGAGGTCCACTCCCTTCAGGCCTCCATGGCAACTATGCAGGCCTCTGGAGCTAAAGCCTCTATACTCTTAGGAAAGTGTATAGATTTATCTTCAAGTCTAGGCTAACATTCTTTGCATATATGCTTTTGTGTGATGTGGATATGCACATGACTGATTGTGTGTGGGATTTATTTTCAAAGTGGAGTTGACCCAACTTTCTAGTGCTCAACCACAGAGGGAAGGAAAAGAGAAAGGAGTAAGAAGGATGAAAATGGGGAGAAGGAGGAGGAGGAAGAAAGAAATAGAGAGTGGGGGGAGGAGGAAGATTCCTATATCCTCTTGGCAATCAAATCTTGGTTTGACTTTGGCACTTTTTCTCAGAGCACTACATGTTTGCTGTATCATACAAAAATTCTTGATCTTATTTTTTTCGCGGTGATTTATGTATTTTCTTTCTTTAGGCGAATGCAGTTGTTGCTTTGTTTTCAGTGCAATTCAGCATTAGAGAGACTTACCAGCATTTCAATAATCTGTTCAAGTCGTTTAAATATTCCATGGACATGCCATTTTGATAGAAGATATTTTAAAATGTTTGTTGGGCTGATCTCAGAAAATATTTAAAGCTCTAGTCGAAGTTTTATAAAACATACTTTAAGTTTTAGACTATTACCATTTTGAGTGTCTTCCATTTGAATGTAGGAAAACTCAGTAGTGGCTTTGAACATTGTGGGAATATAAAGTGATTTAAGATGTATTATTTATGGAATTATACAATTTGTTCAAACTACTAATCAACAAAATTTTAATTCAGAAAAACCTGAGCATAACCATGCTTAGACCTAAAGCCTTCTTTTTTAAAGTACTGTATTATGATCTGCTTTCCTGAGAACCATTTATGTTAAAGATGTTTGTAGCTAATGAAATCTGGTGTAAATTTTTAGGATAATTAGAAAGTTATTTTGGGGATTAACATTTCCTGTTAACATTCAGGAAGCATAGTTCAGTTAGCCATTTTCAATGGTCAGAGTGGGTACAGTTGATTCTTGTATTGGATACGTATGTAGTTACTTTATGTGGATCATTTTTGAGTGATGTGTTGTAAAAAAAAATAGTGTTCAGCACCATAGTAATTAAAATAAGTTTTAAAATAATTAAATGTGATTTTATATTTACCTGTACTTCTCCAAATGTATATATTTATATCAAAATTTCCTAGGAGAGGAGCCTTGGCTTCAGCTATGCACACTTCATTTTTCACACTTGCTTTTAAAAACAGAAACATTTATAGATTAAAAGATAAATGATACTGGACATGGAGACAATAAATAGCTCAGACTTAAGAGCTTGTTCTGTTTGGCCTTTCCTGGGTTGCTGAGTTCTGTCACCAGCATTCATGTCTGAAAGTTCATAACTGCTTTTAACTCCAGCTCCAGGAGATCTGATACCCTCTTCAGGCCCATGCAGACCCTTGATCATATATGATAGACAAAAAGACACACAAACATATACATGGAGAGTGTTTTAAAAAGATAGGTAGTGAAAAGTCTCTCACTTCTGGATTTCTGGTCTATGGCCACAGTTTACTACAGGGATACTTTGTGTATATATGTACTACTTAGGAAGATTCTACGCATACCTAAGGATAGCTGTGTATATGTGATTTACATATAAATGATAGAAGGAACTCTAGATCTATATATACATATATATTTTTTTAAAAATTTATACAGATATAACTAATTTTTATTGTATATTATCCTATTTTTTGGTTGGAATGTACTTTTAATGAGCATTGTTGATGTGGTAAGTATTTAGCTGCATATATGTTTTCACTTGTCAAAGAATATATACAAATGAATTCCTAGAAATTAAATTTCTTGGTAAATCTCCTTTTTATGATGATATATCTGTGGAAGTCTGCCGTGATATTTTTCACAGTTTATCATCAAATTCTTATATCCATGACTTCTAGATACTTTCAATGTCAATATGGCTAATTTAATGAGATTTATGGCCATCATAAAGGCTAACTTCTGAAACAATAATTTAGAACATGAGGAAATAAGGAGAAGCAATATAGATACTATTAGCCAAATAGAGAAAGGCTTCACCTTGCACTTATGGAATTGAGTTACTCAAGAGGACCTGTAATTATTGGAGTTTCCTGGTCTATGATACCATAATTTCAGTTATTTATAATTAATCAGATGGTATTTAATAGATTCCAAGAAAGATAGAAAGGTTAGTAGAAAAATTGAGGGGGAATTAAAGTGAAAAAATACTATTTGCCGTTTTATTTGGAGGTGAAAAACCTAAAATGGTAAACTCTGAAGTTCTGCCTTGTACACAAAATTTGTGGCAACAAGTAAATGTAGAGAGATTAGCATAGAAGATACAAGTGGAAGCTGACAAATTAAGCTAAGAATATTGAATTTCAGACACATATTGGGATAATACATCCAGTGAAGATATGACTATAAGGATAAGATGTGATTTCTCAGTATTAGGCAGAAAGTACTGTGAAATGCTGGCAATTTATTATTTTTAGAGGAAAACAACACAATGTCTAGGAAAGAAGCTAGGAAGTAATTAGGATGAAAAGCATATGAGAGGGGCTAGAGAGATGGTTTAGCAGTTAAAAGCACTGACTGCTCTTCTGGAGTTCATGAGTTCAATTCCCAGCAACTACATGGTGGCTCAGTATCATTTGTAATGGAATTTGGTTCCCTCTTCTGGTGTGTCTGAAGACAGCTACAGTGTACTCATATACATAAAATAAATTAATTAATTAAAAATATTTTTTAAGATAAAAAACATGTGAAAAAAGGTAAGTGCCCTATTTTACAAAAATGTTGTGACATCCATCATGACCTTGAAAAGATATTTTTTTCAATATTGATATTGTAATTTTGAGTCTTGATCACAGTTTGAAAGGAGAGCCTGCTTCCTAGCTAAACTTCTTCAGTACTATTCCATATCCCTTAGGATTGCTCAGATTGGTCTAGAGCTGATTGATGCCTTACGTTCTTGAGGAATGTAAAGTTGGACTTAGGTCTCAAAGCAGGGCTTCATCTTAAGTATTTCTCAGCCAACTAATTCTAACAGTGAGTATCATACCCAGTACTCACAACACCAGCATCTCTGAAAACATAAAAATCATTGCAGCTTCAGAGTTGGACCATTACCTCACCACCTGTGCTGATCTCCACATGTTGTGCTACCTTACCCTTTGCCTTGTTTTGCACACATTCAGGTAATTAATCTATATTCATTTCAAATGTCAGTGCCACTAGACTGCCATTTTTCATGGCTGTAAGAATAAATGAGTTATTATAGGAAAAATTGTCATTTCCTCAGAATTATTATTTTACTTATAAATAAAATAAAATTATAACTTGATTTATAATGAAAAACATTAAACATAATTTTTCACTATATGAAAAGTAAATGGTACCACTTAAAAATAAAGTTATTCTTTAATGAAAGTGTATTCATCTGGGAATCAGCAAGATAGCTCAGGGAAGGTGCATGATTAATATGTACAAATGAGAGTATTTTAATATTATATGGATAAGATACTGAAAGTCAAAAGAAAAAAGTTAAAAAAATAGAATGTATCAGAAAGTTACTTTAATTTTATGTATACCAAAACGATGGAGTGTAATTTTTAATTATCAATTTAAAAATTTATTGTATGTTTTGTGATAACATTTCTGGAATCTTCTTTCTTAGGATCTTTTAAGAATGTTCATTAAAAGCATTTATATTAAAAAAAACACTCCATGTTAGCACTACAATAAGGAGGAAGACAATTATTATACCAAAATTTCAACAGTGTACTAAAAATGAGAAAATAGAGAGTGTCTCTGACAGATAAAACAGAAATGTGAACACAAACCTAAGACACAGTTATAAGACCTTTGTGCTAGTAGCCAACATTCACAGACAATTCTTTTTAAATGTTGAACAATGTACTTCTACATTGAAAGCAAGTCTAGTTTTTGAAAAAAGCAACAACCATTAACAAACTGTATATGTTCACTTGGCTAGTTAGGCTCTCTGTCATAATGAGGAATATTATACAGTTAATAAAATAAATGCTGCAGGTATGTTTTTTTGTACTTGAGAGTCTAAACTGTCTTTAATGTTATTGTTAGGCAAGATTACTGACATGCAAACATGATACCACTTATAATTACATTTTTCTTTGAAATTGTAAGAAAGAAGAATCATGCAGTAAATATAATAATATGTGCAATAATATTAATAGCACATTTCTTTATAGAAGGCTATGGAATAGTGAATTTGTTACATAAGTCATATATTTATGAAATACTGTAACAGTTCAAACCATGACATGCATTTCTATAGAACACAGAAAGGAAAACTCAGTGAAGACAGTTTTCTAATCCTGGCTTGGATGGGGAAGAAGAAAGAATGAAGGAAAGTGATCTATGGTGGAAAATTCATCAAGCAGGTGAAACAGGATAAAGATAAAAGAATTCACCTCAATGCAATATGAAAGTTCATGAAGACTTTTTGTAAGAACAATGGGAGCAGTGATTGACCAGCCCGATAGTTTCTCTAAAGGTAGGTAAATAACACTGATTGATTATGGAACACTTTTTCCCCATCACAGATATCTGGCAGTTGTAGAGAGAATATTTGTGTATTTTATGGCTTCATCATCTGTCAATTAAAAATCTATGGCCTAGGGCTTAGGCAGGAAATGGGAGGTGGGACATCCCAGAGAAAGAATTCTAGAAAAAAAAGCCAGGCAAAAGATAGGCCCAGGAAGATTTGAAGAGACATAAGAATATTACTTGAACATAGGTAACCAGCCACTTGGCAGAAGGTAGGTTAAAATAGTTAGGTTATCTAAGTTATGATCTAGTCAGAGTAGAACCTATATGGCTAATGTATGGTAAATATATTTTGAGTCTGAGTCTTATTTCTGCTATCATGGGGCTGGGAGGATGAATAAAAGCCTAACTACAGGCAATAACATTACTTTCTGATTCTCTTCTCAATTATTCAGCCAAATTAACTTCAGACAAACACTACAAGATTTGTATAAGCACAGCCACAAAGTGGCTGCAGAATCATAATTTTAATTTCTGACCAGAGAGGATATGACTCCATACCTATCAACTGGAAGAATCAGTGATTTTTAAAACCTTCCCTGATATTTTTCTTTTTATTCACATAGTTTCAAAATATTTTCTAAGATATTTCAATTTGTTATGTGACCATAATTTTAGTTCAAGTCTTTATAACAACAGATCATCCATTGATTTTACCTAGTCTCACATTTTCAGCTGTAATTCAAAAGATGAGAGTAGGTTTTAACTGTGAAGTAGATAACAAAATCTTTTGCTTACTGCATTAATACTTATTTTTATTCCCATTGCCTAAGTTACGAATGGATAATGCTATTCTTGTGCTATTTTCATCTCACCTGTGACAAACATAGAATTACCAGTTTTGTTATGTTTGATTGACAAAGAGAAAAGTACTATCTGGAAAGAATAAAGAAAAAGGTAATTCCTTCCATCTTTACAAAGAGTTATTGGGTACATAGTCCACAAAATGAAGAAAGGTTCTTTACAAAATCTTTCATTTATTAGGTTAGGTGATAACACTTTTGAGTTTTAATGGTTTGAAATTAGAATATAACTGTGTATAACCTCTTTTATACATAGGAACATATTTACTGACTATGCCTCACAGGTTAAAAATAGGGATTCTTTTATCTACACATTTTCACCCACAAAAGTGTTACAAGCCAAATACAAATCCTCAATTACATATCACAGATTCTTGGCACTGGAAAAATAAAGCTGAGTAGCTTTTCACTAGATTTTATCTAATAATTGTGATGTTGACACATTTCAAAATGTCTGGTTGATGTAGCTCTAAGTAGATTAGTCAATGTATTGATAAGGGTTCAATCCAGTCAGTGATTTCAAATAATATGAGGAACATCACCAATTAAGTGCTTTGTACCATCTCCCACTTACCTCCTTCATCCAATTCTTCTAAAAAGTTTGACTTTAACAACCAAGGAATAGAGTATTATTATAAAAAATGAAATGTGTAATCTCTTGGATAACATACAGCTAATCGGTACCATTCTTCTTTAAAGAAATATTTACTCCTCAAGAGAAAGTTCACAGACATTGTAATTGGATCAGGACCTTGTAAAAAGAAACAAAAGATATAACACACACACACACACACACATACACAGAGAGAGAGAGAGACAGAGAGAGACAGAGAGAGACAGACAGAGAGAGACAGAGAGAGACAGAGACAGAGAGACATAGGCAGAGACAGAGAGAGACAGAGGCAGAGAGAGACAGACAGAGAGAGAGAGAGAGAGAGAGAGAGAGAGAGAGAGAGAGAGAGAGAGGATGTGAACTAAACAGGCTTCTATGTTCAGCCACACAGCAATTTTATTATTCCTATTTATTGGGCTCTCTATCTTCCTGTGAATGTTCTCATATATAAGCATATGAATCCAGACAGAGATATACTATCTTCAGTGTAGAAAACTCAAGGTAATGTCTTATTAAAATCTTGAATCTTCTTTGTATTACTTTATAACTCTCTGTGAGTGAGTCATCCAGTCTCAAAATGAAAAACACAAGTCAAAGTAATGTCAGAGCACTACAGTCTCCCCAGCATTTGTTATTGTTGTATTTTTCCAATTTTTTTTCAGCTGATGACTGAGTAATAAATGATAACTTGGCATCTCCAATCTTTGAGATATGAATACATTAAAGCATTCAAAATTTAAAAACTGGGTACCAACAAAAGTATTTTGCATCAACAATTTGAGATTCTGCTTAGATTAAAAAAGTGATCTAGTATTTTAAATGTCAATCATCACGGCCAAGGAATATATTGTTCTTTAGACCATGCATATAGAAATCAGGTATCTGCATTGCCAATGAACTTTTTCTGAAGGTCATTTCCTATAGATGACAAAAAAAATCCAAACATAATATGGCAATTCATTCTTGTCTTGCTGGTATGAGTCGATAGAGCATATAGCCAAGAATACAATTAGTGATTGATAACATTGTATTGATCTATAATGACTATTAAAGATCATCTAGTCTAATGCTGATTTTAACATATGATCATTTTTCACACTAGAAATTTAACAATACAGTTCCTAAAAATTTAAATACTTAGAATAACAAAACATGCATGTAATATGACACTGTTCACTTTTACTCCACCTAGAATTAACAGTTAACCAAACTTTTAAAAACATTTATGAGAGCATGTAAGAGCACTAATAAGGAGAGAGCATCCAATGAAATCACTAAGTACCTTCCTCATGTCCTTAAAGTAAAAGACACACAAAAACTAACATGCTTCGATAAGTATGAGTCGAGCTCAAGTTTTATAACTTCTTATTTGTATTTAATTAACTAACACATTTGTAGTATTTAACCTTTGGCATAATTTATTAACATTTTTTAAATCTTATGGTGATTCATCCCTTACATATGAGTGTTTTAAGATGGAATAATAATGTACTTTACCAAAGTGTTGAAGCTAGTAGGATGCACAGCTGTCATTGGAGTAACTTAGTCCATGCAATTGTCTCTGTCTATAATATGTATATATGCTAGATATAAAAATATATTTATGCATGTAATGAGTAATGTGTAATATGTAATGTTTAACATGTGATGTGTAACATGTAATACATAAATATGTAATATACTATATGCAATATCTAATATGTAATGTGTAATATGTAATATGTAATGAGTAAAGTATTATATATATACATATATATGCATATATAAAACGTTGCTTTTGAATATTTTAAACATTTACATACACTATGTTGATATCATTCTGAAATCTGTTGTTAAACACAATTGTGTACTTATAGTCCACTCATGATGATAAATTGTGCGTGTGTTTGCTTAATCATTTTTTAAGACCCTGTGAAACTCAGGTGTTGCTAACAAAATAGTATTAAGAGCCAAGAACTTCATAGATGCTTAGGCAATGAGGGCTCCCCAGATTTGGGCTGATGAAAAGATACATAACATATTGCTTGCCCCCATGTCATTTTCTACTTTCCAACATGATATATCATTCCTGATTCCCAGAATATATAGGAAGAAAGCATTGCAAAAGAGTAATTACAGAGTCATGACATTGAATTTTCTAACTCCATGTTTAAAAATTTAAAATTCCATGTTTTAAAAACTATTTAACCTGTATTTTTACTTTTGTATTTCCAAAAATAGATTGTGACTAGGTCCAATCAGTAGACAATTAGGTTCATATTAAATTAAGTGGTGAAAATGATGGTATATGTGTGTGAAAATAATTTTGAGGTATATGTATTAGCTGTTCTAGATTTTTTTTAATGTAGAAGCTTACAATCTGTTTAGTAGACTATGTGTATATTCTCCATAGGCTTTATTTGTTTTAAAAGTATTAGCTCTTGTTATATGTGGAATTCTCATGAACTATAAGAATTCTGACTCCTGAGCTATATGTCTTCCCTCAGTAATAAAAGTAACAATCTGAATGCTGCTGATAAGAGATTTTGAGCTAGAGATACTATCTGGGCTGGGACTCAGTTAATCCTATGATTTGCTATGAAGTACTACCTGAAGAAAAACCAAACTGAAACAAGGTCTCTTGATGGCTTTGAGGACAGCATGATAGCATAGCTGGGATCTGAGAGCAGTCTCCTTGAGGTCACATTCCTGACCAGCCAATAGCTAGCAAGAATACAGAAACTTCCTAGCCCCTAACTGAGACAGGGTAACTCTGTCTGTCCTGTATGTAACTCTGGTTGTCCTGGAAATCCCTCTGTAGACCATTTTGGTTTCAAACTCATGAGATTCTCCTGCTTCTGTCCCCCAAGTGCTGAGATGAAAGACTATGCTACTACACCTTGCTCAGGATGATACTTAGTACAAAATTCAAGTAAGTGAATTCTTCCTACACTGCAAACAAGCTTGGAATTAAATTGTTCCACTAGAATTTTCAGATGAGGACAGTAGAGACCATTTGAAACTTTGATAAACCTCTGACCACTAAGTCTTAAGCTACTGTGTGCCTAGATTTCTCATCTAAAGTAATTTAAAATAATATGTAGAAAGTATTTTTATTCACATCAATGATATATCAACATTTGTTTTATATCTTTACCATAACTGGATATTTTTTCATCTATTTTACTTTGAAATCCACTAATAGTTTGACTTTCCTTATTTATTAGCAATCAGGCCACAATACTCAGAGTTATTACCTCTGCATGACATGCATCTAATGAAGAAGCAAACAGAGGACTAATAGCTTAAGTTAATGGACTTGACAGTTACCTTTGTTCATTAATGATAGAAAGTGTGGAAATTATAAATTTACTCATTGAAGTGAAAGTCATGAGTTTTCTTGGTTATTTATTTATCATTATGTTAGTAGGAACAATTTTAATTTTGTATACGAAGTCCTAAGATTGAAATTAGTGAGAAATGATCCTTGATATCTCTTCTCTGTTGTTCATTGAGCCAGAATCTTTCAGTCAAAACCAAAGATCACTGATCATACAAGCCATACTAGTCTTCTTATATGAACTGCTCTGGAGTGACCTGTCTCTGCTTTCCAAGGCTGGAATTATAAGCAGGCCCCTATACTTGATATTTATGTACATCTGGGAGATCTTATCCCTGTTCTTGATTTTTCAAGGCAGGTACTTTAATTCCTGATCAATCTCTGTATTTTTTAATGTTTTACCTTATGTTTCCTACACCATAATTGACTATAACCCTTGAATCATATTACAGGATAAACCTAATAACCAGATTAAGAAGGAAATGTTGAAATGAGATCCTTGAGTGAAACTTATGAGAAATTATAGCTTTTTCAATACAGCAGGCACCCACTTTAGATATGTTCAGTGGGTATATGGATGAACAAGTTGTGTGGAATAAATTTATAAGATAAATCTATAGATAAAGACCTCAAAAACAGGATCCAGAGAATGAAACAGAGACACAAATTTGTATCCTGTTTCTCAATGACAATCTGTCAAGTCAGATAATTTATTGTCCATGTGTTCACAAGGGTGGATAAATGGCAATGAAGACTCCAAAGATATAGTTTAGAAAAAACAAAAACAAACACAAAAACCTCTTTCTATACTTTTTTGAGAAGAGGTAAGAAAAATGACTCTCAGTAAGTGTAGAAGCCAGTAAAATATAAAGGGTTCTTGGTGGTAGCAGTGCTCTAGTGAATGAAATAGCAAGATACAAGTGATATGAGGTAGAATGAAAAAATATGGAGGGAGGACAGTACAGAAGGAGAGGGAAGAGATAAATACCACTAAGGGATACTTGAGAAAGACATAGAGAATGTCTTTACATTGTTCCTCCTAGTATGGTAAGGAAGCTGTACTTATGAAATCTCAACATCAAGGCATCCCAAACAAGATTTTCACAATTCTTTAAACAGTCGACCTCCCAATGTAAATGAGTGAAAACTCGTGTCTTCACCAATAGATTTTGAACATCTACTGGTAATTAACAAGTACCAAGCCAGAGAGAATCAGTTTTCCCCTGAATGAGCCTCATGATTGATTACCTAATACATTCATGAAGGCAATATGAAACAGACTACACAAATTGTATTTATGAGTTTATTCATCTCTCTCTCTCTCTCTCTCTCTCTCTCTCTCTCTCTCTCTCTCTCT
>JANHMN010000005.1:23484824-23508684 GCA_030674055.1 Rhabdomys pumilio
ATAAAAATATTTTGCAGGTATTAGATGAAGTTTATGATTAATACCAGTTAGACCAACTTAATGTACAGTAGAGATAAACTCTGGAGGTCTTTTACTAGTTTTTTTCTGAATGATCTGTCTATTGATGCTAATAGAATTACATCCTCAACTAATTTTGTATTGAACTCTAAACTTCAATTTAATGTTTAATTTACATATTTGTATTTATGTCACTGAGTGCATATGTATCTATAATTCTAATAGCTTTTGGGGGTCGACAACATGTCTATAATAATGTTTGTTTCTATTTATTGTTTTGCAGTTACTGAGTCACAATCTAACTTATCTACGAAAAACAAAAATCTTCTGCCCACTTTGGATTTAGTCTGATGCAGCTTCATTGACTCTAATTTTTGTTATACTAATTATGTTCAAATAATGCAATCATCAAGTTTTATCTAGTTCCATTTTATAATACTTATTCCTAGAGTTTGTTATTTTCTACTTTTTATATGTCCTTTATTACTTCTTCCCCTTTCTTGAATTTGATAATTTTTCTTTATTCATAAGTTTTAATTTTGACATTCATATTCTTAGAGCACATTATTTGTAGAGTTCATAGTTTCATGTAGTTTAAAGGTGGAAATTATCTTTCATTCTGCTCTTTGTAGAAATGCTTAAATATCCTTTGTAAGGCCATTCAAATGATAATTAATTCCTTCAGTTTTTGCTTCTCTTAGAAATATGTTATTTATCATTCACGTCTAAAGTATGTCATTGCTGGATTTAGCATTCTTAGTTGGCAGCTTGCAGTTTATTTTTAACTTCAGGAATTTGAAAATGTCACCCATTTTCTCCTGGGCAATAATGTCTCTGCTTAAAAACTTGTCATTAGTCTAATGGAAGGTTCCTTTAAATGTGCCTGGTACTTTTCTTTCACTGTTTTTAGAAATTTCTTGCTTTCCACTTTTGACAGTTTGAGTTAAATGTATCTCACAATGGACCTTTTGAGATAAAACACTATTCTGGGGGATAAGGGTGCTGTAAGCCTCTTTCTTACATTTAAATTTGCCTGTCTTTTGAGCAAATGTTCAGCTATTATTTCATTAAATATATTCCCTATGTTTTATTTTCTCTTCTTTCTTACATATACCTAAAATTCAAATATTTTTTGGAATTATGCTGCACTATAATTCTCAGAGGCTTTTATCACTCATTTCAGATTTCTTTCAGGAGCACTTTTTCAAATTAAAAAATTGTATTTTCCTGTTTAATTTCATCTGCTCCAAAGTTTCTCAATTTTATTTGACTTAATTGTTTATGCTCTCCTAATTATTTTTTATTATGTTTATTGATTTTTAATATTTTTATTGAATTAGTAATTATGACCATAAATAGTTTTCTTAATTTATTTGAATTATCTGTATTTTATTCTACCTCATTGATTGCTTTTAGAAACAATATTTTGAAGTATATGTACACAGTTCCTTAACCTTATTTTCTTAGGTATATTACTATGGAACGAGGCCTTAAATTTGAAAGAGAACCAGAAGGGACATATGGCAGTGTTTGGAGGAAGGTAGATGGGAAAATAATTTAATTATGTTATTAATCTCAGAAATAAATGGATTAATGTAAAGTTACTATTATTCAGTGGAGACATTAGAGAAGCATCTTTTCTTAGCTTAGTCTGTCCCTTTGTTAATATTTGCAAATTTACCAAAACACCAATTTTAAAGAAGTAGGTTTTTTTTTTATATAAAATATTTTCTCCAGAGAATGTTGTGGTTTTGGATGTGATTTTTGAGGGCACATTGGAATTTATTTCTACTCTATTTAGTCTTCAAAATTTGTCCAGGAGCTCTGATAAATCAATGAAAGTGGTGTAATTGCAGTGAGACTAAGCAGACCCAGTTTCTTAGGTCCTATAATAAGGATTAGGCTACTCTTGTGGTGTGTGCACATATTAGCAAGGACAAAGTGCTCATTTGGCATCCTTCTCTGTGGCCTAGGTGAGGGAAGAACAACACTTATGGGATTTGCAAATATATATTACTCATTCTTTATTGATATCATATCCAAGCTGTAAAAGTAGGTATTGCAAATGTCACTAACTTTCAATAGCTCCTTAGATGGGGGTCCAAGTCTCATGGACAGACATGCTTGATCTTGGGAAGGTTTTCTATAGACAGGCACAGATGCAGTTTGTTTATGTGTGCCATGGTCTTATTATGTCCAGACCAAAAAAAAAAAATAGCTCCACTACCCCCTGAACACTGGTTTTGCAGTCTTTTACTCCAGTTCTTATGATGATCCCTGAGCCTTGAAAGGGGGAAATAATATAGATGTCCCATTTAAAGAGGAGCACTTCACTGACCTTTACTGTGCACTTTGTGTATTTGTGTATTTCTTTCTTAACCACCATCAACTACACAAATGAACTTCTCTGATGAGATTAGGGAAATGCATGTGATTCAGGACTGGTGTAACTAATAAATCTGTAGTAACTGCTGGAGCTGAAGATAGTTGTAGACAGAATTTACCTAGCACCTGTGTACCTAACCTAGAGTCAAGTAAGTCCCTTCCTCTTTCAACATATGCAGCTTCTTCTTTAATGTTTTCAACTGATAATAATTACAGATTACATATATACGTCAACACTTTGAGGTTATTTTTGGGGCATTTTGTGATGATGTACATTGAATAAATAACTCATCTAAACCACAGCAGAATGCTTTTCTAAATAAATACATGTTAATGGATAGAATTGAGTTGTGGTAATATTTTAGATTCAACCACATAAAATAGGCACACAATTCCCTTTTACGGCAAACATTCTTATCTGGATGACAAATGAAGTTTGCTTAATCTCATTTTTCTTCATTTTATATGACATTATCTGGTTAAATGGGACTTAAATCTACCATGTAAATTTGATAGAGAACATTTCATAATGTGTACTACTAGCAAAGGAATAAATTTTAGGGGTATTTTCCCCTGGGTATATTAGTTTATGAATGAATTCATACTTCATAAATCATTCTCACAAGCAAAGAGAAAATAGAAATAAATCTATTTTCCTTACATCTCATTGGTTCTTATTTAATTTTTAATGAAATAGAGAAGATATATTTTCAGTGACAACATTATAAAATAGATACACAATTCAGCTTTCTGAAAGAACTTACTGAGAATGTTAAAGAGAAAGAATTGATTGGGAAATGGTGTCAAGGTGAAAGAAAGTGGTGTAGTGATAGTATTTGAGTCTCAAAAGTAGAAAATGACAAAAATGTAAAGCTATATGACTCCTTCATGCAGTGCTTATACTGTAGCATAAGATAAAAGAAAGAGGTTTGAAGATATGGAAGAATAATTTTTTTTAAAAAAAATGGGTTATCAGTATGCTAGTATGCTAGCAGAGTACATGGGAGTATTGCTCATTATGTGACACCTAAATAGTAGATTGTAATGAGTTTTCATGCAGTGTGTGTGTGTGTGTGTGTGTGTGTGTGAGTGTGTGAAGGCACGTGTGTGTGCACACGCATATATTTGAGAGCAATTATATGTTATTCTTATATGTTGTTCTTATTTATGCTTGGTCCTCTTGCCATCCCCAAATTCTGTCATCTTCTTGTGTAAGCCCTATTTGTGCTTTCTAATCCTCACTATTCAATGATGCTTTCCCTGAAAAGTTGTTCTTATTTATTTATTTATTTATTTATTTATTTATCCATTTTATTGTTTCCCACTTTTCTGTTATCCCTCAAAACCTTCCTACAAATCCCTTCTTGCTTTTCATATTCAAGGCCTCTCTTTACCTCCCCCTTTTTATATCCTCCTTCCTTTCTTAAGATCTCTTCTTCCCATTATTAGTTTCAATGAAAACACATCCATAATGTTGAAATGTTCTTTTTTATATTTTTATCTGTCTCTACTTCACCTCCCTTTTATCCTATTCTTCCCTTCTCTTCCCTTCTTCTGTTTTGTCAAGTTTATCTTTTTCTTTTTCCTTGTTTTCCCTCTCTTCACATATTTACATTTCCAACAGTTTCTACCATGCAAAGAAACAAGACAAGTCTTTCTAGATGCTTGTGTGAACTAGTATTTCAAGTATCCAGAAATGTATAAAATAAATATCTGTGTATTAACAATTAGTAAATTTCAGCTGTGCTGTTATAATGTGTATAATCATGCTGTTTTCTGATGGAATAGTTATATCCTTTTTTGTATTCAATTTGTATGTGCTTGGTTTATTTTCTGCCTTTATTCTTGTATTGAAATTATAGTACTATGATGAATAGAAAATAATAGAGCTGAAAAGCTTCATTAAAATAATGATACATGAAAACCAAAATGTACATGTTTATTGTGAACTCTGTGATGTTATATAATATGTATTTTGCATTATTTAAATTGGAAAAAATATTCTCTATTTCTAGTTCTCAGGGAAAATATCTTAGTGCTTCTCTACTAAATGCAGATTAGTGTACACATCATTATTTAACACCTGCAATTTTCTTACTATTTCTAGACTTGCAAGAGCCTTTACATTGTGTGAGTGCTGACATTTATGAGATGTTCTTTCGGTACTTATTGAGGTGGTCATACAATACGTTACTTTTTTCTATTATTGAGATGTTGATCTGTTTGTAATTTCTACTTTTGCAACCAATGTATCCTTTGCCACTGAAGTCATATTTACTCATTGATAATATTCCCTTGTCTATTTAAATATTAATTGAATGTCTACTTCCTTCTGTTTTCTATGTCTACTATATATTTTGGGTTTTTTTTTTGTTTGTGTACTGATTCATGCAGCTACAAATTTGCCAATTTTATTGGCCTTTTAAGTTTTTTCTTACAAATATTTTCCTGATTGTTTGGTCCTTTCATTTTCTGTTTCACATTTCTTTTCTTCACTATTTTTACTTGTATGTAGATTTAGTTTGCTTGTTTTGTCCTATATTGATAAGGTGAACTAACTGATATGTTTTAGACATTCTAGCTTTTTAATGTAAATACAATTTGCTTTCATAATTTTATACTAAATGAGCGTAGCATGCTTAACACAATTTTTTATATTTTGTGTAAAATATTTTCCAATCTCCATGTTTTATACCTGACTATATGATGTATATTTTAATAAAACTATAACTTAAGACTTTAATATTTTTACCTTTATTTAGAAATTCTGAGTGTCTCTAAATGTGATTGATTTTGGAAATTAGAAATATAAATATGAAAAGAAACATGTCATAACTTTTTAATGGAGAGTTTATATATGTTCATCAAGTCTTTATTTAAAATATATATATTTTTAAATTTCTCAGAATAATTATATTTCTTTTGCTACTAAGTACTATTAAAATAATAATAAATAAAGATTATTTTACTTTCTATAATTTTCTTTGTCATATATTGTAATAATTTTTTTTTTTTTGGTTTTTTGAGACAGAGTTTCTGTGTGTAGCCCTGGCTGTCCTGGAACTCACTCTGTAGACCAGACTGGCCTTGAACTCAGAAATCTGCCTGCCTCTGCCTCCCAAGTGCTGGGATTAAAGGTGTGTGCCACCACTGCCCAGTGTAATAATTTCTTATTAGATACATTATTCACATTCAGGACTGTAATGTTTTAAATAATTGAAGTTCCACACTGACAAATTGTTTTTCTTTATGACTTATGTTTCTTATTGTCCTTAAGCACACACCCTACAGTATTAACACAACTTGTCTGTCTATTGATAAAGGTTTCAAATCTCCATTTATTATTCATTCCTAAATATCTGTTGAAATCCATGGCATTTGTGCTTGTATTTTTTATTTAATTCATATTTTGTGTATTTGAAAGAGAATTTCTGTTTTGTCTTTGCCCTGGTATTTACCTTTATTCATTTCTATTACTTTCTACATTGACTGAAATATACATAGAATGAAATGTTACAAGCACCATCTTGTATGATTTCAAATCTTCTATATTTTTGTCTACAAGTTATTCCATAAGGGAGAATATTTTGAAGTAAACCACCTGTGGCCAAATTAAATCATTACTATTTTTATCATTGTGGCATATTAAAATTCACTATTTGCCTTGTTACTTTAATATGAATGACATTTGGTTAACACAGAAAGCTATTAAATCATCTAATATAATAAATTTTAATGTCACTTTTTCAGGAATAAAAAGATTATATTTCTATTCTACCAGCACCATTTACTGATTTCAAACATATTTTATTTAACATAATGTCATTCAGTTAATTTAAGTTGGACTTTTTAGAAGCCACTCATATTTATTTTAACAGGTAAGTCTACTTTCAGAAGATAACTAAAACCCAGAAGAAATTAAAAATTATATTCAATTTCAACTTCTTAGTACAAATTATAGTAATGTGCCAAGCAGAGATTGACAAGAAGACCATTTTCTTAAATTTTTTAAACCGTTGTCTCTTTGGAATATAAAATTATTCATTTAAATTTTTTGAGCTTCATTTAATTATTAGGATATTCTGCATTAGGAAACACAATGATATGTGAAGTTAAAGGCCTTTTAAACTGCATGTTTAATTTTATGAAAAATATGTAGTTTGTTTACTTACTTCTTCCATTTTCTTATTATTTCATACTCAATATAATACTATTCTTACTTTAAAACAGCCCAAACACATCATTTCTTTTTAAAACACTTGCAGTTTCTCATCATTATGTTTTAAATGTTTTTCTTCAGTGTTATACTTTTAATTTAATCACCCCAATATGTTTAAATGCATCAACATTTAGATTTATATACAACCCAATACATATTTTATTTAAGAAATCTAACTTAATATGAATTATGTATCAAGCTTGTTGTTTTTATCTCTGTATCTGAAGGTTATCACTAATTTACTCAGTAGCCACTTTCCTAGTCCATATTTATATTTAATCATTTTCATGTACTTTTTAAAAATTATTTTACTTAGCAATTATTTGGTAATTAGTAGAAATATGTGTGGGCAGATGCTCATACACGTATACACACTCAAGTATAAACTGATATTACTAAATTGCTTCATTAACAGTTTTCTTCTAAACCTGACAATTCACTTAGATTCAAAGCTACATGCATATTAAAAATAAATTTAAAAAGTTCCTAACTCAAAATATCCTGGAAATTAGGAACACTATGTAAAGACCAAACCTAAGAATGATGAGAACAGAAGATGATGAACATTCTCAGTTCAAAGGATCAGAAAATATCTTCAACAATACCACAGAAGAAATCTTCCCTAACCTATAGAACGAGATAGCTATAAATATACAAGAAGCTTATATAATACCAAGTAGTTTGAACCAGAAAATAAAATTCTTCTGCTCTATAATAGTCAAAACACAAAATGTGTAGAACAAATAAAGAATATTGCAAGCTGTAAGGGGAAAAGATCAAGTAACACATAAAGGCAGACCTACCAGAATTTCATCTGACTTCTCAGCAGAATATCTAATGGCCAGAAGATCCTGGAAAGATTTTTACAAACTCTAAGAGACCAAAGATGACAGCCCAGACTAATGTACCCAGCAAAACTCTTAACCACCATAGGTGCAGAAAACAAGATATTCTATGATAAAACTGAAATTTAAATAATATCTTTCTATTATTCTAGCCCTACAGAAGATACTAGAAGAAGTCCAACACGAGCAGTGTAACTGCACCCAAGAAAACACAAGAACTTAATTATCTCACAGCAAAACCAAAAGAAGAAAATTACACACACACACACACACACACACACACACACACACACACACACAGAGAGAGAGAGAGAGAGAGAGAGAGAGAGAGAGAAAGAGAGAGAGAGAGAGAGAGAGAGAGAAATACCTTCAACAATAGAATAACAGGAACCAACAATCATTGGTCAATAATAACTCTCAACATCAATGGAGAAATTTCACCAATAAAAAGACACAGGCCAACAGACTGGATATGTGAATAGAATCCATCAGACCCAAGAAACAAGATGGAATAGCCATTATAAAATCTAATAAAATATGCTTTCAACCAAAAGCTATCAAAAGAGACAGAAAATGACACTTCATTCATGTCAAAGAGAAAATCCACCAAGAATATTTTTCCATTCCCAACATCTATGCCCATTTCAAGTGCACCTACATTCATAAAAGAACCTCTACTAGAGCACTGGAGCACAAATCACACACTGAAGCCTACAAAGTGACAGTGGGGGATTACAACACCCCAGTGCACATTTAATGAAATGGAAACTTAACCGAGAAACATTGAAACTAATAGATGTTTCAAATTAAATATTTTTAACAGATAACTATAGAATCTTTTACCCCAAAACAAAAGAATATACCTTCCTTTCAGTACTTCACAGAACCTTTTCCAAAATGGGCCATATAATCAGGCACAAAGCAAGCCTCAGTAGATACAAAAAAAATGAAATAAGGTCTTGCCTTCTATCAAATCATCAGATTAGGGCTGGAATTCAAAACCAGAAACAACAAAAAGGCAACATATTTATGGAACAAAACAACTCTCTATTCAATAATCATATGGTTAGGGAAGAAAGTAAGCAAAAAATTAGAGACTTTCTGAAATTCAATAAAACAAAGGCACAACACCCAAACTTATGGGATGCAATGAAAACAGTGCTAAGAGGAAAATTCGTAGGAAAAAGTGCATACATAAAATTAATTGGAATGATTTCAATCTAGAAACTTAACAATACACATGAAATCTCTACAGGAAAAAGAACAAACCTATCTGAGAAGAGTAGATGCCAGGAAATATTGAAATTCATGGCTGGAATCAATCAATTAGAAACTCAATATAATTGTCACAAACAGAACACAAGAGGACATCAAAAACTTCATTTACAATGCTCAAATAGGCTTCATGCTAGGGATGCAGGGATGGTTTAATATTCAAAAATATGTCTATTAATATACTATATAACAATCTGAAAATAATATCATCTCATCAGATGATATAAAGCCTTTGACATAATCCAACACCCCTTCATGTCATATCTTGGAGAGATCAACAATTCAAGGCACATACCTAAGCATAATAAAAGTGATATACAACAAGTTTATAGCTAACTTCAAATTAAGAGAAGAGGAACTAGAAGCAATCCACTAAAATTGGGGACTAGACAAGGTTGATTATTTTCTCCCTATCTATTTGATATAGTACTAGAAATCTAGCTAAAGCAAGATAAAAACAAAATGAGATCAAGGGCACACAAATTGGAAAGGAAGAATTCAAGGTATCACTAGTCAAGGACTATACAATACTATAACTAAGCATTCCCAAAAATTCTACCAGAGAACTCCTACAGCTGATGACCATCTTCAGCAAAGATACAACACTAACTAAAAGAAATCTGTAGCCTTCCTTTATACAAATGGTAAACAGGCAGAGAAAGAGATTGGGGAAATAACATCCCTCACAATAGTGACAAATAATATAAATATATTGTTATAACTCCAAACAAACAAGTAAAAGATTTGTAAGACAAGAACTTCAAGTCCCTGAAGAAAGAAACTAATATCAAATAGATCGTCATAGATAGGTAGGACTAACAGTGAAAACGGCCATTTTACAGAAAGCAAACTACAGATTCACAGCAGTCCCCATCAAAATTCCAACACAATTTTTATAGAACTTGAAAAATTTCTCAAATTCATATGAAAAAAAACAGAAAAAGCAAAAATAGACAAAATAATCTTGAGCAATAAAAGATTCTCTGAGTGAATTAACATCCCTGATCTCAAATTGTACTATAGAGCAATAGTAATAAAAACTGGATGGTATTGGTATAGAAACATACAGGTTGATCAATGGAATTGTAGTAAGACCCTGAAATAAACCTTCATCTATAAACACTTGATGTTTGCCTAAGAATCTAATATGGAAAAGAGTGAGCATCTTCAACAAATGGTGGCAGTCTAACTGGATGTCTTCATGTAGAAGGATAAAAATAGATTCACATTTATCACCTTCACAAAACTCAAGTCCAATTGGATCAAAGACCTCAACAGAAAGCAAGATACACAAAAGCTGTAGAATACAAAGTGGGAAATACCCCTAAATACATTGGTACAGTAGATGATTTATGGAATAGAGTACCAATGTCTTAGTCTCTAAGATCAACAACTGGCAAATAGAACCTCATAAAACTAAAAAGCTTTTGTAAAGCAAAGACCATTGTCAACAGTATAGAATGACAGCCAACAGATTGGGAAACAATCTTGACTAACCCTACATCTAACAGAGGGATAATATTCAAAATATATAAAGAACTCAATAAGTTAAACTCCAACAAGCCAAATAACCTAATTTTAAAAATGGGGCACAGAGCTAAATAGACAATTCCCAACAGAGGAATGGCCAAAAGGTACTTAAAGAAATGTTCTACTTCCTTAGTCTGTAGGGAAATGCAAATCCAAATGTCCTGAGATTTCACCTTACACTAATAGGAATGGCTAAGATCAAAATCTCAAGGTAGGGCACATGCTGGTGAGAATTTGAAGAAAGAGGATCACTCCTCTATTGCTGGTGGGATAGCAAACTTGCAAAATCAACTCTAGAAATCAATTTTTCCAGGTTCTTTGAAAATTGGAGATAGTTCTTCTTGATGACTCAGTTATAGCACTCCTACGTATATATCCAAAAGATGTGCCATGATACCACAAGGATGTATGCTCCACTATGTTCCTAGCAGCTTTATTCATAACAGCCAGAAATGGGAAACTAACTGGATGTCTCTCAGCTGAGGAATGGATACAGTAAATATGGTTTATTTACACAATGGAATACTATTCAGCTATTAAAAACAACGATATCATGAATTTTGCTGGCAAATAGATGGAACTAGAAAATATCATCATAAGTGAGGTAACATAACCAAAAGTACATGCATGGTATATACTCAATGATAAGTAGATATTAGCCATAAAATATATAATGCCCATTATACATCCCACAAATCCAAAGAAGATAAAGAAGAAGGAAGGCCCAAGCCAGTTTTGATGGCAAACTGAACTTTTTCTCTTCTTATCCTACTGTTATTTTTTCTCCTGAGATGAAAGACGTTTCTTCCAGCAGTAAAAACACAACCAATATAACTTACTAAGTATTTCAATTTAGATAGCCTATTTTGTCTAACCTTACACTAGTTCATGTATTGTGGGATGATGGGCTATGAGAGAAGCAGCTGGGTGCTTGGTCGAGCATAAGCCTGGAACCCCCGACCCTTATTGGACTGCAGGAATTTGGCTCTGCTCCTGGGCCCTGGTTCTTTTCATTTAGCTTCAGTCCTCCACAGCCCCTCCGACAGAGAGATCTATGGCCATCAGTCACAAGGAACAGGCCTCAGGCCCTAGAGAGATTTACATGCTAAAGAGATGCCTGAAGGCTAGAGGGTGAAGCCAATTAGGCATTCTTCCCCAGCCCCTCCCCCTTCCTCCCTCCCTATTTAACTCAGGTCTGCCCTGAGTTTCATGGGGGTGCACATTAAGGTTCAACCATCATCCATCATGTCAATAAAACCATTTTGGAAACCCAAGGACTTTCTCATGTCATTGGGGCTGCTCAGTGAGGAACCATGGAGAAGGCCTTTAATGAGCCCCTGTAGTCAGCTGCCCTGCCTAACCTTCAACCTGAAGGAACCCTCTGCATTCCAGCCACCTGATCCACAATGTATTTACCTCTAAATTTTGAATTTAAAACATGTGAACCAGTCTGTTAATTGTGGTAAGAATCTATTATTTTGGGGTATACTTATGTTCTGAGGTTCTAGTTTATGCTATACTCATATACACATTCTTGGCTCTTACATCTACTAAAGTTTGACTTTCAGTAATTTGTCCCGTATATATGAGCTTACATTATTCCAAAGGTAAAATGAGGTAACAGTGGTAGCAACTTTATACTTTTAGAATTTAAATAAATATATTGTAAACCCACAGTACTTGAAATTTTGTGATACATCTTATACGATTACTTATCCTGATGATGAACCTCTTATTATTGTTCAACATGTCCCATAATCTCATTTTTTTCATTATCTGTACTTCACATGTACTATGTTGTCTTTGTCTAGTTAGTAGAAAAATCTAGAAGTTGTCTACTTTATTTCAAGTATTCTGTCTTCCTAAAACAGAATCATTCTCTTAAGGAATTATGAAAAATAATTTTTCCAGATTGCCCAACCCACATTGATCATGATAGTCTAACACATGCAAATAGTCCAGGTTTTATTACCTGCACAGAGTCCTAGAAATCTATGGGTTGTATTAAAAAATCTACAGAAAAATATGATACGGAAGACCAGAAACTGAAACATATTATATCTGCCAATTTCAAGAAATGTTGTGTTCTTATAAATTACTAACTTACTATTTATTTACCTTACTTGTGAAATGACATTCATCACCAATGTCTGTAAAAACACAATTAATAGTAGTGATGTCCTTGCTGATTTTATGTCAAAGAGGATCCAACTGAAAGTGAATCAGAAAGTTTTGTACTGCTTATAGTTATAAAATGGTCATGTGATCATATAATAAAATTCATTAACACCAAAATTCACAGTAAAATTTTGTCTGTCCTAGGAATTTGAAAATCCTCTCTCCTGTCTCAGAGATACTCAATAAGCATGGAAATGTACAGTTTTAGAAATAATCTAGTACATTCAGAAAAAAAGAAAAGATTCATATCCTAACCCACCTGGAAGTAATCTTCTATGCATTTAAGATTAGTCATATGACCTGCATCCAATTCTACTCAATTTCAGTCTCAGATACAAAACTATTCTATGTATCAATCTATGTTTCTGTGTATCTATGTATCTATGTATCTATGTATCTATCCTCATCTCTCTCCTTTCTCTTTCTCTCCCTGAATATAATATATAATATATATATATACATATATATATATGTATATATACATATATTTACATATATATATGTGTGTGTGTATGTATATGATATATATATATATATATATACACACATTAATTTCCTAAAATAGTAATTTTCATAAAATATTTGCCTTTTCAAAAGCACACATAAACATTAAAGGCTCCATGTGTAACAAAACATCAAGTATATAGTATCAGCAAAGGAATCTCATACAACTACACACAAATTAATATTCATGAATTTCCTAAAATATTATAAATTATACTAATATTTAAAAATACTTAAAAATATGTTCAAAACTCAGGTAAATAAGTAAATTAAGTAAGGAAAGGGTACATAGTCAAAATTAAGTTTTAATAACAAATGAATGCATAAGAAAAAACCTAATTCAAAATAATAGAGATGCAGAAACTAATTACATAATTAAAAATTCAACAGAGATTTTTTTAAATAAACTCAAACCTACAGAAGAATTACTTTGTTAATGTAAAAACAAATCATTTTAAATTACCCAATTAGTTGATTAAAAACCTATCAGGCCTACAAGTATTATCAAATATGTAAGGGAGGGTCAAAAAATGTGCTAAAACGAAGACAAAAACTTCCAGAATATCCAGAAGATACATATTATGAATGATTATTATCTATATAAAAACCAAAAATACAGTTAACAGCTGTGAAATTTAATCACAATTATAACATTTTACTCCATTTAAAATGACTGCTATGAAAACAAATACAAAAAACGCAATAACAAAAACACTTGAAAAGATGTGTAAAAAATAAGACGTAATAACACTTTGTAAGAATGTAAATTTCTAGATTTATTGTGGAGATCAACATAGAATTTCCTCAAAAGTAATATTTAAAATGTTAAGCCAATAAATATTCCAGAACAAAAGGAAAAAGGTATGTGAGTCTCCAACCTTAGTGGAAGAGCAGTAGACAGTGAGAGAGTATCAAATTTCTTTATGAATTTGGTACTTAGTAAGTTGTCTTTCCTCCACTGAATTTCTCCACACAGCTCTTATTTGATTCAGTTGGCTATAAAAACACAACAAAGGACATTAAGTTGGACATGGGATGTTGGGTGAGAATTTGAGAATTAAAAACGGAGATCATATGATGAAAATTCATCGCATAAATGCATTAAATTCTCAAACAGTGAATAAAATTATTATCTAAAAATGGAAATCATTTTATCTACAAGAATTAATTTGAGAGAATTAAACTTGAAATGTTACATTATACTCCATAAGAAAATAAGCATAAATGCAAACTCAAATATAAAGATATAACATTGGACTGTTCTTGGTGTGAAAGCATAAAGAAAAATTCAGGTTATTGTTCTGGGCAAATACATGTAGCAAAAACAAACAAACAAAAAACAAACGGCATTAACAAACCTGAAAGCTACACACTACAAAGTACATGAAAGAATAGAAAAATAACTCAATATCTAAGAAGCTATTTTTCATTCTTAAATATGAAGCTTAAAAATGATCAATGAAACAAGAAATACTGGGATCATAACCTAAGTAGACATATCAAAAGAATATATACATGTGAGATATTGTCTGCAACCTATTAGAACTAATATTATTAAAATGTACAATGTAATCAATGTCGGTAATTGTATAGAAAAGGCAACTCTTCTCATAGGAAATAAGAATAAATATTTCCATTATGTAAACTATAAGTAGTATCCTTAGAAGGTTAAAATATGCCTTTCTGCTGGGGCTCTAGACTACTAGCTGGTCTGCTCCTATGAAGACAACATATGCTGACCCACCCTAGAGGAACCACTGTACTCAGAGCAGCAGAGGAACAACTGTAATCAGACTTAAACTCACTTCTCATGATGATGATAGAGGATTTTAAGAAGGACATAAATAACTCCCTTAAGGAAATACAGGAGAACACAGGTAAACAGGAAGAAGCCCATAAAGAGGAGACATAAAACTTCATTAAAGAACTACAAGAAAACTCAACCAAACAGGAGGAGTAATTAAACAAAACAATCTAGTATCTAAAAATGAAAGTTAGAAACAATAAACAAATCACAAAGGGAGACTAACCTGGAGATAGAAAAACTAGGAAAGATATCCGGAGACATAGATGAGAATTATCCACACAGTTTCAAGTATTTGAACACTTATTACACAGTTGGAGAAACTTTTTGGAAACGATTTGAGAATATGACATCGTTGGAGATATTTGACTCGGAGTGTAAAATAAGTATTTATATTCCATATATATTAAATAATGCTGGAAATTAATATGGTAGCAGTTATTTCTTAACCAGCTAGTTCCCCAGATAAACACACAGAGATCTTCGATCTTACCTAGGCACACTCTCAACTAGCTCATGTAAGTTAACTTGACCACCTAGTTCCATGCAGTCACATGGCTAACTGTACCTTCTAGGCCCTGTTCTGTGTGTATTTCACATTTCTTGGCAAAAGGCCTTTCTCTTTCTCCTTCCCAGAATTCCTCTCTATCTCCCAGGCAGTCTTATTTTCCACTTCCTGCCAGGTTAATTGGCAACCAGATTTTTATTAAAGCCAGTCAAAGAGTGTATAGGTAAGTGAGAAATGACAGAGACATAGCTCAACACAGTGTAGCATAACATCAGGATGGAATTTTATATTTCAAAACCCATGCTATTCCCAGTGTCTTTCTCTGTTTTTGCCTTTGTGATTGTGTCTAAATATATGAGATTTCAGTTACCATGCATAGCTACTTGACACCATGTTCATAACCACAATGGTCATGAACTCTAAACTTCTGAAACTGCCACAAAAAAGCTCTTTTTTTTTTTTTTTTTTTTTTTTTTGTGATAAGCTGCCTTGGTCATGGTCTTGTCATAGAAAAGCACTTGATAACTTTTTGAGAAACTGATTAGGTTTACATTACTTACTAGGAAATAGAAAGAGACTCTGGTCTTTCTGACAATCTGCTTTAAAAAGAAGAATTTTATATGAAATAAATTGCATGGATTCTAAAATATCAGAATTCAAAGAAACAGTGAATGATCATTAACAAAGTAAAAGTAGAAATATTATGATTACAATGTTTCTGCTTTAACAGAATAACTTTGATGATTGTTTTACAGAAGATTAACTATACAAAACTGTCCATTTCAAATTTAAAAATAAATTTAATATAATTAAATAATGGCTTTGTTAATTAGACAGTTTTGTTTCACACTCTAAAAATGATAAAAACTCCACATTGTATTCAAAAAGTAGTTATTTTTCAAAGAAGACAAAATTTAAAAAGTCATCTGCAAAATCAAGCAAAATAACAGCAGAAGTAATCATTGAGATAAAAGAGATAAATTATTTGTAATGTGCAATATTTCTTAGAAATGTGAAATATCAACTCCTGATATATACTTGTTGCACGATATTTGATCACAATGTGAAATCTGAGATTGTGTCTTTTATTGGAAAACCTGTTTCTAGTTGTGGTATGGCTCAGCATTAGCATAGACCTTTACTCCCTCTAGCTAGAATACAGGCACACACTTTTATTTTTTTTAATTTTAAATTGGACATTTTATTTATTTACCTTTCAGATACCATTCCCTTTCTACATTACCCCCTCAAATCCCCTTATCCTATTCCCCTTCCTCCTACTTCTGTGAGGGTGTGCCTCCACACATCCACCCATTCCCATCTCACTGCCTTTGAATTCCCCCACACTGGGGCATCTGGAGTTCACAGGACCAAGACCCTCCTCTCATACTGATGTTGGACAAGGCCACCCTCAACTACATATACAGCTGGAGCCATGGGTCCCTCCATGTGTGTTCTCAGCCAGGTGGTTTAGACTCTGGGAGGTCTGTTAGGTTGGTATTGTTGCTCTCCCCATGGGGCCACAATCCCTTTCAGCTCCTTCAGTCTTCTCTAAAAGTCCTCCATTGGGGATCCCATGATCAGCTCAATGGTTAGGTGTGAGCATCCACCTCTATGTATGTCAGACTCTGGCAGAGCCTCTCAGGAGACAGGTATATCAGGCTCCTGTCAGCATGCACTTCCTGGCATCCAGAACAGGGTCTGTATTTGTTCACTGCACATGGTATGGATCCTCAGGTGGAGCAATCTCCAGACAGTCCCTCCTCCCAGTTTCTGCTCCACAGTTTGTCTTCTTATTTGCTCCCATTAGTATTTCGTTACATTTTTTTTAAGAGGACCAAAGCACCCAAAATTTATCTTCCTTCTTCTTGAGCTTCATGTGTTCTATAAGTTGTATCTTAGGTATTGTGACCACTTGGGCCAATATCCACTTATCAGTGAGTACATGCCATGTATGTTCTTTTGTGATTGGGTTACATTGCTCAGGATGATATTTTCTAATTCCATCCTTTTATCTTAGAATTTCATGAATTCATTGTTTTTAATAGCTGAGTAGTACTCCTTGTGTCAATGTACCATATTTTCTGTATCTATTCCTCTGTTGAAGGACATCTGTGTTATTTCCAGCTTCTGTCTATTATTAAGAAGGCTGGTATGAACATAGTGGAGCATATGTCCTTGTTATATGTTGGAGCATTTTCTGGGTATATGCCCAAGAGTGGCATAACTGAGTTGTCAGGTAATATTGTGTCCAATTTTCTGAGGAACCCCAAAACTAATTTCCAGAGTGGTTTACCAGATTACAATCCCACCAGAAATGGAAGAGTGTTCCACTTCTTCAATATCCTTGCCAGCATCTTCTGTCACATGAGATTTTGATCTTAGCCCTTTTGACTGGTGAGAAGTAGAACTTCAGGGTTGTTTTGATTTACATTTCCCTAATGATTAAGGATATTAAACATTTCTGCAGGTGTCTCTAGGCCATTCACAATTTCTTAGTTGAGAATTCTTTGTTTATTTCTGTACATCATTTTTGATAGGGTTATTTGATTCTCTGGAGTCTAATTTTTTGAGTTCTCTGTATACATTGGATATTATGTATACAGATAATATATATTACATAAATCCTACATCTCTATCAGATGTAGGATGTTTAAAGATCTTTTCCCAGTCTGTTGCTTGCTGTTTTGTCCTATTTACAGTGTCCTTTGCTTTACAGAAGCTTTCCAATCTTATGAGGTCCCATTTGTCAATTTTTGACCTTATAGCATAAGCCATTGGTGTGCTGTTCAGGAACTTTCCCCTCTGCCCATATGATCCAGGCTCTTCTCCACTTTCTCTTATATTAGTTTTAGTGTTTTATGATGAGGTCCTTGATCCTCTTGGACTTGAGCTTTATACAATGAGATAAGAAAGGATCAAATTTCATTCTTCTACATGCTGACCTCCAGTTGAACCAGCACCTTTTGCTGAACATGCTGTATTTTTTGCCCACTGGATGGTTTTAGCTCCTTTATCAAAGAGCACATGACCATAGGTAAGTGGGTTCCTTTCTGGGTCTTCATTTCTATTCGATTGATCTTTCTGCCTGTCTCTGTACCAATACCATGCAGTTTTATCACTAATGTTCTGTAGTACAGCTTGAGATCTGGAACAGTGATTCTCACAGAATTTCTTTTATTGTTAAGAATAGTTTTTGCTATCCTTGGTTTTTTGGTACTCCAGACAAATTTGTAAATTTCTCTTTTATTCTCTTTGAAGAATTGAGTTGGAATTTTGATGGGGATTGCATTGAATCTGTAGATTGCTTTCAGCAAGATGGCCATTTTTACTCTATTAATCATGCCAATCTATGAGCATGAGAGATCTTTCCATCTTCTGAGATCTTCTCCATTTGCTTCTTCAGGGACTTGAAGTTCTTGTCATATAGATCTTTCATTTGCTTGCTTAGATTCACACCAATGTATTTTATATTATTTGTAACTATTGTGAAGGGTGTTGTTTCATTAATTTCTCAGCCTGTGAGTCCTTTGAGTAGAAAAACGCTGCTGATTTGTTTGAGTTGATTTTATATCCAGCCACTTTTCTGAAATTGTTCATCAGGTTTAGTTCTCTGGTGGAAGTTTTAGGGTCACTTAAGTATACTATCATATCATCTGCAAATAAAGAAATTTTGACTTTTTACCTTACAATTTGTATTCCTTTGACCTACTTTTATTTTTTAATTGCTCTGGCTAGGATTTCCAGTGCTATACTGAATAGGTTGGGAGAGAGTAGGCAGTCTTGTTTAGTCCCTGATTTTAGTGGGATTGCTTCAAGTTTCTCTCCCTTTAGTTTGATGTTGGCTACTGGTTTGCTCAGTATTGATTTTACTATATTTAAGTGTGGGACATGGATTCCTGATTTTTCTAAGACTTTTTATTATGAATAGGTGTTGAATTTTGTCAAATGCTTTCTCAGCATCAAGTGAGATAATCATGTGTTTCTTTTTCCTTGAGTTTGTTTATATAGTGAATCATGATGGATTTCTAAAACCTACATGATCATGATTGATGATTGTTCTGATATGTTCTTGGATTCAGTTTGTGAGAACTTTTTTGAGTATTTTTGCATCAATATTATAAGGGATACTATTCTGAAATTTTTTTTCTTTTTGGGGTCTTTGTGTGGTTTTGGTATGAATGTAATTGTAGTTTCATAGATCCAATTGGGTAGTGTCCTTCTGTTTGTAATTTGTGGAATAACTTATAGAGAACTGGTATTAAGTCTTCTTTGAATGTCTGATAGAACTCTGCACTAAAACCATCTGGTCCTGGACCTTTTTTTTTGGTAGGGAGACTTTTAATGAGTACTTTTATTTCTTTAGGGGTTATAGGACTGTTTATATGGTTTATCTGCTCCTTATTTAAACTTGGTACCTGGTATCTGTCTAGAAAATTGTCTAATTCATCCAGATTTTCCAATTTTGTTGAGTATAGGCTTTTGTAGTAGGATCTGATGATTTTTGAATTTCCTCAGTGTCTGTTGTTATGTCTGTCTTTTCACTTCTGATATTATTAATTTGGATACTGTCTCTGTGCCCTCTGGTAAGTCTGGCTAAGGGTTTATTTATTTTGTTGATTTTCTCAATGAACCACCTCCTGGTTTTGTTCTTTGTACAGTTCTTTTCGTTTCTACTTAGTTGATTTCAGCCCTGAGTTTGATTATTTTCTGCACCTTGGGTGCATTTGCTTTTTTTTTTTTTTTTTTTTTTTTGTTCTAGAACTTTCAGCTATATTGTCAAGCTACTAGTGTATGCTCTCTCCAATTTCTTTTTGTAGGCATTTAGAGCTATGAGTTTTTCCTTATAACTGCTTTCATTGTGTCCCATAAGTTTTTGTATGATGTGCTTTCACTTTCATTAAATTCTAAAAAGTTTTTAATTTCATTCTTTATTTATTACATGACCAAATTATCTTCAAGTGTTATGTTGTTCAGCTATTATGTGCATGTGGGCTTTCCATTGTTTTTGTAGTTATCGAAGACTAGTCTTAGTTCTTTGTGATTTGATAGGATGCATAGGATTATTTCAATTTTTTTCTATCTGTTGAGGCCTGTTTTGTGACCAGTTATATGGCCAATTTTGGAGTAGGTACCATGAGGTGCTGAGAAGCAGGTATATTTTTTTTAAGATAAAATGTTCTATAGATATCAGTTAAATACATTTGGTTTATAACTTCTGTTAGTTTCTTTGTGTCTCTGTTTAGTTTCTGTTTCCATGATCTGTCCATTGCTGAGAATGAGGTGTTGAAATCCCCCACTATTATTGTGTGAGGTGCAGTGTATGCTCTGAGCTTTAGTAAAGTTTCTTTTATGTATGTAGGTGCCCTTGCATTTGGGGCATAGATGTTCAGAATTAAGAGTTCATCTTGGGTGATTTTTCCTTTGATGAGTATGAAGTGTCCTTCCTTAAGATTTTTTTTATTACTTTTGGTTCAAAATTGATTCCATTTGATATTACAATTGCTACTCCAGCTTGTTTCTTGGGACCATTTGCTTGGAAAATTGTTTTCCAGGCTTTTATTCTGAGGTAGTGTCTGTCTTTGTCATTGAGGTGCTTTTCCTGTATGCAGCAAAATTCTTGGTCCTGTTTACATATCCAGTCTGTTAGTCTATGTCTTTTTATTGGGGAAATGAATCCATTGTTGTTAAGAGATATTAAGAAAAAGTGATTGTTGCTTCCTGTTATTTTTGTTATTAGAGGTGGAATTATGTTTGTGTGACTATCTTCTATTGGGTTTGTTGGAAGAAGATTACTTTCTTGCTTTTTCTAGGATATTATTTCCTCCTTTTACTGCTGTTTTCATTCTTTTATCCTTTGTAGTCATGGATTTGAAGAAAGATATTGCTTAAATTAATTTTGTCATGAAATATCTTGGTTTTTCTATATATGGAAATGGAGAGTTTTGCTGGGTATAGTAGCCTTGGCTGCCATTTGTGATCTCTTAGGGTCTGCATGACATCTGTCCTGGATATTCTGTCTTTTATAGTCTCTAGTGATTAGTCTAGTGTAATTTTGATAAGTCTGCTTTTATAAATTACTTGATCTTTTTCTCTTACTACTTTTAATATTCTTTCTTTGTTTTGTGCATTTGATTATTATGTGGCAGGAGAAATTTCTTTTCTGGTCTAATCTATTTGGAGTTCTGTAGGTTTCTTGGATGTTCATAGGCATCTCTTCTCTTATGTTAGGGAAGTTTTCTTCTATAATTTTGTTGAAGATATTTACTGGCCCTTTAAGTTGGGAATCTTCACTCTCTTCTATACCTATATCCTTAGGTTTGATCTTCTCATTGTGTCCTGAATTTCCTGGATGTTTTGGGTTAAGAGGATTTTGCATTTTACATTTTCTTTTACAGTTGTGTCAATTTTTTTCTATTTTATCTTCTGTACCTGAGATTTTCTCTTCTATTTTTATATTCTGTTGATGCTGCTTGCATCCAAGATTTCTTATCTTTTTCCTAGGTTTTCTATCTCTAGAGTAGTCTCCCTTTGTGATTTCTTTATTGTCTCTACTTCCTTTTTTTTTTTATGTCCTGGGTGGTTTTGTTCCATTCCTCTCTCTGTGTTTGGTTGTGTTTCTTACAAATCTTTAAGGGATTTTTGTGTTTCTTCTTTAAGGGCTTCTACCTGTTTACCTATGTTCTTCTGTATTTCCTTAAAAGAGTTATTTATGTCTTCTTAAAGTTCTCTATAATCATCATGAAAAGTGATTTTTAAGTCTAAATCTTGCTTTTCTGGTGTGATGAGGTATTCAGGATTTGCTATGGTGGGAGAACTAACTTCTGATGATGCCAAGTTACCTTTGCTTATTTTGGTTATGTTCTTGTGCTTGCCTTTCGATATCTGGTTATCTCTAATGCAAACCTTCACTCACAGTCTCTGACTGGAGCCTGTCTTTCCTGTTATCTTGGTTGTATCAGATCTCCTCAGAGTCTATCTGTCTCTGTGATTTTATGATCCTGAGATCCTGGTTGTGATAGCTCCTGGGATTCAGGCTGCATTTGGAATCCTGAAATCCTGATGTGACCAAGCTCCTGAGTTCCTGTGATCATATTATCCTATGTTTCTGGGTGTGTTAGAGCTCCAGCCTCCTCTGAATTTTGTGGGATTGGGTGCAGAGCCGACTCTTGAGGTAAGCTCAGGGCACAGACTGGAAGGAAGCTGTGACACTGGCCAGGGATGAGTTTATGGGTCCTTTGGAGTCCCAATTATTCTGTTTGGGGTAGGTGTCACTGCCTTCTCACCTACTATTCTGAGTGTGTTAGAGTTTCTGGGAATCTAGCCTCCTCTGGGTTTTGTGGGTTTGGCTGCAGATCTGATGCTCAAGGTCTGCTCAGGGGACAGGTGGAGGCCTGAAGTACCAATGGTGCAGACTGGAAGAAGCACTGGCACAGCTCAGAAGGATCAAGCATACTCTTAGTACATACCTTTATTCCTAATCAATGAAGGTAAAGTTAGCCTATAGAAGTAAACATCTATTTTTAAAAGTGATGTTTAATTGAGTGGCAGACAAAGTGGTGAGTCAGAGACTAAACCAACAACCAAGGAGAATACATGGAGGAATCTATGGCTCCAGATACATATGTAGCAGAGGATTCCCTTATCTGACATTAATGATAGGGGAGGCCCTTGGTCCTGTGGAAGCTAGATGTCCCAGAATAGGGGGATGCTAAAGCTGTGAGGCAAGGGTGGGTGCTTGGCTGGAGGGGCACCCTCATAGAGGCTAAGGGGAGGGAGGAGAATGAGGATAAGATGGGGTTTTGGAGAGGTAACCAGGAAGGTAGATATCAGTTGAAATATAAACAAATAAAGTGACTTAAAAATGGGATTAGAAGCATGATAGATGATTTACAAAGAAAGTTTAAAAAGAGAGTTAAAAAAAGAAAAGAAATTGGAAAGATCTCATATTAGCATCTTAAGAGAACACCTAAAATCTCTAGAATGAAAAGAATCAAGCTCAATCATGTAGATGGTAGAAAATAAGCAAACAGATGGCTGAAATGAATAAAATAGAAATAAAGAGAACAATACAGGAATCAATGAAACAAAGACTTCATCCTTAGAGAAAATCAAGAGATCCACAAACCATTACCCAAAACAACTAAATGACAGACAGAGGATATCTAAGTTAATAAAATCAGAGAGGAAAAGGGGGACATAACAACAGACTCCAAGAAAATTCAAAGAATCATTAGGACATAATTTACAAGTTCTGTACTTCACACAATTGGAAAAATCTAAAAAATAAGTGAATAATTTCTTTGATAGATACCAATTATTAAGGTTTAACCAAGATCAGATACAAAATTAAATATAACTATAACCTCTAAGAAAACACAAGCAGTTACTCAAAGTCTCTCAACCATAAAAACCCAATTGCTATGTGGAATTAGTGCAGAATTCTACCACACTTTCAAAGAAGAACTAATGCCAATTCAGTACTGAAATAGATCCAGATTACTTGTTCCTCACTACCTGCCCCAATATTTTGGGTTCTGGAATAAAACACACACACACACACACACACACACACACACACACACACACACACA
>JANHMN010000005.1:23508694-23576642 GCA_030674055.1 Rhabdomys pumilio
ACACACACACACACACACACACACACACACACACACACACACACACACACAGCCTTTATATTTTGATTTGCCAAAATCAAACAGCTCTAAACAGCTAAACAGCTCAAACAGCTCTATAGCTGGATCACTTCCTCACCTCTAAGTGGCTAATTCTTCTCCCTCTGATATTCTGAAATTATTAATTACTAAAATCTATATTCCATATTTGCTTCACTGGACCCAGTTGGGCATCCTTTGTGAGGCCACTCTCTCCTCGCTTCTACATGGCAGCTATGCTCTCTGTCCAACACCTTCTCAGGCGTGGCAACTCTTCCACCTCTTCTGTTCTGATGGGAACATCCCACTTCATCTCTTCCTTGGCTCCTGACCTGGGAATCCTAAAGATCTCACCTCTGTCTGCCCTGCCCAGCCATTGACTGATGACAATTTTATTTACCAATTAGAACCAACTGAGAACAGGGTCCCTCAGTCTCTAACATATGAATGTGGAGATTATCATAAAACAATTTTCAGGACCCAAATTAACATAATACAAACAGCCACAATACCAAAATTATTCCAGAAAATAGAAACAGAAGAAACATTGACACATTAATTTTATGATACCAGAGTCACGATGATACCCAAACCACACACAAATGCAACAAATAAAGAAACCGATTTCTCTTATAATCAGTGACACAAATATGGTCAATAAAATACTTTCATGCTGAATCCAAGAACATATCTAAAGGATCACCCACCATAATAATGTAGACTTCATTCTAGAGATGCAGGAATGGTTGAACATACTAAAATCACCAAATGTAATCCACCATATAAATAAACTGAAAGAAAAAAAAAACACACCATCCCCTCATTAGACACTGAAAAAGTCACTGACAAAGTACAAAACCTCTTAATGATAAAAGTTCTGGAGAAGTTAGGGATACGAAAGACATACTTAAAATAATAAAGACAATATACAATATTCCTGTATCCAACATCAAATTAAATGCTGAGAAAGTCAAAACAAGCCCATTAAAATCGAGAACAAGACAAAGTTGCTCGCTTTCTCCATATCTAGTCAATACAGTATTTGAAGTTTTATATAGATCAGTAAGTCAACTGAAAGAAATCAAATGGATACAAATTGGAAAAAAAGTCCAAAAAGTGTTATTATTTACATATAATGTGATATTATACACAAATTATACCAAAAATTCTACCAGGAAACTTCCATAGGTGATAAATACCTTTAGGGGAAGCACTGGATACTAGATTAATTCAAAAAATCTGTAAGTAGTCTCATACTATATCAATGTATGTGTTTTTGTGTATATGCTGGTATTGAAAAATCTATGTTTATTTATATACATATCTATCCATTGCAGGCAACTTGAAACAGAAGAGTTATCAAAATGTATTTTTAAAGTTTTTTATTAATAATTTATTAATTTATTAATATCCTAAAATCTGTGCACTTCCCAGTCACCACATCACAGAGTCCCTCCCCCATTTCCTCCCCCTTCACCTCTGAGGGGGTATGGATGTCCCATGTTATTCCCCTACCCACTCAGTCTCTGCAGGATTAGGCACAACCTCTCCCAATGAAGGCAGACAAGGCAGCCAACTGATACATGTGGGACAGGGGCCTCAGTCTATGCTGTGTATACTCTTTCATTGGGTTTGTGACTTACTCTCTGGGAGCTCCCAGGGGTCCAGACCAGTTGACTCTGTTGGTTTTTCTGTGGGGTTCTTATCTCATTCAGGGAAATCAATCCTTTTTCCAAATCTTCCATAAGGATTCACAATTTCTGTTCAATGTTTTGGTTGTGAGTATCTGCATCTGTTTCTGTCAACTGCTTGATAGAGCCTCTCAGAGGGTAGTTTTCTTAGGCTTTTGTCTGTAAACATAACATAGTATCTTTAATAGTGTCAGTGATTGGTGCTTGCCCAAGGTATGGGCCTCAAGTTTGGCAAGTTATTGGTTGACCATTTGATTTTGCATTATGTGTATCTGTGTGTTCTGTTACCACAAATGCTCCTGAACACTATATGAGTCAGGTTTCTGTGAAATTGTGAACAGAAAGTTGTAAACAGCCCAATGTTGCTTCTGGGGACTAGACTTGAACCCAAACCTCTATAATAACAGTATATCCAATTTATTTGCAGATGGACTACTTCAAGTCCTTCATGTCTATATGTACTCTTTCTCCTTAAAATCCAACTCCTTTAAAAATATTTTCATACTTTTAGTGCAGCAGATATAATCTAAGAACATCTAAGAGAACAATGTTTTTACTAGTCTTGACAGCGTTTAATACTTCTATGAAATGTAGAAAACATTCAGGTAAATTGTAAGGAGCAGGAGTTGAAGGCATATATAAAAGAAGCTAAACTTACCTATAATATTTTATGTATGTTGTCTCTATTTCTTTTTTGGTTTATATCCCCCATGATCATAAATTAATGTTTTCTCTTTCTCAGAATCATCTTCAATGTTGTAGCTTTAATAGAAGAATGAGGAAAGTTAAAGGTATTTGTTTACTTAGCATTTTGATTTAAAATTCACTTGTTAGACCAAACACATTATACCAAAGTGTTTAAGTAGATGAAAATAATGAATATTAATATAGTATAGTACTCTGTACATATGCATCTAAATATAGATATGTATTCATATAGTTAAACATTTTATATTTTCATTTTATTTATGTTGACACATGTGTATTATTTATCAACATATATTACTATTTGATAAATTATTTCTTGAAAAAAGCACATCCAGCCTTTCATATATGTGTAATTTGGCTCATAGAATAATATGAAATCAAAATATTCAGGGATTTTTACTTTAGTGATTTCAGTAGAAAATAGATATTTAATATTTGTAGACATTTTATAAATATTCAATAATTAATTTAGTAAAAGTAGTAATAATAGAATGACAGTTACTTCACTACAGACACATAGAATTTCTTTATAAGGTATTAGGATAATGAATGGCATGTATTGGAAGTTCACATTTCAATAATTCTAGTATCCTTCTGATTTAAAATCTATAACAGTCTGTACTGCCTTTTGTAAAACTATGGATGATATCTTACTCAGATTAATAGTTCTTACCTTCCATTTCCAGAAATGAGAAACAAATTTTAAATTGAGTTATGAATATCATTGCCATCAAATTAGAATGCTGTCAATATACAAAACATTTATGGTATTGGTGGATTAGTTCACTTTTTTATCCAACCCCCATTGAAATGATAAACATTTGCTTAACAAAGAAATTCAAACTTCTTTTTATTTACTCATGGGAATTCTGTCTCCAGGGTTGAGATAGGAATCATTCATTTAACAACAGTTACATTCATAAATTTGTACTTAAATTTCTTGGTGTAAGCTTTATTATACTTTTTCAGATGAATAAACAGAGAGAAAACTCAAAAATGACAGAGTATTGCCCCTAAATCTGAGAAACCATAGGAGAGGTAAAATTCACTTTTTAATGTATTTTCTTTCAGTAATAGTAACTTTATATTTTGGAAGCACTTCTTTCATTGATGTTTGTTTTTACTACTTTGAGCATTGTCTTATAATAGACAGGATTAACCCTGAGCTCCTGTTGATACTTCCTACCCTACCTTTCAATTGCTGGAATTCCAGGTGTCTACCAGCATGTCTACTTTAATAATTTTCATTTAATATTTTATACATATACCCCATTCAAAACAGCTCTCATGTTAATTCAGAAAAATCATTGAGAATGAGCAAATGTTTGCTTGTTATTTACTAGGTGCTCCTTAGAAACTATCGTGACAATCTTAATCTAAAGTGAACAAATCCAGCACTGCTATTTTGGGAAAATCCCACATTCAGTATCAGGATGCGTCACTGCCAGTTCCTTTCACTCCGCCAGAATGCTTTGAAATGTCAAGTTGAGTCATTGCTCTACATTCTGGAAAATGTGAGACAGTGGGGAATATTTGGAGATGTCACACACCATGTGGCAATCTGACCAGAGGGAGTATTTTTCAATGGCTAGAAGATGCATAATGAGTTGGAGGAGCAACCAGCAGATGGACTTGATGATTTGAGCAAATCAAAATAGCATTTGGATAGCTAACACAAACCACAAAGCACGAAGAAGACAATAAACATGTATATTTATTTATGAATAATGCAAAATTGGAGTGGTGCATATGAACAAGAATGAAGTGATATTCCCCTTTAAGCATGACATTTTTTTAAAAAAGGCAAAGTAAGCACAAGGTACTTGATATTGTAAATGATATTTAAGTGCAAAAGTTTTGTGGGTGTGTGGTTTCAACATACCCACCAACACTTGTACACTGTTAATATAAAATAGGTACTTAATATCAACTACTGTATTATAAAGCTAATATTATACCTTATAACAGCCTTCATGACTAAAATTAACTCCAAGTATGTACTTCATATTTTCTGTTAGAAAAAGGATATTTTTAGCATTTCTGAGCTAAATATTTGCTTATAACATTTTATAGGAGCCATGGCTTAACCTATAGTGAATAAATACAATTTTTGAGTGTTGTGTTATACTATTTCAAAGAAGGTGGTGAAACTATTAAGAAATGATTAAAAATGGTGTGATGCTTCCTCCTGTAGAGATGATGAATTTCCAAAAGTAGTGGGAAAACGTTTTGCAACCGTACAGAATAATTTTATGAGGATTGTGAGGCATAATTAAATATATATATGTGATGAAATTGTTCTCACTTTCAAAATAGTAATCAGCACATTCATTACCATGATTAGTTATCATTATGTATGAAGATGGGGGAATAAGAACAAGCACTGTCATCTATATAATTTATAAACTTCAGAGAAATAATATAGCCTTATTACTTTAAAGTGCCATGTTATAAGTTTAAAAATTCCAGTAGATATTCACTTTATAATTGGAAATATGTATCTGTGGACCAAATATCCTAAATCTTCCCTTCTATATCCTGACCACCCTGGCCCTTCTCACTATCTTTAATGTTTACTTCTTCCACATTTGACATAAGTAGTGTGTTTTTCTTGCCACACATATTTCTTTCAGAATAATACATTTGGAATATATTTTATAAATGATACTATTCTATTTCATGGCATAATATTATATTTTTTTACAAACATCATTTTCAACTTAAACATCTATGAACAGATAATTGATTTGATCATGTGTATAATAATATATTGAAGAGTTAATGATGATTTTATAGCTTAAAATAGCTCTGATGTTTATCTTCTAAGTTTCTAAATATATATAAAATGTAGACAAGAATTACAAGAATACACCAAGAAAGACAGAATAAAAGAACAAAAACAAAGTAAAGTAGTATGTAGACTAAAAACTACTAGAAAATATCAACAAACATCTTTCTCATCTAAAAAATGATAGAGATAATTTTAAATAATACTATGCACTAGCACATAGTTCAGAATCCTTTAAAATGCACTAATAATGATATAAAATAATTGTCTCTGTACTGCAAATATTCACCTAATGGGAAATAAAAATATGCTTATACTCATTCTTGTTTCTGTTCATTTAGAACATTAATGTACAGCAACATCAAGAAATTTTTAATTGATTAATGTTCTTAGAAATTATGTAAGACTACAAAATAAATGTTGCAGGTGGTGGCTAATAACCAGGCACTTCATTGATTATGGGGCATGTACATTCTGTTACTGTAACAAAATATAAAAGAAACTTTTATCATCTGCAAATATTGATATCTTGGCTTCTTCCTTTCCAATTTATGTCCCTTTAGCCTCCATATTTTTGTCTAATTGCTCTGGATAGGACTTCCAGTACTATATTGCATAGCTAGGGAGAGAGTGGACAGCCTTGTCTAGTCCCTGATTTTAATGGGATTGCTTCAAGTTTCTCTCTATTTAGTTTGATGTTGGCTATTTGTTTGTTGTGTATTGCTTTTATTATGTTTAGGTGTGGGCCTTGAATTCCTGACCTTTCCATGACTTTTACGATAAAGGGGGAATGTATTTTGTCAAATGTTTTTTCTGCATCTATGGAGTTGATCATATGTTTTTTTCTTCCTTAGTGTTTGTTTATATAGTAGATTACATTGATGGATTTCCATATATTGAACTATCCCTGTATCTGTGGGATGAAGCCTACTTGATAATGGTGGATGATTGTTTTGATGCATTCTTGGATTCAGTTTGAGAGAATTTTTTTTTAGTAGTTTTTCATTTATATTCATAAGGGAAATTAGTTTGAAGTTCTCCTTTTCTGTTGGGTCTTCTTGTGGTTTAGATATCAGCTCACCTGTGCCTTCATAGAATGAATTAGGTAGTGTTCCTTTTGTGAATAATTTTATGGAATAGTTTGAAGAATATTTGTTTTGTGAATAATTTTATGGAAGAGTTTGAAGAATATTTGTTTAAACTCTTCTTTGAAGGTCTGACAGAAGTCTGTATGAAAAAATGATGGAAAGATCTCCCATCCTCATGCATAAGCAGGATTAACATACTAGAAATTCGTCATCTTACTGACATCAATATACAGATTCAATACAATCCCCATCAAAGTTCCAACTCACTCTTCACAGAGATAGAAGGAGCAATTCTCATATCCATCTGGAATAACAAATAAACCAGGATAGCAAAAATCATTCTCAATAATAAGACAACTTCTGGGAGAAACACCATTCCTGACCTCAAGCTGTACCACACAGCAATAGTGAAAAGTCTACATGGTAGTGGTACAGAGATAGACAGGTAGATCAATGAAATAGAAATGATGAACCAGAATTAAACCTCCACACCAATGGTCACCTGAACGTTGACAAAGAAGCCAAAACCATCCAGTGGAAAAAAGACAGCATATTCAACAAACAATGCTGGCTCAAGTGGTGATCAGCATGTATAAGAAGGCAAATTGACCCGTTCTTAACTCCTTGTACAAAACACAAGTCAATGTGGATCAAGGACATCCACATAAAATGACACACACTGAATCTAATAGAAGAGAAAATGGGAAAGAACCTTGAACATATCAATACATTGAAAATCTTCCTGACCAGAACACAAATGGCTCAGGCTCTAAGATAGACAACTGAGATCTCATAAAATTAAAAAGATTCTATAAGGGAAAAGACACTGTCAATAGGACAAAATAGCAACACTACAGATTAGAAAAAAATCTTTATCAACCCCACATCCCATATAAGGCTAATACACAATATATACAAAAAACTCAAGAAGTTAGACTCCAGAGAACCAAATAACCCTATTAAAAATGGAGTGCAGAGCTAAACAAAGAATTTTCAAATGGAGAATTGTGAATGGCCTAGAGGCACCTAAAGGAATGTTCAACATCCTTAATCACCAGGGAAATGCAAATCAAAACGACCCTGAGATTCCATATTACACCAGTCAGAATAGCTAAAGTAAAATCTCAGGTAACAGGAGATGCTGGAGATGATGTGGATAAAGAGGAACAATCCTCCATTGTTGGTGGAATTCCAAGCTGCTACAACCACTCTGGAAATCAATCTGGAAGTTCTTCAGGAAATTAGACATACTAATACCTGAGTACACATCTTTACCACTCCTGGGCATATACCCAAATGGTGCTCCAATATATAACAAAGACATATGCTCCACTATGTTCATAGCAGCCTTATTTGTAATAGCCAGAAGGTGAAAACAACCCAGATGTCCCTCAACTAAAGAATGGATTACAGAAAATGTGGTACATTTACACAATGGAGTACTATTCAGCTATTGAAAACAATGACTTCATGAAAATTTCAGGCAAATGGGTGGAGCTAGAAAATATCATCCTGAATGATGTAGCTCAGTCACAAAAGAATACACATGGTATTCATATACTCACTGATAAATAGTGATCAATACTCACTGATAAATAGATATTGGGCAAAAACTTGGAATACCCATGATACAACTCACAGACCATATGAAGCTCAAGAAGAAGAAAGATCAAAGTGCAGATGCTTCTGTCCTATTCAGAAAGAGGAGAAAAATAATCACAGAAGTTAGAAGCAGAGAGGGATCTGGGAGGGACAGAAGACAGGGAGCTAAAATGGGGAAGGTTCAGATGTGGAAGGAGATGAGAGAGAAGTACAGAAGGTGAGAAAATTGAATAGAAACATGTAGCCATGGGGTATGGGGAGTTAGGGGTATCCACTAGAAAGTCCCAGATGCCAGGGACTCAAGATGTTCTCAGGACACAATAGGGTTGACATTAGCCAAAATATCCAACTAAGGGAATATAGAACCTCTAGAGAACATATCCAGTGGATAGGCATGACACCCAGTTGAGGAATGGAGCCACCCACCCATCTCAAAATTATTAATCCAGAATTGCTGGTTTCTATTGGAAATGAAGGGACAAAAAGTGGAGCATAGTCTGAAGGAGAGGCCATCCAGATACTGCCCCATCTAGGGATCTATCCCATCTGCAGACACCAAACCCTGAAGCCCTTGCTGATACCAAGAAGCACTTGCTGAGAGGAGCCTGGTTTGGCTGTCTCCTGAGAGACACTTCAGATTCTGACCAATACAGATGATATTGCTCAGAGGCAGTCATCTGACTGAGCAGGGGTACCCCAATGAAGGAGTGAGGGGAAAGACTGAATAAGCTAAAGGTGTTTGCAACCCCATAGGAAGAAAAACAATATCAACTAACCAGATCACACCCCCTTCTAGTGCTCCCAGTGACCAAACCACCAACCAAAGAGTACACATGGAGGGACTCATAGCTCCAGTTGCTTATGTAACAGATGATTGCTTTATTTGGCACCAATGAGAGAGAAGGCCCATGGTCCTATGGATGCTTTATGCCTCAGAGTAGGGGAATACTAGGGAAGTAGGGCAGGAGTAGGTAAGTGAGTGAGCTCCCTCATAGAAGCAAGGAGTAGGGGAAATGGGATGGATGTTTGTAGATGAAAAACCATGAAGAAGAGTAACATTTGAAATGTAAATAAATAAAATAACCAATATACAGATAATATAAATATAGAAATATACTTCCAAACCATAACTATTAGCCTGTGATTCTCCAAAGCTGATTTTTCTCTCATGATTAAAGAGATCTTAGAGTTTTAACACTCCCCTTACTAGTCAATAGTCCATGTCCAAAGTCTTATTTGAGACTCAGGATTATCTAAGAGGTTAGCCCCTATAAAGATCAAAAGTTAGTCATCAGGTTTCCGAGATAAAATATCACCAGGTAACTTCCTACTCCAAGATGACCGTGAAGACGGAATTACTTTATGATATAGTACACTCCTAGGCCAATTTCATGTTCAGGAGAAATTGAGCAAGACAAAACTTACTCCACAATATATTGTATGTTTTGGTCTAATGTGGTAATGGATTATGAGGAAGCACTGCTAATTTAGGTTGCAGTTTACCATGTCCAGATAGGTCCTTTGAGCTCAGTACAAAATGGAGGACTCCCTTTACCAGCAGGGCTTCCCCTTCTTAAAACTTGTTTGGGGAATCCATGTCCTCATACCCTCTACATGGGGAAAAGTAAGTAGTTCTTGGCAAACCTACAAGTTCAACTTCCTCTTTCCCTACATAATCTGCCCAGCAAATACCTGGGATTCCTGGAGTGCCTCTCCATGTAAATGAGGGATTTGGTACTTTAAGCTCCAAAGAAACTACACCCTTAGAAGAACCCCTTCCCACTCTCCAAGGTTCATATAAAACACTTATCCACCCCCCCCACACACACACACAAAAGTGTATGTTTTAAAGCCCTCTCTCAATAAAAGTATGTACACAAGCTAAGATTGTCTAAGAGAGCTATTTCATTAAAAATCTTGGAGAAGTCCTTCTCCTCCCCTTCCTAGAATCACTCCTCTCAGGACCAGGATCTAAGCTCTAAGCTTCATCCTTCCAGCCTGGTATGCAGTGGCATCTAAACACCCTAAAGGAAGAAACAGAATGACAAATCACGGCTTGACCCCAACACACATATCAGAATGGATTTTTTTATTTACTATATTTTTCATGTCATTTTTTTGTAATAAAATATAATTAGATAAAACAAAAACTAACACACAGGAATTGGACACAATAAACAAATTGAAGGAAAAGAAGCCAAGAAAACATATAAGAATGGGAGACACACTCATATGCACACTTAAGAATTCCATAAAATCACTAAACTGGAAGCCATATAAAAATGGAGGACAAGGTACAGACAAGTTCAGGCCCTGTGCTTGCTGCTTCAGTCTTTGTAAGTTTATGTAAGCTGCTCCAGTTGACTTAGAGTACCTTGTTGTCTTGGTGTCCTCTTTGTCCTCTGATTCTTACACTCTTTCTCTTGTCTTCAACAGGGATCTCTGAACAACAACAATGAGAGAGGAGCTTTTATGGAGATATCCTATTTAGGGCTGAGTGTTTCAATGGCTCTCTCATTCTCTATTTAAGGTCTGGCTACAGAGTATTTGTTCCCATCTGCTGTAAGAAATTTGCAACCTCATAGAAAGAACAACAATATCAACCAACCAGATTCCCCAAAGCTTCCAGGGACTAACCTACCAACCAAAGAGTACACATGGAGGGACCCATGACTCCAGCCACATATGGAGCAGAGGATGGCTTTATAGAGCATCACTGGGAGAATTCTCTCAGTCCTGTGGAGGCCCAATGACAAAAGTAGGTGAATGCTAGGGTGCTGAGGCAGGAGTGGGTGGGCAGATGAGGAAGTACCCTCATAGAGGAAGGTGGAGGGCTAGAGGCTAGGGAGTTTGCATAAGGGATACTTGGAAGGGGATAACATTTGAAATATAAATAAATAAAATAAACAATAAAAAGAAAAAGAAGAAGAAACTTCTCTGATGGTGGTTGAGGAAGACATTAATCTGTGAATAGAGCAAAATGTCATTAAAATTATTTTATTGCTATTTTTTCAAAACAGTCAGATTTGGTTTTGTCCTAGGTCCCTGGGCTACCTAGTCTGAAGATTTCGGTCATGCAAGCAGTGTTGAGCACTTATCCCATCTCATGCAATGGGCATTAATTCAAACCAGATATTTTTTGGTTACTTTCACAAGCTTTATGCAACAATTGCTAGTAGATTGCTATTTACATTTCTGTTTTGATAGCATACAGAGTAACTTCCTCCATCAAAAACACTACAAAATAGGAGAGGACTCCATGTAGGCACCAGCTCAACATCTCCGTGTCCGATAACTTATTTAGTTTTTGTCTTTAGCAATGGGACCTAATTGTCACTTTGTGGAAAACAATCTGTAGTCTGGGCAACTGCCTGGCTTATTTGGTGATACTCAGTACCCATTTTTCCAACAACTCATTTAGATATAACCCAATTCCAGTATTAGGCGCTTCATTTATTGACTAAAATGTCTTATTGAGACTCTGCTTTCACCATTATTTGGTGATTTCATTTTGATCACCTTTAAGTACACACACACACACACACACACACACACACACACACACAGATTGTGTTAGTTTTCCATACAACCCCAAACATGACCCTTAATTTTATCTGTCTCTCCCCATATTCCTTCCCTTGTACTTCTCTTCTCCTCTCCATTTGATTGTTCCTTCATCTATCCATCTTTATTTATTCTAATTTCCATTTCTAAGGAAATCTATCTGCCACCCTAGTCCCATATTCTATACCTAACTTCTGTGATTTAATAAACTGCAGCTTGATTACTGATTTATATCTACATATAAGTGAATCCACATTAAGTATATATCCACATATAAATGAATATATACCATATGTGTCTTTGTAAGTATGAGATACCTCACAGATGATTTTTCCAGTTGTATACGGTTACCTGTGAATTTCATGATTTCATATTTTAATAACTGAGAAGTATTCATTGTGATATTGTATGACAGTGTCCTGTGCTTTACAGAACTTCTCACTTAAATGAGCTCCCCTTTAGAGACTGTATTAGTGCTTATGCTAATGGCATTCTGTTCAGAAAGTCCTTTCCTATCCAAATGAATTCAAAGTTTCTATAAGTTTCAGTATATATCACTCTATGTTAAGGTCTTCATTTCATTTGGATCCATTCTATCAAATTATAAAATCTAAAAGAAGTAGATAATTTACTTAGTTCATACCATTTGCTAAAGTTAAATCAAAATTGAATTCTGAATAGCCACTAAAACTAGTCCTATAAATCATGTTCTTGTGTATTGAATCATTTAGGTCCACTGATATATAGCTGGATAGAATAAGCATAGGTTGCCTTGCAACCCTAACTGAATTCTGGGTAAACCATAAATTAACTATTTCTGAATAATCAAAAAGGCTCAGAGTTATATTCTCAGAAGACTATGACCCAAAATTATTTTTTTTATGTAGCCAATTGAAAGTCTTTATTCCAGCTGCTGGTGCAAAACTCAGGTATTATGGACCTAAGAATTAAGATACTCTAGGACATATTTTTGATTACTATTGTCAAAAGTTTGAGTAGTCCTGACATAATATCTCAATAGCTCAGAGGAGAAAATGTACTTGGGTTCATATAACAATACTAATAGATGAACTCTTCTTAGCATGCCAACAAACTTGGATGCTAATATGTAGAAATTGCTAAATTATATGTATATTTACAATCCTTTATGGAAAAAATAATCTTTACTTATTCTTTGGAATAACAGAAATTAGGACAAAGGAAGATCAGTTCTTTGAATCCACTGCCAAATGTTTGCTGTTTATATTTAAATGTTTGACTTATTTGTTGTTTGTTTGTTGTTTGATTTTTTATTTTAACATTTTGAGACAGAGTTTCACTGGGTATTTTATAGTATCTTTGAAAACAAATTTCCTTGCACAAACCAAACTAGCTTTGAACTTGCAGAAGTCTTTTTAACTCTGTCTGTCAAGTATATGCCAACATATTTGATTTCAAATGCTGCTTTGGGTAAAAATTGCTTCATTTGAAAGTGAATGAACAAATAACAGATCAGTAGAAGATCTCTTATGATTCATGGACATATATAAATTTCTAGAAGATTCACAAAAATAAATGTAACATTCTATCAGCCTAAATATAGTGGTGGGATATACATTTAAAATATAAGAAGCCAAAGCTTTATTAAACAACAAATTTGAAATGTATAGACAACTCAATCAAGTCAAAGTTGTGTACCCAGTGATGATGCACTAATTTCTACTTATTACAGAGTTCTAAAAGATGGCCTCATAGATTTGTTTAAACATAGTGGATTAGAGAATAAAACAAAAAGATATTAATGGGGGTAATGAAATTAATTAGGATTAGAGATGAGAGTAATTACAATGCATTTTTATACATGTATAAAATTATGGAAAAACAAACTAAGCTAGTTAAAATCACTCAAAAACAAATAGGTAAAATGAGGAAACATTTCTATGTAACTAAAATGTAATAGAAGATAATAAAATGAAACATACATAAATTATTTAAAAACATGGAAAAGCATATTAATTATAGAGTTAATAATGAATACCAAAAATTTAGGATGAAAGAAGTTGAGTAAGAGGGTGACCCTATAGCAGGACCAGCAGTCTCAATTAACCTAGACCCCCGAGATGTCTCAGACACTGGACCATAAATCAGGTAGCATACACCAGCTGATATGTGGCCCCCAACACATATACAGCAGAAGACTGCCATGACTGGGTTCAGTCAGAGAAGGTTCACCTAACCCTCAAAAGACTGGAGGACCCAGGGAGCTTACAGGTCTGGTGGGGTGGTGGTGGTGGTGGTGGGGACATCCTCCTGGGGACAGGGATGTAGGGAGGAAGTATGGGATAGGGAACAGTCAGAGGGTGAATCAGGAGGGGGATAAAATATGGAGTGTAAAAAGATTAAATAAAATTAAAAAAGAAAAAAAGCAGCTATGAAAAAAACAAAATGAATGGTTAATTAATTGAAAGAAAGGAATTGAATTGTTGAACAGTTTTTATACTTGAGGAAAACTGTGTATGATGAAGTAAAATATAGCAGATGATAACTTCAGGTTTGAATGAATATCCATTCTGACAGGGATTAAAGAACACCAGTAAAAAAAAATTATATATATATGTATATATATATATATATATATATATATATATATATATATATATATATCTTTAGTGATGTCCTCCAATGCTTAGTTCAAACAGATAAACCGTATAACCATATATATATATATATATATATATATATATATATATATATATTTTTTTTTTTTTTTTTGAAAAATTACATTATCAGGATGAGTTACAAGGTTCTGAAGGCTTACAAGTAGATGGAAAATAATAAAGATAGCTTAGAAAATTCAGGCTCTTTCCAGATTTGTGTGTAAGCGATGTAGTCTCAAATGAAATGCAACACAATCTAAAGATTTCTGGTGAAAATCAAATTTCCCTGGTCTTTGTATTCACCCATGGTGACCTCTCTTTGTAAAGGTAATAGAAGTGAATCTTCAAATATAAATGAATTCAGAAAATGTACCATCTGTTTAAATTTTTGAATAAATTAAATATAGAGGTCATTCAGGGTGCTGAGGAACATTTTATAAAAGCAAAGAATATGATGATTATGCTATTACATGGTGAGCAGAATTGTTTTTATTCAATTTGGATTTCTCATTGAGGAATCATAGGAACATTATGTAATTTTAGTTTGATTTAGGAACATAGAGGTGACACATGAATTTGGAATACTATCTCCAAATCTTATTCTATACTACTTATTCTTTTTCTCCCACCAACTATTTTCAGCCATATCCTTTATCTCACAGTTCAGATGAAATCCCTTGTCATGTTTAATAACTTTAGTGATGTCCTCCAATGCTTGGTTCAAAGAGATAAACAATGTAACCCCAGAACAAAGCTATGATATAATGAGTCTGTGACTGTTGTAGTTTGAAGGAGAATGGCCCCTATTGGCTCATGTCTTGGCTCCTATTTAGTAGAACTTTTGAGACGGATTAGGTAGCATGGTCTTATTGGAGTAGTTTTGCCCTTATTGAAGAAATTGTGTTCATTAGGTGTTGTGAATATCCCCAGCCTTGTATTTTGATACCAATTCCCCTTTCCTGTGAAGGGCTACAGAGGAGGTGTGAGTCATTACACAGGTGAATTCTAGTGAACCTTCTGCCTATTTTAATTTGTAAAATAAAGGCTTGAGCCAGTGATTGGGCAGAAGAAGGAGAAGTGGAGAAATAAAGTTGGTGGAAGAGAGCAGAGGGGAGGACTGGAAGAAGACAATGGAGGAGGAAGATGATGAAGGAGAGGACGACTGGGAAGCAGGAGGTAGAAGGACAGATATGCAGGGTCTGGAAAGTTGTCAAGTTATAAGAGTCTCATAGCTGAGGAAGAGAGTAGTGTAGGGGTATCTGCCAAATCTAGGCTTACAGAATATATTCATAATTAGTAAGTTGTGTTATCATTGACTTGTCATATTTGGAGATTTAAATATCTCCCACTACAATTGGCACCCAATTGATTAGAACTCAACTAACCTGAAGAAAAACCCACATAGAGAGATGACTATGTCTGGAGGACTACAGAGCGGCAGAGAAGCTTCCTCCCCAACCCCTAAATGGAGAGCTTTGGCCAGAGTTCGGAGCAGCACTCGCCCTGCAACTGGATTTGATTTGTGCCCAGTGAAAACTGGAGTGGGGAACAAGTGATCCTGGAACAAGGCTGCCTGCGAGGTAGTTTTCAGGCAGAAGGAGTGAACTGAGGGCTCCGGCCCGGGTAATTCTTTGATTTAAAAAGGAGATATATAACCTATTGAAACTTGAAGGTGAGAAACACAGTGAATGCCTTTTGGACTTTATGTGATGATATTTTGAATGGCTTGATAAGAATTGACTTAAGGAAAAATTGTCACTGGCTGTAGAGTAAAGAGTACAGTGTACAAGTGGAAGCTGCTCTGAAGTACAGAGACAAACACATAGATGGTATAAATAAAAAACTGTTTTAGGCATAGAGCCAAACAGAAAGATAGTGTAAATTAGGCTTATTCAGATGATATAAAGTTATATTGCCTCACAGGAGACTCGGGTTCTGTCTAACGTGGGTCCCACAAGAATTCTGGGTTCATTTCCTGTTTGGCAAAATGGGGAAGGAAGATGGATGTGATTTTCGGTTTGGGGTTTATAGTTTTCATCTAGGAAAGAGGTCAAAATAAAGGTTTTCCTGGTTACTGGATCAAGGATATTCTATTTATGGAAAAAGGTTTTGTTTGTGTGTTTTCAGAAAAGATGATTAAGATAATTCTACCTCCCAGAATTATACAGATTAGACATGACAGAGGCAGGCCACCAGAAGACTAGATTACAGAATTCAAACAAAAATTAACCTTATACTAAAGTTTGTTTTGAGAAAGCTTGTTATAGCTTTTACCTTGCTATTTTTATAGAACTCCTGATGTCAAGGGAAAGGAAAATTAAACCAACTCTCTGACTCCATCTTATACCCATCAATATGGCTAAGATAAAAATCTCAAGCAATAGGAGGTAGAGCAAGGAGAATATTCCATTCCTAGTAGAAGTGAAAACTTATACAGTCAATTTGGAAAATCAATCTGGAAGTCTTTTAGAAAATTGGGAATATTTTTACCCAAAATGCAGCTATACCACTCCTGACTATATACCCAATCATACCACAAGGACATTTGCTGTACATTGTTCATCGAAGATTCATTCATAATCGTCAGAAACTGGAAACAATGCAGATGTTCATCAACAGAAGAACAATAAAGAAAAGGTTCATTTATACAATGGAAAAATACTGAGCTATTCAAAACAAGTTAATCCTGAAATTAACAGACAAATGAATAGAACTAGAAAATATCCTAGAAAATACCATTCTGATTGATGTAACCCAACTGAAAGAACATGAATGATATGTACTCTTTAATAAGTTGATATTAGACATAAAGTACAGGATGCACAAGTTGTAATCCACAGACCCAAAGAACCTAAATAACAAGAAGGGCCTAAGGGACAATAATTGAATCTCACTCATAAATTGAAATAACTTAATCATTAGACATGGATGGAAGGAGGGAACTATGTCGGAGAGAGGATAGAAATGGAAATAGGTGTGTGTATGGTTGGGGGGGTATCAGCTTGGGGAAAGCCAGGAAAAGAAGACTGGGAGAGTAAATGTAAATTATCTGCAGTTGGGACAGGGAATATCTCTAGTACTTGCCAGAGACCTGGGATAGGTCAACCTCCAGGGAGTCTATAAGATTGAGTCTCTCTGAAACTCTTAAAAATGAGGGATATGGAGTCTAAAGTGAGAAGCAGGACTCCGAGGAAAGAGATAAAGAAACCAACCTACCCATAAAACTTTCAACCCTAAATTTGTCCAGCCTACAAGAAGTGCAGGGACAAAGATGCAGCAGAGACTAAGGGAATGGCCAAACAATAAGTGGTCCAACTTGAGCCATATCCCAACTCTTGATACTATTAATGATACTCTGCAATGCTTGTAGATAGGAATCTAGCATAACTTTTCTAAGAGACTCCATTCCACAGCTGACAGAAAAAGACGCTGAGACCCTCAGCCCAACATTATAAAGAGTTTGGGAAACCTTGAGGTGGAGTTGGGAGAAAGATTAAGAAACCTGAATGGGATAGGTCGTCTATAAGAACACCAACAGTGTCAACTACCCTGGACACTTGGGGACTCTCAGAGACTGACCACCAACCAAAAAGCATACATGGGCTGGACTTACTCTTCCTGCAATTATATAGCAGATATGTAGCTTGATCTTCATGTGGGTCTTCTAGAAACATGAGGTAGGGGTTGACCCTGACTATGTTGTTTGCCTGTCGATTCTGCTCACCCTAACTGTATTTGTTTGACTTAAGTTTGAGAGGATGTGCCAATTCTACAGTGACTTGCTGTACCAGGATTGGTTGGTACCAGGGGTGGCTATCTCCTTTTTTTAGGAGAAGGGAAAGGGTATTGGGAGGAGGGGCTGTGTTAGAAAAGACTGAGATGAGATGGGAGCCTCCAAATGAGATGTAAAGTGAATAAAGAAATGGAAAAGATAAATTCTTAAAAGAGAATTAACAAGAAAGATTATTACTATAATAATAAACATCAATATTCATCTATTTAATAACTCTTAATACCATTTATATAAAAAGTTTAATCTTTATAATGAATATATTATTAAAACTCTATTATACTTCATTGCTCTAATAAATGGTTGTTTTTGATGATTTGTAATTATCACAATACTATTTGTGTTATAATCATGATTAAATATTTAAATAAAACTATTTATAGCAACTTATTAAACTACCTTAAGAAACTTTATAGCTCAAACTTATTTTAAACAAAAATATATATGTAAGTTTTTATATAGTTACAATAGTACATTGCAATGTGTTTATAATGAATCAAAGAAACCTTTATATACTGTGCTGAGTCATTAGTTACAAATTCCTAAATAATAAGAATAGTTAAAATCAAACCAATGCATATTGAAATAAATTTTAACATATATAGGAACTACTTTTGTATATATAGTATGTACTATGTAAAATTTTCTTGAGCAGATAAATAAGTGATAAAATTTCAAGACAACATTTTGTTAGCATGTTGATAATGAAAATAAAAATGGTGAAGTAACCATGTATTTTAGAAAGGATAGTCCATATGAGAATGTGAAAATTGTTGTAGATGGATTCCAAAGAAGCACAAAATTTAAATAAAAAGTGAATTCATTAGAATAAAAGTATGATATTGCAGTATAAAGAAGAGAAGAAAATTATAATATGGTAGATAATGACAGTTAAAATGTTCTAAGTGTCGTGAAATTTTTGTAATGCTAAATATAATAGGAATAATTATCAGTTTAATGTCAAAGCTAAATATATTTAAGTCATTCTCCAATAGATATTAATATATACAAACATGTTTAAGTAATATAGATGTGTCAAGTAAAACTGATAATAACGTTAAAATAACAAAATACTTGAATTAAATAGTCTCCATAATTGATAAGCCTTACATATGGTATAGTCTATATAAACAAAATTAAAGTTCAGGTGTAATTGTTTGAGAGAAATAGGACATTTAATTTTTTTTGTCTTTGTTTTTTATGTTAGAAGGAGAGAAAATTGAGAATGCTCACTACTGAATATACATTTTCAATCAAATTTTAAACCCTTAAAACATATAAAAAGAAATAAAATTAATGCATACAAAAAGTTTAATTAGAATAAAAATTATATGTGTTCTTTTAGCATTTATCTCAGACATAGTCATTATTTTTATAGTGTGGGTGAATTTAAATTTCATATTTTTAGCTGATTAAAATAGAACATTTTCACTCAGTTTCATGAACTGCCCAATTTACTGAGAATTTGGGTATTAAAATTTACTGTACCTGACAACTGGACTCATTTTCTCAATGCAGTCTACCACCTTTATGTGATTAGATTTCCTATTATACTCTCTGAAAAGGTTAATGAGTACCTTAGCCAAGCAGTTCAAGTTTTATAATTGGGTATAATAAGTAGATACGATGATGGAGTTCTTTGTTAATGTAATTGTCATGCAGATTCACAATGTGTTATATATACACCATAGTGAGCATTATAAAGAGAAATGATGTCTCAAACACTCATGGTTTGCAAATATGATGTAGAGACACCTTGTATGGTCCTGTTTGTACTAACTAAAATATTTACCTTTAAAATAACAATTTACATTAAACTAGAAACAGTAAAAGAAAGTAGTGTTGAGACTGGAATTCTCATCTTTCCTTTCTTGCCCCTTGATAATAGAAATAGAAAGAAAGATGAAATCTGGGGAGGCTGAATGAGAAAAATGAGTGAGGAATGGAAACTTTTGAAGATGGAATCAAACATGATACCTACAAACTCGTTATCCTTGAGAACATTCTTTCCTACTTACCATGAAAATAACTTAATGCAAAAAGGATCAATTCAAGTGAATGTCCAGATATTTACTCTGACTTTACACAGATATATACAATGAGATTTACAATTTGACTCATATTTTTCATGAACCTTATCTCCTGTAAATCAACCCGACTGTGATACCCTCAAAATTCAGCACATGATTGTAAAGACATCATGCATTTTAATGTTCATGTCTTGGTTTATAACAATTATGTGTAAACTATTCATGTCATATGAGGCACTATAACATTTTATGTTTCAAATGCTATCTTTCCCTTGAAGTGTTCTCTATCTAACTATAGGGAACAAATATCTATGATTCTATAACATTTCAATCCTTTACAGTAAATAAAGATTTACTCTTCACATTGATTGGCATTAGCCTTGGGAATATAAATAATGCAGAAAATGTTCAGTTATGTTTATGATTTATAGTAGTGTATATATTTTAGATAATATCATTAGAAAAATAATTTCTGTTTGAAAAGTGAAACAATAGAATTGTATTAGCAAATTTAAATGAAACAATTCACTAAACAGCATAAATAATAAAAAATATTCTGAAGTAGTTCTATGAATTCTCATTGTAATTTAAAACTCACTAACCTGGATACTTCTCTCAAAAACACCCAGTACATCTTTCCATAACCATTTTCCTCTTTGTGAATGAAGGGCAAATGTTGAATAATGTGAAATATGCCTTCTCTGCAAGTTTTGTGGGTTTTTTTTCAGGATGCTGAAGGAGCATGGTGGCTGCCAGAGTGATTGGTGAGACATGCTGATGCTGGGACAAAGAATGATACTGACCTGTGAGCTTGATGAGTGCCCTGACAATGGTGACTGGGAAGCTGTGTTGGACATATGTTTCTGACACAGATTTGCTTGGGTCAAGCAAAATTTATCCCAGATGAGACAAGCTGACTTGCTTCCAGATTTTAGACTTTGTGGGAGAGAGAATCAAAAATAGAAGTTATAATGACTGTTGTATTTTTCTTAAATGTGACCAGTTATTTGAACTCAATCATGTACTGGTCTAGAAATCAATCAAATGTTGGAAATAACAGTCTTCATTTGAAGAGCTGGTTCTAAACTTTTTCAGAGACATATTTGGAAGGTAGCTGCAGTTCTCTGTGATGTTATGTTATCAAGAGATAAAGTTGAGACAGAATATGGATTTCAAACAAGTGTTAATAGATGTGTTAAGGCTCTTTTAATTGTCAAGCAAAAATTGCTTTTGTTTTTTTCTATAGTATTTAATGTAAGTTGTATTGGTTGCACACATTCTAATTGTGTTAGTGTATTGAAACCTGGCATGTCTGTTATGAGGGTCTATCAACCAGTTTTTGTTTTATTGCCCTGAGTATTACAGGAGAATATTCTGAAAAATGTTTGCAAGTACTAGCTTTAAGCAGAAGCAAGAGAATAATGGGCTTGAATATTGCTGGCATAGCAGCTTTAATTACATTAATTGCTAGCACCACTGCTTCTTCAATTGCTTTCATACAAGAATTTAAGACAGTTACTTTTATTAATCATCTAGCAAAAGAAAATTTACTAATGTGTAGAGTATACAAGAGGATTTAGATAAGCGTTTGGAACAACTGATGGATGTTCTTTATCCTATTCATATTATTGAAGGAGGTTCATAGTTTAAGAGTAAGGAGCCATTTCAAGTGTCATGCCAAATACCAACAGAGCTGTGTTACTTCTAATATTTACAATGATAGTCATTATAATTAGGAAAAAGTTTAAAGACACTTACAGGGTATTTGACATAATTCTAACAGTTCTCTGGATGATTTAACTTTGCATAGTGAGATTATGAATTTAAAGAATGAGGTTCTGCTGAGCTTTGGTGCTGCAGATACTTCTGATAAAATTATCCATTGCCTGAAGTTAGAATTTCTATTTTGATCCAGCTTAAAGAATGGCATATATATCTTGATAATGGTAGCCCTTTTTGTCCTGGGAATACTTTTATTCCTGCCCATCATGTTAAAGTTTGTCTTTAACAACATCAACATGTTGGCAACCAAACTACATGGCTTCAAACTGAAAATAGATCCCCAGACAGACTTATTAAATTAACAGGCTGACAAGCCAAGGACAGGTAGTATTCTGCACATAGTCTTAAAAACCTAAGACAGCAGTACATTGCCTTTGATAATGCATATTCCATGACAGGTAAATAAGGAACTCTTGGCAAAATGACCTAAGACAGGATCAGTCTTGTTTATGAAATAAAAAAGGGGGAGAGGAAGAGAGCTTTTGGGGCTGCTTGGCAAGAATCTGACATGGGCCAAGGACAAGGAAATGGGCCACTTGACAGGAATATGACATTGGTCAGGAACAAAGAAGTGGGCTTCTGGCAGGAATCTGACATTAGCCTAGAACAAAGAAATAACTTCAGGCAGGAATCTAAATATTAGGCTAGAATAGAGAAGCAATTTCAGTCAGGAATCTAAATTGTAGGCTAGAACAAAGAAGCAAGCTTCAGATATTAAAATGTCTTTGGGCTAGGACAGGAAAGTAGGCTCAGATACTTTGGTCATCTTGATAAGCCCTTAGGAACAATGATCACAGGAGTGTTCATAGAACTTTGTTTCTTGCCTTGCTTGTTCTTTGACTATTTGACTATTTATTGTCTTGCTTGTTCCTTGACTATTTGTATCTATTGTGTTGCTAGTTCTTCAACTAAGAACTGACCTTAATACTTGCATGTAATTAAAATGGTATAAAAGCAAAACAGAGGAGGGAGCATGGAATAGGGGGTTTCTAGGGAGGAAAAAGGGGGAAAGGGTATGTTATCTTAAATGTAAATAAATAAAAAAATAATTATATTAAGAAGATGATGAATCATCACCTACATAATTCTTCAAATAACATTTTAAATATTAAAACATTTATAAAGAGCATATATTTTATTGTAATAAAGGTAGATACAGTCACCAACATAGTAACTGCTTTTGCTAAGTGTTTTTTTCCACAATGTTTCATTCAACTTTAAAAAAAATTATTATTCATCTGAAACTGAATACACATTCATGCTAAATACACAAAGATATATTTGGTTAGTATTGAGACATATGAAACATTTCAAACTAAATATCTCAGTTCAAAATAGTATTTTAATGCTAGAAAAATTATATTTATTTATGTGTATATATATATATATAATATGGTAGAGGTAAATTCCATTAAAAAAGATAATGAATAAAATAAAAATATAATCTATGAATATATGTGTATATATGTGTGTATAACTGGATCTGAAATACATCCAATCAGATGTAAATTTTTATATAGCCAATAATGACTTTTAGTATTTAATCACACTGTCTCCGTGTCCAGAACCCCTGGGATTTATGGCATGTTACTATCACTTTTAGTTTATACAGTACTGGGAATTAAAGGCTGTTTTCCTTCAAACTAGGTAAGCAATCTACCATCCTGCCTACATCGTCATAATTCATATATCTTTTTTATTTAGATGAACTTCCCAACATTCTATGCACAGCATCTACATGTTGAACAGAGAACTGGGTATTCCATTCTATTTTCATTCCTAAGATTGCCATAAAATTTTCCTTCTTACAAGTATGAATTCTTTTTACTTTCTGAACATAAGTTGTAAAACAATTATATTTTTTTACTAATTCTTCCAATGCCCAACAGTTTAATCATATCTTTGTCTCATCCTACACATTTAACTTTGAGCTTTAGCTTCATGAGTCACTGTAAGCCAGCTGTTCATTATGTGAAGTAACTTATGTTGTCTTGTATAAGAATCAAGACTCTTCAATAGAAGTTAAAGGTATTATTTATGCTTGACATTTTCCTATATATTACCAAGTGACTGAAATTCAACATGTAAATAACCTTTGATTGACACACATTGTTGGGAGTTTGAAAATGAAAATAAGTACTAGTTCACAATAAAACAAATACTTCAGATACAAGAAGATAATATTTTCTGAAAAAAAATTAAATTTGTTTGGTGGACTGTTATGTACAATGAGCCTTTCCTATATAAATTAAGGCAACCAGTGTAAATTCTGGTGAAGGAAAACAACATGGACCTAACAAGAAACATAATTTTCTAGGGATTTTTCAAACATATATTCTCATTTAAAATGACTGAACAAATATTATTACTAATATATTATTTATTCTAATAAATATCTGTAGGTAAAGTCATTTAAATATTATTTCATTATTTTATTTCTTCTTTTGCACAACTCCAAGAAACAAATTTTCTTTCTCATGCCTTATATTTAGATTAGAAACAAAAATCTTTTAAAAAGTGAATAAATTACACAATGCACACTAGTTATAAATGATAAACTTTCAATTTTATCCAAATCTGTCAGAATTCACAGTACTTAAAACTATAGTTAAAGAAGCCTCTCCTTGAAGCATATACTAGTAAAAATTTATTAAAACAAAAGCCTTTGATTATACTGTGAAAAACAAAACAAAAAACAAAACAAAAGCAAAAGCACAACCCCCCAAAAAACAATAATGACTATATATAAAACTTTTTGACAATTTGTGAAAAATAAAGAAAATGATGATGTTAGTTGATTGTTCTAGATAAATAAAAAAGGGAAAAAAATAATCTTCTCTCCAATAGTCACAGAGGAAGTTATAGAAAATCAAAACAGTGGAGCATGTGTCCTTGTTAAATGTTGGAGCATTTTGCCAGTATATGCCTAGGAGTTGTATAGCTGGGTCCTCAGGTAATACTATGTCCAATATTCTGAGGAACTGCCAGACTGATTTCTAGAGTGGTTGTACAAGTTTGCAATACCACTAACAATGGAGGAATGTTCCTCTTTCTCCATATTCTTGCCAGCATCTGCTATCACCTGAGTTTTTGATCTTACCCATTCTGACTGGTGTGAAGTGGACACATGCTCCACTATGTTCATAGCAGCCTTATTTATAATAGCCAGAAGCTGGAAGGAACACAGATGTCCTTCAACAGAGGAATGAATATAGAAAATGTGGTACACTCACACAATGAAGTACTACTCAGCTATTAAAAAAATGAATTCATGAAATTTTTAGACAAATGGATGGAACTAGAAAATATTATCCTGAGTGAAATCACAAAAGAACACACATTGTATGTACTCACTGATAACTGGATATTAGCCAAAAAGCTCAGAATAACTAAGATAGAACTCACAGACTCACATGAAGCTCAAGAAGAAAAAAGACCAAAATGTGGGTGCTTCAATCTTTTTTAGAAGGAGTAATAAAATACTCAAGGGAACAAATATAGAGACAAAGTGTGGAGCAGAGGCTGAAGGTTGGGCTGGCCAGAGACTTCCCCACCTGAGGATCCATCTCATGTGCAGTCACCAAAAGCAGACCCTATTGTGGATTCCAGGAAGTGCATGCTGACAGGAACCTGATATAGCTGCCTCCTGAGACTCTCTGCCAGAGCCTGACATGGAGAGGCACGTGCTAACAGCTAACCATTGATCCCATTGAACTGATCATGGGATCCCCAATGGAGGAGTTAGAAAAAGGACTGATAAGCTGAAGGGGTTTGCAGCCAACCAACAAGAGCTCTCAGGGTCTAAACTGCCAGCCTTGGAACAAATATGGAGGGACGCATGTCTCCAGCTCTATATGTAGTGGAGGAAGGTCTTATTGGTGGTCCTGTGATGGCTAGATGCTCCGTGTGAGGAAATTCATGGACAGGGAAGCAGGAGTAGGTAGATGTGTGTGGGAACACTCTCACAGAAGCAGGAGGAGGGGATGGGATATGTGGTTTCTGAGAAGAGGAATGGGGAATAGGGATAACATCTGAAATGTAAATAAATAAAATATCCAATAAAAGAAAATCAAAACAAAGTCCTCATTTTAAGATTGGCTGAATTACAATAAAAAATTCAACTCACAATGTTAAAAGATTCATCTAGTAAACTAAGAGCATTAATTAATAAAGAATGGGATACTATATCATAGGATGGGGATGTATGTAAGCACCTATGGAGGAAGAGAACATTGAACCCTCACATTATCCATAGTTTACTTCACCTAAAGAAATAGTATATAGTCTCCGGAGAGACTATATACTATTATATAGTCTCATCTCCCCATTCTCATCTCCATCCATTAAATATTATCTTTTCTGACTTTGACTGAGAAAATTAATCTTTCTTTGTCTGCTCAACTAGCAGTAATTTTCCATGAAGAAACTGCATGGCAAGACAACACTGATGTCCCACTAGGTCCAATAGTTTCCTCAGTAGCAATGACCAGAATTAAGACTAAACTCTAAGAGAGGATTTAGAAAGTTTAGTTCATGGTGAAGTGGTCTATATAACTAAAAGTCTTAAACACTTTACCAATTCATTGATGCAAATGTCTGGGAATATTATGAGAATAGATTTTTAGGGTATGAGATAATTGTGCAAGTAAAATAAAACTGGAGCAGGTGGGCTTATTAAAATTAGTCCACTGAGTGGAAAAATCTAGGCTCAAGGTGGAAATGTGTACAGTTAAAAAAAAAAGGTGTCAAAAGTTTAACTGGTTGACTGAAGCATTTGTGAAAAGATTGATAACTGAAAAGGAACTAGAGATTCCTTGGCTTGCTCATACAGTGAATGCTTGAAATAGAAGACATATTAAGGAATATTAATTGAAAGGATATTAAGGATCATAAAAATTTAAATCCTGTTTAGAATATAATCCACCAGTATGGGAATATCACAAGGCATACCTCTCACTAATCCCTTCACAAATGTGTTGAGCAGATTAATGCATCCTGGTACATCCTATGATTTCAATCTAGCAAATTTCTTTCTCATAGTATCTGTCCAAAAGGACAACCAGAAACAATTTGCTTCCACTTAGCAAGGCCAAAAGTATTCCTTCAGTTTTACCTCAAGGATATATTAACTCTCCCACCCTGTGTCAGAATTTAGTTTGAAATGAGTTTGATTGCTTGTCTCTTCCTTAAAACATCACATTGGTTAACTATACTAGCTGACATTATGGAGATTGAATAAAGTGAAGAGGAGGTAGCAACCACTTTGGACTCATCAATAACATATATCTGCATCTGTTATTTTGTTTCAATCTATCTACTCTGATTGATTGGATAACTGAGGAATAAAAATCTAAGGCTTACCTTATTGATTTTCTTAATGATATACAGGTATCACCCAGAAGTGGACAGCCACAGAATTATGACCCCATTCTAAAACAACCCTAAAACATTCATAAGGAAATCTTTGTTTGCCAAACTTCCTTCCAGCAAGGCACATGGTCACAGATATTTTAAGAAGGGGAAATAGCCAGAAGAATGATTCTTCACTAATTCCTAGGCTATAGCCAATGGATTGGTTTAGAAAATTTGTGAGGAGGACATATGGGAAAAAATATGCAGCTAAATCTCTTCAGATGGCTGAAAGATGCAAAGATACTCATGCCCCAAGTAAATGCTCATCAAGAGGTGAACTCAGCAAAATGAGAATTTCAATAATCAATTAGACAGGATGACCTATCTTGTGAACAGCCAGTTTCTTTCCAATGTTATTCTTGAAATTGTACAATGGATCCCTAAATAAGGTGGCCATGGTGGCAGAAATCGAGGTTATTCATGGTCTTGACAACATGGACTTCCACTAACCAAAACTTGCCTGTCTATGGCTTCTGCTAATTGTCAAATTTGCAAACAACAGAGATGAATATTGAGCTAATATTTGGCCCCATTCCCTAGACTTTCCATTCATTGACCCTGTGGTAGATTGTCTAAATTAGACCACTTCCTTCATGGAAAGGTTAAAGTTCTGTCATTAATAAAGTAGAGACTTATTTTGCTTATAGATTTGTTTTTCTGGTGTGTAATGCTTCTGCCCAAACTACCACCCAGGAGCATACAGAATGCCTTATCCACAGTCATAGTATAGCACACAGTATTGATTCTATTCAAATAACTTATTTCATATCCAAATAACTTTGACAGTAGTCTCATAGTCTCTTACCAAATTCATATTTGTCCTGAAACAGCTGGTCTGATAAAAAAAAAATGTAATGGCTTTTTAAAGACACAGTTACAGTGGAAGTAGGTGGAAGTTGCCTGTAGGTCTCTGTCAGGGTTTAACCAGAAGGCTTTGAGTTAATGTCTAGTATATAATATAATAATATATTATTTGTACAGTAACCAGGATTTACAGGTCTAGGAATCAAGGTGTTGAAAACTGAATTATGTCATTCATCATTACTCCTAGTGAACCACTAGTAAAGTTTTGCTTCCTCTTGTAGAAGTAATTATTTAAAACATCTGCCATTCAAGCCAACTATCTAAGCTGCAGAGGCTCTGCCTAGCTCAGCCACCATATTCCATAGCCAGAGGCCACGTGCACACCACAGCTAGAAACAGCCGGCCAGAAACACCAAGCCCCACCACCCACGAGACACCACCCATGAGACACACTCTGCCAACCTTCCACGCTGTCTCCACAAGGCTGGGCATTGCCCAGACCATCCTGCCATCCATGCAGGCCTAGTAAGAAAATGAGACTTTAATGCTTAAAGATTAATCAAAGGCTTTATATGTTTGGTAATGCTCAGTAACAATATGCCCATACAAAGAGAGTTGTTTCCTAATTATCTAACCTAAATAAAAGTTGTTACCTGTGACTGTTATCCATAACTGTGTGGGTAGCTCTCCATCGCTCGTACATCTCTGCTCTCTCTAGCTCCTTCTCTTCCTTTTTCTCTTCTCCTTACTCCTTTCTTCCTCTCCTTACTTTTCCCAACTTAGCTCCTCCTATATCCTCTAAACTTGACCTTAAATTTTGCTGAACTTGAACTTTTGGTTCCCTGGTAGAGAGTGCTCCTGTCAGGAGACACAGCAAATGTTCTGTTGAACTGAAACCTCAAACTTTCCTCTCACCACTTTGGACTTCTGATCCTCTGAAGCTAACTGGCTAAGAAAAAATGCCAGTGAAAGATGTGATGATTGATCTAGATTACCATAGGGAAATTGGGTTGCTTCTCCGAAAATAAGGGTAGGAAAGATTATGTTTAGAATACAGAAGACACTTTACATTGCCTCTTACCATGTCCTGTGGTTAATACTAATGTGAAACCAATATAATCCAACAAAGGAAGGATGACAAGGAACAAAGCAGACCCTTCAGGAATAAATATATGAGTCACTCTTCCAGGAGTGCTGACATGTTGTTGAGGTTAGAGGGAATACAGAACAGGCATAAAAGAAGGCATTTATAAATACCAGCAAAGACCATGTGGCCAACTGCATAAATAAAAATTATAACTAATATAACTCTGTCATATTTAAGATTGTATGCAGATGATACTGTTTTATTTATTGATTTATTTGTTATGTACTAGAACATCAACTGAGATAATATCCCTGGTTATCATATGCAAGTTTTGAGTACTAAAGTAATGTTTCTTTTGTTTTGTTTTGTTTTGTTTTGTTTTTGCAGAAAGGTATTTAATGAAGTATTTTCTGGTATAAAAAAGGAAAATAAAAACATTACAACATTCTAACATAGTATAGCCAAATGTATATTGCATACATATAATAGAATGTTCATTATGAAACTATTAAAAATAGTGAGGCCATCTATATACTAATATATATGCATCTATATACATATGTTTAAGTAATGTTTCTTAAGGGACAGGCTCATCTATTCTAAAGTACATAATATACTTGTGGTGTTATGTGGCATAGTTATATCATGTTAAATGAAAGAATGACTTTATTAAATATATAGTGCACTTGCAATTATAATGTTATAGTTATGTTATATTAGGCATAAATTTTGTACTCATTTTGAAATTAACCATGTCATAAGGAGATATGATTATATTTCAGGCTAACAATGGGCACACTTGTTATGACTATTTTTAGCTATTAAATCAACTATGTCCAGAATTAACACAAAAAGTTCTGGGTAGATTGGTAAGGGATTACTCTTCATTGGATCAGTAGAGGTCAAAGGAACTATCTTAAATATAAGCCTCACCCTCTGATGGCAGCCTATGTAAAGGACATGAAAGAAGAAAGTACTTGTTTTTTGCCTGCCTGCCCTCACTCTCACTGAAAAATTCTTTCCTACACTGGTATTAGAGCATACTTCTTTTGTTTGTTTGTTTGTTTTGTTTGTTTTTTATTGGATATTTTATTTACATTTCAGATGTTATCCCCTTACCCCCATTTTCACCCCCCCCACACACCCAGGAACTATCTATCCCATCCCTCCTCCTCCTGCTTCTATGAGTATGCAACCCTACCTACTCCACCACTCCCACCTCGCCACCCTCAAATTACCCCCCCACTGGTCATCCAGCCTTCATGGAACCAAGGCTCTCCTTTCCCACCTATGCCAACAAGGCCATCCTCCCCTACATATACAGCTGGAGTCATGGGTCCCTCCCTATATGCTCCCAGACTGGTGGTTTAGACCTTGGGAGCTCTGGTTGGTTGATATTGTTGGAGATCATACTTCTTTAGTATTACTGCATTTAATGAAAATCACCTGAGACAGCCACATTTATAGACCAAATATTTATTATATTCTTAGACATTCCATTAGGGACCAGCTATATTGTTGGGATACTTAAAGCACAACTTGTGAGTCACTATAATAAACTGTTTTATCACATCTATTTCTCTAGAGAACCCTAAAACAAATACTGTGTTCTAAAGTTTGAGTAAAAGGTTTTATTGAAAACTATAGACAAAACTAAAGATTAATGAGTATCTTAAATTACTATAAAACAAACATATATGCTTTGACAAACAACTTTCTACTAGAAAGGGTAATCATATGTGGGTTTGACATGTGGCTTTCAATGATCCAAAGTAACATGATGTGCAAATATTATTTGATTGATTAGTTAACTCTAATGTGATATTTTAGAATAAGAAATAAAAAATATTCTGTCCCTAGCTCATCTTACTGTGTCAAGTTAATTATAATTATAGAAATATGATGCTAGAGAGATGGTTCTGCAGATAAGAGTTTTTTAATAGTGTTAATAAACTTTGATTTGCCAGATGTAACTGAGATTCATTTATGAGGGCTGCTGAATGAGTAAGTTAAGGTTTTCTAGATATTTCTGAACTCAGACTGGTTGGTTCTAGCTCAAATCTCCTTTCCAAGCTGACTGATTCAAAGTGGCTTCTCTTGGCTACTTACTTAATTGCTCTGCCTGGAAAAACTGCCTCTGAATTTCACAAATTGAACTGCACTGTCTGCATGAACTGAGTAGAACTCCATAAACTTAACTGAACTCAACTATATTCAATTGAACTATACCAAACTGCATTGAACTAAACTCAGGTGAATTCCACTCAATTGCCTGAACTCAACTAAACAACACTTACTAAACTACCCTCCACTTCTGATTCACTCTGTCCTGCCTTAAGTAGTCTCTCTTTCGAAAGAGTTTGGCATATCTTACCTCTGACTTGCTTAAACCTTTCTCTGGTTTGTTGCTTTGTCTGCTCCTCAGTTGGATATCATTTTTTGGGATTTAAAGGTGCCAGAAGGATTAAATGTGTGTCTGTATTCTAGCCAGATCAGATAGACATAGAAGGTCTTTAAATGTGATTCCTTGCCACAGCAACTATGTAGCTGGATTAAAATTCCTCTACACATAAGACCAGAGTTCTTATTCCAGCATATATATGACATCTAACAACTACCGGTATCTATATTTTCTGAGGACCTGATTACCTATTCTGGCCTCTAGTTGTTCTGCACGTTTACAGAAATGTAGTTTGTACATGGTCTACACATAATGTGCATAAGTAAAATACTCAAACACATAAATTAAAGTATAATCTTCAGAAACAGTATAGGATAACTATTGAGAAAATAAATGGAATGTATTATTATTTCTACAATTAATAATGACAAATTTTCTAACTTTTCTCAGTTAAAGCAGCCTTTGAGTGCTCAAGTCTGAGATGTGAGTGGAGTGATTTGACACAAGAGCTGATGAGAACATGTATTTTCTGCCAATCCTATTAACCTGAGATAAACTCCCCAAGGTCTACAGAGTGAAAGGAGAGAACACACACACACACACACACACACACACACACACACACACACACAGACACACACAAACACACACACACACACACACACACACACACACACACACACACACATACATATACACAGACACACTCCTCTCACCTTTGTATTATTATCCTTCACAAAATAAATATAATAACATTTTGAAAGAAAGAAAATGTTTAATTTTAGGAAACATTTAAAAATTAGTGCTCAGATACCACTTGAAAGTCATCAACATTGAAGGTTATGCAAGAAATATATTAATTGATTAATGACCTTAAAGAAATTCCAGAAGAATATTCAAACCTGTCAGCAATACATACAAAAATATTATGCCTTTTTCCAAATAGTCAAAGATAATCTAAGAATTATTTAGTGATACTACTTTTCTAACTAAACCATTTAGTGGATCATATTCAATCTGAATCAACTCAAGCCAGGCTAAAGATGCCTTTTTCATGTACAAAATGTGAATTTAGCAGTTATCTCGTTTCTACAAGCAAAATGTAGCAATTATCTGGTTTACCTTTCGATGCAGGTAAGCTATATAGAATTAACAGTTTTTTCCTTAAACTGTAAAGACTTTTATATTTTATTGTGTAATTCAAGAATTTTTCATTTCTTTGAACTTTAAATGTCATTCAGACACCCTATGTATTTGCAACTACATACGTAAAACAGAATCTTGGTCCTCAACTTGAGGGCATTGCAATGATGTTCTTGGATTTAGCAATATTATAAATTAGTAATTTATGTTTTTTACTATAATGTCAGCATTTTAAAGTTATAATATCTTTCCATATTTTATTCTTTACCATTTCAGAAATATCAAAAAATAGGCTGTCAAATGCAAGCAACAATATCAAATAGAGCTCTAAGTTAAAGCTCCATGCTTTACATACTGATAATTGTCAATTTGCCCAAAATATTTTTAAGAATTTTATCTTCTAATTTTCCAAGCCTAGTTCCTGATTTGTCATAAAGAATACAATATACAGAAGAAATGTTGTATATCCAATTGACAAAAGTAAAATGAATGTTGTAGATCCAATTGAAAAAATTTAAATGAATGTTCCCAAAAAGAACATTTTCTATGGATGTCTACTGAGCTACTAGAACAGCATCATCTTGCCCTGGTAGTATCATTAATAGTTTTAAAGTACAGGATATCTAAGAGAAAAATATATCCAGACATTTTCTTGGAATAAGCAATAATTTTATTTAATAGTCATAAGACTTGAGTGAATGAGATAACTGAAAACATAAACATGCTATTAAAGTTTTCAAAATGCATCATGAACTACCCTTACCTTCTTTAAATACCTGAGTTTGTTAACAACTGATCCATTTAGAATGCATAACTTCAAAAATCAGTATTCATTTCATAGCATTTACTGAGAATACCTAAGGTATCTACTAACTTGAAAATCACAATGTGTTTATATAAGCAACATAATATGCAACCATGTTTTTATCTTAACCAACAAACAGAATATTATTAAATATATTTTGGATACTATTTTAAAATTTATTTTTACAGAACTGTTGGTTATATCATAACATCAAGGATGTACTGTATTTACTCACCTAGAATAGCTATAGTGTAAACTAGGGATATGATATAAAAATGAATGGTGTATATTGGAAGATGATTTAACCACTTGTAGATCATTGGCATGTTTGTGTGTCACTACAAAGATTCCAATTGAAAAGTTTGAATTTCATCTGTAATGATATTTAATTTCAGGTACAATTATAATTTTCATGCATTTAAATTGTATACACAATCAGTTTGAATATATATAGTAACATGTAATAGTTTTCCAGAAACCTATAATGTGTAATTCAATTAATTTAAGTTTTAGTAACATTGTAGAGTACAGCTGAATGTATAGAAATGACTATTTGTTATAATGAATGATCCTAACTAAAAACACAAAGCAGTATAAAGTATAGACCTGTCAGCTCAGTGATCTAGAAAACAAATTCAGGAGAACATGTACCTTCCATTTAGTGACTCGATTGTTATAAGAAAGAGGAAATGCTTAATATAAAATCCTGATTAGATATAACAGACTGGCCATGACTGATTTCCCCTTGGAAACATAAGGAAATTTGTCATATAGATTATAAAACCAGAAATTACACAATAATCTACACGGCAATATTACATTTTACTCAAGAAGATTATGTAGAATGGAAGGAGAAGTTTCAGATCTGAACTTTTGTAAAAGTTCATATTCAGAACTATGTTTATACAATTATAATTATATTCAACTTTCTTCCAGCATTAAAAGGTGATTATTATAGTTGGTATGAATCGTATTGTTCAGTCTACTGGGTGAATAGTTCACTCTAATGTCAAAATAGCTGTTTGTAGCTTTCATTGGGAGGTTAAAATCACTATAGAGATGTTTGTTTATTGCCATATTATATATATATATATATATATATATATATATATATATAATGTATATATACATATGTATATACATTATATATATATATATATTATATCTCTTCATATGTATAATTTTGTGTTCTATTTAGAAGAACACAAAATTATACATACGAAGAGATATAATATAAACCATGAATTGAAATGAAATTATATCTTTCTAATTGTAGGCAGATTATAAAATCAAATGTAAATATGTGATTGAGACGGAATTACAGGAAAAAAAATACATATGGAAAATGCACATTAAGACAATAATATCTATCCAAAACATGTTTAATTACATATTGTTAAAATAAATTATATACACTGAATAATATACATATGATCATAAACACTTGGGAAAGACTTTTTATCATCTAGGATATCTTGTTAAAGAAATGTGAAAGTACAGTTAGTGAGGTCCTAGTGATATGTCATAATGCAACTCTAATTACAAACTCTATGTCATATACTGAGAAAGGAAGAATTTATTTGACAATCCCTCATAAATTCACAACTATTATCATGTATCTTTGCAACATAAAAATCAGAACTCAAAAACACTTTACATGAAAGCAATTTCTAAAGATAGGTTGAAATCCTCCCTGATTTATAAATGTCAGTAACCACAGTTCCTTGTCATTTTCATTTTATCCTCTTCTAAACAGTGTCTAAAGAGCAGTTTAATCACAATTATTATGACTACTTGCAATTGCAATTATGTTTGCAATATCGACAAATTATGCTACTTTGTCATAAGTACTTTAAATAATTATAGAGTTTGGCAGATATCTCTAAATCAGATTATTCCATGCAAAAGAAAATTTAGTATATCCATACTTGAAACATATTATATTCTATCCTTGATGTGACATCATATTACTTTGGCTGACTGATGATAACATTACAGATAAAAAAGGCTATTTTATGAGGGGATTATGCCTGTCATGATACAGGAGATTTAGTGTCACTCACTAGCAGCTAGGAACATTTTTGCACAAATTTTGGGAGTTAGGAATGAAACTATATGACAGCATATCACAAAGAGATTGCATCCTTCAACACCTTAATATGGATGGACACATGAACAATCTTTCTCAGTTTAAATTTTATTTTGGAGATACTAAGTCAAGATTCATGCTCATGACAAAATTGTGCCTATGCATCCATTTCTGACTTTTAAAATTGAGTCTTAGTTGGAGGAAACATTTGTCACATCTTGTCAATGGGTTGATAACAAGAAGACACTCTTTCCAAACATAAGATTTGCAATTCATAATACCGAGCATATATATGCTGTCATACATAAGAAATATCAATATGTTGAATATTTATAATTTTATGGCTACAATATTGAGTAGTTTATTAATAAAAGGACAACCACAAACACAAACATTGTAAATCCTACAGGTGTCAGGAATCAGTGTCTCTACAATAACTGAAAGTTACTAATAGGTTTCTCAAGTTTGCTGCATCTGAGATAAAATTATTTTTTCCACTGTTAAATAATATTCTATCTACAGCATTTTCAAATTTTAATTGTGCTCATCCCTATTCATTAGTCTCAGCCTTTTCATTGACATGATGGTTTTACCTCCTATATATCTAAACCAGTCATTCTCAACTTATGGGCCTCGACTTTTTGGGGGGTAAAACAACTCACAGGGGTCAACCTAAGACCAGCTGCATATCAGATATTTACATTATAATTCATAATATCAGGAAAATTACAGTTCCAAAGTAGCATTAAGAATAATTTTATGGGTGGGAATCACCACATCATGAGCAACTATATCAAGGGGTCACAGCATTAGGAAGATTAAGAACCAATGGTCTAAAATTTAAAAGCTTATTCAGCCACAACATCTAACTATTATTCTTTTTTTTCTAACTATTATTCTTAATCTCTTGCATTATTATAACACATTACCAAAATGACTCCAGTTATAAAAAATAGAAATTTATTCCTTTATCCATCTGTGTGGCTGGGAATACAAAGGTAAATTAACCAGAAGATTTAGCATTTGGTGAAGGCTCAACTTCTATTCATAGATAATGGCTTCTATGTCTGTGTACTCACATGGAGCAGAGTGTACACTAGCTATCTGAGATAATTTTTACAAGAATGCTAATTTTATTAATAAACACTCAACCTACATTGTAACATCATCCACATATCTTACTGATGATTAAGTCTCAATACATAAGCTTTAGGAGAATGCAAATATTTAAATATATGACAACATGATCCATCAAACCGTCATTTTTATTGGCTTACAATCTACTAACTGATCTAAATTTTCTTATTTGTGCCCTTCCTATCTCTTTCCATATAATATAGAATCCACATATAAATAAAGGGATATATTTAAGTATAAATTAGACACTGTTATGGAAATGGTTCTCAATCTCTCTTAGAACACTAGTCCATGTCCTTAGAATGATCTGCAAACTGGTATCCTCTTCTTTATACTTCATAGTTCATTTCTTGTAATGCTTTCTTGCTTTATTTGCTCTAGAAAATTCTTCTTAATAGTCTATAAAAATACTCTCAACTTAATTTTTGAATTTTTCATGCTTTCTTTAATGCTAAGACAAGATTGGCATTAAATATTTATCATACATAATAAAAGAGAAACTGATGATTGGGGTCCAAATGCCATGCTATAGAAGCAATAATGAAGCTTCTTAGGTTGCCAGAAATAGGTTACATTTTGGTAAGAAATAGTTCTGTAATTTTATAATCCATAAAGTCTGTGAATATATTAAGTGTAACAGTACATAAAGAAACAATCAAATACATAAGCTTTTAATGCACATTAGGTATTCTTGTGAAGTTTCTTGCTGCATGTACACGTGTTCCTAATATTCTGCCTTGTTTCTGACTATAATCAATTATCAATTAACTATAAACTGAAGTATCTGAAATCATCACCCAAGTTATAAATGTAACTTTCTTTTGCCTGACGTAACTGTTGTCTGGGGGTTTATTGATAAATAAGATCAGCCTTTCCTAGTTCTTTTTGATCTCAGCCTGGCTGGTTCAACTCTGCTGTTCTAGCTTAAACTCCCTTCCAAACTGACTGATCCAATCTGGCTCCTCTTAGTTTCTCACTGAATTGCTCTTCTTGGCGTCAGACAAACTGGAAGTTTGTTCTAATCTTCTGGCTCTTTCTTATTCTCTGGCTTCAACTATTATTCAGTGCTGACCTGCAATGAACTGTAAAACTCACAAACTAACTCAACTCCACTTTCCAGCACTCAAGTGACCTGACTCGCACCTGACTAAATAAACTCATTGAAGAATGAACTCTCTCTCTCCCTGTGTTGCTCTTAAATAGTTTTCCTCCTGAGAGTTTAACATTTCCTATCTCTGACTCATTATTTGATTCATTACTTCATCTGCCCTTGATTAGACATCATTATTTGGAATTAAAGGTGTGTTCTAAAGGCATATCTATATTCTAGTCAGAAGGATTAAAGGTATGTGCCATGTTTGCATGTGAGTCTGATATTTGGATGTGATCTCTTGCCAGAGCAACCATGTTGCTGGATTAAAATTTCTCTATGCCAAATTAAACATTTTCATATTTAATTGTTTTCTCAGGTACTTTGTCATAGTGATGGAAGTCTAACCTAACGATAGAAATATGTCATCAAATCTATACTGTGGGGAGCCAACAGAAGGCGACTATCATCCTTGCAGCCATCTTCAGCCATATACCCTGGCAAGAGACTTGATTATAATAACCTACAACAGCTGAGCACACTCTGATAACATCTTGTTTTAGACACCCAGGATTTTCCCTTGGGTGTGTGAGTCTTAAATGTGTGTGACTTAAAGGTGTGACTCAGAGATCAGATTTAGAGATAAGACCCAAGGGTGTGACTTAAGGACATGACTTAAAGGCGTGGCTTAGAAGTGAGACATATAAAAGGCGAGAGGCAGACAGAAGAAATGAGTTGGAATTAGACAATTAGGCATTAGACATTAGGCACTTGGTACACGGAGAAAGAACTTGGAACTTGGAGGCACTAGGGACTAGGGACTAGGGACTAGGAACTCAAGACTTGGGATTTGCACTAAGAAGAGAGACTGAAGAATAAACGGGATTGAATCACACTCTGTCTGGTCTCCATTCCTCACCTCCCTCCTCAATATCTCTTTTGCTGAACCCTGACCTGTGGACCAGAGCAGCCTGGAGCAATGTGGGCTCTAACAATTTAGCACTCAAGGCTTTTGGCAGTGCGGGTTCCGGACATTTTTGGCACCCAACATGGGGCAGCTTGGGCTCCAACATACACTGTTTAACTACACAGTAATAAAATGCATGACTTGGGGATATTCATATGTATGAGAGAAGTAAATGAATGTATTTTAAATAAGAAACCTTATCCAATGATGATTAAAACCTACAGAGTTTTGTAGAATATTTACAAAGAAACTTAGCAAATACTCCTCTTTGCTTAAATTTTTGAAATACCAATATTATTTGACCATTACCTTTTTAAAAAAGAATGAATCAATTTACTTTGTAAACTCAATATGTTCTAAGTGTCACTATACATATACACACATGGCATTCCTTAGTTACAAGAATGATATAGGGACAGGATGAACTTACATGTTGTACACTGATTTGAAGCTTTATGCTTTTTGTTATTTGAATTAGTCAAAAATATAATACAGAATGAAGTCACATGCAAAAAATAATTACAGATCAATTCTTGTAAATTCATTTTGGGGTATTACACCTGTGATCACAGTAGTGGGGAAGGTGAGACAAGAGTATCACATTGAGTTTGAGGCCAGTTCACTTCCATAATGAGAATGAAAATAAAATCAATAGAACTTGTTGCAAGTCATGAGATTAAATGCTTGTAGTAGAGAATTAGTAGTAAGATTTAAAGTGCTTATAGTGGAGAATTAGTAGCTTATAGCAGAGAATAGAAATGTTATCTTAGGTAAGAAATATCCCTCACAAATTGAAAAACTACACTTTTTATTTCAAAAGAAATATTTTAGAAAGAAAAAGTATTTGACATTCTCTTATCATGAAATTGCCCTTTAAAGACACAATTAAAATGTGAATCATAGAGCTAAATAATTGAAATTGTTACAGTTGTGCTCTGTTCCATCAGCACGCATTAGTAAAACTCCAGTTACAGTGAAATAGAACCTTAAATGTATGAGTGCTTTTACAAACAGCGTTACATCATATGTGAGTGCATATAATCCTGATCCTTTATATTTTATGGAACGTATTACTGCAAGAGGCCAACAGTGATAATATTAATCATCATAGTTGTAATGCTTAGGTCTTATTAAAATTTATTTCAGAAGAAAAATACACTATACTATTTCATGCATGTTGCTATATTTTCCTATATTGCTTTGTTTCTTCAATTTTTAAAATTGTAAAACTGTGAGGCTTTTATTTCATACTCCAAAGGCTTAAATTGTATGTGACTCTTTTATTCAATGAACGTAGACCATAGACAACATCAACATAGGTAAAATATTTAAAAGTTAAAAGAAACTTTTAGTTAAAACCAAAAGAACTCTATAAAAACCAAGACCTAAGTATTTTGTGAAAATTACTATTTTAATATTAAATTAATATTACTTATACATGCTGATAGATGAATAGTGGTCCATTTTACCCATACCTACAGTACAGTTGTATGCAGATTAAAGTTAATCTAATAACATCTTCTTTCTAAAAATTGTCAATTTGATAAAGTAAATATATATGAGTTTATTCCAATAGTAATTTATGTACTAATTATGGTTTTATCTTTTCCACTTAATAATAAAATTCACTTAATTACCACAGATAAAGTCTTCTGAAGGAAATCATTCAAAAAAGAGAGATTCGTATTATTTTCAGAAAATTAATGTTTATTGGATACCGAATTGCACCATTTATCCCACTCTGGAAGCATATTTGTCACATATGGTTATTGTTTCTCATAGTACAATTATTTTACTCTTGCATATACAATTATTTATAATTTTTACATTCATATTAGCATAATGTGAGCTTATTTGCAGTTCAAGAGACAAAACCATCTGAACACATAGAGAGGGTTGGGAATCCATTTGCTCTGGGTACTATCAAGAATCATTATATGTTTCCTAGATTTTTAAAGCATCAATAGTGACTTGGTACCCAATCAATATTTTCTCATGATACTTTACTTTTAATTAATCTCAAGGATGAGAAATTGATGTTTTTCTCCAATTGTTTAAAGGTTAACCTTGAAATTGCATTTTCATTTTTTTTTTACTGTAAAATGAAGAAAAATTGTATAAGGATCATCAATTTAATCCGGAATGCATTTTAAGACATGGATAAAGATCAACTATCCCCTGATGTCTATAACTGGGGAAATTAGCATATTCATTAATTATGTTTCTATTTCCATTTCTATTCCCATAGCTAATTATGTTAAAGTTTTCTGAGTTAATTATATACCTTATAGTCATTTCTGCCAGCTACAGGACAAAGGGACTCATTTCAGTGTAATACCATAAATTTGATTCCATAGTAATTTCATAGTTTTTCACTCTTTTACTTTCCATGGACTTATTTTTTTTCTTAAGACCATATTCACTGACATTTTGTCAGTCAGTATTAAACCACAGATGCAGAATTAATAGAATATAAGGTAAATGATTTATGATTTCCTATAATTTTCCAAATATATAAAGTATACATACAACTTACATTTCTGTTTCAAATATATGTATTATATATAAATTTAATATTACTCAGATACAAATGAACTTGAATAAGACATACTATCTTGTATATGTCAACAAAAAAGATATAAAAATATTGTTCATATTATGTCTAAAGTTAGATAAGTAATTGCTACACCAAGAAGAAACAAAGGAGCCAATAGTCAGAAAACAAGAATGACAAGGAAAGAAGCTGATAACACATACAATTGGAATTCAAATAATAACAAGGAAACATTCCCTTTAAACCAATATAGGCTTTCCATTCAAAGGGAATCCTACTGTGAAGAATATACTTTGAGAATAACGAGATATAATTATCACAAAAATATAATTATCAATCAATACATTTACAGATTGAAATTTACATGTCCTAATTCCCAAGAAGGAACAAATGTAACTAATTTTCTATGGATTTGTGACATAATTTTATAAAATGTTTGTACTTTCATTATTTCCTGCACAAACATACACACAGACGTTTGTGTACACATATGTGAATATATGTATTTCTCTATAATCAATGAAATGTACTTTCATCTAATTAGCCCTCTCTCCTTAACTTGCCTTACCATGTAATTACATCTTTCCCTCAAGTATCTCTCCTATTTTCATGTGTGTGTGTGTGTGTGTGTGTGTGTGTGTGTGTGTATGTGTGTAAATCTCTGTGTGTGACAATCTACATTTAATTAGTGTTGTCTGCATGAACAAGATCTTTTGATTATTTGGTCTGAAGTATTGAACCTTGAAGTCAAGTCCTGTAACAATGCTCAGTTTTTGTGCACTCTACTCAGCTACATTGTCAGCTCAAAATTAAAATGTTTTTGAAGGAATTATAAATTTCTAAATTACTACACATGTTCATACAGTGTTTCACAATATCTGGTATATAAGAAAAAGTAAAGGTACATTGCTAGATACCATAAACATATTGACAGAAAAGTAAGTGAATATAGCTCTGTAGGCATTTTAAATGTTTGTGTTACCAGATGTAAATATTAAAAGTTTTAGAACATGTTTTAAATGAATCCTCAAAAATTGTAAAGCAATCTAGAAGAAACAAAAATGAGTCTGTTTTCTGATATAAGATGTAAAAATCTTTGAAGTTCCCACTTCATTAAAAAGTATAAAATTGGTTGTGATTTAAGGGTATTAATTGGGAAGAGTGTTAGATCTTACCTGAGGTCCCAGGTGCCACCCTGGCCTCTGGAAAAACATCCAGAGTTGGAAACAATTTTGGAAAAGATTTCAAAATAAAACTAGTAATATCTAATGATCACAAAGTCCTATCTTTATGTAAATTTGCCAAATAATTAAAAAAAAAACATTTCAAAGAGACAAATGTGCAAAGGAATTTTAATCTAGCAAAATGGTTGCTCTGGCAACAGATAACATCCAAAGAACTTCTAAGTGTATATGATCTGGCTGGGATGTAGACATACTCTGGATTATAATATGCTCTAGCTAGACAACCAACATGCCCTTGGTACACAACTTCATTCCCTAACATTGAAGATGGGGTTAAATTGTAGAAGGAAGCAGCCATGTTTGAATGTGATGAATAATTGAGGGAGAGATAAGGTGATGAATCACAGAAATATTTGACAGAAAAGTCAGGGAGAAGATATGCCCAACTCACATGAGTATAATTCAGAAAAGAGAGATTATTTAAGAATAATGCAGGGAGAGTAAAGAAGCTAGACACACATGTGTACACAAACTTATATGTGTGTGTTTGTGTAGAAAATTATGAAAATACAAATGTGTTATAAAATTATGCCAAAAATCTATAGGAAATTAGTTACATTTGTTCCTTCTTGGGAATTAGGATATGTAAATTTCAGTTCTATAAAATTCTGTTGGTGTGGTCTGTGTGTGTTTGTGGCAGTTTGACCAGGATAGTTGTACAGAGAAAGGTTTCAGAAAGAGCAAGCTAGAAACAATTGAAGACAGAAATAGCCAGAGAATGGGAAGGAACCAGAAGATTAGAACACATTGCCAAAGTTAATATGAGACCAAGAATAGCAATTTAGACAGAAGTCTAGAGAAGCCAGATTGAATCAGTTACTTTGGGACATTAGAAAGTATGAAGCCTAGATGTTTCAAGGCCTAGTATGGCTCTCATTTCAGCATTTCATCTGAGGAAATAAAAGTGACATTTACACATACGTATAACTCAATACAACACTATTTAAAGTATCTCATGGCTAGAATCACAGAAAAATGCCCATTAATTTTTTTCATTAATAACAAATCGCTTCTTCTAGAATAGTAGACTGGGTTGACAACTGTAATCTATAAAATTTTGAAACATGTGATCCTAGGACCTTCTGTCTTTAAGGTTTTATTTGAATAATATGGTGTTATGCTGATGGCCCTGTCTCAAGTGATTTGTTTTTTCTCCCTGATTACTTTCAACGCACATTCTTTGTTTCATCCATTTCATGTTTTGATTGTTACATAATGAAAGGAAGTTCTTTTCTGTTATTTTTGTCCTTGTTGCATTATATCATTTCTTTTAGCTTGCCTTTTTAATTAATTAAATTATTTATTCTCTTTATATTCCTCTCCCAGCTTCCCCTCCAACTTTCCCTCCCAGTCTCTCCGTCTTTCTTCCCTTCCCCCATACATACCCCTACTCCTTTTCGCCTCTGAAAATAGGAGGCCTCCAATGCATATCAACCAGCCTTATCATATCAGGTTGCAGTAAGACTAAGCACATCTTCTCCTATTGAGGAGCCCAGTTAGAGGAAAGGAATCCAAAGGCAGGCAATGTAATTAAAGACAGGCCCTGTTCCTACTTTAGGACGCCACATGAAGACCCAGCTGCACAACTGCTAATTATGTGCAGAGGGCCTAGGTCCATCCCATGTATGCTCCTGGTTGGCAGCCAAGTCTCTGTGAGCCTCTATAGGTCCATGTTAGTTGACTCTATAGGTTCTTTTTTATCTTTTGTTTTTGCTGTGCCCTTTATCCCTCTGGGTCCTTCAATACTTCCTCCCCATCTTCCATAGAATTTCCCTAGGTTTGCTTAATGTTTGACTATGGATATCTGTATCTGTTTCCATTGGATGCTCTTTGAAGCCTCTCTGATGACAGTTAAGGTAGGCTCCTGTCTACACATATAGAGAATGTCATTAACAGTCTCAGGAGTGAGCTCCCCATCACGGCATTGGTTTACCCTTCCCTTAAGCTGAGTTCCATCATTTACCCCTGTATATTTTGTAGGCTGGACAAATTGTAGGTCCTAAGGTTTTGTGGATGGGTTGGTATTCTAATCCCATCATTGTAAGACATGCCAGGTTACAGGATATGGCCAGTTCAGGCTCCATAATACCCATTGCTTGGAGCCTTATGATCACCCACATAGAGTCCTTACATTTGCCATTGTGCTTGTTGATGGATTTTACAATTCTAATAAGCCCATATAAAAGACATACAACCCAGATATTTAATTATAAGCCATATGTCTAGATTGGGCAGATCTAAGGCTGTCCTAACTTATTCTCCAGCTATAAGGCCCCTTGTTATTTGCTATTTCTCTGGACACATGGTTGTAGTCCATGGTGACTTCTTCCTTCAACCATTTTCTTCCTCTTCCTCTTCCTCTCTCTCTCCCAACCTGCAACTCTCTCTATAGCCACAAGTTTCGACTTTCTCCTTCATTGACCCATCACATGCTCTAGCCCTTTACTGAGCAGTTAAACTTCGAAGAAGGTTCACATGGGATCACTTGCATATGTGGTGGTTGGCTTGTCATGGACAACAATGTTTTGAGGAGCCAGTATTATCATTAGAATACAAGTAGCATCAGGCCAACCTACTACACCATTGACCTAGATTTCTAGGTTATCTCAGTGATGCTCCCCCAATTCAGGTGTGTCTCACAGTATTCTTTCCCTCTGTCTCCCTCTCCCCACTTCGTCTCTCATGTTCTCATCTATCCCTAATCTCTAATATACATCCTCTTCTCTGTGAGTCAAGCATCCAGCCTTGAGCTCTCCTTGTTACAAGGCTTCCTTGGGTCTGTGGTTTGTAGCATGGTCACCCTGTATTTTATGACTAATATTTACTTTTAAGTGAGTACCTAGCATTTTTGTCTTTGTCTTACATGACTCAGGATCATCTTTTCTAGTTCCACCCATTTGCCTGGAATTTTCATGATGTCATTGTTTTTAATGACAATATAATACTCCATTGTTTAAGTATACTACATTTTCTTTATATGTTCTTCTGTTGAGGGACATCTTGAGTCTTTCCAGTTTCTAGATATTATGAATAAAGTTGCTATGTACATAATTCAGCAAGTGTCCCTGTGGTATGGTGAATATTTTGGGGGGTGTATGGCTAGGAATGGTTTATCAGAATCTTGAGGTAGATCTATGCCCAATTTTCTGAGAAACCCACATTTTTATTTCCAAAGTGGTTGTACATGTTTGTACTCCCACCAGCAAAGGAAGAATGTTCCTCATTCTCCACATATTTGCCAGCATGAGCTGTCACATCAATTTTTTATTTTAACCATTCCAAAGGGTAAAAGTTTTGAATATCAGAGTCATTTTGATATTTATTTATTTATTTATTTATTTATTTATTTATTTATTTTAATTTTTTTTGTTTTTGTTTGTTTGTTTGTTTTTTTGAAACAGGGTTTCTCTGTGTAGCCCTGGCTGTCCTGGAACTCACTCTGTAGACAGACTGGCCTCGAACTCAGAAATCCGCCTTCCTCTGCCTCCCAAGTGCTGGGATTAAAGGCGTGTGCCACCACCGCCTGGTGATATTTATTTTCCTGATAACTATGTATGTTGAATATTTCTTTAAGTGCTTCTTGGCTTTTAGATATTTCTCTGTCAAGAATTCTGTTTAGATCTGCACTTACTTTGTCTTTTAAGGGCAGACATTTTATTTATTCTTGATTGATTCTACAAGTGATAAACTCAACCTTCCTAATGCTGTGACTTGTTAATATACTTACTCATGTTGTGGTGACCCTAAATCATACATTTATTTCATTGTTACTTCATAACTATAATCTTGCTACTTTTATGAATTGTAATGTAAATATATGATATGCAACCCTATGAGAAGCACAAGCCACAGGATGAGAACCAATGCTAAAATTTATAGTATTTTAGTTGACTTAATACTGTTTGTTGTTTACAGAATTTCAGATTTCTCTCTTTTTATTGAATTACCCTTTCCTATTTTCTACTACTTTCATTCATCCATTTTTGGTATTTGTGCATACTTATAATAAACCATTTTTGTTCTTTCTTGTAATTTTATGTAATTTACTCTTTTTTCTATTGGTTATTTTATTTATTTACATTTTAAATGTTATCCCTTTTCCCAGTTTCCCCTACAGAAACCCCTATCCCATCCCTTTCCTTCCTGCTTTTATGAGGGTGCTTCCCTACCCATCCACGCACTCCCACCTCACTGCCCTAGCATTCCTCCACACTGGGGCATTATCAAGCCTTCACAGGACCAAGGGCCTCTCCTCCCATTGATGCCCCACAAGGCCATCCTCTGCTACATATGCAGCTGGAGCCATGGGTCCCTCCATGTGTACTCTTTGGTTGGTAGTTTAGTTCCTGGGAGCTCTGGGGAATCTGGTTGGTTGATATTGTTGTTCTTCCTATGGGGTTGCAAACCCCTTCAGCTCCTGTCAGTCCTTCCCTTAACTCCTCTGGTTGGTTGGTATTGTTGCTCTCCCCATGAGGCCTTAAACCTTTTCAGCACCTTCAGTCTTCTCTCTCACTCCTTCATTAGGAACCCCATGATCAGTACAATGGTTGGCTGTGAGCATCTGCCTCTGTATTTGTCAGGCTCTGGCAGATCCTCACAGGAGACAGCTAATCAGGTTCCTGTCAGCAAGCACTTCTTAACATACTCAATAATGTCTCGGTTTGGTGTCTGTATATGAGATGGATCCCCAGGTGGAACAGTCTCTGGATGGCCTTTCCTTCAGTCTCTGCTCTACACTTTGTCCCTGTATTTCCTTTAGACAGGAGCAATTCTGGGTTAAAAATTTGGAGATGACTGGGTGACCCCATTCCCCAACCAGGGGCCTTGCCTAACCTCTGGATATGGTCTCTACAGGTTCTCCCTCCCCTTTGTTGGGCACTTCAGTTAATTTCATCCCCATTAGTCCTGGGAGCCTCTTACTTTCTTGGCATTTGAGACTTGTCAGTGGCTACCCTCAGCTCCCCATCTCACATTGCCACAAATCTCTGTTCAAATTCCTGATCCTCTTTCTATCACCCCTGCCTCCTCCCATACATGATCCTGCCTCCTCCCCCTCCATCCAATTTACTCTTAACTAGACATCATTGCTGTAGGGTGAGTCTTTTAGAAGTTATATTGTCTTTGTTTGGGGGTGTTATTTTTAATTTACTGTGCTGGAATTTACACACCTGGGATTATTTGCTTTCTCAATATTTTGGATCAGTTATGGTCTTTTAGATGATACATTTGTAATGTATAAGTGGGATTTGGATGCGGTTTCATTGCATGTGCAGTCCAGTAATACCTCCCTAGTCCAGAAGTTCTGTGTGTCTTAATGTGTCTGTATTATTTTCTGAATAGGAAGATATTAATTGGGATATCAGGAAAATTATCTCTGATTACTACTGTGCACCTGCCAATTAATTAAAGTGGCCCCTTAGACCTTTCAAAAACTGGTGTGTAAAAAAAAAGGATAGTAATAGATATTCTTTGATGGATTATATTTAATAATATGGATGTGAGAGAAGTGGTGTAGAAAATGATCTGAGACAAGTAGTAGATCCACTTTAAAAAGAAAAGTAAATCCAGAGTGGGAAATAAGTTAAGAATAGAGAATTGAATTAATATTTAAAGTTTTTAAAGAGTGTTAAGACTGTAGACTAGAATAAGAATGTTAAAGTAACAAACGATTAGGATGAAAGAGAGAAGAAAATTTCTATGAATAAGAGAGGTCTTAGTGAGAAATCGATGTGAGGACAAACACAAACAATAGTCCTGAAGCAATTCTATCACAAAACATATGCCACTATACAAATGAAGTAATAGAAAATAAGACATAAAAGGAATACTTACAGAATGAATTGATGCCATGTTCCTACGGAGTCCAAAGGTGCAATTCATAGATACTCCTGTGTCTAATAGATTCCCTGGAATGTTATTTGGCCAAAGGGAGAGTGGGAGTTGTAGGTCTTTGCATTAAGAGTACCAAAGTCCTGGTGTATGGTAGATTGTAAGATTGTCTTTCTCTGGTACCTCCCTAGGACTATTATATTTTTTGATGGTATTTCCCAGTGCTGTGGGTCTCATATGTGTATGTGAGAACAGCACTTCACTTCTAGTTTCTAATGTTTTATCCTGAGCAGCTATATTCCCACAAAATTTGGCATAATATCTCTATCATACCAAGCAGTACATCTTAGCCACTTAGTATAGTAAAGAGTAACAGCTTCAAACCCTTTGAAACTGATGAACACTGCAAGAAATTCACACAATGATAGCCTTGCAAAGGTAAAGTATCAAAATCCAAAGTATGGCTTATACTATCTCAATAACCTTGAAAGTGCATCAAATTTAATTAAGGAAAATGTGTACCAGATGATATAACACATATAGCTCATATTTGTTTTAAGGGTATTTCTTGGTTTTTAAATTTTATACTTCTATTATCTCTTTCATTATGAAACTTTCTTAATGTAGAGAAATTAATATGTAGTTTTGAATTCAATTATGAGCATTTTCACCCAAACTATTGGTTACTTTTTTTGCAGGTATTGAGAAATTGCTGATGAAAGCAACTTAAGGAAATGGTACTTACATTGGTTCATATGTTGACAAAAATATGACTGGGCAAGTATAGCAGCAAGAAAGAAAAGAGCTGGTCATACTGTAACCCCACTGAGAAGGCAAGGCTAGCTGAATGGTGGTCTCCTACTGGATTTCTTCTATTTATTTAATCTAGGATTCCAGTCAATGGAATAGTACTTCCCAGATTGATGGTGAGTCTTTTATCCTCTGGAAAACCTTTCTTAGAAACACATCATAGCTGTGCCTCCATGGTGATTCTAAATCTAACAAAATTGACAATGACAATTAGCTAATACTTCCTTATCTTTTAATTAATTTATTAAAATATTTCTCTCTCTCTCTCTCTCTCTCTCTGTGTGTGTGTGTGTGTGTGTGTGTGTGTGTGTGTGTGTGTGTGTGTTCATCTATACAGGTTCCTACATAGGTCAGAAAAAGATGTTGCAACCCCTAGCACAGAAGTTATAAGTCAGTGTGAGTCATTTTGTATGGGTGATGGGAATTGAACGTGAGTCCTCTGGAAAAGCAGAAAGTACTCTTAACCATCTTTTCAGCCTTTTGGCCTTGTAAATTAAATTTTTATATAGTGTTAATGCTCAAAATGTTTGTATTACATAAATTGTTTCCTCTATCAGGAATAACCATGTTACATTGATATCATTGAAATAAGTAGATGGTGTAAATATTGTAATAAATATTACCTTTCTCATAAATGAGGATCAAGAGTATGTTAGCATTTTTTTCAAATTCATCATCTTGTTATTTTCTGATTTTTGATACTGAGTAATATCTCATTAGATTCCCAGAAGAGAGTCGATATTTAACCTGAGATGAAATGTTGGACTTCATAGAAAATGTCTTGATACCATCGCCAATATTAAAACAAAAGTTAATTATAAAATCATTTGCTATCAGAAATTATTTAACCTATAGATTAAATATACTACTTGATAACATTGTAGAAAGTTTCTGCTTTTCTATATCATATATAATTGTGTCTATATGCTAAATTAGTAGAATTATGAATTTATTTTAAGTGTTTCATTGTAACAAATTATAAATTTTTAATTTCATAGCATCTAAACTAAAACATTAACTAGTAGTTGCACTCTGTGAACTACGTCTTTTGTGGGATAAAAGTAATCACTTTTATTTATAACGCTTCCCTCTAGCCCCATTATTACAAAGAGAAAGTGAAATGCATTTCAGGTGAAAGGAATAGCAAATCTTGGCAATGTACCTTAAGTCAATTTCCTACTCATTCAACAGATAAATGAACCAAGGACAATGTGTTACAAAATGTGTTGTACTACATTATTACTTTGTGATATCCTACACAGGAAATTGTCTGTAATCAGTGCTCACTGTCAAATACAGTTTCCAGCTGTGAAGTTGGATCCCACCCATCCATTTAAATGTGGATAATTTTTTATCATCTGTTTTCTCAGAAATGCTTTTTACATCTCCATTTCCTTTCACTATGAGCATTTAAAAGTAAACAGATAAACAAACCAAAGAATGCTGTTGAATTAACATTACATAAATATAAGACACAGAAAATAAACTTACTATCTTTTTTGGATTTATTGTCAAGAACACATTGTATGCTTCGCTGGTGATCTATATACTTTCTCTGATATAAATTCTTATGAAAATATTAATACATAGTTAATGCTTTACATTCCTTCAACGATTCCTTAATAGTTATTCCAAATAATGTTCATATAATCTTTTCTCCTTATTTTCCCTTAACTGTCAGTCTCATTTGTGGACAAAAAGGAGGCCACCATGAAAGGACTCCAGTTACTATATTGCTCAACCATTTTCCATTCTTAATCCAAGGTATCCATTTTCTTTTCATTAGTTTTCTTTTTCTAGAATCTTTGTTCAGTCTCTTCAAGAGTGCAATTCAAAATGTACAATAGAGTCTCTCAAACAGACTCTTTCATAATTCAGATCTATAAATCCTTTCTATTTGCTTTTATGTCGTCCAATTATTTACAACTACCCCTTGACTTCCGATGCTTCTCCAGTCTTCTGAGAAGCAGAATTCACTGGAATCATCCCATTTACCAGAAACTGTAATGGTTCCCAGGACAGAATCAAGGCCAGCAGCAACGGCACAGCGCCACCTAGTGACTAAACAAGCCACAAAGAAAAGAAGAGCCTGGTGACAGATACTTTAGCCTAATGAAGGAGAAGCTGTGGAAATAAGGCAAAAAGTAACCGTTGATAGGCTATAGAGATACAGTAGGAATATATTTTAACAAAGAATACTAGTAACATGGGTGGCACATATTGAACTACCTGAGCTAAAGGTTATAGAACAAAAATGATACTATAAAACCAAGTTCAAAACAAAAGCATCTTAAATCGTGTGCAGTAAAAATGAACTGGAAAACAATAGGACAATCAATAAGAGCAAATTTGATTTTTAAAAGGTAAGTCAATAGTAATGAGACATAACCAACACAATAAAATTAAAACACTTGAAGAATAAATAAAAGTGATTGTGGTACTATGAATTTTATAGGAATAAGGAAAATTAAAAGTGAACATTGTTCAAAATTAAGTCAACAAGTAAGTAGACGGATCAGAAAAATAAAAGAAACACAACAATTGCTAAAATAGATTTATTAAGAAATATAAGGCTTACAAGATATGTCAGTACATGCCTGTTAATCACAAGACATAGTACCCTGAGACAGGAATATTGTCAGGATTGAAGGAAGACTGGTGCGTACAGTGTGTTTCAAGCAATCCTGGAAATGTGGCTAGATAATAAGACCCTCTATCAAAAAATCAAGCAATAGAAAAGATAAGAAGAAAAATTTGATTATACTTGTAAAAATTAAAGAGACTTAAAATTAAAAACAAAACCCAGTTTTTTAAAACACCATTTCACTGTAGTCATCCATTACCTCTGGCTTTTATAACCTTTTTCTTTTCTATTCCATGATGATCCTTGAATCTTGGTAGAACTCAATTCTATACAATTGTTCTTTCTAAGATTAGACACACATATGAGCTTAAAGTAATTCTGATAGCATGCACAAATCTGATCAAAGTAAAGACAGTCAAATTACAACACAAAAAAGGAATATGATCTAAAGTCCTACCTTTAGCTGAGAATCTATTAGCATGCTGAAAACACTAACTGGACTTAGTGGATTAAAAGAATACATGAAACTTGGAAAGAATAATTGTAGGCAGAATAGGACAACAACTGAAGGAAAAGAAGTGAGCATGGACTTCCTTAAAATACATTACCTAGATTAATATACACTTTGCAAACAATTAAGAGCCAAAAAATATTGTCTAAAATAAAAAAAATCTAAATAAAAAGTATTTATTACTATTGTAACAAAGAAACATATGTACAAAATAGTACATAGCCATGACTATGTCTCAATGAACTTTTACTTCTGAACACATTTGTGAGGTAGTTAGGCTAATTCTTGAAAGAGTACATTGGTATCTGAGTTCAATGACTGTGTAGAAATTTTAATCATCATATTTTCATGGCAAATTCAAGTGCATGGTTGATTTACAGTTACAGAAGTCTGCTATATTGAATTACATGAAGTCTTTTCTGGTTTTTACATTGTTATATTTTCCATTGAATTTCCAATTTTGTAACCCCTTCATTGTTTCTATCTCTGTTTCCTGCCAATTCCTTTCATTCTCTCTCACTTTCTCTTTTTCATTCTTCCATTGTTAACATTCACACTCAGAAAAGAGTAAGCTGCCATATTCTGTGCAACTTTATAGAGAAGACCACTTAATCAGAAATTGATAACAATATTCAACAATAATATCTGTTATTATTATTGTTTAATTAATATTCAATGATATCAATAATATGTTTAATTGTAGAACATGGGTCACCTTAAAGCATTGAGATGAGTGCATATCCTGAAGCAGGAACCAACTAAAGTAAACCTAATCCATGGCAACTGGAGATGAAGGTGCTTGTTTCATCATTAAACCATTTGGATTTTTTGTTATGTGTCAGTAGACAACAAGCACAGTGGCATTTATTTTATAAGTGAAATCTCTGCTAGTTAAACCAAACTTATCTGAAGCTACTGTACCTGAAATTTTAAATTAAGGACATGTAGGAGGTTGTAGAAAGAATACATGGGGAGTTTAGGAGAGAGGAAGAATAGGCATGTTTTCTGGTCTTGGACATATCAATATTTGCTTATTCTCCATTTACTAAAATTAACATTCAGAGAAAAATATACTGTACATCAAGATCTGGGTTTTTAGAATGAAATCTTCCCAAAGGTAGTACTCATAAATGGTAGCAAATAATTGTATCCCTATGAAATACAAACCAGAATTTATAAATTAGACCAATTAGTATTTACATACTCTATAGTATAAGGGAACAAACTTCATGTTAGGGACAAGACCTCTCATAAAAGATTGAAGTATTGGAGTCTAACAGATAAGAAAGAAATAATGGCTAGTGTTTAATCAATAATGGCTGTAAGAATATCTTATTGTTTGTGACTTGAACTACTACATTTGCTGCAATACAAATTTCTTTAGGGGAATAGGGCAGACTAGAAAGGAAAAAATATATAGTTTACCTCATCATAGCATCATTGCTAGGATTTGGACCAAAATGGATGATAGAGATAGGAGTAGATGGTATAAAGAAAAAGTAGGGTGATAAAATATGCTCAATTGTGTGACGGTTTCCGTAGGACATGTGAGGGATGAGAGGTTCCAAAGGCAATTCTTCATCTTCTACTGTGTCCATCATTTTGGAAATTTCAAAACTAGCTTTGCCTGCCAAGTTTCTCTTTTCCTTTTTTCCTAAACATGATACAAGAACAAAAAAATTTCAGCCTACTTATATTCAATATTTACCTATCTCTAACACTTTTCCTTTTTTTTTCCTCCAGCTTTTGGTGCTCACTCTAGGTGTAAGAAACACTAAATGGAGAAACCTTTGTAAAGAGAAATAATGTAGTGTTGAAAATGCTCAAACTAATCTTTCATTAATTCACCGAGTTGATATTTCTGGCAGATGGTTATTTACATGAACCTAAACTTACATCAAATCAAATAGGTTTTATATACAGAACACACATAGTGTGTGTGTGTGTGTGTGTCTGTGTGTGTGTGCATGTGTGTGTGTATAATAGCATATTTGCTTATATAGATATTGGGCTTACAAAAATATCAAGTTGGAATTGTCTGATATTTAATGACCAAAAAGAGGTTATAGGACTTACAAAGGAGATTCAGAAGGAAGAGTCAATTATAAGAATATTACATAAGTATTACTTAATACTATTACATAAATACTATTACTTAATAGTAATACATAATTAAGTATTACATAACATTATTACATGATCACTTATTACATAAGTATTATAAGTAATACATAAGTATTACTATGTAATATACAGTAATATATAAGAATATTACAATGTAATACATAAAAAATACATAAAAGAATAATAAAGCTTAGAATATAAGTTAGTTGGTAGAATGTCAATGTAGCATGCAATAATTTCTGAATTGTATCTACTGTACCCACCACCTTCTTCTGAACTATTGGCTACAAATAATTTTATAGATGTTGGGGGGCCATTGTCTTTGCTTGTGTTCCTCTGATGAGCATACTAAATTTCATGAGATGCTTGCTGTTTAAACCCAGTAGAACACAGAATTAAAAATAAGACATGAACATGACAAAGGTGTTTGTAGAAAGGATAAGGTTGACAGAGTGAGAAGAATATGAGACAGAAATAAGAATAATTGTAGTGCATTAGACACATGTATGAAATTGTCAAATAACAAAATTAATGAAAAGAATAGTATATCTTAACATCTTAAAAATTTAATATGCTCTGAATGAATTTCAGTTACATTCTGAAGATGGTTCATTGTAGCTAAACTATATCGCATGAATACATGTTAAATTTTTAAAAACATAAATACATCAAAATTATCCAAAATGCTTTAATTATTATTGGAATAAATTTACTAGCAAAATATTTTGAAACTTTTAACTCAAATTTCTGTCATGAGTTGCAGGAATTTTAAATCATTATTCAAGAGTTTAATTTCTCATTATAGAAATCTCTAGGTTATAATCATATTTAAAATTATCAATTGAGCATGAGCAATAATTTTTGGGAAAGTTCACCAATAATTAACATCTTTGTCTTAATGTTTCTGCAGAACTTACTAATGCTGTATATCCACACATTAAACAATATTTAGCTGTACCAAAAAAATTATTATTTTCTTTTTCTGATATTTTCTAGCCATGTAGATCTATTGGCTTGACTGTATTCTTATTGTAGTGAAATAGATTATATATCTGTCTAACAATTTTTACATCATGGAAATTTAAAAAGTTATAAGAATGATTTCTTTCAATTGTGCCTTCCAACCCCACTGCCATTTGTCAAAACCTAGAGGGAACAGCTATCATCCAAAATTATCTGCTCTGTTCTAGTAATCAAACAACTATATGTTTTTAAGTTTCTACTCAATGCCAATATCAATTTCACAGTAAATTTACAAATCTTCACGTAATTATTGTCTGGTACATCTTGTGCATGTATTCTCTCTCTCTTTCTCTCTCTCTCTCTCTCTCTCTCTCTCTCTCTCTCTCTCTCTGTGTGTGTGTGTGTGTGTGTGTGTGTGTGTGTGTGTGTGGGTGTAGTGTGCATATAATAAATAAGGTCACTGTATTAGTTAGGGTTTTCATTGCTGTAAAGAGACACCATGATCAAGGCAATGCTTATAAAGGGCAACATTTAATTGGAACTGGCTTACTGGTTCTGAAGGTTTGGCCATTATTATCATAGCAGAAAGCATGACAATGTCCAGTCAGACAGTGCTAGAGTAGCTGAGAGTTTTATATCTTGTTCTGAAGGCAAATAGGAGAAGACTGACTCTTCCACATGGGGTAGAGCTTCAAAGTGCTCCCCACCATACACACACAGTAATGTACTTCCTCCAAAAAGGCCTCATCTTCCAAGAGTACCATTCCCTATGGGCCAAGCATATTCAAACCACCATAGTCATCAAATACTAGACAGTATTGATATTCTTGGTAAAACACAACTCAAACAGAGTAATAAAACAGGTGAAACTGATGTTCAGTAGATTTTCTGACATTTCAATGGGAGTTTGATATTTTGAATTTTTCTCCAAAGTTTTCTTCTTCTGAAGACATTGATAAAAATGTTTTTCATTTAAAACAACTTTTCCATTAATTAATTTGATCACATTCCATCCTAATTGCAGCCCCCTTCTACTCCCAGTATCATCCTCACACAACCACTACCAAATCCCCTTCCCCTTCTCTGCTGAATACCAACCCACCCAGGCACCTCAAGTCATTTCAAGACAAGGTGCATCCTCTACCACTGAGGCCAGACAAGGCAGCCCAGTTAGGAAAACATGATCCACAGGCAGGCAACAGAGAAAAGTTAAGCCCCTGCTCTGGTTGTTTGGAACCCACATAAAGACCAATTTGCACATCTGCTACAAATGTGATATGCGCCTTTTTAACTGATGATTAAGTCTCTGGGAGCTTCCAGGGTCCAGATTGAGTTGACTCTGTTGGTCTTCTTGTGGGCTGTCTAACTAACCCTTCCAGGTTCCTTAATCCTTCTCCCGACTCTTCCATATGTATTTCCGAGCTTTGTCTAATGTTCTGGCTGTGAGTCTCTGCATCTGTTTCAGTCAACAGCTGGGAGAATCCTGTCAGAGAAAAGTTATTCTAGGCTCCTGTCTGCAAGCATAACAGAGTCTTATTAATTGTGTCATGGATTGGTGGTTGCTTGGGATGGGTCTCAAGTTCATCCAATCATTGGTTAGCAATTTCCTGAGTATCTCTTACATCTTTGTCCCTGTACTTCTTATTAACAAGACAAAATTTTGGATCCAAAGTCTTGTGGGTGGGTTGGTGTTTTTATCCTTCCAATCGGAGTCTTGCCTGGCTACAATAGGTGGCCATTTCAGGCTCCATATCCCCCACTGCTATGAATCTCAGCTAGAGTCACCCTCATAGACTCCCTGGAGCTTCGGTTATTCCAGGTCTCTACTCTTAACGACTGCTGACTGCTGCTTAATTTTAACTATTTTCATAATAAGCTCCATGTCCTATGGAGCTCAGGCAAAATTCTCCTAGACACCCCAGCAAAATCTTAAGAAAAATCACCATACTGTAGTCTGAATGTGTCCTCCATTTAAATGAATGCTGTATTATAAATTCCTTTCAAATTCACATTCATTTTGCCTTCAGGTTATATAGGGAGACTCAAAAAGATAAAGTATACGCCAATATGATAAACATAATAGTTTGACACATAAAACCCCTCAAAATGTAGAAATAAATCTTGAAATTTTTATGTAGTCACAAAAATGTATATATATATATATATATATATATATATATATATATATATATATCTTTTGGTTTTAAATTATACTTTTATAATATTTCTCTTAGATATCCAATGTAAGATGATTTTTAAAAGTATGACATGAATGCTCACCTATGCAAAATCCTTGTCAAGAATGTTTATTCGTAAATTAAGATATATAATTTGTTGATGGCATTACCTTATCTGGTGTATTACATGCCACAACATAGAATGGTCATGTAAGATGTTCTGAGCAGTGAAATAAAGGAAAGATTAGATTTAAGGACTGATGAAGAAAGAACAATTTCTTTCCTGGTACTGTAACTGTCAAAGTCTGTGGTTGAGAATATTTTACTCCACAGCATAGAATCTGTTATTGTTATTTAGCTATATAGTCATACTGCTTTTTAAATATTTATGTTTATACCTATAGACCTGGCAGCTCTTAACCTTAGAGAAGCTTCTTTTTTGCAGTGAACCACAGTCAATGCAGATTCAAAGCTGGGCAGAGTGCAGAGAAGAATAGACTACATGTGCTCAGCTCTAAAAGAAAATTATTTTATCAAACTCCTCACAAAACCCACCTCTACAAAGGCTTAGAGAATGTCATGAAAAAGTTCATTCTCAAATAAAAATAATAATAAAATATAAACACAATGAAATATATTATTTAAAAATAAATGCAAATGAGATCATAGGTATAAATAAAGTAAATATAAACCAAATAAATCTTTCAAAATTAAGGTAAAATTGATTTGTGCATACAAACATATTTGGAATGATCTTAAAGAATATATTTTGATATAGAGAAAATGTACTTCTTCTACTTAGGTTTTCAATAATGAGCTACCTTTTTTGTGTTAGTTATGAGGAAAAACGTTTAATTATTTATATAATTATTTTACTGAACCTTTCTCTTCTTTGATTTTCATACTATATATATTCATTCATTTGATGTTATTACATAAATCATGCAATATTTAAGTATTTTCACTGTTATGTTTTCCTACTTTTTATATTTCCAAAGAATGTCTTCAGTTATTCTGAAAATTTGGTTACTGTCTTCTTGATTTACTATGATGAGAAGCTCTATTTTTAATATTTAAATTTTACACTTCAAAATTGTTATTTTTAACATTTTTGAGAATTTCATACAGATTCGTGTATTTACATCATTGGCACCCACCTTCTCTGCAACTTCTCATGACTCCATCCCTTTGTACTTCATTTTATTACATCAGTGTGTGTATATTGTTTGTCTGTGTGTGTGTGTGTGTGTGTGTGTGTGTGTAAATATAACCTTTTGAGTTCATTTAATGTAAATCTCATGTGTATGTGTTTTCAACTGTCCATGTGAGCTTGGATCAACTATTACACTGAATATTCTTCTCTCAACTGCCATTAATTATCATTAATTATGGTACCCCTTCATCTAATAGTGGGGCACTATGATGTAGTCTCAATCATTGTTTGGGTTAAATTTGCATACTTTTATTTTTGAGGTATCAAGCTGCATAATTGAACATAGTTGGTATGACAGTATTTTCTCATTTTTTGTTGAACTAAGAGTGTCTCACACCAGTCTTCCTTGCTTATATATACTCTTGGGGAATAATGGTCTGGACAGTTGCAAATACTTCCTGAAGATACTTTGAGTTTACTTTTAAAGGAATGTTAAATCCTGGAAACAATGCTTTGTTTAATTTTATTGATTTTTATTTCATTTATTCATTCATACCTAATTATTTATTCATCACTGACCTTAGTCTGAACTTTGGACTCTGCACAATTAGTTCTACCATTGAGCTAAGTTGCAGTTTCTTCTATTCTGTTTTTATTTTGATACAGTGTCTCAGTATGTGTACAAGCTAGCTTTGAACTGTGTTTATAGGCCATAAAATTATGATTTTATTGCCTTGGCCTTGCAAGTAGCTATGAGGTCTTTGTCTTCATTCTTTTTCTAACTATTTTTTCCATAGCTTACTGAGTTTAAGATGATTATTTTGAATTCCTTTTCAAGAAATTATGTTTATAGATTTTTATTTATTTAATGTTCATAACTGGATACTTCTTTCATTCTTTTAATTCTATTATTTTCCTCAATTCTTCATGTTCCTCTTGGATTTGCTTTAATGTCTATATATATGTAGAAACAGCATGCTCTTTTAATCTTTTAAAATTGTTTATACAGTTAAAGATTTTCATTACTCAGATTAATTGGATATTGTTGGAGTTTCTAAAATAATTCTGTATGTGTGTATACTGTCTTTTTCTTTATCCCTCCTGGTAAACAAATTCCAAGTTGTGTGCTTTATTTACACAGAGCTGTAGACCTCCTCATCCCTTCAGTTTATAATAATGCAACATTGTAATCCTCAAACATGCTTCTCTGCTTCTCTCCTAAAGTACAAGGACAATCTTATTTCTGCCAGTCCTTCATAGTTGCTTACTATCATGGACTTCTTTCCCTTGAGGGAGTTCACTATAATGTTTGAGGCTAGATTCAAGTTTATTTTTCTCTCTGAAAAGGAAATTATGGGATTGCTCAATAATTTTCAGCCCTGAGATGTCCTGATGACTAAGGAATGCCCTAGATCCTTTGCTTTGTTCTTAGCCTGTCTACATAGGTTTTTTTTTGGTATTTACTTTAGTGTTCTGAATGGTGACAAAAGTAGATTGCCTTAACAGTGCTCAAAGGGCTTGGGAAGTCAGATTTATGCTTTACTCACTCTTTCCACTATGAAAGAAATGTGGTGAGTGGAATCTGATGGATTTAGCAGTAACAGATGTGAAAATGGCTAATACAAATAAAATGAAATTGATCCTCTTACTCATTTCAGAAGTGTTTATTTTAGGTTGTTTTTTTTAATTAATCTAGGTGTGGTAACCTAAGTGAGTTTCAGAAGGTACATAAAAGTAATTTGAAAAATATACATTCTCCAGTTAGAAAAAAAATGAAGTTTTTCTATTTTAAGAATGTTGTTTATTTTAAAACATCTATAAAATTTTAAATTTTTTATAATTATTTGTAAAATTTCAGGCATGTATAGAATCTGTTATAATTCTATTTACAATCCAATGACAATCTCTTATCTTTCCCTCACTCATTTTTACTCACTTACTTCTAACTAGTAATTCATACCCTTAGTGTCTTAAATTTTGATTCAGGTTTTGCTAGAACTCTTGAGTATTCATGATTGTGACTGCTGTACTATATTCAGAAAATAGTGTGTTATAGTGTGTTTTTCTGTCCTCTGATTATTCCAATCATTCCATTGTCATTTCTGTGTTATTCTCTAAGTGTTGGGGGAGAGTGATAAAGATGTTGTATTTAATATTGAGCACTCAACCGTCATTAATCCTCAGAACTTTGACCAGTTATGAGTCTCTTCGTTAAAGAGTTAAAAGCTAGAAAAAGAACCATTTCTGACCCAGGCTGAAAAGTTCACTAATCTATTGGCATGAACATAAATATTCTAAGAAAGGTTTACCTACATTTCTACTTAGCCAAACATCAGTAGTATATTCTCCTCTAGGGAATGTTCCCAGCTATGGACTTTTGACAAGATTTACAGTATCAGAAATTCTTACATATTGAGGAGTCGTCAAATACCATTGAAAAGGTCTATTGTGAGTATTCTTCCACTGAGTACATATTCTCAAGAAGGGTTTTATGTAGGATTCTGAGTGCAGCATTTCTTTACAACAATTGATGTGTTTCTCACCTTGTAGTGAGCAAAGGGATTTCCAAGTTTGTTTCAGATTTAAATGTTCTGTGTCATGAACAGAAATTATTAGGTATTTTTAGCAATATGCTCATACTATTTTATTCTAGTGGGCAATGAAGAGCTATAGCAAATTGTTGAGGCCCAAGCTACCCTACATTGGACGCCAAAATGTAGGGGACCGATCTATCAATGTTGGAACCCACAATGCCAAAAGCCTTGGGGACTAACTTGTCAGCCCACACTGCCCCAGGTTGCTCCACTCTGCAGGTCAGGGTTCAGCAAGAGACATAATGAGGAAGTACGCGAAGAATGGAGACCAGACAGAGTGTGATTCAATCCTGTTTATTCTTTAGTCTCTCTTCTTCTCTCCAAGTCCCAAGTCTTGAGTTCCTAGTCCCTAGTTCCTAGTCCCTAGTGCCTCCAAGTTCCAAGCTTCTTTCCAAGCTCCCTTCCAAGTGCCCAATACTTAATGTCTAATTCCAATTTCTTCCTTCAAGTGCAAAGTGCCTAATACTAAATTCTCTTTTCCAAGTTGTACTACTAATTCCAAGTTCTTTCTCCAAGTTGTACTCTGTCAAGTAATCTGTTGTCTGGTAATTTCTTCTGTCTGCCTCTCGCCTTTTATATGTCTCACTTCTAAGTCACGCCCTTAAGTCATGCCCTTAGGACTTATCTCTAAATCTGATCTCTAAGTCACACCTCTAAATCACACCTTTAAGTCTCACACACCCAAGAAAAGATCCTGGGTATCTAAAGCAAGATGTTATCAGAGTGTGCTCAGCTGTTGTAGGCTATTGTGATCAAATCTCTTCTCAGGGTATATGGCTCAAGATGGCTGCAAGGATGATAGCAGCCTTCTGTTGGCTCCCCAGAGCAAAGGTCTGTATTTTGTAAGGAACCTCAGGGAAATTCCTAGGCAACATCCCATAAACAAATACCCTTTACCTGGCACTAAGATTTTCATTTTAAAATTATGTATTCTAGCACTATTACGAATACATGTATTGTTACCTCCATTTAAAATTTTATTTTTATGATATATTTTAGTACACACAGTAATAGGATTCAACATGGTTTTTCCAAAAATCTTTAGTGCTCACCATGTTCTCAACTTACATCTTTCTCCTAACGTTGAAACATATGCCTATTTAAACTCTTTCACTGCCAGCATTCCCTCCTCTACTTCTACATCATATTTGTTTGGTTATTATTTCTCCTTCCCTAAAGGTTTAGAATTAAGCACAACCATGGAAAAGGAATGCAATACTATGAAAGTAAGATAACTGTACATGGTAGAATTTGAGTTATCAAAGTAATGCACGCATCAATAGTTATGAGCATATACGTGGAGAGTTTAGTTAGGAGAGGCAGGAAAATATGTTGAGCAATAGAAACTAAGATACAGTTAGAAACAAGAAACTCTGCTTCTTATTACTTAATCCCCATGTCTGACAGTATGTATTAGATAAGACTGTGACAGTAACATAAAAATCAGAGTATGGCACTTTAACCCATAATTGCTAAAGACCTAAGGAAATATCAATACCTCTAGTAAATAAACATATTAGTCACATAGCACTATCAAATTCACACAGATAGAAAAAACAGACTCCTACATTAATATGTGAGATTATAAATGAAAAGTAATATTAAAAATAATATTTAGCAAGAGTAAAAATAACAGTAATTTTATATAAATATCTGGAATAAAATAACATGATTTTTCAGAAAAATATAGAGCAATAAATTAAACAAAATATACTAGGGTCTTAAAGGTAATGTGAGTTAATTTTAATGGTGCAAAAATACTCAAAAGTGTTGCTTGATATCCAATATTTTAAAATTAATTAATGTTCTTTTATTCTTTGAAAATTTCATATAATGCATTTTAATCATATTCTTCATCATTCTTATAAAATTCTCTCCCACAATTTTTTCAGGAGAGAAAATAAAAGGAACGGTAAATTTAAATCTAGTAATTGCAAATACCATATCCATTTAAATTCAACATGCCCTTAGGAACAAAATTTCTTAAGATTCCTTTGTAGATGCCATTCTGTCAAATTATTTTTAACATAAAAAATATCTGTATGATCTTTTGTTACAAGACAAAATCATTTTATTGGTAATGCTATAGAGCATTTTTTGAATGTGCTCTCTAAAAATCATCAGAACTCAAGCAAGGGAATTTAAACTTTTTTTCTTGAATGTTGTCCTCAAAATATTTGCCTAAATACTACAAATTAAAGAACAAGATGGAGATCCTCAAATATACTTTCAAATGTCAAATTAACATTTATGAAAGAAGACATTTACAGAAACTATTTTGACTTCTTCAAGATAAATAAATGCCAATCAAAACATTTTAAAATTAAAAATCTAATGAATACTGTGATAGCAGGCAGCAATGAAATGTTTGATTCTTTATTTACACTTTTAATTAAAAAATGGTTCAATAATTTCAATAAGTGGCTTATAATGTACTATTCCTCAATACTATTCAAAATAATTTTGCAATAAATTTAATTATAGTTTTATTGTATGGTATGTCATAGTTTTATAAATTGCATCATAAATTCTTTACTGTCACCCTAATGATGTGAGATAGAAATTGATGTCACTGCAATTGTCAAATAATTACTTTGAAGCTTTTTGTATCTCCTTATGAATTTTTAATTTATGAAGATCTAAAAGTCTTATTTTTACTCTCGTTACTCAAAATACAGTTCATCATTATATATGGAGTAATATAGTTCATCATTAAATATGAACTACTATAGTTCATCATTAACCTAATGGCTTAGGTTTAGAAGTTTTGTGGAAAAGAATACACCATTAATAAATCAATGACAATTAAATTAGAGTAGCCAGCTAACATATGGGGAAATTATGGGATATAATTAATAATTACATTAAAATTGACACAAAAATCACATTAAATTTAAAAATAAGTATTACACTATAGTTTTAAACATTGTTAAAAAATGGAAGTTCTGTCTAAAAATTATCAAAGATGTTAAACTTAAACAAAATATTTTTGTTACCCCCTTCAAGACATTGACAACGTAGTATATGAGAGGACAGAAAAGTAGGTTATAAAATTCGATCATCTGAGAAGATACAATCTTGCTCTCAAGAACTCAAGTCTGGGTAAATACCTGTACTGAATTTGTAAAAAAAAAAAAAAAAAAAAAAAAAAAAAAAAAAAAAAAAAAATTAGGACTATCAACCAACCCAATGGAGGAAGAATAAATCAGGTAACCCCATACTTCACTGTTGAATTATTTTCTGGTATAAGATTCCAAAGGGGAGTCTTACTTTCTCTTTTGTATCCACTAGTATTCCAAAAGTCTCCAATGGATAGTTCTAATTCAGAGCTCACACATTTGGCTTACCTTGGTTAAACCAGATAAGTCTCTTAAATCCAAAGTTATGAGCTGGGTAAGGGAGTGGTAGCAACAAAAGCCATTTTGACTGAGATGAGAAAAAAATATAAAAAAGAGTGTTAGGGAAGAGTAATTAGAATCCATTATTTACATGTATGAAATTATCAAATGACAAAATTAGACAATAAATAAAAATATAAAAAAATAAATATTTTGTCAGGCATGTTCAATATGCTGACACATACCTTTACTTCCAACCCTCCAGAGGCAGAGGCAGGCAGATCTTTGTTAGTCACTCTCAGCCCAGTCTTGGTAGTGAGATATGGATAGGTCAGAATGCAGAGAGAAGTATGTCTCAGAAACAAAACAAAACAAGACATAAACATAATGGTTATAAAATATTACAAACAATTTATAACAATGGAAGTATTTTAGCAGGGGGGAAACATTTATGACAGTCCACTAAATATGCCTTCTTCAAATCAGAACTTTAGAAAAACACAGAACATAGATCTACTCAGAGAGAAAGTATTTTTCCTGAATGTGTTCTTTTATAGTCTCAAATGAAATTCAATGAATTTTTTACTTCTAGTAGAAATTTTTGGTTATATGAAAATGGTATTCAGAAAATAACCGAAAAGATCTAAAAAATAATAATGTAAATTTTATAGTACATAATGTCTAAAAATATGAAATGATTTAAAAATTATAATTAGATATATATAGAGTTTGTAGATAATATATTGATAATTCTGAAAATGCCACATGAGACAAAGCAGAATAAGCTACTATAGACATATATAAGATATTGAAAAATGCAGGAACGAGGTGAATTGATATACAACTGTCTTAGGATTTTACTGCTGTAAACAGACACCATGCCAAGGCAACTCTTATAAGGAAAACATTCAATTGGGGCTGGCTCACAAGTTCAGAGTCTCAGTCCATTATCATCAAGGTGAGAGCATGGCAGTGTCTAGGCAGGCATGGTACAGGAGAGTTGAGAGTTGAGAGTTCTACCTTTGTTCCAAAGACAAACAGAATACTGGTTTCCAGGCTGCTAGAATGAGAGACTTAAAGCTAATCCCCACAGTGATACACTTACTCCAACAAGACCCCACCTACTCCAAATAATGCCACTCACTAGGTCAAGCAAATTTAAACCACGACAACTAAAGAGGCTTAGAAATTTGGACAAAATATCATGATTCCTTCTGAAAAATCAAAAGGAAGATTTCAAAAAGTTCAAAGTAGAAAACCTGAACTATAATAGATGGCATCCTCAGTATATTAGATAAAAATTAACAAACGTGTGTGTTGTCTTTGGAGCTGGGGATGAAACTCAGGACTTACATGGGCTAGGCAAGTGATAGACCACTGATCTGTATCTTCAGCTTGAAGAACAATTATTTAAAATGAAACAATAAAACTATGAATAAAGTAGCACCAAATACAAAATACTAAAACCAACAAAAGCACAAGAACAAAAACATCAGAGCATCAGTGACTTGTAGGACGTTATTCAGTGGTCCAAACTACATTTAACTGAAAATCTAGAAATAATGTGTAGGTACAAAAATAACAGCAGAAAAATAATGAAAATATGAATTCTTTTTCAAATTTGATATGAAAATCAATATAAAGTATTAATATTCTAGAAGCAAATTAAGAAAAATACTGTAGTAGAATTTATCCATACATTTGTTAGAATGGAACACGGAAACAAACTCCTACTTCCAAAGAAGGAACTCAGGATGATTGGATTTCAGTAAATAATTGTTTTCAGAATATTTTATTTATGGATTTAGTATTTAGCAGTCTCATGCATGTATATACTGAGTTTATAGCATTTTCACTGTCATTAAACTCTCTCATCTCCTGTTCTTAATACCAATAATTCTCCTACTACTTTATTATCTTATTATTTCCTCACTGAATTTTAATAACTAAGACGGCTTGCATGAGAATGAGTGGAACATGTGTAACTTATTAGCAGCTACATCAGAAAAGCTTTATAACCCTCGATGGATAATAATTAATATATACTCACAACTCATCAAAGTGCAAAATATATGTGACTATGGAGTTTTCACACCTATAGAGGACATTTATATCTTACCAGTAGGTATATCTTGTATGGAGATTGTTATTGTAGTTTTCAGGGTTCATATCTATTTGATATTGATGATTATTTTTCTTATTTGGTAGCATACATATGCTACCAGTAGTATCATCAGCATTAGTGAGTTGGTGTGATGGTTTGTATATCCTTGGCCCAGTGAGTGGCAGTATTAGGGGTGTGGCCTTGTTGGAGGAGGTGTGTCACTGTGAGTGTGGGCTTTAATATCCTAGTCCTAGCTGCCTGGAAGCCAGTCTTCCACTAGCAGCCTTCAGATGAAGATGTAGAACTCTCAAATCTACCTGTATCATGGCTGCCTAGATGCTGACCTGCTCCACCTTGATGATAATGAACCGTACCTCTGAACCTGTAAATCAGCCCAATTAAACGTTGTCCTTTATAAGGCTTGCCTTGTTCATGATGTCTGTTCACAGTAGTAAAACCCTAACTAACCCAGCTGTCACGATTATTCTTGTTAAGCAACAGCTTATCTTCTCTATATTCACTGACTTAAGAATGTAGTGACCTCAGCAATCAATAGCATATAACCATCAGGTTGTAGAGGGTAACATTTTCAATTGCCTGTATGTTTTGAGAACTCCTTTAAGCAATGACTAAAATAAATAAATAAATAAATAAATAAATAAATAAATAAATAAAGTGCGTTTTTGGTGTCCCTGATTTTATGTGGTAACATATGATGATTAATTGGGATATTGTATTCCTATTATGTGAAAACTCCATTTAAATGTTATTTATATATTTATATATAATTCAGAATATTCTGCAATAATGCACTTCTTTTTTCGTTTTTTTACTATTATTTTTCTTTTCTTTTTTTTACACTCCAAATTTTATTCCCCTCCAGATCTCCCCTCCAATAGTTTCACATCCCATACCTCCTTCCCACCTCCTGTCTCATGAGGATGTCTCTACCCCACCCCAACCCTACCAGATCTCTAAAGTCCCTGGAGCCTCCAGTCTCTTGAGGGTTAGGTGCATCTTCTCTGACTGAACCCAGACCTGGCAGTCCTCTGCTATATATGTATTGAGGGCCACCTCTATGTAGCATTTTCCAAAGGTTCTTAGTATTAGTTATTCATCCCGAATACCTATCTAAACCCCATCTCCCACCTCATTTAATCATCGCATTCTATTTTCTCTTTACCCCTTTATAGATTATATTCTATTTCCCCTTCCTTGCTCCTCCTCCTCCCTGACATAGCCTCCTCTGTGGGTATTCTGAATAAAACACACACACACACACACACACACACACACACACACACACACACACA
>JANHMN010000005.1:23586873-23615680 GCA_030674055.1 Rhabdomys pumilio
TAGTGCTACTCTCTAGTCCACACAAATACAAACCATCACAGTTAGCATATGAAGGCTGGAAGCTGAAATGCTTACAGATTACATTATATGAAGGCTAGAAGGTTCCAGATATAGGCCTAGGAATAGTTAGTTAGAAATGCACTGGGCTCAGCCTGAGCCCTATAGTTGCAAAGCTAGTGTTTGACACTCCTCTTATCTCTTCATCTGTGGAAATAAAAGTGACATTTATACTATTCAGCCTATTCTTCCACAAACCAAATATAGCAATCTGAAGCTGCTTTTAGTTCATGAATACAATGACATTGTCTTGCCCAGAAGATGATATTTCATAACCCTCCTTCTTATCTTCTGATTCTTTAGTTCCATCTAATCTTCCATAATGCTCCCTGAGCTGGACCGGGGAAGGCATACATGTCTTGTTTAGAGATGAACAATTATTTGTCTCTTCTTACCATGTTTTGCTACAAAGCCTTCTGCATTATATGCCACTTATCAGAAAAATAAGACTTCTCTGATTAAGGATGATAGTAATATTTATACATGTTTATGAAAATAAGTAATTAGAAACCAACTTGACACTATTCCAATTTAATTCCCCACTAGAGGCAATGATACCATTTACATTGGATTTTTATGAGATTGACAGTACTAAGTATAGACTTGCTCCCAGAGATCTAGTCTAAAATTGATTCAGAGAACAATAAAGCCACTATTGTACAGGGAATCACATATTCTTAGCCAGTTTGTTTCTTGGACCATTGGCTTCATATTTGGACATGAGTATCAGTGTCTTTTTTACTCCAGAGATTCATAAAGCATTTGCTGGGACTTTTAAAGCTATCTGGTAGGAAGGAAGTTTTCAGTTCTTTTCAACGTTAATTTCTTTCAAACTCTCTTATTTATAAAATTTTGTTTTTAAACCTGATTGCAAGATAGTGGATTTCCATACATTGTAGGTAATTGTGGCTGGAGAAGCAGAGTTCCTCATGCCAGGCCAGGCTGTGCATGGTTGGCTGGGAACGCTGGGGGTTCCTCCAGGGGGAAGTTAGGCATGGTTGCTGTGGCTCCATGGTTCCTCACAGAGTGGCCCCAATGACACAAGAAAGTCCATGGGTTTTTACAGGCTTTAATGTCATGGCAGAGAGTAAGGATCTGGATGCACCCCCCAAAACCCAGGGCAGACCTGAGTTAAATAGGGAGGGAGAGGGGATGTGCGGGGGTGGGGGTGTGTGTGGGGGGGGAGAATGTTTAATTGGCTCCACCCTCTGGCCTTCAGGTACCTCATTAGTATGTAAATCTCTCTAGGGCCTGAGGCCTGTTCCTACTGAGTGTTGGCCATAAACCTCTCTGTGGTAGGGGTTGTTGGAGTGCTGAAGCTAAATGAAAAGAACCAGGGCCTGGGAGCAAAGTTGAACTCCTTCCATGTAATAAGATTCTGGGGTTCCAAGCTCATGCTTGATCAAGCATCCAGCTGCTTCTTACAGCCCACTGCCCACAATACATTATTTTAATATTCCTTTATTTTGGTTAATTATTCTCCTCATCACCCCTTTCTCTTCTCTAAGTCCCCAAATAAGTCCTGGTTAAACTTTCTTCCACTAGTAGTCCCCATCTTTATTTCAATATTCCAAATGTTCTGTTCTTCTTGTACCTTAATGCCTCCCTTCATGCTAGTTTTCAGGCTTATTTAGACACAAATTGAATATACAAAATTAGAGAATTGATCTTTGAATCCATATTTGAAAGAATCATTTGTTTGTCTATGCCTAAATTATGTCACTCAATATATTTTTCTAGGTTCATCCACTTGCCCAAAATTTTTAAAATCTTATTTTTCTGTACATCTAAGGAAAATTCTGTTATGGAAGTGAATGATGGTTCTATTTTTCTATCTATCATTTGATGGAGTTCTATGCCAGTTTTATTTCCTACCTATTGTAAATAGTGATGATAAATATAGCATGTGCTACTTGTTTTATTTGAAAGTGGACTCTGTGAATGAGGAAGCCCATGTCTGAGGCTCAAGCATGAATATTTCAAATATCTTCCAAATCTACCTGTTAGAATTTCATTTAAAATTTCTTCTGCCTTTCTCTAAGCTCCTTTTTCTACCCCACAGTGTTAAGTTTAGTGTCTTGAATGTACCACAGAGCTCTTGGATATTGTGGTTATGTTCAGCATGTGTGTGTGTGTGTGTGTGTGTGTGTGTGAGAGAGAGAGAGAGAGAGAGAGAGAGAGAGAGAGAGAGAGACAGAGAGAGACAGAGACAGAGACAGAGACAGAGACAGAGACAGAGAAAGAGTGTGTGTTATCTCAATGCTGTTCTCCATCACTGAAATGTATTCTTCCACTTGGTCTTTTATTGTAACTTTCAGCTTTATTTTAGTATGATTGATTCTTTCATTTCCAGAAATTCTGATTGGCTGTAGTCTACTACTTTAATTTCTTTGGTTAAAATTTTCTTCATATCTCGTTGCCAGTTTACTCATTGTTGTTAGTCATAACTTTATTGTCAAAGTCTTAAACTTCTTTTCTTCAGTTATCTACTTCAGTGCTCTATATTTTCATTGATTCTTTTGAAGATGACAACACTGAATTCTTCTATAAGTATCTTTGGCTTCTATTATTGAAGAGCTATGATATTGTGAATATGTTTTAGTTTGGTTTCATTTCATAATCTTTTGGTTTTAGGCTTTGTTTGGCACATCAGTTGGGATAGTTTATTTTCCAATGTTAATTTTCATATTTTGTCAGTCATGTTTTCTTGTTGTTGCTGTTGTTATTGTTGCTGATGTTGTTTTGTAAGTCCTCATGGTAAGTTTTCTTCACTTGAAATTCTGTTTCCTTCTGTTATTTTCGTAGAAAAATTGAATGTAGTTCCAGCAATGAATGAATTTCTTTTTTATCAGGAGTTTTTACTTGTAACCTGTTAAGTTTGAGATATAGAAGTGCTCAGGTACTGGTTAGAGAAAATATAGTATATAAATATTTTCAAGTTAAGGTTGTCAATATATAAAAAGTTATATGGAAAAAAGAAAGAAAATAGAAAAAAAAACGTGAGAACCAAAGTCTTTTGGTAAGAAGAGTAAACAATAGTAGAAGCTGTTGTAGAGTCAGTAATATACAAGTTAAGGGAGCTTTTGTGTTTATAGAAAAAGAAAGGGCTATCATAAAAAATTTTCACCCTGAAGTAGAGCTCAAAATGCACTATATTAAACTGAAAATTTATAAGAGATAAGTTATATTTCATAAAGCAATTAAAATGTAGACAACATGAAATAAAAGGTATTATGCCTTTTGTTTCTGTTTCATCTTCATTAGAACAGTATGGTTTCTACCTTCTATTAGATTATCATTTGTACCATTATGTTGTGAAGACTAATTACTAGTCCTAGTAGTTCATACAATTCAGTTCAAACAAAGATTTTTGTAAGAATAGATAATATTCTATTAGCAATCCCCAGCCTGCGTCCCATCACTTTCTCATCAGGTGATAGTTTTGCTTCTGGTAAATGAAAGATGAACATTTCTTCCTGCAAAATTTTCTGTGACTTAGTCTCTGAAGGTGAGTGGAAAGATCACTTACTCAAAATATAGTTCTGGGTTTCAAATCACATATTCAAGAATTGTATGAAGCACATCACTAACAATTGTGGAGCAACTGAGTCATTGTCTCTGGCTATATGACTCAGATTTGGACTTTCTGGCCACACCTTCTTTTTTTTAATATTAAAAGTTTTTTTTTATGATACATGGACAAACATTTCCTGTATCAGAAGTTACTTTTTCATTATTTTAAACTCTTCTCCCTCTCATTTTTCTTATAATTGAATCAAAACAGAGCATACAAAGCATCTTGTTGTGGAAGCAATAGTGTGTCACAGGATACCCCACAGTATAACCCATTGTCCACATATCTTTGCTTGCAAATTTTTATTACAAGAAGTAATTGGTCTAGTTTGAGGTCAGACCACACTTCTAGTGATAAGTTCTGTACTTTTCCATGTCTTCTGTGGTCTGTACTGCAAGTTTGCTTTGTTTTCTTGTTTCTTTTTTTTTTTTTTTTTTTTTTTTTTTTTTGGTGACAAGGTGTCACTGTGCAGCCATAGCTAACCTGGAATTCATTATAAATATGAAACTGACCTGGAACTCATAGTGATCTACTTGTCTCTGATTCCCAGATGTTAGGATTAAAAATGTGAGCTACCACATCCAGCCTTCAAGTTTGCTTTTCAATGGCCAGCACCTTGGCTCTCCAAATTCAATTAGCTTTCCATATTTGTTTTTCAAAAGCCTGGACCAAATTTTTCAATTGGCTTTTTAAAGAAAGTTTATGGTTATCATAATTAACAGTGAATGGTGTTGTGGTGGCAGTCAAAATAGCTACAGAACCTTAGTTGTAGGCTTCAGTAAGCATTTTCGTTTTCCTAATCAGAATTTCTTAAATTTGATCATGGGGATTCCCTTGTGTAGGAATATAGCCCCTCTAAGGGTTTATGAGAATTCAACAGGAAGAGCAAGTCAGAGTAGTACATCAGCTCAAGCACTTATATTCTCTTGATTATATTGATCCTATTTCTCAGATACTAAAAAATAAAAAAGCTTCTAATCTACAGTCTCATCATAATATCATCATAATAGGGAAGCATATAAATAACAAATAGAAAGAAAACCATGAAGTGTGTGTGTTTGTTTGTGTGTGTGTGTTTGGAACAGATTAAAATGAACTTATAGCACTCATAGTTTGTAGTTTGAAATACATGGAATGCAACACAGAAGTGGAAGGTGAACAGTAAGTCTTACATATAGCTAAAGAAGTATTAGAAAACGGCAGCTGATGGGAGAAGAGAGTCAGTTTTTTATTAAGGGTGTGACCTATGGCCGTTTGATAACAATCCAGTGAAAGGTACCATACACAAGAGTATATGGTAAACTCAGATTTTACTTGATGAACTTTAAACACACAAAAGTTTCATAGATATGGAAGTATTAGATCTGGGAGGAGTCAGTGTTGTGGTGAGTGACATCAAAATAAATTGTATAAAATGCTCAAAAATTAATAAAATATTGCTTTAAAAACACATAGATCCCTCTCATGTCATAGGCCTCAGGTAAAACAAGTTATTGGTTGGCTAATTTGACAAGCTCTAAGTCATAATTGCTCCAATGTGTCTTACAAGCAAAAGAGGTAGTAAGTCACAGATTTTATGGCTTGGTTAATGTCCCAGTCCTACCACTGGGAATCTAGCCTGGTTACAGAAGATAGCTAATTCAGGCTCCATATCCACCATTACTAGGAGTCTCTGCTAGTGTCAACCTCATAGGTTCCAGGAAGTTTTCAGTCCACTTTATTTCCATAGAGACTCATAAATCACCACAAACTTCAATCTTTTGTTCCAGTAATAATTTTTGCTGTCCCTCCTCACCCCCACCACAGCTAAATATTAAGCATATCTTGGGGGAACTTTATAGAAGTCTGGGAGGAAGGACTGTTGAAACAGTAGGTTCAAGAATACTAGAAGAACACAGCCCACAGAATCAACTAAGCAGGGTCCATAATGGCTCACATAGATGGAAGTAGATGGAAGCAGCAACCACAATTACTGCATAGTTCTGCTATAGTGAGAGTGGGGTTGTCCCTGACTCTTTTACTTGCTTGTGGGACCATTTCTCTCCTAATGGGTTGCCTCTTCCAGCCTTGATATGAGAGCATATGCTTAGTCTCATTGTATTTTTTTTATACCATGTTTGGCCAATAATCACTGGAGACCTGCTCTTATCTGAAGGGTATGGGGGATCACTAGATCTGGGAGACAGAAAAGATGTGAAAAACTAGGAGAGTGAGAGAGAAAGGAGGCTGTGGTTGGGATGTATTGTTTGAGAGACTATATATATATATATATATATATATATATATATATCATGACATACAGATAGATCATGACAAAAATCAATAATAGAGGAGAAACAAATAGATGTAAACACAATAAAAGCAAAAGATGAAATCAAATCAGCAATCTTAAATTGGTGGGACTCTAGGGAACTAGAAAGAAAGAAGCAAAATATGAAAAAAAATATAAAGTATTAAAACCACACTGGACATGAGCCAATTGAAATAGGAAGTGATTAAGAAAACAAGCAAATGAAAATCACCTGTGAAACAAGAGCAGTAAAACTGAAAAATGTTAGTTAAATTAACAAAGAAAAATAAAATATTCAAATTTTAAATATCAGAATTGAAAATAACATCATAATATATATTAATGTAATAAAATAGTATAATAGAATTCCTATAAGCAATTCTATTTTAAAAAGCTGAATTACCATTATTACATTGAAAATTTGATTTGAAAATAAAAGTAAACATTGCCAAATTTTAAACAGAAAGTTTTGACTTATTAATAACTAGTAGGGAGATTGAACTAGTCATTAAAAACATCACATTGCTGCTTCAAATAGCTAGGAAAATATAATTTTTAGGTCAGTTATTTTTGTTAATTGCTGTTAGTACCATTAAAATTCTTTGAATAATTTTACAGGAAGAATTTCTTAATTTATACTATGAATTTAGTTCTACTCTTTTATAAAAGATATACATATTTAAATGATAAAAAATATCATGAATAGTTACACAAAAATACTATAATAAGAATAACAACATAGTTAAACAATTACACACTACATCATAGTATGTAATACAGACATTATTAAATATTAAAGAATAAGTCACTCTGGGTAAAAATACAAAGAAATAACATAAAAAGTTCATTATGTATGTACAATGAAGAGGAAAACCCTGACATTTCAAATCTTAATTTTCATGAGAAAGTCATGATAATATTTGATTAAATGATTCTCTTTCAACATAACCAATAGGATTACTATGGTCTACACAATTGTATACCTTCAAGTTAATCCTTTAAAATTGTTAATGACCAAAATGCAAAGCAAAGATACAAGAAAGTAAATAGATCTTGAAGAACATATTTATGTATTAACATACTGCTTTTAAAGGAATAAAACCAAAAAGAGGCCTTTGTATATACTCTTGTGTGAAAACACAAGAAATTTTGTTTTGAAAAACAATGACATCTTTTATCAGACATTGAATCTGTCAATGCTAAATTATGACCTTGCATGGCTTTAGAATATATATCTATTGTTTATGATATATCCTATATATGACATTTTGTTTTGACTCCAGGACCAAATTCTAAGTTGAGGGCATAAGCAGATGATTTCAAATATATGCTTTGCATTTGTACTTATTCTGAAGATAACTTATGATTCAAGATTGTGTTTACATTATTAAAAGTTCCATATAAACTTTAACGATGATTAGCATCTACCCTTGAAAATGCAGTGAAATGCCCTCATTAAATTTGTTGACTGTCATTAAAATTAATGTTTTGAATAGACACATTTTAGTGGGATAAATGAGGATGTACTGACATACTTTTATAAATGCAACATGATCATTTGTGGTAGTGGATGTTTCTAGGATATGCAGAAGAAACTATGAAAGGATGGTCTAGATTTTGAGGCCAGCCAGGGCTACAAACTCCTGAGCCCATTATTCTGATCATTTCAGCTTGCCTTCTGGCCAGTTACCATTTTTGTTAGATAATAACCATCAAAAACACCTTCTACAAAGGAACCCACAATGGACACTCTGGGGAAACAGTAGATTTCCACACTCATGTTTGCCCTTCTTTACTCTCTTTCCAGAATTACTCTTAGTCCTGTAGCACCCTGCCTAAAAGAACCCTTTCTCCCAACCTATACCCAATCACTGAGGACTCGACTCTTTGGTACAGACTCCAGTTACCCTACCTCATTCCCACGGATTGTCTTTAACATTCCACCTAGCCAATCTTCATTCCTTTGGGTTACCTAACATCCACAGAAGCACTCTCTATCAGAGACTCCATTGGCAACCACACTTGCCTTAAATCCAGAGTGGGCAACAGCAACCAAAGAATGGAACCCAACAAGGACAAGGCCAGATATCAACAACAACAACAACAAAAACTCTCAAACATTATAACTTCAAATGTCTATGTGACAGTGAAAAGACAACAATTAATAGCCAAGACAATACTCTTCATGTAGAATCCAGTACTCTATTGCAGTAGGCCCTGAGAAAAGCATTACTGGTGAAGCATAGGACAGGGACTTCAAAGTAGTAATCATGAATATGTTTCAAGGTCCTTAAAGAGGATATAAAAAAATGACTTGATGAAGACTGTGAATATTTTAACCAAGGGTTAAATGAAATAATGAAACATATTAAGATATAAGTATATAAATATATAGTCACAAAAACAAAAACTGAAATAAAACTGAAATAAAATCTTTGAAGTTTAAACAAAAATTTTAGAGCTGAACCTCATCAACAGATTAAAAAAACATAGAAGAGAGACAAGGTGGAAGAAATAGGTAGCATAGTTAAAGAAACAAGTAAATCTAAAAATAATCCAGGCACAGAATACTCAGGAAACTTACAACACTAGGAAACGACTAAATCTATGAATAACTGGGATAGAGGATAAAGAATAAAGTCACATAAATTGTTTTTAATAAAATCAAAGATTAAAATTTCAATATAAAGAAGAGAATTATTTCAAGGTACAAGAAGTATTCAGAGTATAGAACAAATTGTATCAAAAAAGAAAATTCCACAACATAATAATTAGGACACTAAATGTACAGAATAAAGAGAGGACACTAAAACTTGAATGGTAAAAATTGCATAGTAATATTAAAAAGTAAATTCATTACGATAATTGTCGCGACCACCTGACTGGCAAGCAAATGCAACATGGTTGGATTGTTCTCAACACGCTTTATTGCAGGAGCACCTCATCGTGAAGCTGGGACCTCGAGCAGCCAGAGAGTGCCGCTTATATAGAGGGGAGAGGGGGCGTGGCTTTATCTGATTGGTCGCCCTGCCAGGACCTAATTTGCATAGACCAATTTGCATTGACCCACCCAGGAGGGGTTGCCGTGCAAGGATTGACTAAGGCATCAATACCTCATTAGCATATACCCACTCAGGAAGGGTTTGCTCCAGAATCGTGCTGAGGCATGCACAGTAGACTTGTTTACAAGTGGTACAACAGGAATCCAGCGCTATCTTGTAATGCTGGATCAGGATCGGCAGGCTACAGATAATATTTTACTTTTCAGTGGAGATTCTGAAATTCAGAAGGACCTAGATGGGCATTCTAAAAGCTATGAGAATCTAAAAGTTCCCTCTCCCCACTGTAGGGCATTTCATCTAAAGTCCTTCCCTTTGAGTTCTGAGAGACTCTTTTATTTTATTTTATTTTTTATTGGATATTTTATTTACATTTCAGATGCCATCCCCTTTTCCCATTTCCCCTCCCTAGAAAACCTCTATCCCATGCCCCCTTTTCCTTTTTGCTTTTATACAATTTTTTTTTAAATGTTAATCAAAGGCTTTATAAGTTTGGTATTGCTCAATCAGAAGTGTAACCCAATACCCAACCTAGATATATCAACTATCTTTGACTGGTGGAGACACGTGAACATCTACCTCCATGTTCACTGGTACAAATTGGCATAATTATCCTGAGAGTCTCTTACCTCCCAGGTCTCTGGTACATTCTAGAGGGTGTCCCCACCTCCTACCTCCTGAGGTTGCCTGTTTCTGTTCTTTCTGCTGGCCCTCAGGGCTTCAGTCTTGTTTTCTCCACCCAATACCTGATCATGTTCCACTCTTCCTCTCCCTGTCCAACTTACACACAGTTCTTTCCCTCCCTGCCCCCATCCTGTGATTGCTTTCTTCTCCCTCTCAAGTGGCATTTAGCCATCCTCACTTGGGCCCTTCAGCTTGTTAACCTTCTTGAGTTCTGTGGACTGTATCCTGGGTATTCTCTACATTTTTGGCTAATATTCACTTCTTAATGAGTACATACCATGCATGTCCTTTTGCGTCTGAGTTACTTCACTCAGGATGATATTTCCTAGTTCCATCCATTTGCTTGCAAAACTCATTCTGTTCTTATTCTTCATAGCTGAATAGTAGTCCATTGTTTAAATGAACCACATTTTTGTATCCATTCTTTTGTTGAGGGTCATCTGGGTTGTTTTCAGCTTCTGGCTATTATAAATAAGGCTGCTATGAACATAGTGGAACATGTGCCTCTGTGGCTTGGTGAGGCAATTTTTAAGCATATGGCCAAAAGTGATATAGGTGGGTTTTCATGTAGATATATTTCCAATTTTCTGAGGAACCTCCACATTCATTTCCAGATTGATTGTACCAGTTTGCAACCCCACTAGCAACACAGGAGTGTTCTTCTTTCTCCACATCCTGGCCAGTATGTGCTGTCACCTGAGGTTTTAATCTTAGACATTAGACAGGGCATCAAGTAGAGGGATGGGCTTGCCATCCCACAGTTAAAAATGCTGACTCAGAATTGTTCCTGTCTAAATAACTGCAGGGACAATAATCAAGAAAAGCCTGAGGAAAAGAAGGTCCAGTGATAGGCCCAAATTGTGACCCAGCTCAGGGGGAGGCCCCAAAGAATTGAGGTTATGGTATGCGTACAAACAGGGGCTTAGCATGACTGCCCAACAGGCAGCTGAACAAGTCAGATGCAGATATTTACAACCTCTATATTTGAGTTAGGGAAAAGCTTGAAGAAGCAGAGGATGAGGGTAGTCCCATTGGAAGGCCAGTAGTCTCAATGAACCTGGATCCCTGAGATCTCTTAGACATTGAGCCACCAAAAAGGCAGCATGCAATAGCAGATATGATGCCCCAACACATATACAGCAGAGAACAGGAGTGGATGGACTCAGTCAGAGAAGATGTTCTTAACTCTCAAGAGACTTGAGGCCACAGGGAATGGAAAGGTATGGTGGAGTGGGAGTGGGAGTGGGAGGGAGGGGACATCCTTTTGGAGATGAGGAGAGGAGGTATGGGTGTGGAACAGTCAGAGGGTGGACCAGGAGGGAAATAAAGTCTAACCTGTAAAAAAATTAAAGAATAAATAAAAAATAATAATATAAATTTAATAAAAAAGCTATGAGAGATCAAAGATGCCATGTTAGACACCTATACCCACTAAAACTATTAATCAGAATAAAGTGAAAATTCCATGATAAAACTACATTTAAGCATTTTGTATTTACTAATCAGGTCTTCAGAAAGCATCAGAAGGAAATTTTAAAATTGAGGAGATTAAGTACAATCAAGAAGACACACGGAATAAATAATCCCAATTAAGTCAAAATAGAAGGGAAACTCAGACCATAACAACAAAATAATGGCAATCAAAAGACATTGCTTAGTTTTTTTTCCTTTTCTTATTGGATATTTTATTTACATTTCAGGTATGATCACCTTTCCCCATTTCACCCTGAATGAGAAACCCTCTATCGTATTCCCCTCCTCCTGCTCCTATAAGAATATGCCCCCATCCATCTGCCAACTCCTATCTCCCAACTTTCGAATTCCCCCACACTGGGCAATTCAGCCTTCACTGGACCAAGGACCTCCTCTCCCACCCATGCCCAACAAGGCCATCCTCCCCTACATATACAGCAGGAGCCATGGGTCCCTCCCTAAGTGCTCCCAGGCTGGTGGTTTATACCCTGGGAGCTCCAGTTGTTTAGTATTGTTGCTCTCTCCATGGGACCTCAAACCTTTTCAGCACCTTCAGTCTTCTCTCTCACTCCTCCACTAGGAATCCCATCATCAGTTCAATGGTTAGCTGTGAGCATCCACCTCTGTATATTTCAGGCTCTGGCAGACCTCTAAGGAGACAGATACATCAGGATCCTGTCAGCATGCACTTTCTGGCATCCACATCATTGTCTACCTTTGGTAACTGCACATGGGATGGTTACCCAGGTGGAGCAGTCTCTGGATAGCCCCTCCTTCAGTTTCTGTTCCCTGCTTTTTCTCTATATTTGCTTCCATGAGTATTTTGTTACTCCTTCTAAGAAGGAACAAAGCACCTACACTTTGGTCTTTCTTCTTCATGAGCTTCATGTGGTCTGTGAATTGTACCTTGGGTATTGCAAGTTCTGGGACTAATATCAAATTATCAGTGAGAGCATACCATGTGTGTTCTTTTGTGATTGGGTTACTTTACTCAGGATGATATTTTCTATTTCCATCCATTTTCCTAACAATTTCTCAAATTCATTGATTTTAATGGCTGAGTAATACTCCATTGTGTAAATGTACCACATTTTCTGTATCCATTCCTCTGTTGAAAGACAGCTGGGTTCTTTCCACCTTCTGACTATTATAAATAAATTTGCTATGAACATAGTGGAGCATATGTCCTTGTTATATGTTGGAGCATCTTCTGGGTATATGCCCAGGAGTGGTATAGCTAGATACTCAGATAACGCTATATCTACTTTTCTGAGGAACCAACAGACTGATTTCCAGAATGGTTGTAGCAGCTTGCAATCCCACCAACAGTCCAGGAGTGTTCCTCTTTCTCCACATACTTGCCAGCATCTGCTATCACCTGAAATTTTGACCTTAGCCATTGTGATTGGTGTGAGGTGGAATCTCAGGGTTGTTTTGATTTGTATTTCCCTGATGTTTAAGGATTTTGAACATTTTTTATGTGCTTCTCAGCCATTTGAATTTCCTCAGTTGAGAATTCTTTGTTTAGCTCTGTACCCCATTTTCAATATGGTTACTTGGTTGTCCGAAGTCTAATGTCTTGAGTTCTTTGTATATATTGGATATTAGCCCTCTATCAGATGTAGGATTGGTAAAGATCTTTTCCCAATATGTAGGTTGCCATTTTGTCCTATTGACAGTGTCCTTTGTCTTACAGAAGCTTTGCAATTTTATGAGGTCTCATTTGTTAATTCTTGATCTTAGAGCATAAGCCATTGGTGTTCTGTTCAGAAACTTTTCCCCTGTGCCTAGGTATTCGAGGATCTTTCCCACCTTCTCTTCTATTAGTTTCAGTGTATCTGGTTTTATGTGAAGGTCTTTTATCCACTTGGACTTGAACTTTGTACAAGGAGATAAGAATGGATCTATTTGCATTCTTCTACATGTTGTTCTTCAGTTGAACCAACATCATTTGTTGATAATGCTGTCTTTTTTCCACAAGACAGTTTTAGATCCTTTGTCAAAGATCAAGTGATTATAGGTGTGTGGCTTTCTTTTGGGGTCTCCAATTCTATTCCACTGATCTTACTGTCTGTCTAGTCACCAATACCATGCAGTTTTTCTCATGATTGCTCTGTAGTACAGCTTGATATCAGGGATGGTGATTTCCCCAGAATTTCTTTTATTGTTTAGAATGATTCTTGCTATCCTGTTTGTTGTTGTTTTTTTTTTTTTTTGTCATTCCAAATGAACTTGTAAATTGTTCTTTTTATCTCTATGAAGAATTGATTTGGAATTTTGATGGGGATTGCACTGAATCTGTAGATTGTTTTTGGCAAGATGGCCATTTTTACTAAGTTAATCCTGCCAATCCATGAACATAGGAGATCTTTCCATTTTCTGAGATCTTCTTCCATTTCTTTTTTCAGAGATTTAAAGTTCTTGTCACACAGATGTTTCCCTTCAAGGTATTTTATATTATTTGTGATTATGGTGAAGGGTATCATTTCTGTAATTTTTTTCTCAGCCTGTTTATCCTTTGAGCAGAGGAAGGCTACTGATTTGTTTGAGTTGATTTTATATCCAGCAACTTGTTGAAGTTGTTTATCAGGTTTAGGAGTTCTCTGGTGGAAGTTTTGGGCTCACGTAAATATACTGTCATATTATCTGTAAATAGTGATATTTTGATTTCTTACCTTCAAATTTGTGAACCCTTGTCCTCTTTTTGTTGTCAAATTGTTCTGGCTCAGTCTTCAACTATTATATTGAATAGGTAGGGAGACAATGGGCAGCCTTTTCTAGTCCCTGGTTTTAGTAGGATTGCTTCAAGTTTCTCTCCATTTTGTTTGATGTCGGGTACTGGCTTGCTGTATATTGCTTTTACTATGTTTACATATGGGCCTTGAATTCCTGATCTTTCCAAGACTTTTACCATGAAGCAATGTTGAATTTTATTAAGTGATTCCTCAGCATCTAGTGCGATGATCATATTTTTTTTCTTTGAGTTTGTTTATATTGTGGATTGCATTGATGGATTTCTGAATATTGAACCATACCTGCATTCCTGGAATAAAGCCTACTTGATCATGATGGATGATTGTTTTGATCTGTTTTTGGATTCGGTTTGTGATAATTTTATTAAATATATTTGCATAGTTATACATAAGGAAGATTGGTCTGAACTTTTCTGTCTTTGCTATGTCTTTTTGTGTTAAATATGAGGATAATTGTGCCTTCTTAGAACAATTTGATTAGTGTTTCTTTTGTTTCTATTTTGTGGAATAGTTTGAAGAGAATTTGTATTAGGTCTTCCTTGAATGTCTGATGCACTAAAACCATCTGGTCTTGGGCTATTTTTTTCTTTTGGTGTGGAGACTGTTATTGACTGTGGCTCTGTCTTTAGCAATTATGGGAGAGTTTAGATGATTTATCTGCTCCTAATTGAACTTTGGTGCCTGGTATCTGTCTAGAAAATTGTTCATTACATCCAGATTTTCCAGTTTTTTCAGTATAGGCTTTCGTAGTAGGGTCTGATGATTTTTTTTGTTGTTGTTGTTATGTCTTTATTTTCAGTTCTTATTTTATTAATTTGGATATTGTCTCTGATCCCTCTGGTTAGTCTGGCTAAGGGTTTATCTATTTTGTTGATTTTCTCAAAGAACCAGCTCCTGGTTTTGTTGACACTTTGTATAGTTCTTTATGTTTCTACTTGGTTAATTTCATGCCTGAGTTTGATTATTTCCTGCAGTCTACTCCTTTAAGTTGTTTCTTTTTTGTTCTAGAGCTTTCAGGTGTGCTAACAAGTTGTTAGTGTATGCTCTCTCCAGCTTCTTTTTGTAAGTACTTAGAGCTATGAGTTTTCCTCTTAGCCCTGATTTTATGGAGTCCCACAAGTTTTTGTATGATGTATCCTCATTTTTATTAAATTATAAAAATTCTTTCATTTCTTTCTGTATTTCTTCCTTGACCAAGTTTTCATTGAGCAGAGCATTGTTCAGTTTCCACATGTATGTGGGCTTTCCATGTTTTTTGTTATTTTTGAAGACCAGCCTTAATCCGTGGTGATCTGATAGGATTCAAGGCATTATTTAATCTTTATGTATCTGTTGAGGTCTGTTTTTTTGACCAATTATATGGCCTATTTTCTAGAAGGTACCATGCGGTGCTGTGAAATATATATATATATATATATATATATATATATATATATATATATATATATATATATTGTTTTAGGATGAAATGTTCTATAGATATCTGTTAAATCCATTTGGTTCATAACTTCTGTTAATTTCACTGTGTCTTGGATTAGTTTCTGTTTCCACGATCTGTCCATTGCTGAGAGTGGGGTGTTGAAATCCCCCACTATTATTGTGTGAGATGCAATGTGTACTTTAAGATTTAGTAAAGTTTCATAAACAGGACCCAGAACTTTTCTGCCTACAAGAAACTATCCTTAGTGACAAAGACAAACACTACCTTATAGTAAGAGGATGGAAATCAATTTTCCAAAGAAATGATCCCAAGAAACAAGCTGGAGTAGCCATTCTAATACCAAATAAAATTGACTTTCAACAAAAAGTTTTCAAAACTGATAAAGAAGGACACTTCATACTTATCAAAGGAAACATCTACCAAGATGAACTCTCAATTCTAAACATATATGCTTCAAATGCAAGGGCACCCACATTTATAAAAGAAACTTTACGGGTGGTGGGAGCAGACACCCAGCAGGTCTGCACCCTTGTGGAAACTGCATCCTGAGACATGAAGAGAGGCCAGTGTCCTCAGAGAGGCAGACACTCATCGGGTCTACACTCTTGTAGAAACCACATCCTGAGACATCATAGAGAGGCCACCAACCTCAGAGCAGGGGACACCATACCTAGAGACATCCTAGAGGAGCCACTGAACAAGGAGCAGGAGACACCATATCCTGAAACATTCTAGAGGAATCACTACACTCAGAGCAATGAACACCTAGCTGGTCTGCTCTCACAAAGACACCTTTCCCTGAGACATCCTAGAGGAGACACTGCACTCAGAGCAGCTGGAGCTCAGGATCACAGCATCACAGAGACATCTGGAACCTGAGGAGTTCTGACACAGGCAAGATAACTGAAAAGACAGTCTTCAGTCAGAACCAGTGAGTGAGGGTAGCACTAGAGTTATCCAAATGGCGAAAGACAAGCACAAGAACATAAACAACAGACACCAAAGTTACTTGGCATCACCAGAACCCAGTTCTTCCACCATAGCAAGCCCTGAACACCACATCACACAGGAAAAGCAGAATATAGAATTAAAATCACTTCCCATGATGATGTTAGAGGACTTTAAGAAGGTCATAAATAACACTGTCAAAGAATTTGAGAACACAGGTAAACAGATAGAAACCCTTAAAGAGGAAACACAAAAATCCCTTAAAGAAATGCAAGAAAACACAATTAAGCAGGTGAAGGAATCAAACAAAACCATCCAGGATCTAAAAATGGAAGTAGAAACAATAAAGAAATCTCAAAGGGAAACTACTCTGGAGATAGATAACCTAAGAAAAAGACCAGGAGTCATAGATGCAAGCATCACCAACAGAATACAAGAGATAGAAGAGAGAATCTCACATGCAGAAAATACCATGGAAAACACTGACACAATTGTCTAAGAAAATGTGAAATTCAAAGAGCTCCTAACCCAAAACATCCAGGAAATCCAGGACACAATGAGAAAGCCAAACCTAAGAATAATAGGTATAGATGAGGGTAAAGACTCCCAAGTTAAAGGGCCAGTAAATATCTTCAACAAAATTATAGAGGAAAACTTCCCCAACCTAAAAAAAGAGATGTCCTTAAATATACAAGAAGCCTACAGAACCCCAAATAGACTAGACCAAAAAATGAAATACATCCTGTCACATAATAATCAAAACATGAAATATACAAAACAAAGAAAAATATTAAAGCAGTGAGGAAAAACTGTAAAGTAACATATAAAGGCAGACCTATAAGAATTACAACAGACTTCTCACCAGAGACTATAAAATCCAGATGATCCTGGACTGATATCATACAGACCCAAAGAGAACACAAATGCCAGCCCAGACTATTATACACAGCAAAACTCTCAATCAATATTGATGGAGAAACAAAGATATTCCATGAAAAAACCAAATTTACACAATATCTTCCCACAAATCCAGCCCTTCAAATGATAATGGATGGAAAACTTCAACACAAGGAGGGAAATTATAACATAGAAAAAACAAGACAGTAATCTCCCAACAACCCACATACACATGGAAACTGAACAACGCTCTACTCAAGGATGACTTGGTCAAGGAAGAAATAAAGAAATTAAATACTTTTTAGAATTTAATGAAAAGGAGGATACATTATACTAAAACTTGTGGGACTCCATGAAAGCAGTACTAAGAGGAAAACTCATAGCTCTAAGTACCTACAAAAAGAAACTGGAAAGAGCATACATTAACAACTTGACAGCACACCTGAAAGCGTTAGAACAAAAAGAAGCAAGTAAGAGGAGTAGACGGCAGGAAACAATCAAACTCAGAGCTGAAATCAACCAAGTAGAAAGAGAAAGGACTATACAAAAATATCAACAAAACCAGGAGCTGGTTCTTTGAGAAAATCAACAAGATAGATAAACCATTAGCCAGACTAAACAAAGGACACAGAGACAGTATCCAAATTAATAAAATCAGAACTGAAAAGGGAGACATAACAACAGAAATTGAGGAAATTAAAAAAATCATCAGATCCTACTACAAAGGCCTATACTCAACAAAATTGGAAAATCTGGATGAAATGAACAATTTTCTAGACAGGTACCAGATACCAAAATTAAATCATCAGAAGATAAACCATCTAAACAGTCCTATACACACTAAAGAAATAGAAGAAGTCATTAAAAGTCTCCCCACCAAAAAAAGTCCAGGACCAGATGGTTTTAGTGTAGAATTCTAACAGACATTCAAGGAAGATCTAATACCATTTCTCTTCAAGATATTCCATCAAATAGAAACAGAAGGAACACTATTCAATTCTTTCTATGAAGCTACACTTATGCTCATACCTAAACCACAGAAAGACCCAACAAAGACAGAGAACTACAGGCCAGTCTCTCTTATGAATATTGATGCAAAAATTCTCAATAAAATTCTTGCAAACCGAATCCAACAACACATCAAAACAATCATCCATCATTATCAAGTAAGCTTTATCCCAGGAATGCTGGGATGGTTCAATATTCAGAAATCCATCAATGTATCCAGTACATAAATAAACTTAAAGTATAAAACTATATGGTCATCTCACTAGATGCTGAGAAAGCATTTGACAAAATTCAACATCCCTTCATGTTAAAAGTCTCAGAAAGATAAGGAATTCAAGGCCCATACCTAAACATAGTAAAAGCAATATGCAGCAAGCCAGTAGCCAACATCAAACAAAGTGGAGAGAAACTTGAAGCAATCCTACTAAGATCAGGGACTAGACAAGGCTGCCCACTCTCACCCTACCTATTTAATATAGTACTGGAAGTCCTAGCTAGAGCAATTAGACAACAAAAGGAAGGAAAAGGGATACAAATAGGAAAGGAAGAAGTCAAAATTTCACTATTTGCAGATGATATGATAGTATACTTAAGTGATCCTAAAACCACCACCAGAGAACTCCTAAACCTGATAAACAACTTTAGCAAAGAGGCTGGATATAAAATCAACTCAAACAAATTAGTAGCCTACCTCTACTCAAAGGATAAACAGGCTGAGAAATAAATTAGGGAAATGGCTCCCTTCACAATAGCCACACATAATATAAAATATCTTGGAGTGAATCTAACCAAGCAAGTGAAAGATCTGTATGACAAGAACTTCAAGTCTCTGAAAAAAGAAATAGAAGAAGACCTCAGAAGATGGAAAGATCTCCCATGCTCATGGATTGGCAGGATTAACTTATTAAAAAATAAGTTAATCTTGCCAAAAGCAATCTACAGATTCAACCAATCCTCACCAAAATTCCAAATCAATTCTTCATAGAGATAGAAAGAGCAATTTGCAAATTCATTTGGAATAACAAAAAACCCAGGATAGCGAGAACCATACTCAACAATAAAAGAACTTTTGGGGGAATCACTATCCCTGACCTCAAACTGTACTACAGAGCAGTAGTGATAAAAACTGCATGGTATTGGTACAGAGACAGGCAGGAAGATCAGTGAAATAGAATTGAAGATTCAGAAATGAACCCACACAGCTATGGTCACTTGATCTTTGACAAAGGAGCTTAAACCATCCAGTGGGAAAAGGTCAGCATTTTCACCAAATGGTGCTGGCTCAACTGGAGGTCAGTATGTAGAAGAATGCAAATCAATCCATTCTTATCTCTTGTACAAAGCTCAAGTCCAAGTGGATAAAGGACCTTCACATAAAACCAGATACACTGAAACTAATAGAAGAGAAGGTGGGGAAGACCCTCGAATACCTAGGCACAAGGGAAAAAATTCCTGAACAGAACACCAATGGCTTATGCTCTAAGATCAAGAATGGACAAATGGGACCTCATAAAATTGCAAAGCTTCTGCAAGGCAAAGGACACTGTCAGTAAGGAAAAACGGCAACCAACAGATTGGGAAAAGATCATTACCAATCCTACATCCAATAGAGGGCTAATACCAAATATATACAAAGAACTCAAGATATTAGACTCCAGACAACAAAATAACTCCATTGAAAACGGGGTACAGAGCTAAACAAAGAATTCTCAACTGAGGAAACTCGAATTGCCGAGAAGCACCTTAAGAAATGCTCAACCTCTTAGTCATAAGGGAAATGCAAATCAAAACAACCCTGAGATACCACCTCACACCAGTCAGAATGGCTATGATCAAAAACTCAGGTGATAGTAGATGCTGGCATGTATGTGGAGAAAGAGGAACACTCCTCCATTGTTGATGGGGTTGCAAGCTGGTATAACCACTCTGTAAATCAGTCTGGTGGTTCCTCAGAAAATTGGACATAGCACTACCTGAGGACCCAGCTATACCACTCCTGGGTATATATCCAGAAAATGCTCCAACATATAACAAGGACATATGCTCCACTATGTTCATAACAGCCTTATTTATAATAGCCAGAAGCTGGAAAGAACCCAGATATCCTTCAACAGAAGAATGGATACAAAATATGTGGTACATTTACATAATGGAATATTACTCAGCTATTAAAAATAATGAATTCGAGAAATTCTTAGGTAAATGGATGGAAATAGAAAATATCATCCTGAGTGAAGTAACCCAATCACAAAAGAACACACATGGTATTTACTCACTGATAAGTGGATATTAGCCCAAGAGTTTGAAACAACAAAGATTCAACTAACAGACCACATGAAGCTCATGAAGAAGGAAGAACAAGTGTGGATTCCTAGGTGCTACTTAGAAGGAGTAACAAAATACCCAAGGAAGCAAATATGGAGACAAAGTGTGGGACAGAAACTGAAGGAGAGGTTGTCTGGAGAACATTCCACCTGAGTATTCATCCCATGTGCAGTCACCAAAAATAGATGCTGATATGGATGACAGGAAATGCATGCTGACAGGAGCCTGATATGGCTCTCTCCTTAGAGGTACCCCAGATACTGACATACCCAGAGGCAGAAACTCACAACTAACCATTGATCTGATCAAGAGTTTCCCAATCGAGAAGTTAAAGAGAAGACTGAAGGAGCTGAAAGTGTTGGTGGCCCCATGAGGAGAGCAACAATACCAACCAACCAGAGCTCCCCAGGGTCTAAACCACCAGCCTAGGAGCACATAGGGAGGGACCCATGACTCCAGCTGTATATGTAGGAGAGGATGGCCTTGTTGGGCATAGGTGGGAGAGGAGATCTTTGGTCCCTTGAAGGCTGAACACTGAGTATGTGTGGGGGAATCTAAGGGTGGGGAGGTTGCAGTGGGTGGTAGGTGGGGACACAACCTCATAGAAGCAGGAGGAGGGGGGATGGGATAAGGGGTTCCTGGGTAGTGGGGGGAATGGGGTAAGGGGATAAAATCTGAAATGTAAATATAATATCCAATAAAAAAGACAAAAAAAAAGAAAAGTTGTTGAAATCAACATCTTTAATAAAATGTCAGCCTTCTTTAAAAAATTATCTTGATAATAAAATTTGTTTTGAGAATTGTATATTGCAAAATACACAGCCTTAGTGTATCTACTCATCAAGCAAGCTGAGCAGACCTGCTCAAACCTCTGATGTCCTGGAATTCCAGCTGGATGCAGTGAAGACACAGCATCAAAGGCTTATCAATTTACTCTTCCTCCCATCCCTCTTCTAATATCTCAACGCCTGTAATCATCTTGAAGAAGTTGATGAAGAGTCAGCGCCCCTATTCCCTGGGCTTGGGGACTAAGGTGGTTAATATTGGGCTGTCTTTCTAGGGAAAAGTAGTGGTTTTGTTGGAACAGGGAGGATTAGCTAGGATTTATTTCATAGCCATAACCTATTGGTAGAAATATGTATAATTGTTATCAAGATGAAGTTATAATTTCTTAAATAATACAAAATTTACTTTGATTTCAAATTTAAGGTTTTCATTGGTACAAGCTTCTTACTGTTATAAAAATGAGATGAATATTGTTACTCTCATAGGCATTGTGCCTGTATAACACATTTAGGAATACAAGGCTTAGACCCAGTCCTTCTTTAACTTTTTTAACTGATTTGAGATGATTAGCCTGTGTGTTAAGGGCCTATAGCAAATTCATGGCTTTGAGTTTATTGTTAGCGTGTTTTCTGTATTTTATTTAGAAATAGCTGAGACTAGTTAACAGACAACAGTCCAGATTACCTTACATGGATAGTTGGTTTTCAAAACGTCAAAAGTCCACAGAATTGACGTTACAAACATTTCTGTATTAATGTTCATTTTGATTAGAGACCTGTCTGCTCCTGACAGCTTCCTGTCTTGGATTCTGAGAAGAAATTGAGCATCTTTGGAGTTACTCCAGTTGTGGTGACACAGCCACTAGGCAAGAATTTCCTCTTTCCATCTACAGACAAATTACTGTCCAGAAAAGGACACACTTGCAGAATAGTCGACTGATTATATCTGCCAATACAGAGTAATCAGCCCTTAATAATTCTGCATCACTATGGTCTGTCAGATGATCCTGGGCCAGAAGTCTGAATATCAGATGCTCCAACGTTTTGTAGTATAAGAACTGTCCAGGTGCTCAGTGGTATCTATAAATTGGCTAAGTTTTAGAAGCTATGCTTGTTGCTTTCCACAATTTCAGTTAACTCAGTCATTCTGGATTTCTGACGGGGTTGAAGACTTATAGTCTCATAGCCAATCCTGGCTATTTACTTTGAGAGAAAAGATTTGAGTGGATGGTTTTCAGCTGACATTCATTCTAAAGCCAAGAAAAAAGCCAGGTTCAGAACTAAGTGTTTTAGTTAGGAGAGATCACAGTGGTTCTGGTTAGTCAACAAAATGATGGACTGAGTATTAGGACTATCTTGTACCTCACTGGTACAAATTGGTATAATTATTCTCTAATTGTATTTTGAGAGTAAAATTTTATTTTAACAGGAAGGGTGATGTGTAGGAGGAGCTAAGGTGGGAGGAGTACGGAGAGGAAGAGAAGGAGTGAGGTGAGGAGGAGAAGGAGAGAAGAAGCTAGGTAATGAGAGAGAGAAAGAGAAAGAGAAGAGGGGGGACATGGAGGCAGATGTTCACGTGTCTCCACCAGTCAAAGATAGTTGATATATCTAGGTTGGGTATTGGGTCACACTTCTGATTGAGCATTACCAAACTTATAAAGCTTTGATTAACTTTAAAAAAAATTGTATAAAAGTAAAAAGGTAAAGGAGGCAAGAGATAGGGGCTTTCTAGGGAGGGGAAATGGGATGGCATCTGAAATGTAAATAAAATACTCAATAAAAAAAGAAGAAGAAGAAAGAGGGAAAAAAAGAAAGGATTTCATTGCATGCTCTGTTTACCCCGGTCAGCTCATCACATGTCCTCAGTAGCCATATTTTGATTGAAATGTACTATGCTTAGTTGCTGTTGTTTTATAGAGAATTCCAAAACAGCAAAATTCCCACTTTGGACCTATCCTTGCTGTTTTCATGCTGTATGTCCTAACTCAAGTTAGTTTTTTCCTAAATCATATGCAATATTTTATACATCATTATTTCCACCTTTATATGTTAAAAACCCATTGTGTTGTGTAATTAAAATCATTTCCCCCCTAAAAAAAAGAAACTTTACTAAAGCTCAAAGACACGGCTTATTGAAAGACTGAATATTAATGGTTTTAATTCTACAATAAAAGGGTACAAACTAACGTATTGTATTCAATAACAGGGTTCATCTTTCTGTAATATCAAAAAAAAAAAAAAACACACCTCATCTTCAAGCATAGATATCACCCTGGGGTAAAAGGAGAGGAACAAGTTTTCCAAGCAAATGGATCCAAGAAGCAAGCAGGTCTAGGTATTTCAATATCAGAAAAATTAGACATCAACCACTTTTCTGAAGACATAAAGAAAGACATCACATACTCATAAAAGTAAAAATCCACTAAGCTGATATCATGATTTCAAGTAGCTATGTACAAAACACAACAATATCTGAGTACATAAGACTATCACTAGTACAGCTTAAATCATATATTGACCTCATATAATGATAGAAACTTCAATATTGCACTGGTCAAACAGTACTTCACTCATCCAGACAACACTTAGAAAAATTCTGGAGTGAATCAATGCTATAAATCAAACGGACCTATAAGACTTCTCTAGAATATTCCATTTAAACACTAAATAATTTAATTCCTTCTGAGAAGTTAGTGGAACTTACCTCAAAATTAGTAGCGTACTCATACATAAAGCAACTGTCAACATACATAAGAAAATTGAAACCATATGATGTATAATCAACATGGATTAAAGTTGGATAATAGAAAAATAGGCAGTATACAAAATTGTGGAAACTGAACAACTCACTATTGAATGAAAAGGGGGTCAAGATGGAAGTCTAAGAGAAAAGTACTATAAGTATATTTTAATTGAAATTTGAAAAAGAAAAATGTCAACTCTGCTTTAAATTATATAATATCAAATCACTATGATCAATCAAACTATCCAACTGATCATAGCCCTAATTTGCTGTTCTAACAGTTTATGAGTACAATGTTACTGTCATCTTCAGAAGATAGTGTTAAGCTCTGCTACATCCTGACCTGAGGCTCTTATAAAATTTGTACTCATCTTTCCCCAAAATTGTGCTTGACCCTTGGGGATTGGGTGGAAAGTGCTGATGTCTCTTTAGAGGCATGGCTCTCTAATCACAATCTCTTCCCTTTGAGCGGTTTTCGGTTCATATATTTGTCACCATCCACTGCAAAAAAAAAAAAAAAAAAAAAAAAGACTTCATTGATGGCATCTGAAATATTTACCTTGTATAGCGATCACATCTAGAGAGCAATTTAACATAACCAATCACATGGGGTATTCCACTTGTATTTAATGCATCCACAGAGTCCTCACACCAATCATTCCTCAAAGCATATGCAAATTTTTTACCTTGTTTGAATATAAAGGTTGTTCAGTGTCAGTTCAGTCTCTAAAACACAATCAGTGGTGCCTGAGGTTTTTGCTACTGGAATTTCTGGGTAAATAAACTCTGTTATTTCTCATTTGACTTGTCTCCGTTTATTTCCACATGCATGCATTATTATGAACGTTACATCCTAGAAAAAGAAAGTTTATCCCTACCTCCAATAAATAGTGAACTAGTCCTAAACATATACATGTAAGAAAGATTCAGGGAAAGTTGTTTAATCAGAATATAAAAATGGGTTAAGTACCTTCTAAATAAGTAAACTCAGTCTGGTGCATAATCTAGAAAGAGTCATGTTTCAGTGAAAGAACTGGATAGTTTTCACTCATTCCTGGGGTTTTTTAATTATAATAGCACTAAAGAATGGCTTCTTAGGGTCTCAATCAAACAATGATAACAGTAGTATTCTAAACATTTTTATTTCTACCAACACATTATTTTCACATCTACACTATTGTGTCTGTTTTGAGGTATATTATGTCACCTAGGTTGATTCTGAACTTGTGATTATGCTATCTGAACATACCAACTTCTAAAATTATTGTGAGCACTGCTGTGTTAACTCAGCTATATAGTATTTCATCCAAAGATGGGCTAGAAAACATTTTCATTCCCTATAGCATATTCTGTGATATCATGTCCTCTGATGTCATTTCAACCATAAAATATAGTCTCACATAACTGTGTTAACTTTCCTTAAGGGCCATTAAGGCAACTGTCTCATTGCTATTTATACCCTGATAGATATGGATATAGAATCAAAATTCAACAACTTAATACTTCTAGAAAAAATGAACTGTATATGAACATTAAGAATTTTGTCATGTAATTCAATGAAAAATGGTTAAATATCAACTTGTTCTTTACTCATGAGACTTGAAATTTAATTGAACACATTGGATGAAAAAGATAATAATTTAAATAGATTATTTATTACAATAAGCCTTAATATGTAGCATTTATTGAAAAATGTAGGGTTTTGGTGACAAAAAGATTTTCCATTGATTTTGGCTATCTGATCAATTAAGAAAATTAAAAATTCTGAGAGAAGTCTTTCACCTATGCCTATTTATTTGAAATGTTTTTGTACACAAGGCCACTAATGATGCATAAGAATTTTTTTATCATGTACATGGCTGTTGAGATTGTTCAGCTAGTAAAGCTGTTTTATACATATCTGATTACCTGAGTTCCAAATCCAGAACGTTGACAAAACAATGGTTCATTGTTCTCTCACCTCCACACGTGTGCCATGTGACATGAGTCTATGAACTCATACCTACACAAATTTATGATATTATCATTAGTCGCATTATTATTATTATTACTATTATTTATAAATTTTAAAAGTATTCAGCATGATAAAAAGACATTGACTACTATGTTGTTGTTCTTGCTGTTTATTACCAGGATTTATTTTTAGAGCAGTTTAATTGTGTTTTGTTCTTAGGGAATTTAGTGTACAACATCTTTCTGGCAGACATATTAGTTAAAACTTAAGTATTCAATGTCATAGTAAATTGTACAGTAACTCTTCCTATAATTAATTATAAACTCTCATTGTCTGCATTGCTAAGCATCTCCCTGGTATCAATTTGGAATTTTAAAAAGAATTGTAGATATATGTACACCGCTGTTCCTTTGGAAAGAGTAAGCTATATATTCACCCTTGCCAGTTTGGGACATCAGTAAAGTTAAATAACATTTTAAATCAATTTCATCAAAATAAGAAATTATAGTTTATTTTTATATACATATTAAAAATGTAGCTGGCCTTTACTGATTGGAAAAGATGCCCCAGAAAAAAAGATGCATTCTGTTTTCCCAAATATAGACATGAAGTCTTCATTTATTTTTCAGATTAAATGATTAAATTTTAATAACATGAATTCTACCTGCCATGAACTTCCTGTGTTTAAAATAAAGCTTATCTATTTACGAATATGGACAATGCCAAATATTCATTAACATTTTTTTAAATTTCATATTCATAGCAATATTTACTACATCATATACTAAGGTTTCAAAAATGGTTTTTGAAAGTCATTAAAACATTCATACACATTTTTCCTATATCTTATCTTTTTCATGTTATGAAAATGCTGTATTTTCTAGTGCACAGTTGTTTCCAGGATAGGATATCCAGACTTACCTTTTGAATGGTTGCTAGTTATTCCTTGAAAATAAGGTATATAATTCGTTTTAATAAAATAAATAAGTCTTCCATAATTACCATATTGTACAGAGCGCAAAACTTGAACAGCGAAAGCACAAGTCAATGTGTAAACATGGATAAAGGAAGTCTCACACATATCACTACCCATAAAGGGCTATAGACAATTAACATATGCTGAGATAAGAATTAGTCTTTTCCATGAATGAGTTACCAACTTTTTTTTATTAAATATCAAATGGTCAGTTCTAAAAAACTAGATACACATACATACAACACTAAACCTAACATTTAGATTATGTGTGTGTATGTGTGTGTGTGTGTGTGTGTGTGTGTGTGTGTGTAATAATAATGATTATAGAAAAGAGAAAAGCATGAACTTGAAAGAACTGGGAATATGTGGGTAGGAATGGAGGCAAGCAGTACTGTAACTATATTTTAACTGACTAGAAATATTTTAAAATTTAAGGTATAAGACAAAATCAGAAAGTTCATATTGCCACATAAACTTTATTAAAAAATTATAGGAGTGAATAAAGTTAGGTAGAGTTTTGTCCTATTTCTGATCGATATGGTGGTATATCTTAAAAAGTAAATGACTTCCTGATGTTTTTTTATTATTGAAACCCAGACTATACAAATTAACAGTACAAATGTTTTCATGGTTGGAACAGACATATATTATATATTCACACATGGAACATCACATATTTGTACATAGTCCATAGAGGAAAAATAGTAAATAATACAGTAAGGTTACATTGACATGAATATCTTTTATCATGGACATATTTTATCATATCATAGAGCAACAAAGAAAAACTATCATTGGGGCTAAAATAAAAGAAATGAGTAAAAGAACAATGATCTTAATCACATTTTCTATTTTTAACATAAATATGCCATTAAAGCATGTGCAAATAAAATAAAATAATGGATTTATAAAATATGAGAGAATAACAATAAAAAGCTGTATTAAATATGATACTACCAATGTCATAGGAGGTAACTACATAGATTTACATATAATGTGTAAAATATCTACTTACCCATTGATAGGGATTTTTTTCAAACTTTATAGCTATCAGAAAGAACACTTAAAATATTTGTACTTCTAATGTCTTCTTTTAAACCTTTGCCATCCTTAATTAAATTTGTGATGATAAGGACTCACAATTTATTGTAGCAGAAAAATTTGCTTTTATGCCTGAATGATTCCTTCTAATAATTATGCAAAATAGAATGACAAATTTGTCATATTCATTATTTTGTCTGTACCTGGAATACCCATGTTTGTTTGTAAGTTGGGTACCTAGTATTAGCTTAGCTTGCACCTTGTTCCTTATAGCATATATAGACACCTGTACATGCAAGTAGCACTTGTATGCTCATACTAAGAGACTATGCTACTCCAAAGCTTGTGTTGTTAGTTTGTTTTTATTGACATATATTCATTCTATGGAGTCATGACTTTTATGAAGGTATTTTCATTCTAGTACATTATGTGCATTTTCAGATTCACCCCTAGTATGTCTCTTTTTAAAACCATCTCCCTGATTATTTCTTTATGTAAATTTTGTCCTGTTTTCATGTTATATATTAATAGACATGCGTATAAGCTATATTGTGATTCTATAAAATGTAGGTATCATAAATAAGAGAGAAATCATATTTTTTTATCTTGAGCTATTTTCTTGTATGATCTCCAATAGCATCCATTTTCTTGCAAGGAGAGCAATTTAGCTCCTTTTTAAAGGCTAAATCCCATTATATCTATATCTATATCTCTATCTCTATCTCTATCTCTATCTCTATCTCTATCTCTATCTCTATCTCTATCTCTATCTCTATCTCTATCTCTATCTCTATCTCTA
>JANHMN010000005.1:23615780-23639788 GCA_030674055.1 Rhabdomys pumilio
ATATCTATATCTATATCTATATCTATATCTATATCTATATCTATATCTATATCTATATCATCTATATCTATATCTATATCTATATCTATATCTATATCTATATCTATATCTATATCTATATCTATATCTATATCTATATCTATATCTATATCTATATCTATATCTATATCTATCTATATCTATATCTATCTATATCATCTATATCTATATCATCTATCTCTAACTCTATCTCTATCTCTATCTCTATCTCTATCTATATCTATATCTATATCTATATCTATATCTATATCTATATCTATATATCTATCTTACAACTAGCTATTGTAAATAATTGTACAACAGATATGGATGTGCTGATGTTTAAACAAGCATGTTTATCAAGATTATTAATGAGGCAAAGAAACAAATTTACAGAAGAACATTGAAGTACATTAAAACAATTTTGATACATGTTTTTCCTTTTTATAAATTAGAAAATAGGAAGTGTCCTTTTTATACTATTTGCAAGTAGATGTTTGAAATTCTATATCTACAAAATGAGTGCTCAATATGTGAGATTATGTAGTAAGCACTGTATGAATGTTAACTTTAATTCTCAGAAGAATGCTATAACTCCCTAACACCTTTACAGATGAATAGTATAAGAACATAACTTGTTTATGAATAATAATCCTCTTGAAAGTCAGAGCAAAGTTATTTTAGACTAGCTAATGTCCAAACCACTAAATTATATGTTCCCTAAATCTATAGCCTGGGAAAAGCCTTGGGTCTGTGAAAATTAAACATGTCTTTTTCTGTTTCACTAACTGTAAAATCTGATAGCAAAAACTGTCAGATTAACCTGAACATATTTCTGTTTGTACTAGTCATCATATTCACCAAACTGAAAAGAAATGCTAAGACCAATGGTTAACAGATATTTGTTTCCATAAGAAGACATTTTTTTTCACAGATTGTCTGCTATCAATTTCTAGTAATGCCAATATATAAGTATAATATTGTTTGGTGTATAAACAACATAAATATTTGTATTTTAAACTATGGCATAACAATAAGCAGATAAGCAAGTATATGCATAGTAGAATATAAAGTTGTCGGTGGGTGCTCAAAGGAGTGATATAGCTAGGTCATATGGGAATTCTCTGGTTTTGTTTTGCTTTGTTTTTGAACATGCACACTGACTTCTGTAGTAACTACCCCAGTTTTCATCTACAAATGGGAATGAGTGTTCTATCTCTACAAGTATAACAAACACCAAACCCAGACATCATTTCTGATGCCAAGAAGTGCTTGCTGACAGGAGCCTGTTATAATTGTCTCCTAAGAGGCACTGTCAGAGCCTTACAAATACAGAGGTGGATTCTCACAGCCAACCATTGGACTGAACACTGGGTCCCCAATGGAGGAGTTAGAGAAAGGACTGAAGAAGCTGAAGGGATTAGCAACCCCATAGGAAGAACAACAATATCAAAAAAACAGATACCCCAGAGCTCCCAGGGACTAAACTACCAACCAAGGAGGGACCAACGTCTCCAGCCACTTATTTAGCAGAGGATTACATTGTCTGGCATCAATGGGAAGAGAGGCCCTTGGTCCTATGAAGGCTTGATACACCAGTGTAGGGGAATGCGAGGTGAGGTCGGGGAGGCAGGAGGTGGTGTGGGTGAGGGGAACACCCTCATAGAAGCAGGGGAAGTGGTAGGGATGGGAGTTTTGAGGGGGAACTGGGAAAAGGGATAACATTTGAAATGTAAATTAAGAAAATATCCAATAAAAAGAAAAAACAACAATGACAACAAACAACAAAACAGTGTCCATTGTTATTTGCTTTGTTCTGATCTTAGTCATACTTAAAGGTATAAGGCAAAATCTTAATGTGATTTTACCTTGTATTTCCATGATGAGTAAGAATATTGAATGTGCAAATATATTTTACAGCCATTTTATGTTTTTTTGAAAGCTCTGTATGTAAATCTATGCCTAGTTGTTGTAATTGAGGTGTTAATTGAGTTATGTGTTTGCTTGCTTACTGTTCAGGCTTGTTTGTTTGTTTGTTTGTTTTTCGAGACAGGGTTTCTCTGTATAGCACTGGCTGTCCTGGAACTCACTCTGTAGACCAGGCTGGCCTCGAACTCAGAAATCTGCCTGCCTCTGCCTCCCAAGTGCTGGGATTAAAGGCATGAGCCACCACCGCCCGGCTGTTCAGGTTTTTCATACTTTGCATATTCTAAGTATGAGCCTTTTATCACATATATAATGTACAGATTTTTTCTCATCCAGAAGACTTACCCTTCACTCAAGTAATGATATCCTTTAAAAAAAAACAAAAATAAAAACAAAACCAAAAACAAAAAACAGGTGATTTCTGTTTCATGCTGATGCAATGTTCAATATTTGCTTTTATTTTATGAATTACCAAACTTTTTTTTATTAATTACCAGACTCATAATCAGAAAGTTCTTTACTGGACCCATAAGGTAAATGACAGTCTCTACATTTTCCTAAAATGAATTCTTGGTATCAGTTCTCATATTGAGGTCCTTGATCCATTTGAAGTTGAGTTTTGTATACACTGAGAAATAAGGTTAAACTTTCTTTCTTTTACATGTAACCATCCAGTCATCCAGCACTTCCAACTGAAGGTTTTTTTTTTTTTTTCCGCTTCAATGTCTATGTTCGTCTCTTTGCTGAAAATCAGTTAGCTGTAATTATGTAATTAGCTTATATCTGCACTTTCAATTCTATCTTAATTTGTGCTGTTTTTATTTCAAGGGTATAGGGAATACATACTATTATTATTATGTTAAATGAACTTATTGTTAAACCATTCCCTAAATGCTTGTCTTCAGACCTCTATATAGGACTTCTCTCAATTCTCATCAAAGAACTTCTTTTCACAGTAAATGGTGACTAATACAGACACTTATAAGTGGCTAATATGTGGAGAATATGAGACTATGTAGTACTCTGTTCTAAATGCAGCCTCTACATCATACCCACTCCTGCCAAGACTAAGGGATCATGGTGGATGAAGAGGTAGAGAAATTGTAAGAGCTAGTATAAGTAAACTTCAGTGAAGCAGTATGTGCTGGACATTACAAGGCCACTGAAACACGTACTATCAGCATCTGCGATTATATGATATTACCTGCACAATGTCAAGCTACACAAAATCCTAGTATGGATTGGGTAGGGGCATAATAAATTATTACCATTAATAGATGAGCTAGTGGATGTTGATGACCGCTAAGAAATGAAAGTAAATTTTCTTCAGGAGTACTACCCCAGAGAAACTGCAGCCCCTAAGAAGCTACTCATGCTTTTCAGGATACAACAAATGGACTTCATGTATTTAAAAATAAAAGACCACATGAACCACATGAAATTCAGAGGAAATGGTGGTTGAATGGATGGGGTACAAATTGAAACATTGTTGCTATAGGATATTTCCTTTATTCCAATATCTACAATTCTAAATCAACCTCTTACTTTAGATTATGGCTGATTTTTCAAAGTTCCAAAGCATGTGAAACATGGACCATTCTGAATGGACTCAACATCTCTTCATTTTAGTTTCTGGTTAAAGCACTGTAAACATTAATTATTTTTCTCTGCTATTATTCTAAACCAATTTCTTTCTAGTGCTATTGAAGCAATTAGTGCTCATCTTCTTTCACTGATAGTTACATTGTAGGCCTCATTGAGATTGCTTGAAAGCTACATTGAATACAAACCTTTGTTTAGTGTCTTCATTTAAAATGAATGCTAATGCTAGTAAAATTACTCATTGTTCTTTCTGTATTATCACATAAATGAAAGGGGTTGTAAATGAGCAACAGAAGCCGAATATGGGGATGACCATTTAGAGTACATCCTACATCTATAAAATGACTATGTTACAAGGCTTTTTTGGTCATTTTTGTTGATTTAATTTTCTATTGAAACAAAGTGGTAGTCTAGTAAGGCCAATTACTTTTATCCTACGTTATTCCATTAGGACAGGGTTATGCATAAGTTTCTACTAAATTTCAGTTGAACATAAAGCTTTTTTCATTCATACATATATATATATATATATATATATATATATATATATATATAATAAGATATAAATATATATATATATATCTTATTTTAATGAGAGTTAGTATATCAGCTATAATAAGAAATGGCTTAGACATTACAAGGTTCCCTTTAATTACTGGAGTTTAGGTCTCTATCCCAGCCTTCGAAAGATTAGAATCGCCACAGGCCTTCTATACTTGAAGAAGGGAAGAGATGTCAGGGGTAGCCCCACTTATACACTGACAGCCTAAAATCAGCTATAGGTCTAAAATCAGCAATAGGCCTGACATAAATGCCTGCTAACACAAAGCCTTGGGTCTCTGTGGTAAAACACTGACACAGATGGGTATAAGCTATTGTAACAGGCAGATTTTATGGAAATTTACCAGCCTGAGTAGTCATAGACCTTGTAACTAGGCAGCCTTGTAACTAGGTGGATAGTACCAACGTAGATAAGGACAAGTGAATCATAGGCAGAATCATAGTGACCTGTTCCCTGAACCTTCACTCAGCCGTTATACCCTGTTCCAAAAGATATCTCCCCCTGAACACCTATGCTCCTATATCATCCCCTTCCCCACATCCTGCCTTTTTGTGTTTATAACTCCTGTGTGAAAAAGTAAAAATTACGATTTGATTAAAAAAAAAAAAAGACTCTCATCCTAACTGCCTGGAAGTCAGTCTTCTAGCAGCCTTCAGAGAAAGACATAGAACTCTCATCTCCTCCTGCACCATGCCTGCCTGGATGCTGCCATGTTCCTGCCTTGATAATGATGAACTGAACCTCTGAACCTGTAATCCAGCCCCAATAAAATGTTGGCTTTATAAGAAAAATAGAAAGGAAAGAAATGGCTTAGATATTTCAAGTCAGAATCCTAAAATAAAGTGATTTTTTTTGTAGAGTTATATCTTAGTGCATCAATTTTAACTCTACCATTGACAGTATCTAGGGTTTGTTAAACGTTGGATCAATTTTAAAATATTTTAATGATTTTTAAAGGAATTAGAAAAAAGTAATAAAATAAGTTATATATCAAATAATTTCCTGTTGTTGAAATGTAGAAACTGTATAGTTGGTTGTTCAATTACCACAATTTTCTGAAGACATGTGAGTTGATTAATTCCAAATGAAAACAATAACTAAGTAATAACACCTAGATATAACTATCCCTTGTTCAACTGCAAAATCATAAACTTAGTTAGGTAAGATTTTGTCCTGAGGTCACCTCTCCACTAATTTATCTCCTTGAACACTGTATTTAGCTCCATTCCACTTCCTAGTGCCCATTTAATACTTAACATTTTGTATTTTTCTTCTCTCAGCTTGCTTCTTTTCATTAAAATGACCTTTATAAGAGTGAACTTCACTAACCACTCATCAGAATCTCTATCAGGCTGTTTTGAGGCTTCCTTTGTCAAAGCAACTAATCTAAGTCTATTATCTTTATCCTTGGGGAGACTCTTCAGACAATGGCAAAAAGCATCCATAGTCACCAAAATATAAAACTAGTTTCTAACATTCTCAACTGAAACCTCTTGTGCTAGGTCTAAACAATTTAAATAATACGAAACACCAATATCTCCCATATTCTTACTAGGATGGGACATTAAGCCCCACATGAAGCATTCCATTGCTTCTGAAAACCAAAGTCCCAAAATACAGACTCCTCCAAACAAAAACATGATCAAGCCTATCAGAACAAAACCCCAGTCTCTGGGTTCAACTTCTATCTTAGGGTTTCACCATTGTGAAAAGACACCATGACCAGGGCAACTATCATAAAGCACAACAATTGTAGTTGACTTACAAGTTCAGAGGCTCAGTCCATTATTTTCATGATAGGAAGCATGGCAGCATTGAGGCAGACATGGTTCTACATCTTGTTCTGAAAGCTAAGAGAAGACAGTATCTTCTAGGCAGCTAGGAAAGTGTCTCAATGCCCACCCCAAAAAATGACACACTTCCTGTAACAAGGCCATGCCATGCCACACCAGTAACAATCTGGCCCAAGGATATTCAGAAAACTATAATGATATTTTTTTTAGCAGCACAAACTTTAATGATAAACTGACAAATTAGTAACATAAGTACAGCATGCCCACAAAATTTCTTTTAGAAATAACATTTGCAAAGAGACTTGTACAATAAAAATTATGTTCATTTCTTTGTATAACATGCATAATTATTTTATGAATAAATAGTTTTTACAGCTTAAAGCTGACTCCTACAGGAATCAAAATTTAAGGAAGAAAAAGGGTAAAATTAATTAATACTGATGTTAGATATGTATAAAGATAGTTAAAGTATACATCTAATCTATATACTCCATATATATATTTAAAGAGAATATAATTATATTTGATATCATATTTCTGGTTTTGAGATAAGCTATTTGAAACAGTCACTTTATTATTGATTTTATTATCTGATTAGATTACTAATATCTTATTTAGTATTTTGTGCTTATGTTCAGAAATATTTTCCTTCACAATGTTAAATTAACATGAAATTATGAAGCTGTACAATATGAGAGTTTTCTCTAATATGATTATTATATTAAAATAGTATTTTATCTCTTGTGGCCTTTTTTCTTTTAATGTTAATCTTTCCTGTCATTTATTTTTTCTTTTATTTATTTTTTATTAGATGTTTTCTTTATTTACATTTCAAATGTTATCCCTTTTCCTAGTCTCCTCCCAAAACCCCTTATCATATCTCCCTTCCCCTGTTTCAATGACAGTATTCCCCCCCACCCCTCCCACATTCCTGCCTTGCCACCTTTGAATTCCCCTACAATGGGGCATAGAGCCTTCACAGGATGAAGGGCCTACTCTTTCACTGATGCCCTACAAAGAAATCCTCTGCTACATATGCACGTGGAGCCATGGGTATTTCCATGTGTGCTCCTGTGTTGGTGGTTTAGTCCCTGGGAGCTCTAGGGACTGTCTGGATGGTTGATATCATTCTTCTTCCAATGGAATTGCAAACTCCTTAAGCTCCTTCAGTTCTTTCTCTAAATCCTCAATTGCAGACCCTATTGGGGACCCAGTGCTCAGTCCAGTGGTTGGCAGCAAACTTCCACCTCTATATTTGTCAGGCTCTGGCAAAGCCTCTCAGGAGACAGCTATATCAAGCTCCTGTCAGCATGAAATTCGTGGCATCCACAATAGTGTCTGTGTTTAATATTTGAATATGGGATGGATCCCCAGGTGGGACAATCTTTAGATAGCATTTCCTTCAGTCTATGCTCCACACTTTGTCTAGGTATTTGATTCCATGAATATTTTATTCCCCTTTTAAGAAGGTCATAAGTACCCACACTTCATTCTTCCTTCTTCTTGAGGTTCATGTGGACTGTGAATTGCATCTTGGGTATCCTGAGCTTTTGGGCTTATCAGTGAGTGCACACCATATGTGTTCTTTTGTGATTGTGTTACCTCACTCAGGATATTTTCTAGTTCTATCCACTTGCCTAAGAATTTCATGAATTCATTGTTTTTAATAGCTGAATAGTTCTCCATTGTGTAAATCACCACATTTTCTGTATCCATTCCTCTGTTAACTGATACCTGGGTTCTTTCCAGCTTTTGGCTATTATGTAGAATGCTGCTATGAACCTAGTCAAGCATGTGTCCTTGCTATATGTTGGAGCATCTTTTGGGTATATGCCCAGGAGTGGTATAGCTGGATTCTCAGGTAATACTATGTCCAGTTTTCTGAGGAATCACCAGACTAATGTTCAGAGTGGTTTTACCAGCTTGCAATCCCACCAACAATGGAGGAATGTTGCTCTGAGATTCTCTCTTATATCTCTTGTATTCTGTTGGTGAGTCTTGCATACATGACTCCTGATCTGTTTCCTAGGTTTTCTATCTCCAATGTAGTCTCCCTTTGTGATTTCTTTATTGTTTCTACTACCATTTTTATGTCTTGAATCATTTTGTTCAATTCCTTCACCTGTTTGGTTGTGTTTTCTTGTAATTCTTTAAGTGATTTTTTTGTGTTTCCTCTTTAAGGGTTTCTACCTGTTTTCATGTGTTTTTCTATATTTCTTTAAGGGATTTATTTATGTCCTTCTTAAAGTTTTCTATCATCATCATGAGGAGTGATTTTAAATGTGAATCTTGCCTTTCTGGTATCATGGGGTATTCAGGTCTTGCTATGATGAGAAAACTGGGTTCTGATGATGCTAGGTAACCTTGGTTTCTGTTGCTTATGTTCTTGCACTTGCCTTTAGCCATTTGGTTATTTCTAGTGCTACCTTCACTCACTCTCTCTGACTGGATCCTGTCTTTCCTGTTGTCTTGGTTGTATCAGAACTCCTCAGAGTCCAGCTTTCTCTATAATCCTCTGATCCAGAGATCCTGGTTGTGATTGCTCCTGGGAGTCAGGCTGTTTCTGGAATTCTGAAATGTTGGTGTGTCCAAGCTCCTGAAATCCTGTGATCCTATTATCCTATGTTCCAGTAGCAGTTGTAGACTGGAAGTGTCCTGAGCCACTGGCTTTGAGGGAGTTCCTGGATACCTTGGGTCCCAAATTACCCCCTCTTTGGGGAGAGGGTGTTGCTGCCTATACTTCTACACTTCTGGGCATGTTAGAACTCCTGGGAGTCCAGCCTCCTCTGGGTTTTGGGGGAATTGTGTGCAGGGTTGATGCCTTAGGACTGCTCCAGGAGCAGGTACAGACTCGAAGGTTCTTGCACCACTCACCTTGAGGGAGTTCCTCAGTCCCAGCCAGTCCCAAATTATTCCCTGTTTTTTTTTTCTGGGGAGAGGATTGGCATTGCAACCTACTCACCTATACTCTTGGAAATGTTAGAGCTTTTGAGAGTCCAGCCTCCTTTGGGTTTGGGAGGATTGGGTGCAGAGCTGATGCCTTAGGACTACTCCAGGTGCAGGAACAGACTGGAAGGGTTTTGAGTCACTGGCCTTGAGCTAGTTACATATTTTTACCTTTGAGAAATTTATATTTATATAAGTCAATGAATATTTATGAGTATTAGTACTATACTTGGGTTTCAAAACAATTCCTACTGGTAAGAATTTGTTAATCCTCTGTTATAATTGAATGCAAAGTAAGATTAAATGCACATATCTCTTAAAATATTATAGGTAGATGAAATAAAACAAAATGTAATATTTTGAACTTTTGTAATTCTCATGTAAGAAGGTAAAACTTAAATAAAAAAAACTATGAATCTATCATCAGTATTTACAATAATACTAAGCAATGCTGTAAAATAGGTGACTGAAGCCCTATGTGGCATCTGCTGGTTTACAATGTCCTTTAGAGGTAAGCACTCTACAATAGCCTTTGAGCATTTATTAGGAAGATACTAACATGAGAAGAGCAATAGAATTAAATATTTTTTATTATTTAGATAAAAGTAAAGAGCATACAGTAAGAACAATTGAAGAGACTAACAAAGCCAGTCATTTAAAGTCTTGCCATTCATGTAATAGAACAATTGCTGTTTTAAGAATCTTACAAGAATTGAACAAGGAAAAGACAGTGCAAAAAAACACTATTATATTAAAGGTATACATGAAGGTATACATGAAGGTATACATGAGGTAGGAATACAATTATAGACACAAGTCATATTTTTAATATGTTATAAATTAGTAAATAAGAGAATTCTGAAGACGTAATAACTTCACTATACTCCCATTTTTTCAAGTATTCTGGATTACTAACTTAAATGTGAGCAAACAATAATCAATATTAATGTTTATACAAATTTAAAAACATAATATCATTCCCACAGAAAAAATGTCATTTTAAAAATATGTTTTAATATGCAGTCAAACTGCAGCCTGCCTACATTTTCCAAATGAGGAAAGCTTAAGAAAATAATATAATACATTAAAAATGAATCAGAATCATAATTGTGAAATCATAGCTTACAAAGTGTAAGAAACTTACCAGCAAGATGCCTCAGAGGGTAATTGCACCTTCTTCAAACCTGATGACCTCAGTTTAATCCAGGAATCCACATAAAGGAATGAAAGAATCAACTCCTGCAAGTTCTTTTTGGATTTCCACACACATACTCCATAACAAACATATTTGTACAAGCAAACATGTGAATACAACATACACAGAGAAAGCCAATAATTAGTTAATAAACTAATCAATTAATTAACAAGGACTGGATAAATAGCTCAGTGGTAGAAAACTTGTTTTTCCAGAAGACCCAGGTTCAGTTATCAACAATCTTGTAGTGGCTAACAAGTATCTATAATTTTAGTTGCAGATGATACAATACAGTCCTATAAAATTTAGTAGATTAATATGTTTTTGTACATAAGAGGCAGTATCTATAGAAGCTTTAGTTCTGGTTTTTATTGTATTAATAATAATGGTTTTATTCTTTTGAGAATGTCATGTAATATTTTTATTAATTCTTTTATTGTTTGAGATTGCAATATAATTATATTGTTTATCCTTCATCCCTTCTCTTTCATGCCTTCAAACATGCCCACATATTTCTCATTGTTCTTTTGAATTCATAATCTCTTTTTAAGTTAATTGTTGTTACTTGCATAAATATTTATATGTACATATATATTTCTAAGGATATAACCACAGCTTGCTTAATATGTATATTATCACTTGTATGTACCTTTTCAGGGCTGACCATTTGGTACTTGATAAACAGTAAGTATATTCCCTGACAAAGACTATTTTCCTACACTCAACATTCCTTAGTTGCCTCTAGTTCCTCATATAGGGTTGAGGCCTCATGACCTTTTTTCCCTTCCACCTTAGCATGTCTATTATTGTCCTTGTTTAGCTCATGTTTATGCAAACATGCTAATGAGACTTCTTCTTTCAAAATATACACAAATACAGAAAATCACAACCAATCCAAATTCAGAGTTGGAGAGCACAGACCCAATCCATATAAAATTGCCACACCTAAGGCTCTGGGAACATTACAGAAGATGGGACAGAAAGATCATAACAGCAGAAGGATCAGAGGAGTTTGTTGTGAGATTTTGTCTTTGCAGAATATCAGAAGTTATACCCATAATGACTCATATCTTTCAGTCATATTCCTTCCCTTCCTCTCAGTTCTCCCAGATTCTGTCTAAATTCACTATAACTGAACTTAATATTGTTTCTCTTTCTTTAAAAAAAATATGTTGGCTATCTACTTTTAAGCAAGAGGCCTTCCCTGGAGAGTTGTGGATAAACCCATGTCACTGCATTGAAGAAAATTGTTTTTTTTTTCTCTCACAGCAAATACCAATTCAAATGGCTACATTGCTAGTGGTGGGGCTTTGTTCTTATTGCTCCTCTTCCATTGTGGTTTTGTCTGGCTTGAACTTGGGCAAATCTTTTTGCATGTTTTCATAGTCTCTGTGAGTTCATATACATGTATGTACCCTGTTGTGTCTGGAAAACACTATTTTATTGATGCCATCTACCATTTCTGATTTTTACAAACTTTCTACCCCTTTATCCTCACAGATTCCTGAGCCATTTGGGGGAGAGATTTAATACAGACAGCCTATAAGGCTGCATGTTGCAATAAGTCTCTTACTCATTTTTGTTCCCTTTGTTAATTAGTATATACTGAAAAAATTTTTTCTGATGAGGGATGAATAATATACTGATATATGGGTATAGAAGTGTGTCATTGGGAGTTGTTTTATTGTTGTGTCCATTTGAAAGAGTATTAGTAGTAGGTTTTCTCCTGGGGTAAGTGACATCCAGACTCAGGTTCATGGCCACTTTAGCAATATTTAATTATGGGCTTCAAGACAGTACAATTTGAGAAAAGGTTTCTAGGCAACAATCAGCCCACTTCCAGTCACACACACACACACACACACACACACACACACACACACACACACACAAGCTTAAGGTGTAATTAAGTCAATATTGTAGCTCACATTTTAAGTCAGTTATATAAATAACTGTATTGATAATAAATGCATTGATAATACATTCTGAGTCACCAATAATGCCTCATAGTCTTAAGATTTGAATTCTCTAATTCATGCTCCCCATATCATCCATTCTTCTTTCTGTTGCATTTGTGTTCTATGCCTGCCTGAAGGTTAACTTGTGAATCTGTCTTGTTTCTGTAGGTTACTATGTATTTGTCTATCTGTTTTGTGCCTGTTCTTTGAGTGATTGTGTGTGCCAATATATTCTGTCTTTACTGAACAGCACAGAAGACATCATATGGAACAAAGGAATGGGGGAATTAATAGAAAATTTTAACACTTTTACAAGGGATTAAGTAACTAACTCCAACAGACCTCAACTGATCCAGATAACATACACTATTATAAACACAATTGTTCATTAAAACATATCAAAATACTGTGTTCAACATTTTTGGTGGATATTCATTTTATAAAAGTGCTTTAAATCTTTATATTTGCTGTTTTAGCAAAGTATACAAATCTATTACTCAGGGTCAGAGACATGGAAGAGAGTTTAAGATTATAGCTCTATACTATGTTAGGTTGTAAAAGTTAATTACATTGAAAACTCAAGACAAATTTGATTGTTGCATTGTTTCTTTAAAAGCAGGATAAACAAACAGACTGAGTATACAGTAGGATGGGAATCTTAAATATTAAGTGACCTCAGGTTATATTTTTAACTTTGATTGTTAAGTCCAGCAACATTCCCAGACTGTTAAGATGTAAGATGATTTTTACCATAATACATTACCATAACAGAGATCAGAACTCAGTGAGATTGATTTATATGTTTCTCCTCTGGTAGGATATATAATATTTTTCAACATTATGAACACAAGCCTGTAAAGATAAGGCTCCTAGTTACTTCATGTTCTATCACATAAGTATATGATAATTTCAACAATAGAGTCTTGCCATCAAAGTGTAGAAGGCAACCAATAGCACTGAAAGTAGGCTACAATGTATTCACCAGAGGAGGACATGTTGGCACTTTGCCTAACAGCTCAAAAAATATACACCATTCCTAGTACTTGAAGTTTTATTTGATAGCATATGATATCTATTTGAAGTATTGTCACCTCTATTATGTGGTAATTACATTTCAGAGCTAGGACTCTTCAACAGTAGCTAGTTTTCTTAGAACTTGTCAAATTGTCCTTTAGTGTTAGTAATCCCTCCCTAGGGCATCTTCTATGGGTCCTCTCCTCCCCATCCCTATTCAAACCTTCTGTCCTAATTTCTCCTTTATCCCATTGTAACACTGTATTCTATTTTACTTTCAGCTCTGTATTTTAAAGTGCTAATTGAATATAAGAAGATTTTTAGTAGCTACATATAGTTTTATGACAGGCAGAAGAGGAAATAAATTTTACCAATTTTGTGGTTTGGACTCAGGCAAATACAGGTAAAGTAGACTCTGAAAATATGTAATGAATTTTCTAATAACACTCCACATATATTCCCTGGTAAAAGAAAGGTAATAACGTCATTGTCTCCAGGAGTCATTGAAATTTAAATAACAAAGGAGGCCTGTCCACTTATACATTGCTTTAGATGCATTTTGAATTACACTGCTGAAAATTTTCCTTTTTGCTAAGAAAGAAAAAAAATGATGAGTAGTTTTATTTCATCATCATCATCATCTTATACTTTTCCTTTTTAAATATCTCTTCTAAACAAAAGACTGCTAGACACTCTTGATTACTCATTAGGCTAGATTAAACTAAACAGCTTAAAATAAGTGTTTTTTTTTAATGTGACATGCAACAGGAAGAACAAAAGAGAGTGCTAAGTCAAGCTGGACTAAACAGAATGCTGTATCCTGTGTGCCTTGTCTGGACTCTTTAGCTCACTTCATCAGTTTCTTTGTTGTTGAATGTAATGAACGAATTGCCCATTTATTGTATGGACAATGGGTTGCAAGGCAACAGATATAATAGGTACTCAATAACTTGGACTTATTATTATCTTCACTTGTGTACTCTGCCTGGATGTTAAAGAAAAGAATGTGTCTTAAATAGTTACAGCTTTTAAATCACTTGAGCAAATGGTAATTGCTTTTCAAATTGCATCATCGCTTCACTTCAATCACTAAAATAACAGCCAACTATAATTTCTGCAAACAAAAACACTATGCAAAAATATTGTACAGTTGGGAGAGTATTACAGGTAAATACTATGATAGGCTCTCTCTTTGTTGTTATTTTTGTCCCCTTCTCCCTGGAACTAAAGTCTCTCTCCACTCTGCTACCAAAAGCTTAAATTCCTCTCCAATTCTGAAAATTTTGTGGAACATCATCACAAGACTTTTATAAATTGTATAACATTTGCTCACAGTACAATAGGAATATTTGATTTTGGCTTTTTATAATTGAATGTATGTTCTTATATCCATTTGACTTATGTCAGCAGTGTTGGCATGTTTACCTGTTACTATGAAGAATAATGAACCCTGGTGGAGTGACAATTAGAGTAAGAAATTGCCTTTTGGTGCTACATAAGAATATATCCCACATGCAACAATGTATATGACAATTACTTGTTTATTGCTTAACTTGAAGACAATATAAAATATTAACAAATTACATATCTTCATTACCATATTTTTATGTGTTGTATGTGTGTGCTAGTGTGTATTTGTGTGCATGTGTGTTCCTTCTTTTTTCTTTTCTTTTTAAATTCTACTTTGTTTCAGTTTTTGTTTGCCTGTTTGTTTTCTAAAGAGAAAAGACATAGAGTTTGCTGGGTGGGTACATGTCTTGGGGTTAGGTAAGCATCTGGCTGGATTTGGGGAAACAGAAATTATAATCAGAACATATTGTATGAAAAATTCAATGAAAAAGAATATTTAATAACTTAAAATAGATCTTTGAACATTTAGAAGATAAAATACTAAGTTTTGAATATGCTGCAATTATTTTCTAGAATTTCTAACGTGAAAATAAAAACTATTCTTTTCACAGGGGACATTCTGTACTACAAAGGTATTAATTATCTTAAATTTGCTAGAATTAAGAACACAGCTAGATGCCAAGTTGCTATCAGGTGCTTCAAATTGTCATACTGCTAACAAAAGAACTATTTTTATGATATGTACTTTTTATGTCTGAAAAAGTTGTACTATTCAAAAAGGAAAGGAATAAAATAAACTTCTGTCAACTTTTATATTTGATATTAAAGAAGTGAAAAACAATTTCATTCTCAAAATCTATATGAATAACATAATCAATCTTAGATAACAAAATCAGAAATTCATCTATGTACCTAGGGTACATAGAAGTTTCATGTGAATGGAAGAAAAAGAAATTTAAATTCTATACTCACTGGGTCTCAAATTTTAAATTTTGAAAATAATGCATTCTTCATTTTAAATCTTAATTTTAAATTTTATTTTAAAATAGTGTAGTTTTAATTTATTTATGTTAATAAATTTTATTTATTTTAATAAATATGGTCAATTATTCTTATTACCAGCTATATATCTTACTCTCATAAATGAGAGTTGTATACTCTCAAAAATTTATTTTACAATAAATTTTAACCTTAACAATAAAATTTGTGAATATCAAGGCATATAATAAAGAGCAAAGACCTTTTCCTCTCTAAAATGCCTCAACATACATTTCTTTGTATTATTACATCCAAGGTGACTATACTTAACTCTTTTGCCTGCTTTGGGGACTTTTTCCCTTTTACTAGGTTGTATCATCTGCCCTTGAATTGAAGGATTGTCCCTAGTTTTAATGCATCTTGCTATGCCATGTTCAGTTGATATCCTTGGAATGATTGTTTTTTTTTTTTTTCTGAAGAAAAAGAGTAATAGAGGATCTGGGGAAGATGAGAAGTGTGTTAGTGTTGGGGGGTGGAACTGGAAGGGGTGGAGGTAAAAACTAGTGGGGATGTCTTATATAAGAGAAGAATAAATAAAAAGAAAAAAATCTTACCTAGCCAAAAACAATGACTTTCCTTTCTCTAATATATTCAGCAAGTGCCCTACTTCTTAAAAATCAAAAACCACTGAGGCTTTATGGGTGAAATACCTTTTTATTAGACTTATAGCTTTTAATGCACTCTAAGTGCATGAGAGTAAAAGTTTAATCTCTTAAAGGGGAGCACTAGTGGTATGTCAAATATAAAAAGATTAGTGGAGCCTAAGAATGCCTAACAATTGTCTACTTTTAGTGTGAACATAGAGATGATGATAATCAAACATTTAGCAAGTACAAGAGTATGTGACCAAAAGAATCATAGACATGGTCTCAACAGTTACCATATTTTATTAGCGTGTAGTTGCTCCATGACTTCCATGACTTCCATGACTTTATGCCTCCTAATGAGATAAAGGGGGAAAATGTTTTAGGAATTTGAAAAATAGGAGTGCATATAAACTATGCCCCTGTAAAGTGAGTCTATTTATAAGGATAATTAATGGCATGAACACTTTAGAAAAATATCTACGAAAAATATTATTATTGTGAAGCTTGAGAGACAGTGTAATGTTAGCATGACTGAATAATGGTTGAACTTCAGAGTTAAAGTGAATTAAATATCTAGATACCATTATTCATAGATTCCAACTTTTCTGCAATTGCATTTTATTCTTTTCTCCTGGTTCCATAAGATTAAAAAAGACTTGTGTCAATTTCATCTGTACATTCAAAACTTCAGTAAAAGGTTTGTCAAAGTTTCCTGAATATGAATTTCTTAGTTTTGAATTTCTAAACTAATTAACTTTTTTTTTGCATTTATGAACATCACCTGATTTGAGACACCTTCCTCATATTATATAGAAGAAGGCCATGAAAGATAGTACTTGGTGAAACTACACTGGAAATGTCATTTCAGTACAAATAATTGTTAAACTAGTACCTATACTGAGTCAGAGTTCTGAGAATATATCTTTCAGAGACTTGAGTCAGAGATAAGTGACTCATGGATACCAAGATGGATGCCTAACCGTGGAAGATAAGTTCCCCATAACCCTGAGTGACCCCACCTAAGTATTTATAGTCATAACTATCTGCTTGTTATGATATGACTACTTTGCTTTGCTTCTGTAATTTGCTTATGCAGATACCCAAAGAATATTTTGAGTTTTCTTAATTGGTTAACTTGGCAGAACATATCTGTTTTTACTTGCTTAAAAAGATATTGAAAGACTTTACATGATTTTTCCCTTTAAAAGTTCTTTCCTATACCTGTCCTTTCATATCTTCCTGTCTGATACCTACAGAAAAATCTCAAATCTCAAATTTAGATCAGATATTATTCTTTCTGCTAGCAGTCAATCAAAAACCTTTTAATTATACACACACACACACACACACACACACACACACACACACACACACACATTGTGAGAAAATTCATTTGATATTTTTTCTTTCTTGATTTGGCTTATTTTATTTAAAATGATAATCTCTAATTCTAGTTATTGATATTAAAATGGCATAATTTTAGAGTTAATGGCTGACTAATAATTGATTATACATACATGTATAGTTCTCATGATTGTTGATCTGTTTCTAATGTTTAAAAAATTAATATAGACCATAGTAGAGTTCATTATGATACTTTTATTCACAAACACTTTGCTCCTATGTAAGCCCCTAATTTCCCTTCTTTTTTCTCTCCTCCTATTCTTATTGGTCCTAATGTCTTTCATTTTACTTTTATGTCATTTATTCACACACACACACACACACACACACACACACACACACACACACATATATATATAATGTATATATATATATATACTATATATATATATATATATATATATACACACACACACACGTATGTGTGTGTGTGTGTACATATGTTTCACATAATTTATGACTGACATATTTGACTTATTTCAGTTGACACTGTGATTTCCATCATCTCTAGTTACATTCATTGTACTGGAAATGCTAAAGTTTGTTTTTCTTTTTGGGTGAATAGTACTCCATTGTGTGGGAGGGGCACATTGCTTTTATTCTGTCAGTTCTTCTGTTTGTACACATTTAAGCGGAGGATACATCTTTACACTAATGAATATCTAAATTAAATGCAATAAACATTTTTGTAATAATCTCTAGGTACTAATGTGGATTCCTTCAAAATATGCCCAGGAGTACTGGAATAGTAGTATAAATTCTAGTTCTTTGTTTTTCATGTTTGAGAGAACCTACATGTTTATTTCTGAACATTAATATTACTCTCATTAGCCATGTAACGGTTTCTTATTTCCCAGATTTATCACAAAGTTTCTTATTGTCCCTATTCTGAATATTTCTGAGTTTTAATTCTGACTAGAGAGGTAAAATTTAATTTTAATCTTGATTTACATTTCCCTGGTAGCTAAGAAAATGACAAGTATTTTTAGAGATTTATCGCCATTTGGAATTATTTGAAAAATATTGATTTGTGCATTTATTAGTTATGCAATTTTCACTTTGGAGAATGTGGTTTCATTTTATGTTTTGTTTAATTTTTAAACTTATTCTCTCTCATATTAAATCCCAACTACAGTTTCCCCTCACTCCTCTCCTCCCAGTTCCTCCCTGATTTTCCATCTACTTCTCCTCCATTTCCATTCAGAAAAAAAAGGCAGGCTTTGAAGGGAAATCAACCAATCATGTTGCAAAAAGACTAGGCACCTCGTACTTTAAAAAAAAAAAAAAAGATTTATTTATTTATTTTATGTGTGTGAGTACAGGGTTGCTATCTTCAAACACACCAGAAGAGGGATAGGATCTCAATGCAGATGGTTGTGAGTCACCATGTGGATTCTGGGAATTGAACTCAGGACCTCTGGAATGGCAGTCATTGTTCTTAACTGCTGAGTCATCTCACCAGCCTCTTCTTATATTAAAGCTTCTTATATTAATGCACAGCACCTCTTCTTATACTAATGTTTAACAAGCAAACCCAGAAGGTTCCTGAACATAGGCGGAAACTACAGAAAGAGCCCCTGTTCCCTCTGTTGAAAGTCTCACAAAAGCAGTGAACTACACAACTATAATACACACACACACACACACACACACACACACACACACACACACACTCCTGGTCTAGGTTAGAAAACAAACAGGCAATCTAGTGGCCAGTTTAGTCTCTATGAACCCCTGTGAGTCCATGTTTGTTGATTCTTTGATTTTCTATCCATGACATTTCTGGCTCCTCCAATCTTTCTCCTCCTTCTGCCTGTTTGTTTGTTTGTTTGTTTGTTTTTTGATAAATAAGATAAAAATTATACAATGGAAAAAATAGCATCTTCATAAAATGGTGCTAGGCTATCTGGATGCAGAACAAAGCAAATATATCCATGTCTATAATCCTACAGAAAACCCAGGGCTAAGTGGTTCAAAGACTTCAACATAAACCAGGTACACTGAACCTGATAAAAGAGAAAATGGGGATACCCTTGAATACATAGCACAGGAGAAAATTACTTGAATAGAACACTAGTAGTTTGGGCACTAAGATCAACAATTCTTAAATGGGACTTCATGAAACTGAAAAGCTTCTGCAAGACAAAAGTCATCAGCAATGGAACAAAACTGTATCCCACAAAATGAGAAGAAATTTTCATCAACTCAACATCAAAAAAGTGCTTTAATTTTACATTCTAAATATTAGTCCTTGATAAAATAAAGACCTTAATTTTTTCCTATTCTACATGTTTACAAGCTGCATATCATTTGATATTTATTTACTATACTAGTACATTTTTATTTAATTCACAAGCCTCTGTTTATTTGAAACATTAGTTTGTGAATCAATGACTTACTTTATAGAAAATTGTTACTAATGTCTATATCTTCAAGTGTTTCTCTAAATATTTCTATATCAGTTTTGAAATTTTAGTTCCAAAATTAAGGTATTCGATCCATTTTAATTGATTTTATATAAGATGAAATAGAATAATCTACTTCCAAACTTCTGTCCTTAACCTAGTACCTTTTATTTAAAGGGCTATATCTTTTCAACAGTTTTTTTTTTTGTCAGCTCCTTGCTAGTAGGTCCAGGTGAGAGGAGAGTGGTTCCAGACCCACCAAGTCTCTCTCCAGGGCTGAGCATGATGTTGAGTGTCAATGTTAATGGCCCAAAAGAAACACACCCTCAGGGAGTCTTGTCAAAGCAGGAACTCAACTTTATTGCATCAGCCACTCCAAACTTGGAGCATAGGGAGGGGGATTTTGGTGGGGGAGATGACTTAGGAGGTGAGGAAGGGTGACAGAGGGTATGAAGTGACCTATAGGGTCAATGGCAAAGCTCTATATAAGCAAGAGAGGGGTAGAGGCAGGGCCAAACAGGTTTTGCTGAGTCACCCCAGTATGGAAGTGACTGAGACAGGTCTCAAAACTCAAGCCAGGCTTAAGCACTCCCACAAAGCCGCAGAATCTCAAGCCAGGCTTGGGTTTGTCCTCAAGGCCCAAACCAGTGCCAAATGGGGCCCAACAGTTTTTGACATCATTATTGAGAATCAGGTTATATTTGGTATGTGAATTTGCATCCAGGTCATCTCTTCTGTATCATTGGTTTGTGTGCCTATTTTTTGTGCCTGTATCATGCTTATTTTGCTCAATAATGATAATGTAATGTAACACCATAATGTAATGTAACAATATTATAATGTAATAATGTAACACCAGGTATCATTATATTTGTAGGAAAGTATGTTTTGATCAGGATATATTTGACTATTTGATCCCTCTATATTTCTGTGTAAATTTTAAAGGTGCTCAATCATCACTCGACTAGAGAAAAATCACATGGTAACAACAGCATCATAGCAACAACAACAACACCCCTTTTGTACTCTTTGTTGCTGAGTGTTATGCCTAGCAAGAATTATTTGTAAGATTTAGTGCTACACTAATTGAGAAGCATCTCTACTTTACAAAATTAAGAGCAAATGCTGGCTCCAGTGGGTAGGAAATATGATAACTTCATTCAATACACTCTCCCTTATCTTTGCATATGTGTGTGTGTGGGTGTGTGTGCTTGTGTGGGTGGGTGGGTGTGTATGTACCCAAATGTCCAAGCTTATGGGAGAGATGTTTTCTGAGGATGTCAAAAATTAGGTTTGGTAGCAAAGCAGATCCTGAGATATGTACTGGAAGGGTAGAAATAAAACAATCCTCTCTCAGTATTTGCAGAGCCAGCCAACCACTGTATTAAACCACTTTCTTTCAGAAATCCAGAAATCCAAGGACTACTTAGCTGTACATTGACATGAGCTCTTATTACTCTCTGATAGCAAATCCTACACAGCTTAGAGTAAATTTCAGAGGTCCAGTGGCCTGGTGATCAAAGCTCTTAACAATAAACCTCAAATTTATTGGTACTTTTCAACATTTTTCGTAGTTGACTGACATTTTGATTTTATCATCAGTTCTGAGAATGTTTTCTCCCATAAATATGTTCTAAAAATGCCAGAAATGTATCAAAGGGCATTTCAGATAATTCTGGAAATTTTTTCTTAATGCCAAGCCAAACTTCATTTATTTTTGGTTAAGAAATTATCATGAATAACTCAGACAGCAAATTTCAAACATTTTAATACAATAGTCTAAAGATGTCAAAGAGTGACTCTAAGAAATTGTTATTGTAAGTCTTTACTTTTGGGTATTTAAACCACTACATATACAGAAAAACATAAAAAACTGCTATTCATTATATATAATAGTCTCAAATCTGTAAAAAGTTGTTTCAGTTTGTTTATGCAGGGTGCCATATGGCATGATAGCATGCAAAGTGCAAAGTATTCATTATCCATATAGACCTAAATATGCAGGGAATTTGCGTGGTGATGGTGCAGCACAGGTGAATGCTGACACAAACTAATTGAACTCCTTATATTTCTTTTTAATTAACATTTTTGTTTGTTGAGCATTTGGAATTCGTTTGCTGTTGGGAAATGCTTCATGTCCTCCATGGTTTAAGAGCCTGGGGAATACAATCAATGCCTTCTTCCATGGGTGAACATGAAACATTTCATTTTTCACTTACTGAAGGAAGAACATTTCAGTGCTCTCATCACTTACGGGATTTCTATCAACTTCTTATGCATACATTGATTTTTAACCCCAAGTCTCAAAGAAAAATCCTCTTTTTTTTCATGGTATTGGTTGTTATTAGAAGATTCTTCTCTTTAAAGAGGCGTTGAGAATGAGAAACCATAATCACAATATGTTGTGTGGGAAAAAATGTATTTTCGACAAACATAAATTATTATACATCTTTAAATCTAAGTTTTGGTATTCTCTTTGCTTGATTTATATCTGTTTTCATATTTATTTTATCCCTAGATATCCTAAATGTATAGATAATGGCTTATTTTCTAGGTTTTACTCTGTCAAGAAGGATTAGTTCACAGGACCACATTATTCTCAACCTACTTCAAACTTTAGTTAAGATACAGCTCATGGGTTTTTCCTCCACCTTTTCCTTCTTTCAGACCACCATTTCTCTCCTGATCCCACAAAACATCCCTGTTACTTCACATATGCATCTATGTTAGAATTATCTGCTTAAAGATGGAGATGTCTGGCCAGCCCACAACAGCCAGGAAAAAAAAATAACAGTAAGGCACTTGCTTGAAGCACTACTTTGATGGATGAAAATGTGATGGAGAGTTGGGAAAGATGGAGTGTGCAGTGGTGACATGGAAGAGACTGCAAAGCAGAGGGGTTCATTCCCTATGTAAAGGGGTGGAACTGGAGACTCTACAGTTTTTAGGAGCAGGCAAATATGAGGAGTTCATGATGAGGTCCTGACCCTGGGCTGCCATCTGGGTCCATGTTTGGGTCTATGGTCCTGGTGCAGCTACGATCTGTGTCAATGTCTGTAGCTTGAGTTCTAACCAAAGACCAAGCAGATATCCATGGTCTGGAATTCCACCAGAGACAATGAGGATATCTCAAGGCTGTGCTTTCAGGGGGAACCATTCTGACCTGAGTAACCTAAACTGCCACTTGAGATGATGAGGACATCTAGGTCCATGCTACTGTTGGGGGCAATGTCTTTGTCTGTAGCCCTATGGCTATGGAGGTCTACATTGATTTCCAAGACCCATGTTACCTAACACTAAAGAACATGCAGATGTCCCTGGTCTGAACTGCTGCTTTACACACTGTGCTATGCAGGCTCCACTTATCACTGGCCACCACACTAGGGAGAACTGCCTTTCTTCCTTGACTGGGTATCACAGTAGGGATAAACCAGATGACAGGGGAGCAGGTAAGCCAGCTCTGAGGGTGTAAAGATAAGAGATCTGGCTCTATCCCTAGCCTGCCACGGGGTGGCTTAGAAGAGAGAGATGCCCTTTCTCCACCTGAACCCTCACTGCCTGTGTCATGTAGGAGAGCTGGCCCTGAGGTCATGAAAACCAGAGTTCCCTCAGTGGCTGCTGCACTTGAGAGTACAGGCCTTGAGTCACTTCTGGGAAAGACAGTAGAGCTGGTCCTGGTGGTGAAGGCACAGGAAAGAAGGCCCAATGAAACAAGAGAGAGAAATTTGCCCTTGCCCCTTGCTGGTTACAGCATTGAATATATAAAGGACCATGCTACAAAGAACAGCCTGGTGGTACAGGGGCAAGAGAGTTGGATGGCTGATTGACTAAGCTAGCCCCCAGGCCCAGATCCAGGCCTTTGAGTTGGCTCATCCCAACATATACACCATCTGTGGTCTGCTGGAGAGATTGAAAGAGCCAGTCCTACATATCCAGAGCTACAAGGTCTCCATGGCACATGACAACAGCATGATATCCAAGCGGAGTCCCTGTGAGAATCCAGTATTCATAAGGTAACAGAAATCACAGGCCTCCAAACAGACTGATGACTCCTTGCAATGATCATTTGTAATAAAAAAAATATGGACAAAAGGGTGTACTGTGTAACACACTACAGCTTCCATGAGATTTTGTTTTTGTTCTATCTTATCTATCCGTCTATCTATCTATCTATCTATCTATCTATCTATCTATCTATCTATCTATCTAT
>JANHMN010000005.1:23639798-23873390 GCA_030674055.1 Rhabdomys pumilio
TATCTATCTATCTATCTATCTATCTATCTATCTATCTATCTATCTATTTGTAAGAAAGTTGCAAAGACAGAGGGTGGATGGATATGAAGGGATGAGGAAATGGATGGGATTGGGTTACATGATGTGATAAAATCAACTCCTGAAAACTGTCCCCTGACCTACACTGCCTATATGTAACCCCTTAATGAATAAATGAAGTTTAAAATTTTTAAAAGTTTGTTTACTTGTGCTTCTATTCCAGGAAAGATATCATAATGCTACTTATATCTGTATAAGCAGAGTTTATTTAGGTTAAGGTCTCATGCTCATAGGAACTTCATGGTAAATAAGTTAAGCATATGTTATAGAGAATTTTTATTATACTACTAAATATATAAAACAATGTCAGATTATGACAGTTTTTAAATAAAAATATATTAATTTTATATGCATATGATTCCATTATACATTTCTAATAATAGATGAAATAGTAGAATTATCATGTTAATCATAAATAAATGAAGAGCCAAAGAAGCTGTCACAATCAGTTCTTAAGTGGCATTCTCAAGCATGCTTCAAATCTTTTTCTGATTTTCATTTTCATCTAATCTGTTACTTTTTGTTCCTATATACGACTGCAGTATATTTTATAATCCCTGATCCTGAATTTTTGAAAATCAAAGATGTTCCTTACATTCAAATAATGCATAACAGATAAACAAGAAGTTGAGACTCATCTGGGATATGATATATATTTTATTGAATATTTTATTTACTTTTCAGATGTTATACCTTTTACCTATTTCCGTCCCAACCAGAAACCCCTTATCTCATCTCCCGTCTTCCTGCTTCTATGAGGATGTGCCCCCCCAACCACCCACTCCAAACCCTCGAATTCCTCCATGCTGGGGTATCCAGCCTTCACTGGACCAAGGACCTCCTCTTCACCTATACCCTACAGTGCCATGCTCCCCTACATATACAGCTGGAGCCATGGGTCCCTTTCTATGTGCTCCCAGCCTGGTGGCTTAGACCCTGGGAGCACTGGTTGATTGGTATTGTTACTTGCCCCAAGGGGCACCAAAACCCATGATCAATTCAATGGTTAGCTGTGAGCATCTGCCTTTGCATATGTCAGGCTCTGGCAAGATCTCTAAGGAGACAGATATGTAAGGCTCCTTTCAGCCTGCACTTCCTGGCATCCACATCAGCTTCTAGTCTACCTTTGGTGACTGCACATGTGGTGAATACCCAAGTGGAACAGTTTCCTTATGATCCTTCCTTCAGTTTCTGTTCCATACTTTGTCTCCATATTTGCTCCCTTGAGTATTTTATTACTCCTTCTAAAAAGGACCGAAGCAACCACACCTTGGTCTTCCTTCTTTATAAGCTTCATGTGGTTTGTAAGTTGTATCTTGGGTATCGTGAGATTTTGGGCTAATATCTAATTATCAGTGAGGGCATACCAAGTGTTTTCTTTTATGATTGGGTTACCTCACTCAGGATGATATTTTCTAGTTCTATCCATTTGCCTAAGAATTTCTTGAATTCATTGTTTTTAATAGTTGAGTAATACTCAATTGCGTAAATGTACCACATTTTCTGTATCCATTCCTCTGTTGAGAAACATTCCCAGATGGGTTCTTTCCAGCTTCTGGCTATTAAAAATAAGGCTGCTATGAACATAGTGGAGCATGTGTCCTTATTATATGTTGGAACATCTTCAGGGTATATGCTCAGGAGTAGTATAGCTATGTCCTCAGGTAATGCTATGTCCGATTTTCTGAGGAACTGCAACACTGATTTCCAGAGTAGTTGTACCAGCTTGCAATCCCACCAACAATGGAGGAGTGTTCCTCAATCATCAATCAGGATCAAGTAGGCTTTATCTCAGGAATGCACAGATGGTTCAATATTCAGAAATCCATTAATGTAATCCACTATATAAACAAACTCAAAAATCCCACATGATCATCTCACTAGATGCTGAGAAAGCATTTCACAAAATTCCACATCCCTTCATAGTAAATGTCTTGGAAAGATCAGGAATTCAAGGCCCATACCTAAACATAGTAAAAGCAATATACAGCAAGCTAGTAGCCAACATCAAACTAAATGGAGAGAAACTTGAAGCAACCCCACTAAGATCGGGGACTAGACAAGGCTGCCCACTCTCACCCTACCTATTCAGTATAGTGTTTGAATTTCTAGCCAGAGCAATTAGACAACAAAAGGAATACAAATCAAAGGGATACAAATATGATAGGAAGAAGTCAAAATTTCACTATTTGCAGATGATATGATAGTATACTTAAGTGACCACAAAACTTCCACCAGAGAACTCCTAAACCTGATAAACAACTTCAACAAAGTGGTTGGATATAAAATCAACTCAGACAATCAGTAGCCTTCCTATACTCGAAGGACAAACAGACTGAGAAAGAAATTAGGGAAATGATACCCTTCACAATAATAACAAATAATATAAAATACCTTGGCATGAATCTAATCAAGCAAGTGAAAGATCTGTATGACAAGAACTTCAAGTCTCTGAAGAAAAAACATTGAAGAAGATCTCAGAAGATGGAAAGCTTTCCCATGCTCATGGATTGGCACAATTAATATAGTAAAAATGTCCATCTTGCCAAGAGCAATCTACAGATTTAATGCAATGCCCATCAAAATTTCAAATCAGTTCTTCATAGAGATAGAAAGAGCAATTTGCAAATTCATTTGGAATAACAAAAAACCCAGGATAGTGAGAAATATTCTCAACAATAAAAGAACTTCTGGGAGAATTATCATCCCTGAATTCAAGCTGTGCTACAGAACAATAGTGATATGATATATTTTTAACATTTCTTTCTTTCTTTCTTTCTTTCTTTCTTTCTTTCTTTCTTTCTTTCTTTTAATATATTTGAGAACACGGTCGTTATCTTCAGATACACCAGAAAAGGGTATCAAATTCCATTATAGATTTTTGTGAATCACCATGTGGTTTCTGGTAATTGAAGTCTGGACCTCTGGAAGAGCAATCACTGCTCTTAACCACTGAGACATCACTCCAGTCCCATGGGATATGATACTTTTATATCGTGGAATAGGTTTAAGACAGTTGAAGTGGTTAACTGTTATAACTGAGAAATATGCTTATTCAAAAAATATTGTATTTTCTGTACTACTTTTGGCTGTTTATTATTGCTAACCCAAGAAAAGTGTTTTGATTAATATTAAGTTTGAGGAATGCATTCCAATCACGGTAAAGCAAAGAATAAGAATGCATTTACCCAAAATGTGGTTTAATGTGACAGTGTGCTTGGTGATAAGGATAAATTTAAGCATAAAAAAAGTTTTTTTACTTTTTTATTTAAGTAGTATTAAGGTTGTATTTAGAACAGAAAAATATTTAACACATAAACTATGCATCCATATATTATATCCAGATTGTATCTTCTTGTAAACAACATCATATAAAAATAATTATTTTTGATTAGAAAAATAATACTACTTTACTACAATAATTTTTTATAACATATGCTTACTTGATTAACAGAAATTGAAGTAAATTTTAAAGTACACAGAAAGAAGTGATGACCAAAGAACCAACCTTGAAACCTTGGAAGTTTTATTAAATATATATTCTCTGAATACAACAAATTTCAATGACAAATTTTGCTATGAAGAACTTTTTTCAGTTGAAATTTGTGGAGCTTTTCTGAAATGTTGTGCTTATGGCAGCATGTGAGTAGATAACTATCTTTTATATGCTTACCAGGAGGATCAGACAAGAACTGATATTTTGAAATAAGCAAAAAAATAACGGTTGAGTAGGAAATATTCAAATGAAATTTTATGACAAGAAATCTTTGATGGTTTGTTATGGCATCATCTACATCAGAGAAATCAGACAGCCCTTTGTTCCACTGGAGAAATTATTCACAGGCTATAGTCATGAGCACAGTGAAGAAATAAATTTAAAAGTATAGCACACATTCTTTACTTTTGGAGACATTTCATGGTGCCATTTGACCCTATTTCCCTTGGATAACACTGCATTCTAATTTAGTTCCTATGATATTTTAGATACAATTTAATTTTTATTTTGATATGATACTTTCTCTAATAACCTTTTATTATTGAAGATCTCATATGTATATACAATGATTTTGGAGAAATTTACCTCTCAACCTTCTACAATTGCTCCTGGAGCTCCTTGAATATCCCTATAACAACTTTTTCCCTTCTTTTGTTTTCCTTTTTAAAATTTTTATTGGATTTTTATTTACATTTCAACTATTATTCCCTTTCCTGATTTCCTCCCCTGAATCCCCCTATACCTTCCTCCCTCCCCTTGCTTCTATGAGGGTGCTCACATACCCACCCACACACTCCCAACCCCCCCCCACCCTTGCATCCCCCTACACTGGGGCGTCAAACCTTCACAGGACCAAGGGTTTCCCCTCTCACTGATGCCAGACGAGGCTATCGTCTGCTACATATGCAGGTAGAGCCATGGGTCCCTCCATGTGTACTCTTTGGTTGGTGATTTAGTCTCTGGGAACTTGGGGATTCTGCTTTGGTTCATATTGTTGTTCTTCCTATGGGGTTGTAAACCGCTTCAGCTCCCTGTCCACACTGTGTGTGTGTAACAGGACTGACCATTCATCATATCATGGAGTACATACTAAAAAGGCCACAATATTGAAAAAGAAAATAATGACTCTCCATTCTCCAGGAGTGGTCAACTCCAAATTGCTATTTAGCTAATTGGGTATATCTCCCATCCATGCAGGAATACTGATTGACTTGATTTTGATTTTGTGTAGGTCTTGTGCATATAAACACAGAGCCTGTGAGTTCATCAGTGCAATGACCTTGTTTCACAACATCCCCACCCTAACTCTGACTCTCAGAATCTCTTTCCCAACCTTTTAAGCAATGCTCCCTCAGCCTTGGCAATTGAGATATTTTACAGATATGCCTTTTGGGGATGAAAAGTCTACAGCCATTTACTCTTTTTACTTTGACTGGTTATGAGTCATTACATTAACTGCTATCCACAGAGAAAAGAACATTTTCTTTGATGCTTGAGACTTCCATCAATCTATACAGATAAATATTGAGAAGGTAATATGATAGTGTATCCATTTAGCAAAATAATGGTAGTAGATACTCTCCTTGGGCCTATGACACCTCTTGCTACAGCAAAATAGTTCCCTGTTATGAAACAAGCCTTGTTAGTTGCTCTATAACAGATGTTCCACTATTGTACCAGTGGGTCTTGTTAGCCATTAGCATTTCTTCTAGGCTCCTCCCAACAGTTACCTAGCAATAGCCGGGTAGGAGCCTGGTTTGATATAAAAGGACTGTTTGGCCTCTAGTGCATTCTTTCTGACCCTTCTCTCTCTCTTTCTCTGACTTTTTCTCTTTCTGAGCTTGCCTCCTCTGGCCTCTCTCTTTTCTTAACCACTCCTCTTCCCATTTTTCCACTGCTGGTCCATTCTCTTCTTTCTCTGTTTTGTCTCTGTGACCTGTTCTCTGCCCCCTCTGTTTCTCTGCTTCTTATTCTCTTCTCAACTACCCTTCCCATGCCCCCAAATAAACTTCATTTCGTATTAGAGTTGTCAATTTGCAGGTACCCCGGGGGTTGGGGGTCTTCAGTATGCCCCTCCCACCACATCATACTGCATTCTACAAAACATATCAGGTATAATTTAATTGGCTTATTATTCTAGATTATATAACCCAAATAGCTAGGTGAAATGTTTTATTTCTTCTCTTCCCAGTCAGCTGCATATCACCCTAATACTATAAAGCAAGCCAATACAGAGGAAGCTTCCATATCACTATCAACTTATTTTCTATATTCTTCATGATGAAAGAGTATATAGTATGTTCAGCAAAATGTCTTACCATCAGATTTTCATGGGAAGCCAAGAACAATGGCAGTAATGTCCATTGTTTTGTGGACCTCTGTGATCTCTGTGAACAAAATTAAAAAGGAAGTACACCATACATGGCACTAGATTTTTTTCAGTAGTTTTTGTTATATTTGCAGGTTTTTGCAGTTATCACTACAAAAATATTTCAGAGTAATCTGCTCAGGAATGATATAGATGGGTCTTGAGGTAGATTCCTGATTTTCTGAGAACTTCCTCCCCACCCCCACATTGAATTTCAAAGTGGCTGTGCAAATTTGTTCCCCTGCTCCACACATCTACTAGCATGAGTTGTCACTAGCGTTTTTGATCTTAGCCATCGTGATAGGTGTCAGATGGAATCTCAGAGTCATTTTGATTTTATTTCTCTCATAGCTAAGGATGTTGAACATGACTTAAAGTGTTTCTTGACCACTTTCCAGTCTTATGTTGAAAATTCTGTTTAAATCTGTACCTCATTTTCAAATTGAATTATTTACTTTTTTGATGTCTATTTTCCTGAGTCCTTTCTATTTTTGATAATAAACTTTTGTCACATGTGAAGTTCGTGTAAATCTTTTCCCACTCTGAGCTAATGTTTTGTTTTATTGATGGTGTCCTTTGCTCTACACAAGCTTTTTTAGCTTCATGAGATTTCATTCATTAGTTGCTTATCTTAATTCCTGAGCTAGTGATGTTCTGTTCAGGAAGTTGTCTCCTGTGTCTATACTTTCAAGACTATTCTCAAATTTATCTTCTATTAGCTTCAGTATATCTGATGGTTTTATGTTGAGGTCTTTGATGTGTAGGGTGATATGCATGGTTCTATTTTCAGTCTTCTACATACCAATATTCAGTTAGAGAAGCATCATTTGTTAAAGATGCTATTTTCCATTGAATTCTTTATAAAAAAAACTCAGGTATCTGCAGTTGTGTGAGTATATTTCTGGGTCTTTGATTCAATTCCATTGACCTGCCTGTTTGTTTTTATGTTGCTGTTATGTGGTTTTTACTATTATTGCTTTGTAGTACAGGTTGAAGTCAGAGATAGTGATAACTCCAGAAGTTCTTTTATTGTACAGAATCGTTTTAGCTGTCCTGGGTTTTAATCTTAGTTGAAAATCTATTTTGTTAAATATTAGAATAGCTACACAAGCATTCTTCTTGGTTCCATTTGTGTGGAAAATCTTTTTTCCAACTCTTTACTATGAATTAATGTCTATTGTGATGTTGAGGTATGTTTCTTGCACGCAGCAGAAGGATGGATCCTGTTTTTGCTTTGTTTTGCTTTTCTGCAGGAAGTAAATGTTTATTTAGCCTATGCTTTTACTTCACAGTTCATCAGCAAAGATGTCAGGACAGTCAACCTGGGAAGAAACCTGGAGGCAGGAGCTGTTACAGAAGCCTGGGAGTGCTGCTTACTGACTTGATCCTAATGGCCTACTCACCCTTCTTTTTTGTAGAATCCAGGACCACCAGCCTTGGGACAGCACCATCAATCATTAATTAAGAAAGTTTTCTATACTGTTGAGTCTACAAACTTGCCCACAGCTTGAACTAATAGTGTTAGTTAGTAAGTTAGTTAGTTACATCCCAAACTCTGCCCTACTCACATTCACACAATCCTTCCCCCTTCTCCTCTCCCCTTCTCCTCTGGGTATCCCCCACCCATCTCGTGGCATCAAATCTCTGCAAGATTAGGCACACTGCTTCCACTGAGGACAGGCAAGGCAGCCCTGTTGGGGAAAAGATTCCACAGTCAGGCTATAGCTTTAGGGACAAAACCCCTGCTCCAGTTATTGAGGGACCCACATGGATACTAAGCTGCACATCTGCTACATATGTGCTGGATGCTTCTGTTCACGTGTTCCACTACGTTCAGAGCAGCTTTATTTGTAAGAGCCAGAAACTGGAGACAACTCAGTTATCCCTTAGTGCAAGAGTGGATATAGAAAACTGTGGTGTGATGGGCTGTGAGAAGCAACTAGGTGCTTGATGGAGCATAAGCCTGTAACCCTGGACCCTTATTGGACAGCAGGTGTTCAGCTCTGCACCCGGACCCTGCTTCTTTTCTTTCAGCTTCAGCCCACCCCAGCCCCTTTCATAGCCCCTCCCACAGAGAGGTCTATGGCCATCAGTCAAAGGAACAGTGCTTCAGGCTCTCCCACATGCAGATGAGGTACCTTCAAGCTCTCAAACCAAGCCAATAGGTGTTATCTGCTGCCAGACTCTAACCCATCCTGAAATTGTATATAAGGGCTCTATTTACGGGAAGTAAAGTGCTCTAGAATCATCCTGGTGCCTGAGAGTTTCTGTCACAAGAGCTGTAACACTTGGGGAGAGATCTGCTCTACCGGAACTTGCCTGGGACACCGACACCAAGCCGCCTCCTTGCCAAGCTTCCTTTTTTTTTTTTTTTTTTTTGGTTTGGTTTTTTTTTGTTTGTTTGTTTTTGTTTTTTCAAGACAGGGTTTCTCTGTGTTGCCTGGGCTGTCCTGGAACTCACTCTGTAGACCAGGCTGGCCTCGAACTCAGAAATCCACCTGCCTCTGCCTCCCAAGTGCTGAAATTAAAGGCCTGTGCCACCTTCTTATCGACCCAGACTGGGTCAGGATGGCTCAGCACTGAGAGACAGGTGCAGCACCTGGGAGTCACCCGGCAGTGATGGCAGCCAGTGAGAAGAGGCAACAGCGGGGACAGGCAATCTCCCCCTCTCTGCTCACACTCTGTGCCCTTTGGCCCAGACCTTCTGCACCAGGCCAGGCTGGAGACCAAAGGACAGTGGAGACATGGGTGGAGGCAGCAGCAGAGACAGCAGCAAACCCTGCCTGCTCTCACCCTGTCCCTAGCTGGGAGATTGTCGGGGGATGTCCTCTGGAACAAGCAACCTACAGAAAACAAGGTTCATTTACACAATAGGGTATTATTTACCTATTAAAAATGATAACATCATTAGTTTTAGGATGGAACCAGAAAATTTCATCCTGAGAGAGGTAACTCAGACCCAAAAGGCATGCATTGTATGTACTTACTGATAAATTAATATTAGTCAGAAAGTACAGAGTACCCATGATACAACCCATAGACCAAAAGAAGTTTAATAAGAAGGAAGGTCTATCAAAGATGTTGGAATATCACTTAGAAGAGGGATACAATAGTCATAGGAAGCAGAGGGAGGGAGGAAACTTGGTGAGAGAGGGAATACAGAGGGGAGTGGAAGGGTCAAGATCAATTTGTGGGGAGAGACAGGAGTGAGGGCCAAAAGGCCAGAATGAAGTGAAATCTGAACTGCCAGGGTTAGTGGAGACTAAGGGGAATCTCTAGGAAGACTCCCAGACCTGGAATCGGGTAGGCTCCCAGGAGTCAATACTGGTGATCTTAGCCGAGATGCCTAACAATAAGAACATGAAATTAGAAGTGGCTACCTCCTGTAGCCAGGTAGGACATCCAGTTAAAGGATAAGGGCATTAACTCACCCACAAATCTTTCAACCCAAACTTTATCCTGTCTAAAATGAATTCTGTGGCAAAAATGGAGTAGAGGTTGAAGGAATGGACAACCAGTAACCATCCCAATTTGAGACATATCCTGTTGATAAGTACAAGTTCCTGACATTATTAATGATACCCTGCTTATTAATTCTGCAAGATATCTGCCCAGGTCTTTCTGGATTTTAGACTCTCACTTGAGTTGAGAAGTCAGGGGTAATTCCACTATGTCTGCCTTTATATCCTATTTAGCATTTTTCCCTGATAACTTTTAATATTGTTTCTTTGTTCTGTACATTTAATGTTTTGATTAGTATGTGGCGTGGGGACTTCTGTCGCGACCACCTGACCAGCAAGCAGATGCAACACGGTTGGATTCTTCTCAGAAGCCTTTATTGCAGGAACTCTTGATGCCTTCTACCTGGAACCTCGAGCAGCCAGAGAGTGCTGCTTATATTGAGGGGAGAGGGGGTGTGGCTTTCTCTGATTGGCCGCCCTGCCCAATCTAATTTGCATATTCTCTCTGATTGGTCGCCCTGCCCGGACCTAATTTACATAGACCAATTTGCATAGACCCACCCGGGAGGGGTTGCCATGCAGGGATTGGCTAAGGCACCAATGCCTCATTTGTATATACCCACTTGGGAGGGGTTCACACCAAAAATCAGGCTGGAGCATGCGCAGAGTACTTGTTTATCAGAAAAGTCTGACGAGGCAGGCAGGAAGCTGGCGCCATCTTAGGATTGGCTACTGACAGACTTCCATTCCTGGTCCAATCTGCTTGGATTGTAGGCTTCTTGTACATTTATAGGCAAGTCCTTTTTTAGGCTGGGAAAATTTTTTCATGATTTTGTTAAATATTATAAATATTTGTTAAATATTATATGGGGGGTGAATGTTCTCTCAGAACTGTTCTTAGGTTTGGACTTTTCAGGGTTTCCTAGATTTCCTGGATGTTTTATGTTGGGAATTTGTAAATTTTAACATTTTCTTTGGTTCATGAGTCTATTTCTTCCATCATATATTTTATGCCTGAGATTCTCTCTTCTATTTCTGTCATACTGTTGGTGATGTTTCTTTCTGTAGTATGTAGACTTTCCATCACCAGGATTCCTTCAGTTTGTGTTTTCTTTGTTGCTTCTATTTCCACTTTCAGTCCTTGAACAGTTTTATTTGTTTTCTTCAACAGTTTGATTTTCTTGGCAATTTTTTTCTTTTATATAGGGATTTACTCATTTCTTCCTTTTGTTTGTTTGTATTTTCCTGGATTACTTTAAAGGATTTATTTGTTTTCTCTTTAAAGGATTTCTAGCATAGTCATAAAGTTGGTTTTTAAGATAGTTTCCTTGTGTCCACTCTGTGTTGGAGTACTCATGGGTTGCTGAAGCAAAATAGCCAGGCTTTGGTGAAGACATTGCCCAGGCTCTTGTTGATTATATATTTTTTTCTTTTGTTACCATATATGTAAATTTTATAATGGTATTGTTATTTTATCTGCTAGTTCTGTTTTTTTAATTGGACATTTTCTTTATTTACATTTCAAATGTTATCCCCTTTCCCTGTTGCCCCCACAAAACCCCTATCTCATCTCCCCTACCCTACTTCAATGAGGGAGATCTTAGCTGAGATGCTTAACAATAAATAAATTCCCCCATTCATCCACTCCCACCTTACTGCCCTGGCATTCCCCTACACTGGGGCATCAAGCCTTCACAGGTCAAGGGCATTTCTTTCCATTGAAGCCTGACGAGGCCATCCTCTGCTAAATATGTGGATGAAGCCATGGGTCATGCCATGTGTACTTTTTGGTTGGTGGTTTAGTGCTGGAAGCTCTGAGGGGATCTGGTTGGCTGATTTTATTGTTCTTCCTATTGGGTTGCAAACCCCTACAGTTCCTTCAGTCCTTTCTCTAACTCCTCCATTTGGGACCACATTGGGGACCCCATGGTCAGTCCAATGGTTGGCTATGAGCATCCCCTTTGTATTGTTCAGGCTCTGAAAGAGCCTGTCAGGAGACAGCTATATCAGGCTCCTGGCAACATGCACTTCCTGGCATCCACAATAGTGTCTGGATTTGGGGACTGTTATAGGATAGATTGCAAGCTGGTACAACCACTCTGGTAATCAGTGTGGTGGTTCCTCAGAAAATTAGACATAGTGTTACCTGAGGACCCAGCTATATCACTCCTGGACATATACCCAAAAGATTTTTCAACATATAACAAGGACACATACTCCACTATGTTCATAGCAGCCTTATATAATAGCCAGAAGCTGGAAAGAACCCAGATGTCCCTCAACAGAGGAATGGATACAGAAAATGTGGTACATTTACACAATAGAGTACTACTCAGCTATTAAAAACAATGAGTTCATGAAATTCTTAGGCAAATAGATGGAACTGGAAATATCATCCTGAGTGAGGTAACCCAATCACAAAAGAACACACACAGTATGCACTCACTGATAAGTGGATATTAGCCCAAATGCTCAGAATATCCAAGATATACAGTTCACAGACCACAAGAAGATCAAGAACAAGGAAGACCAAAGTGTGGGTTCTTCAGTCTCTCTTAGAAAAGGGAAGAAAATATTCACAAGATCAAATACATAGGCAAAGTGTGAAGCAGAAACAGAAGGAAAGGCCATCCAAAGCCATTGATTATATTCTTATACTGTGTTTATCCCTCTAGGTTTGGAATGATTATAGGGCTTGGCCACTGTGTTCTGGGTTTGTCTTTGTTGAACGGATGTTTTATTCCTTGATTTCTGTTTCCTATTGGTCTTCTGGTCTATGTTGCATGAACTTCTGGACTCCTAACGTGACTGTTGATCCAGTAGTATAAGTCTCTTAACTTGCTTGAGACTGAATTTTCTACAACAAACCTGGCCTTTAGTACAACAGCGGGTGTTCTTCTGATTGATGTGACCAGCATATGAGCAGAGGGTGTCTTCTGGAAATAGAGGCTTGGTACTGGCTGCAGGACAAGGGGTAGTAAGAGGTACTTTGAAATTTTTCTTTGGGAACCAACTTTAATGAGTGGAACAGGCCCTGTAGCTGACCTGTTCTTTTGACTAGGCACTGGAATTTTTGTTTAGCAAAAATTGGTTCTTATTTAGAAGTCAGTTGTCAACAGAAAGGCTTCTTCAGGCAGCAAATTGGAAAAGATCCATAGATCCATAGTCAGACATTATGCAGAGAAAGACTCTAAATTGGAGGTCCCTCTCCTCAGAGGTAAAGGAATCCTTCTGGAGGGAGAGAAACAATTGTAGAAGTCAGAGGTTATGGAGGTCAATCAGAACAAGAATGGAGCACATTGAATCAACTACACAGGGATCATTTAGGATCATAGAGACTGAAGTGGAAAGCATGGTGTAAGAGGAGACAGCTGAGAATATGTTGGAGTTCTTAGCTTGCTACATTTGTGGACGTCTTAAGTGTGAGAATAGGGAGAGACCTGATGGAGACCTCCAATTTAGAGTCTTTCTCTGCCTGCAATTGGGACTTGTTTTCTTGTGGGAGATTGCTTTGTCCAGCGTTGGTAGGAGGGTTTTGCCTTGCCATATTGTAATTTGTTTTTATTTATTTGTCCTTTGGAGGACTGCTCTTTTCTAAAGAGAGACAGAGGGGAAATGAATACAGGCAGGGATGAGAGGTTGAACGAAGCTGGTAGGAGTGGAGGGAGAGAAAACTGTGGTCAGGATGGATTGTATGAGAGATAAATATTTTCAATAGAAAAGAGAAAAGTAAATTTTTTATCAGTGAGATACAGTCCCATTGTAGGCTAAACTCTATGTATATATACACATACATACATATATATTTATATATTACATATGACACTATGTTACATATATAATATATATAATATTATATGTGTAATATATGTATTATATACATATACATATACATATACATATACATATACATATACATATACATATACATATACATATACATATACATATACATATACATATACATATACATATACATATACATGTACATGTACATACACATACATATAGCTTATAAAACTTTAGGTTTCTGTATATGTTTTCAAGCACCCTTAATGTTAGGTATTGCTTCCCCCACCATTCTTTTTTATTCTGTCCTCCCATCCTAGTCCTCTGAGATGGCTCAATTCTCCTCAATGTGATGACCTCAGTTTGTTCCCCAGTACTTTCAAGATCCATTGACAGAAATGTTTTCTAAGGTTCATACTTACTCCGTAGTATGCATAAAAGCAAGTGTAAGTGTACCACATATTAAAAAATTATAAATATTTTGTTCAAAATAGCCAAAGAAAGAACAATCCCAAAGTTGGCACACTATCAGATTTACAAATATACCACATAACTGAACCAATCAAAGCATCATGTTATAAGCTTAAATAAAGACACATAATCCATTAAAATTAATCATTTCTAAGATAAATTATTATTTTACAAAGGTGCCAATAAAAAGTTCTAAGAAAACTGTAGGCATCAGTAAATGTTATTTGACAAACTGGGCGTCTACATAGGCAGCACAATTGTATATTTCACCTACATATAAAAATAAACTCATTGATATAGAGGCATAAATAAATATCTGATACTGTAAAACTATTTAAAGAAAAAAGAGAAATGTGCCAGGACATTTGACTAGGTAGTGATTTCTTAAATACGACAAAAATCATTTTAAAAAAAAAGCAAAAATAACCAACAAAGTGGGATCAGACTCAAAAAAGCTTCCATATAGTCAAGAAAATAACCAGAATATTAACCATAAAGCATATATAATTAGAAAAATGTTTTCGACTTCTGCACTTTATGGGCTCTAATATCAACAATATTCAATGACTATAATTGTTAGAAACAACATTAATCTTAATTGATAAGTACTATTCATAGATATTTTTTCAAAGAAGATATACAAATAGCATATAAATTAAAAAGAGAATTAAGATGATCTAGAAAGCAAAATTTTCAGTAATGACTCACCAGAATTAAAATCAGCATTTCAACGAGATCCATAAAAAGATAAAGAAAGTAGAACATTCTACTTACAATTCTGCTGAAATTCATTTATTGTCCTAATAGTGTCCTTACATTGCACATTCCAAATAACTCAGACTAAATGGTAATTTCATGTTGGATCTTCATCTCAGGAATCAAAATTAGATATCTTAACTCAATAAAATTTATTAATAAATCAAAAAAATAATCACCTGAATTGTATAACATAAAATCCAGAACTTCACCTGAAAAGCATCCACAATGTTGAAAACACAAGCTAACTTAATAGCATCTCAAGGGAAATGAGAGTCATTAGAAACTGACTGGAGAATGACCCAGGTGTTTGAATTAACATAAAAGAGATTAAAAGTATGCTGACTAACTAAATAACAGGACCTTCATGCAGTATGTATTAAAAGATATGAGATCTAAGAAACCGTGAATAACTAGAAACTATCAATTTCTGAAGCATAGCTTCAGAAAGTACATTTCGTGAATAAAATGTTAAAAATTCTGCTTGACTTAAAAGTCATCAGATGACTTGAAGATATAAAAATGGAAATCAAACTTAAATATACCTTGGAGCTTTAAAATCACAATAGAAAGTCTAATATATATCTAACAAAAGCCTAGAAGTTTAAACATATTAAAGAATACAAATTAAGGAAAAGTATTCAAAGATATAAAGGCTTAAAATTTTACAAAATATATACATTTAGCAACTAAATAATCTACATTAACTCAAAACAGAGTAAACTATAAAGGATGAGGCAACAAAATAATAGAAAGCTAAATCAATCTGTTATATGAATATATACATATATATATGTATATATGTACATCCTATAATAAAATTCTTCAAAAAACTTGATAATGCCATAAGATTTGTAAATTAATGTGAATATTCAGTGACTTCATAGAATGCACAGAGAGTAGTAAAGATAAAGAAAGATAGAAAGAAAGGAAAAAAGAATGAAAGACAGATGAGATACTGAGAAACTATAAAAAAATAAGAAAGTTAATAACTACATAGATTTAAAGAAAAATAAACGTCCAAATCAAAATTCTCCTTTTTTAAATTTTTTCCATCAATTAATTTATTCATTCATTTTACATCCAGATCACTGCTGCACAGTCCTGGCTCCCCATACATAATCCCCCATATACACAAAATAAGTCAATAAGTCTTAAAAATAAACCATAAATAAAACAAAATAGAATCCTAATCTTTCTTCCAAACCTAAAACATAAAATGGCGAATGAAGCACAATAAAAAAATGATAAGTATACAAATGTAACTAAGCATCAATTCATAAATAATCACCTTAAATATAGATATACTTCTGTATCTAGTTTATACTCTTAATGTCTATGGATATACATTGTAGTCAAAGTAGCAATGAATTAATAGCTTTTATCCACATATCAATAAATACATAGCATATTTGTTTTGCTCGATCTGTGTAATCTCATTTGGGATGATTATTATTATTTTCTGTAGTTGTATCCATTTATCATTTCATGTTTTCAATTTCTTTTAACAGCTAAGTAATATAACACTACTCAAATATACCATATTTTCTTATGTCATTCATTCTTTAATAAACATGTAGTTTGTTTTCTATTTCTAGCTATAATAAAAATAATATGATTCTAAGCTATAGATAGATTAGATAGATAGATAGATAGATAGATAGATAGATAGATAGATAGATGTGAGTATGTATGTATGTATGTGTGTGTGTATGCATGTTCGAGCAAATGTCTCTGTAGTAAAATGAATCATCCTCTGGGTATATGCTCAAGAATAAATGTGAGATCTATTCCCAGAATCCAGAGGAAATGCTGCACTTATTTCTATAGTGATTATAGAAGATTTCGCAGCTTCCAGCAATGGATGAATATTTCCATTACTCCATATCCTTGCCAGAATGAACTGTCATTTGTTTTATTGAGTTTGACCATTCAGACTGGTGTAAAATGAGACCCACTATAGTAAAAGCTTCCTAAAATATGTACATGTATGAGAGCAATCTAAATAAAATCATAGGATCACCAAATAATAGGAAAAATAAATCCCTAACTGCAACCCATTTGTCACTAAATGGAACATCCTATACTAGGAATGTGTTACATTTCATTGAGTTCTTGGCTAAAAACAACCTGTGGGAACCCCAAAATAACTGAGTCTGTTTTCAACAATATTAGTTCCTCTTCACAAACTTACGGTAGGGCACAACTGTGGAAAACAACAACAATACAATTCATTGAACATGAAGAAGTTGACCTATGCATCTTAGGGCATGCATCTGTATGGACTATTGTTCTTGGTACTGGAAAGTACTCTACATACTACCAAAGGAAAGTGGTAGACAGTAACCTATACAGAACCTTTAATCTACTGTAGAGACCTGCCTGAAATTTATGCTGGTGCAATTGTTGCACAAAATTTGTTGGAGTAATTAATCAATATCTGGTTGTATTTAAGGCTACTTCATAAGATAAAACACATGCCTGACCCTGCACAGATGCCCAAGAACCTGAGATCAGATAGGCTAGAGACTTAGGGCAAAATCAAATACTATATTTCTTCTAAAAGAACATAGCAATAAAATGACCCCTGATTTCTACCATTCTGCTATACTCATAGATCTTGATCTGCCTTGCTCAGACAGTATCAGATAAGCTTTTTTTCTGTAGCATATGGGGACACATATGCACAGCCAAAAATGTTGTAGAGAGTGAGAGATCTTGGAATACTCAGCCCTTACAAAAACTTCTCCTTCAAATTCATACCCCTGAGCTTGGCTAACTCTACAGAAGAGAAGGCATAAAGAGTGCAAAAGCCAAAGTGGATAGAGGACACAACAGAAACAATGTCTTCTAAACACAGCATGATTGACAAATATGATGAATTCACAGAGACTGTGGCATCATGCACATGGACTAAATGGGTCTTCATCAGATGGGATTCCAGAACTTACTGAGAAAAGAAATGGAAACAAGCCTGTGTCTCTTACTCACAACCTATCTTCAAGTGATAATAAGAAATGAAATATTAGTTTTCTCTAAGGGAGTCTCATTGTCAATATAAACCAGTCTTAAAGGCAAGCATCATTCTCAGTAGTAGATGGCCAACTCAAAATGAACTCAATAAAATATGTGGACATTCTTTGTCTCAAAATGTTGTCAGGGCTTTTGTTCTTTAACATTATAGTTCTTTTCCACATTTTTTATGGCTTTTGGTTTTGTGCTTTTATAGGATTCCTACAAACATGTGTGTCGTTGTGTCTATGTTTCTTGTACTTTTTCTTTGGCTACTTTCTTTCTCTTTGGTTCTTTTGTCCTATTCCAATTTGTTTTATTTTTAAAGAGTGACAAAGAGAGTGAGAAAGGGGGAGAAACTGGGAGGTATTGGGGGAGTAGAAAGTATAATCAAAATATATTGTAGGAAGGATAAAAAACTATATTCATTAGAAAATGATGATAAAAGGAGACAAAGAAAAAGGATGAGGAGAAGAACAAGGAGGGACACAAAGAAGATGAAGAAGAATAAAAGAAGAAAGGAAGAGGAAGAAGAGCAAGAAGAGGAGAAAGATGAGGAAGAGTAAGAAGAGGAAGAGGATGCAGAAGACAAAGTAGAAGAAGGCCTCAATGATGAAGATGATGATGAAGAAATACAGTTCAGCTATATTCTTCTGTGACTGTTTGAATAAGAATGACCTCCATACACTGCTATATTTGATTGATTTCAGGTTGGCAGAATGTTTATGAAGGATGAGGAAGTGTAGACCAGTTGGAGGTGGCATGGCCTTGTGAAGGAAATATGCAACTGGAAAAAATTTCAAATTCCAAACCAGGCCCAGGTAGTCTCACTCTCTCATAGCCTGAGACTTTGAGATTTGATGTGAGATCTCAAGAAATGCCCCAGCACCAAACATGCCTGACTGCTCTTATGTGTCCTTTCATGATGATAATAGACTCTAACAATCAGAAATTGTAAGCAAACCCCTAGTAAACTGACTTTTTTTTATAAGGTATCTTAGTTATGGTGTGTTTTATGAGGTTATAGCTCAAGCTTATATAATTTGATCTGTACTGTATTTTATTTAAATCCACTTGGTTTTTCTTATTTGTAATATAACATTAAAATTAACATCCCTGAATTCTATTTTTTTCTGTATAAATTTCAAAATAAATAATGTTCACAACCTAATTCTGGCAAAGGTAGTTATTATAATGTAAAAATTAGACGAATGCATATAAACACAAGCTATGGAAATAAGACAATCATGTGTATGATTAGGTAAATATGGATGATGGTACCTTATTATACATCTTATAACAATGTTGAACTTTACCATTCCTCAATATTACTATAAGGAGTACCTCATAAATACATTTTCAGACAGCCCCAGTTATGCAATAGCTGTGCACTTTGATAGTTGCACTGAATGCAAGGCTTTGGATCCAAATTTAGAAAAGATAAAATTATATTTGCCAACTTCCAATATTAAAAAATGTTTGTGATCATTAAATAATAAAATATGTATGAACGTGCCATGCAAACTGCAACGAAGTTTGATGCTAATATAAGAAATATTTTCTTGTAGATTTTTTATTTTTCAATTTATATATGTATTCACTTTATATCCCAATATCAGCCCCTTCTCCTCTCAATACCCCCACATGCTAGTTCTCCCTCCGCTTCCACCTTTCCCTTTTTTTTTTTGTCAAGAGTGACACTCCCCCCACACACACACATGAAACACCCTTACCCCATGCACATCAAGTCACTTTAGGACTATTTGCATCCTCTCCCACTGAGGCCTGAGAAGTCATTCCATTTAGAGCTACAAGATCCACAGGCAAGCAGGCAACAAGCTCAGTAATAGTCCTGCTCCAGTTTTTGGGAACTGGACACCAAGCTCCTCTTTTGCTACAAATCTGCAGGGCACCTAAGTCCAGCTCATGCTTGCTCTTTGCCTGGTGACTTGGTCTCTGAGAGATGATTCTCTTGGTTTTCCTGTAAAGTTTCCTTCTTTTTGGGTCTTTCAATCCTTCTCCCCATTCTTCCATAAGACTCTCAAAGTTCAATCGGATGTTTGGGTGTGAAGTTTTGCATCTCTGTCCATTGCCCACTGGGTGAAGACTCTCAGGTCACGGAGGCATGCTGTTGACTGACTTGTTCCTCATGGCCTGCTCTGCATGGTTTCTTATACAACACAGGACCACTAGGTCAGGAGGGGAACCACCTACAATATGATGGTCTCCTATCAATCACAAATTAAGAAAATGCCCTATAGCTGGATCTTATTCAGACATTTTCGCAATTGAGACTGTCTTGTTTTCAGATGACTGTAGCCTGTGTCATGTTGACATTAAACTAGCCACTACACAATGTTTCTTTCCTATCATAAAACATAAAAAAATTGAAACAATGACAGGTGGGAGGTTGAGGAAATAGGCATCTTGTGAACATCTATATCACATTAGTACAATCCAGTGTCAAATCTCAGCAAGTGTGGGGCTGTTAAAGTTATCACATGTGTGGCAAATAACTATTATCACTCGTGACATTTATTTTCTCTAAGTCAAGATGAAGCCTTAGCATCCTTTTCAGTCTAGTATTTGAAACAACAACAACAAATTACTTAGAGGTAATTCTTGACAAGAAACTTATTATTTTTACTCTAGATGTAGAAATGACTTATGACTTAAGAGGAATTGTGGCTGAAAAACATATTCGTACTTCTTCAGGGAGGAAATATTTCTGTAAATTCCTAATTCTTCAGAGTCCAACAATTTTATCATTCTTATGGGCTTGTAGAGTCATTGGCTAACAGAGTCAGAGATGAATGGATATTGAATTAATCATTTCTAGAACTAATACATCAAGACTGACATTGACTGAGTAATTTAAGCATTTTCTTCTGTGACAACCCTTCCATGTCCCTCTTTCTAGACTATGTATCTATAATCATAATATCACTGCAAGAGTCCCTTCCTTGTTCTTAGTAGTCAGCAATATAATGGATCATGTCCTTTCATGTGGTTTCTTGTAAGAGCACAGCTTGAAAAAATAGACAACAGCAACAGTAGGACCAGGGACCCAGAAAAGGCCTTCAAAGTCAGCCCAAACAATGAACATCATTATGGCCTCATGTGGTAGTGCATGCCACTCACATCAATATGCCCTGCCTCCAAGGTTATCTCTCCACAATAGGTAGCATTTGACCAAGGTATAGGAGAGGGGACAACTCAGTTCTATTTAAGGCTTAGGCCACTGAGAATTTGGCCATGTTACAATGAGTATATAGATGATAAAAAATCACTTTAGTATTATTATTTAATTTTAATTTTCATTTTAAAGGGGGTTCACAAGGGTTTGTGCCAGACAAGATAAGACTTGGCAGTGAATGTGATTAGGATGCATGGTGTGAAATTCTAAAGGAATTAATAAAAAATATGTTGCAAAAAATGTCCTCACTTAAGACAGTTTTCTTTTTCTGACAACAGGTCTTTGGCTACTTTATTAAGCAGACAGTAAGTTTAAGTCAGGTACCTGAGATACAGAATAATTTCTGAGACTTCTGTATCTGTCTACATGTACAGAAATTGAAGACAATTTTAGGCCCACATATGTATCCAGCACACACAAAAAGTGATGCACTGTATATGTCATACAACACTGGATCACTTTGGAAATCTCTCTCTCTCTCTCTCTCTCTCTCTCTCTCTCTCTCTCTCTCTCTCTCTCTCTGTGTATATGTGTGTGTCTTTTACAGAGTTATAGCCTATCTAAACTGTTTTATTAGGTATTCTACACAGCTATAAAAGAATAATAAAGATTGGGGTGGCTTAGACAATAGCATTTTATGCTTAAAATGCTTGGCAATTCTGATCCTGATGAGAGCTGTCTTGATTGTAAAAGACTGATTCTTATTGCATTCTCATATGGTCTTTTCACTGTCCTTACTTGGAAGTTAAAGGGATTTCATTTTCTTCCTTTTTTAGAAGTATATCAGTTATATTGGATTTAAAACTTCCTTTGTGACTTTACTTAACCTTAATTATATCCTGAAGATACTATCTTCATCTACAATTACACTGGGGTTTCAACACAACTTCAACTGATCAATTTGAGAAGGACGTAATTCAACTCCTAGTAGCTATTATACTTTACAAAATGATACTCTAAACTTGCTTTCTTTAATATCCTGGACACATATTTAGATATCATTACAGTTATCCTCAGTATCTCTTAAACACACACACACACACACACACACACACACACACACACATCTACTGTTTAAAGTTTATAATCAAAGAAACAAATGTGGAAAAATAATTTGGACATCTGATTTCATTCACATTTCCATTTTATCCAGAATTGCTAAGCATGTATGTGAGGATGGGGAGAGGCTATTTTTGTCCAGTATTTTCTCTATTATGTAATATGCCTGAGGTGAAAGAGACTTCAATGATTTTGTCTACATAAAATTGCATACCTTTGCTTCCTAACCAGGTTGATTGACTAAAACAACAGTAAGATGTGAGATAATAATAAATTATAGCCCATACATAAATAAACTGGTTTAGACATATTTTTAAAATATTTGATCCATACAAAGAACTCATTAGAATTATTTAGTTTCTGTTTTTGTTGTTATTGTCATCTTCTGTTTTTAAGACAGACTCTCATTATTTCACAGAGAAACTTCTGTTTTACATTTGCTCAGTTGCATTCATCAGAGCTTTTTTTCATAATAGGCAAAAATTGGAGACAATCTAGATGCCCCTCAAGAAAAGAACAGATAAACAAAATGTGGTACATTACACAATAGAGTATTACTGAGCTGTTAAATGAGTGACATTATGAAATTTGCAGACAAATTGATAAAATAGAAAAATGATCATTCTCAGTGAGGTAACTCACAACAAGAATAACGAACACAACAACTACTCACTTATGAGTGAATATTAGCTATAAAGTAAAGGATAATCGTGCTACAATTCATCTGGTAGGAGAAAGAAGGAGAGAGAACTGGGAGAGACAACTGAAATTGGGGGTCATTTTTAGGAACAGTGTGGACATGTAATGCAGTAGAAACTCCATGTTATAAACAAGAGTGACCCTATGAAAGGCTCCTAGTAATTGAATATATGGAGACTTAGGCAGCCATCTACTGTAATTTGACAAGGCTTCCAGTAGTGGGACTGGATCACCAACTCAGACACATAACTACGACCTAGTTTGTTCTGCCTACAATATATGTTGGAAAAAGGCAATGCAGAAATTATGGGAGTAGCCAATCAATGATTTGTTTGGCTGTAGACTCACCCTGGACTAGCCTTGAAATAAGGGTTTTTGCCTAATAGACTTGTAACTTTTTATGCCCTATTCAGTTGATATACCTGAGAGGCCGGCTTTTTTTATTATTATTATTATTATTATTATTATTATTATTATTATTATTATTAAAAGAAAGGAGGAGTGAATCCGGTTCCAGAAGCCTGGTAGGATTGGAGTGAGGGAGGATTGTGATCAGGAGGCAATAGAGGAGAATAGATAGATAGATAGATAGATAGATAGATAGATAGATAAAATGAATGTGTTTAAGACATTTAAGATAGAATCAAATTCTGACATCAATAAAGTATAACCTTATTGATTTTTGTGATCTATTTAACTTTTTAAAAAAATATATGTTGCTTTCTTTGCAGGGGAAGCATATAACTGCATTATGAGACTATGCCAATTTTATTTTTGTCCCAATGTTATGTACTATCCCATAATCCTCCATGTCACTACTTTTTCTTTATCTCAATTCCAGATACTGTATGTGTCATAAATTGCCTTCCAGTGAATCATAATGTTTACAGCTTACTGCTTAGTTCGTGATTCCTGTTGTGCTTCAGCTGATCATAGATTGCCTTCTATGTCCCAAGCAAGCCTGCAAAGCTGGTCTGACAAGTGTTGTAGCAAAGGTTGTTTTAATTTAGAACAAATTTAATTAAAAATCTCAGTAGAGGAGCCCCACAGGTCTACCTTGAATCTTACTAATGTGCAATGCAATTATTGGAATATCATGGGAATCAGAATTGAGTGAATGGACAAATTTATCTATCAACAATTACCTCACACAATATAACATGTGTCTACCTGATGAGATTAAGAATATTACAAAGGAGTAGTTACTGTTTAACCTAATAACTCTTGAAAAGAATAAAGAGAATTTAGGTCAGACTTATTAAAGTACATTCTTAGGGAAATGGATTCCATAATTTATTTACAAAATTGTAATAAACCCATATGAAATAATTGTGGGCTGTATGCTAATAATAAATCATAGTTTGATAGAAAAAAAATGTTTGTTCTGGTAGAGAAAGTCCATACTGGGCTCACGTTTTTGATTCTTAATTAAAAATGAATCAGTTTACCAATTATTTATAGGAGAAAATTTCAGTTGTTCAAAAATGATTTTAAGAGTAGGAACAATCTAAACTCCAAGCTACACTTCAAGGACTTTCTCATGCAAATTTGATAGTGTAGTTCCAATTCTATCAAATGATGAAACAGACTAACTAGATGCACAGAATATTAAGTAGTTGACCATTTTAGACTAGTATAGCCTTCTGTAATAGCTTCCTTATATAGAGCAGCATATTTTTGCACCTGCCAAAATTAAACTTATAAACTAATACACTTTTCCTAAATAAAATATTAAAAGACATTAACTAGATTATCTAAATTAATTTGCATATGTTTATTTATCCAAACCAGGACCTTGTGAATATCTGTGTTCCTATCTTTCTGCCTTTCTGTCAACATTTCCTTTCTTGTCACATACAATTGCTTCTTTGAAGCAAAACATTTATGTAAGCTGCTTTCAATATTTCTGCAAAATCAGAAGTAGCATTTTTCAGTCCACCTTTTGTAGTTATTTGACCTTGTTGCTTTTCTGAACATAAAAGTCTTATTCTCTGTAGAACTGCTTGGCAGTATGAGAAACTATCAGTCAATTTTACAGATGCTACAAACACTTCAATTCACTACAAAGTTAAAAGTATCATAATAAATCTCGCATTATGGGTTCTATTTTCAAATAATTGACTTAGGAGCAAGCATTATTTAGGCCTAGCTCTTACAAGTATTTGGACTCATGGGTAAAAAGAATTCAAGATATCAATCTAGGACCTTAGTGACATCATAAGTGTCACAGCCTGAATTTTCAGCATAAAGCTTAGAAAGTGGAAAATTCAGTAACAGAGAAGAAGTGTAGTTTAGGGAAAACACTGGTATAGTAGAAAGAAGTGCATTTTTCAAATAATTCCTAAGCACATTATGCTTTCTGTCAGGAAAATACTTAAAGTACTAGATATGTATTTCAAGTGGCAGACTTTTACAAATGAGTACATTTTTACTTGGCTCAATAACAGTCTTGAAATCATGCCATTATTTGTTTTTGAAAATCATTGAAAACTATTGTGATTATAATGAGTAAAGTGTCTGGAAGTAAATAACCATTGTTTTCAATAATACCTTTATTAATAAATTCTCTTTATTTTAAAAGCAAATGTTATGTGATAACATACAATTTCTTATATCTGAGTATCAACTAAGTGTGAGAGAGAACATTTTGATAATTTTATAACAAAATTTATATGAAGCAAGCCTACAGGATTTGAAGATCACTGGCTTTTGTCCATGAAGATCCACAATGGACATTTGGACAAATGTATAGATATACTAAGATTAAAATACATGTTTATACAGTTTTTAAAAAGTATTTCATACTTGACTCTTTTTATACGTACCAAAACTATATTGTTTTGTTCTGATATTTCCCTATATTATTTGAGTATTCTATCAATTTTCTCTTTTAATTGTTTCTACTCAAAACAATCTTCCTTATGAGTTCAAATAACTTTTCCAATAACAAGTATATTTCTGCTACAATATAAAGGGCACATAGTTTAGAGGCATTTCTCACCTCAAACTTACTGTCAAAAAATGAAATTAATATATGTTGTGGTTTATTTTATTTTGAAAAAAAGAGTAAAATATCTATATTATGTTCATTTATTTTAATGTTGCACTATTTTTTATTTTAAATCTGATACTGCAACAAGAACATCAAGATATTAACTAAATAATAAGCTTGGATCCTATCCAGTAAAGAACACGTGCTATAAAAATATTAATGAATTAATGAACAGGAAATATAGTGTTATTTTTTCCACTAGATAAAACTAATGTCACTTTAATCAATTATAACTTAGGAAGGGAAATTTAAGTGCTAACAGATACATCAAATGAACACATATATAACTGATATTTTCTCTATTCTATATACATTTATCACATTATGATTATTAACACAGTACAGTGAAATAATTAAAAAATATTAGTAAATCTACAAAGCTCTGCTGTATGAATAGTGAATAACCTTAAATAATTCTTAATTAGTAATAATAATGAAATAATTAAAATAATTAAAATAATAATAATGAAAGTTTTACACAGATGTGAAATTTGATTAAGTATCTATTCTTTAGTCAGTATTTCTTAGGTATTTTGGAGGTGGCATAAGATAAACAAGCAAATCGTACCAGAGTTTAATTTGAAAGTAGATTATAACACATGCAATCTACCATGAAGTTAGAAGACAGCACTATAAAGCTGAAAGCTAAGACTCATATAAACTTGACACAATTTTAAATGATCAAGGAATTATAGTTCACAATTAAGTTTTAAAAAACAAATTATCTTCAAAATCTTGTGAAGAAAAACAACACAGGTGATTTTCAATTGACAGTCTCTGTCTGGTAAGGTCTTAACATGCATAAATTATATGAATTGGTTTTCTTATTAAGTAGCCTGAAATATGTTTCAAGTATTTCCAAAATACAGAAAAGTCCATTCCTTTGGTATCTATGGTTTTCTCTTCATTTTTAAAACAAGAAGAGAAAAATAAACATGCACACAGTTAAAAAACTGTGACAATTAAAAACCACTTAATTGCTATTCAGAATACAAGAATTGTTCTAAATCAATGTATTTTTTTCAGAAAATAAACCCTCAAATGCTGTCACTGTCAAGATATATTTAAATAATCTGTCTAAAAGATCTTTCACTTTTCTAATCCAGGTGTATGTGTGTGTAGGTTGGCATTTTTGTCTGAGTACCTCTTTCCTTCATGGTAGTGATATTTCTTGCTGTTCCATATTAAAAAATAATATCTGGAAAATCTTTTCATGTAGAAACTTTGTATTCCCCATTGTACAGTAAGGCTCTTCTTAATGAAAATTGATTTTTGTGTATGTTACATGGGAGAGCTGTGTATTTCCTGACATGCAGTAAGTCATTTCTAAGTATAAGCTTAGGTGGGGCAATTTCTATCTAGCTATGTGCATAGAATTACATGGAAATGCTAATGGGAACACTGATGCTTGCAATTCTAACAGACTAGATTCATTTAAATTGAAGGTGATTCATGAACACAATTCTGTATCATTCTCTTTTCCATTTTTCTAAACCAAAAATTATGTCTTAAAAATATTGCTATCAGAAGAGAAAGTTTATAGAGTAATTATATTTCTTGGTAGATAATGAAGAAGCCCACACATTGTTTTTATTTCCACAATTTGAAAGGTATGAATTCTATGAGTCTATTAGCTTGAATAAAAATATATTATATCTTATTATTATGACTGTATTATCTTTGTTTTGACAAATACAAATATATCATATTTGTCCTGTTCATTATCCCAATTAGCAGCCCATCATCAAGCCAACAGACTGTGTGTGAATTTAGGTACTACATAAGACACTAAGATTTTTTATTATAAGCCCATGTGTGATACGATGTACTAAACTATACTTTGATAATATTCTGTAGTAAAAGTTCATGATTCTTATATTATCTGAAACCTCATGAAAGGATAATGTGTCTTTTTCCTATGCTGTTAAAAATCTGGCATATCACATATTTAAATTATATATTTGCCTGTCTTCTTTTAAAGGGAAATAAATATATATTACAGTTTTTATCTTTTTAAAGCTTATAGCACTAATCAGTGCCATAAGATTATTGGTCATATGATATTTGCTAATTCATATGTAAATAAATAAAAATACCATTAGTTAAATATCACTCATTCATATAAAACATATCCTATTTTATCATTAGTATACAAAGTAACTTCAAGTATGCAATACAGACGTATGATTTCTCCTCTATTTTGTAACACCTTTGCAAAATGCCTCGAGAATAACTTATTTATTTCTAATTTTGTGGTTCTATATTCCATTATTTAGCTGAAAGTTCTGTACCCTTAATGTTTTCCAATCAGTGTGATTTCTTTCATAAAAACACTGTTCTCAACTTCTAGTCTTCTAGTTATTCTTAACACATACCATATGCATCATCCCAATGTCTATCTGGTCCATACTATATTTTGAAAATATAAACTGTTATCTAGTTTCGTTTTCAGACAGTTTAGTTTTCTGTAAAATTCTGTCTTCACAACCATCTTTAAGTTTTTTGTTGCCCTAAAAATGATAGTACCACTTATGTTTTTGAAATGTTAAGTTTGTATAGGTGGTTTTGGGTTCTTTCTCCTTCTGTGGAATCTACCTTTATTATTTTTCATTGTGTTTTCTAGTTTCATTCACTGTTTCTCTCCATTCATCTTTCTCACTCCAAGGATGATGATTAAACACATGAAATTTACTTTAAAATATAATGCAATTTTATTCTGAAATAAAGGTGGTAATGCAAGTGTATATGAAATTATATAGCACAAAAATATAAACATTGCTGATAGGTTCACTCCTGAAAATACTATAGATGATGTCCTTGTCTTTAATACGATGTTGAAAACCACCAGCAAGATAAATCTAGACTATGTATTCAGTCTATGTAATATTTTTCTATAAATGTGAAATTTTTATTGGATATTTTATTTACATTTCAGATGCCAATCCCTTTCCCCATTTCCCTTCCCCAGAAAACCCCTATCCCGTGCCCCCCCCCTTTTCCATTTGGCTTTTATACAATTTTTTAAATGTTTATCAAGGGCTTTGTAAGTATGGTAATGCTCAATCAGAAGTGTAACCTAATACCCAATCTATGTAAACTATCATTGACTAGTGGAGACACGTGAATTTCTGCCTCCCTGCCCCCTCTCTCTTTCTCTCTCTTTTTGTCTCTCATTACCGAGCTTCTTATCTACTTCATCTTCTCCTCTCCTTACTCCATCTTTTCCGCTCGATGCTCCTTTCCCCTTTAGCTCCTCCTACATATTACCCTTCCTGTTAAAATAAAGCTTTTCTCTCAGAATACAATTAGAGCACAATTATTCCTATTTGTACCAGTGAGGTACAAGATAATCTTAATACCCAGTCCATCCTTTTGTTGACTAGCCAGAACCTCTGCCATCTCTCTTGACTAGAACACGTAGTTTTGAACCTGGCTTTTTCTTGGCTTTAGCATGAATGTCATCTGAGAACCCTCCACTCAGATCTTTTCTCTCAAGGTAAATAACCTGGATTGGCTATGAGTCTATAGGTCTTCAATGCCGTCAAAAATCCAGAATGACTAAATTAACTGAATTTATGGGAAGCAATAAGCATAGCTTCTAAAACTTAGCCGATTTATAGAGACCGCTGAACACCTGGACAACCCCTATACTACCGAACGTTGGAGCATCAAATCTTCAACCTTCTGGCCCAAACTCATCTGACAGACTTTAGTGCTGCAGAATTATTAAGGGCTGGTTACTCTGTCTAGGCAGATATAATCAATCGACTATTCTGCAAGTGTGTCCTTTTCTGTAGATGGAGAGAGGCAATTCTTGCCTGGTGGCTGTCTCACCACAACAGGAGTAACTCCAATGATGCTCAATTTCTTCTTAGAATCCAAGACAGGAAGCTGTCAGGAGCAGACAGGTCTCTAATCAAAATGAACACTAATATAGAAATATTTGTGATGTCAATTCTATGGATTTCTGACGTTTTGAAATCCAACTATCCATGTAAGGTAACCTGGACTGCTGTCTGTTATCTTCTCTCAGCTATTTCTAAATGAAATATAGAAAACACCCTAACAATAAACTCAAAGTCATGAATTTGCTATAGTCCCTTAACTCACAGGCTAGTCATCCCAAGTCAGTTAAAATGTTAAAGAAGGACTGGGTCTAAGTCTTGTATTTCTAAATGTGTTATACAGACACAATGCCCATGAGAGTATCTATATTCATTTCACTTTCATATAGATGAGAGGCTTATACCAACGGAAACCTTAAATTTGAAATCCAAGTGAATTTTGTACCATTTAAGAAATTATAACTTCATCTTGATACTAAATTATACAGATTTCTACCAATAGGTTATGGCTATGCCATAAATCCTAGCTAATCCTCCCTGTGCCAACAAAATCACTGCTGTTCCCCACAGAGATAGCCCCATATTAACCACCTTAGTCCCCAAGCCCAGGGAATAGGGGCGCTGACTCTTCTTTAACTTCTTCAAGCTGATTACGGGCATCGAGACATCAGAAGAGGGGTGGGGGGAAGAGCAAATTGATAGGCCTCTGATGCTGTGTTCTCACTGCATCCAAATGGAACTCCCAGACACCAGAGATTTGAATATGTCCTCTCGTTTTGCTTGATGAGTAGATACACCAAGGCTGTGCATTCTGCAATATACAATTCTCTACTGTTCTGGGTTCCTTGCACCCTCAAGGATGGGTCAGGAGGGATCCGGTGCCCCCAGAAGCAGACCGGGCGGGTGTCTGCTTCAGGCCTCAGATCCGGGAGAGAGGCGGAAGGGCAAATGTGAAATTTTTAAATTAAAAATTGCTATCATTAATTCCCACCTTCTAAGGTGTGCATGCCCTTAGACACACTGTCATATTAGAGCATAAACTTGAAAGTAGTATTTTTTCACATTAAATTCTGAAATACATTTTAGTTCATGTATTATAACTGTATGATATTAGAAACAAAGAAAAACATAAGCCAGTGAGTATTTAATGAGCTAGTGGGCATTTAATGATGATTAACGGTAACAAATTGTTCCTTTAATTTCTTTTAATTTCTGGAATATTTCATTTTGAATTAATCATGCTTTCATAGTTATAGGTGAACAGAAAAAAACATGTTTTTAAGATATCTTTTCATTTTTTATAATATTTGTTCTCATATGCATGCCAGTGTAGGTATCTACAAAATTCATAGCTTTATGTCCCCTAAAGCTGGAGTTACAGTATCTCCTGATGTGAATGTTGTGAACTAATCTCCAGTCCTCTGTAAGAGTAGTGTGTGCCCTTAACTTCTGAGCCATATTTCTATCCCCCAGTATAATTCTAATTAAAAAAATAAATTAAGATAGTTTGGTAATATTAACTTTGTTTGAAAAGTGAAAATAGAGTTTATGTAAATGAAGTTAAATTGAGTTTGTTTGCAAATGACCAATATAATCATTGTTTAATTAAAAAAGAAACACATTAAATGAAATGAAAGATATATAATTCAATGTGTAACATTGAATACACTAAATTGAGTTTAAACAAGTGTTCCTTATAACCTTAGAGTAAAAAATGTAAATTGCTATTGCATTAGTGTTTGAGAGGCTTGTATACAGTCTTCAGAGTTGAAAGCATAGAGTATTGAATTAAATGACTGGCAGGATATCAGTTCTAATTGTGAATCCTTTCAGTGTTATAGTTGACAAGGCAACTGCAGTAGAGAAGAAAATGCCCTGTTAAATGATCAGCTTTAATCTGTGATTTGAGAATGTTATGAGAAGTTTGAATTAGAAATCTCCAAAGACTGGTGAATAAATCTAGTCCTTAGAAATGGCATACAAATAAAATTATTTTCTTTGGGTTAAAAAATAATGTAACTAATGATAAAATAATTTATTTTTTTTCAAACAAAGAAATATAGCCTTATTTTTCCACATACAGGAATATTTTTTTTGGATTAATCAATAGGAAATGGATAATTCCATCAAATAAAATGATAAATCAAAAATAAATTCATAGACAGGTTACTGAGAACCTTTGAACTTCAAGAAAAGATAAAATGTATAAATCATGTTTAAAAAGAAGTATAACCTCATTAAATAAGAAGACAACAATAGCATTAGTATAATCAGAGAAGAAAGTTTTCCAAAGGTAGGGAAAGTGATACTCATCACAAGACATAATATAAAATTATTATGCATTAGACAATTATTAGGATTAGACTAGAAGCTTCCACATCAATCAAAGTAGAAAATAAGAATGTACAAAATAAAGAATAGTTACAGAAAGCTGTAAAATAGAAAAAGATAAGTCACATACAAAGAGTGATCTATCACACTGTTGATTTTTCAATGAAAACAAAATTGAGAAGAGCTGGGGAAAAATATTCCAAGTAATAAAACACTATAGCTGTCTATCCAGACTATGTTATTCAGCAAAATTATCTTTTAAAATTAAAGGAAACAAAATCTCTTCCAGGATAAAAAATAGGCTAAAAGAAATTTTGATCAGTAACCAGTACAGGGAAATACTAGAAAGAACATTATTGGCTGAAGAGAATGATAATACTAGAAAGAACATTATTGGCTGAAGAGAATGATAAACATACCCAAGAGTTTACAGAGAAATATGATATTAGAACACTTGTTTACCAAAGGAATACTAAAGTGCCAAATACTGTGAAATAAACAAAATGACAAGAATTAAAACCCATTATTGTACAATATCTGTGATTGTTAATAATCTCAATTTTCCAATAATAAGATACAAAGTAGCAGTTGTATGGAAAAATAGAATGTTATTCTCTTTCAGTTATGCTAGTCATAAGAAATACACCACACTGTCAATGACAAAGACTCTTCTAGGGTGAATGGATATGCAAATGTTTTCAAAATCAGAAGAACTAGCAAATGAACAATTGTCATTATTCTAACATTTGACAAAATTATATATTTCAAAGTAATATAAGTCAGGCTAAATAAAGAAGGACAAATAATACTCATAAGGTGACTAAAACATGAAGATTACAATTTTAAATGTGTATACTGAATACATATGCTTCCGATTTCATAACACAAACACTACTAGATATAAAGTCACCAGTTAATTTCAACTCAGTAACAGAAGATTACTTCGAGAACCCACTCTCACCGAGAGAAACATTATCTAACCAAAATATAAAACAACATTGATGTTAAATGACAAAATAGATAAAGTGCAATCAACATTTAGAGTATTCTACCCAAATACAACACAATAGATGTTGACTCAGACACTCATGACATTTATTCTCAAGTAGTTCCTATAGGAGAACACAAAGCATGTGTTTAAATATTTCATTATTGTGAAGAATCACTATGGCCACAGCAACTTGTATAAAGAAAAATAATTAACTGAGGCTTGCTTACAAATCAGAAGTTGAGTCCATTATTGTCATGGTGGGAAGCAAGGCAAACATGGTGCTGGAAGAGATGAGAGTTCGCCATCCTTTTCAGTAGGAAACAGAGGAGAGTGTGTCACAGTGGCCGGACTTGAACATATATGAGACCTCAAAGCATGCCTCCAAAATGAAAGCTTCCTCCAATAAGTAATATATTCAACTATATTGCCACTCCCTACTCACCAGTCACATAAATACATAAATCTATGGGGGCCATAGCTATTCAAACAACCACAGAAAGTCTCTTAGGAAAATGTTCTGTATACAGGAACAATTATGGGTCAGAGTTTTGACTGCGGAATGGCAACTCCCTCTGTCATTTAATACCTATCTTCCTACTGGAAGTGGGCTCTATAAGTTCCCTGTCCCTACTGTAGGACATTTCATCTAAAGTTCCTCCCTTTGAGTACTGAGAAACAGTAACAGAAGATTACTGTTACTTCCAGGTCTCTGTTGCATTCTGGAGAATGCCCCAACCTCCTACCTCCTGCATTTGCCTGTTTCCATTCTTCCTGCTGGCCCTCAGGGCTTCAGTCCTTTTCCCTTACCTAATACCAGATTAGGTTCTCCTCTTCTCCCCACCCCCTGTCTATTTTTCTCTCTCAAGTCCCTTCCTCCATCCCCACTTGTAATTGGTTTCTTCTCCCTCCCAACTGGGACTGAGGCATCCTCACTTAGGCCCTTCAGCTTGTTTATCCACAGGTTCTGCCAAGCAGAACCCTGAGGAGTCCTCCCAAAATGACCCTAGACTCTGGATTCTCTGAAGCTTTGGAAGCCTTGAAGAGTCTCACACTCTCTTATCTGTACAGAAGGAGAGATTTCTGACTCCCTAGCATAATCTCTTTTTTGTTAATGTTTTTTCAGCTTGCTTGTTGGGACTGGTAGCTGTTAGGTTTTATGTTTAAGGATGGTACATTACTAATAAACCTAGCTATCTGCAAGAGAAAAAATAAAACATAGAAATTCAGAAATCAGCATGTGAATCTACCTCAGAAACCTAGAGTAAAAACACAATCAACAACAGCAATGGTAATGTGCATATATATATATATATATATATATATATATATATATATGTCTACATTTGTGTTCATAGATTAATTTTGCTCTCAGCTGTGGTTATAGAAACTATTCTTTGGCATGGATGATACTTAATACAAAGATTACATCTAATAAAGTACCTAGAATAAGTGAATAGTAAGTATAGTTTCTATTGGATCCAATATATTTTTCTAATGGATCCAATATATACTTTTTTTTAGAACTATATTTATTTATTAATTCAATTTTCAATTGAATTTGATACACAATATATCTTCATTATATCCAAACCCACTCACATTCCGACTCCTTAAAACTATTCGATTTATTTTATAATTTCCTTTATCAGAAATCTATGACCAAGAAAAATCTTTAGTTTCAAAATTTTAAAATATTGTTTGTTAATCTTTCTCATAACACAATATTTGACCTTCTAAGTAAGACTTTTTTCACTCTACAAATGAATACTTAGAGATAAAATACAACTTACTCTTATGTGACCCAGTCACAGTTTTTTTCTTGCTTTTTAGGAACTCACATTTGAAGAAAATGTCACATGATCTTTAAATATAGATATATGGATCAGGAAGAATTAAAATTGAAAGCTATCAAAATTTGCTTAAGATAACCCTTAACCATCATCATCTATCCTCATAGTTTTAAAACTGTTAGAAATTTCAAACAAAATACTGTCTTTGAACTTCAAAATGTTCGTTCTTGATCACATCACAGATAATTTCTAACTATAAATATCCTTATACGAAAATCTCTAAATTGGTGGGTTAAGGGCTGGAGAGATGGCACAATGGTGAAGAGAACTGACTGCTCTTCCAGAGGTCCTGAATTCAATTCCCAGCAACCACATGGTGGCTCACAACCATCTGTAATGGGGTCTGATGCCCTCTTGTATTCATATATAATAGTTAAAAATTAGTGGGTTAAAAATTTGGAAAAAGCATTTGCAAGCATAGTTACATAATTGAGATTATTAGGCTAAATTATTACAAACCACAAATGAAATTTGAATTAGATTATGTGTGTATTTCTATTCTAATAATACTTATACCATCAAATATAGTTTTTCAGGGAATATTCCTTGACGGTCTCAAAATAGTCTCTTCCTTCTGTAAAATAGGTGCTGGAATCCACCATTTAAATTTTTCTCTGGTTCTGTATGGCATGCATCACTGTTATCAGTCCTGATCACTCAGTGAAATAGAGTGAAGTCAGCATTTCTGCTCTTAAGTTAAGGGAACAATTGCACAAAAGAGTTTATTTATTTATAGTCAGTCAATTCTGTTTATAAAGAGTGAACAGCCCATTGAAATACCCATAACTGGTGAATTATTCAATGACTCGTTTCTTTTCCATTTTCCAGTGACTGTCTATTTATAATGATATTGCATTTGTAGTTCCATCTGAAAATGATAACATTTTGCAATTTTATTAATAACTAAAATAATGATTGAACATCACCCAGATTGTATCATGTTACATCTCCAACGAATTTCTTATAAAATTCCATTTAATAGAATATTTTATTTTTTGAAGCAATATTTTATACAGTATATATGTTAGCAGATTTTCTTCTATCTTAAATGAATGTGCCCTCTATTTTGTGATGTTTCTTTCAGATGCAAGTATGTTTAATGTTACAAGAATTTGGGGACTAAGAGTCTTTGAAATATTTATATTAATATTTATATTAATACATTTTCTTTATTTAAATCTATAATTTGAAATTAAAAAATATTCTTCAAGCCATTTCATTCCTTTCCAAACTCAAATGTAAAAGAATGCTTCACCCTTACTTTTAATAGTTAAGTAATCATTAAAACATTTTTACTCTAAGAACACAAATAAGTATTTTTACCTTTGATTAACTAAATTATATTTTTGCTTATCCCTCTTTTCATTGAAGATGGCCAAAAAATAGAAATTATAAACTGTACAGTTTCCAAAATTTAAAATAATATAGAGTGCTTATTTTTTTCCAAAGTACCAGAATTCAGTTCCCAGAACCTACTTGGGTTACACATTATGATATGTAACTTCAGCTCCAAGGAGTCATTTGCTCTCCTCTGGCTTCCATGCTCACCTACAGATATGGTCACTTGCATTCACATACAAATATAAAGACACGTGGAAATAAAGGTTATAAGTAAAAGGTTTTTAAAGAAGAAACTTATAAACAAACTAGAAATGAAAACAGGAGACAATTAGGGGATTATGGGCAGACTCTTAGAGGAAGAAGCATTGGACTAAGGTAAAAGTGAACACACTGGGTATTGTCAGCAAAGCACAGCGAATTGGTTTGCTCTTTACTGGGGAAGACCACCTTTCTTGTACTGTCTTTCCTTGGTTACCTATAGTTCTTCTTGCATAGCCTTCTATGGTTAATAATAGGTATCTGTATTTAGCATCATGGCCCAAACCAGTGCCTTCTGTCATGTGTTTTCATTATAGATTTTTCCCATTTTGTGTCACCTTTCCAAGTGGTTAGTTAGCTTTTTGTAACTTTTATGCCTGTACTTAATAAACAAGACAGACAAAAATAATTAAAACCTAATTTAGTATTAAAAGCTGGCAATGTACCTAGGGTCTTAATTTCTAAATAATGAGAAGCAGTGAGAAGTTGTCTCTTTTCTCCAAAACCTGCCTCATTCTACCAACTGTCATGGCTATTTTCAACTTTTCTTGGCTTAAGAAATACTACTTAGTTGTTGCACAAAATTATTATTGCCAACGAATATCCTAAATCAAATCATCTCATCAGAATACAATATTCACTTTTTATTACTGTGTTTTATATGACAACATCTTTTTGTTAGAGTAAATGAAATTTACTTTTGTAGATTTTCTAAAAGTTAGGTTTCTGCATTAACTTAGTTGGCTGTGCTTGCTGCATCAAGAGGCCAGAATTAGGAGGTCAAAACCTTATTTGAAGCACGAGAGTCTTTTCTAAGCTCACAAATCCTCTTGGCAGATTTCACTGTCTTGGAATCATGTCACGAGTTTTTACTTGTTCAATGCTAGCAAGAGGTCATTTTTACTGTTGTTGTTAAACTAGACATTTATATAGAGCAGTGGTTCTCAACCTTCCTAATGCTGCAGCCCTTTACTACAGTTCCTCATGGTGGGGTGATCTCCAACTATAGAATTATTTTCATTGCTACTTTATAACTGTAATTTTGCTGCTATTATAAATCATGTAAACATGTGTGATGTAGGACATTTGATAAGTGACTCAAGTGAACGGGTCATTTGGTGCCCAAAGGAGTGATGACCCAGGTTGAGAACTGCTCTTAAAGTGTCATATCCTCATGACCTAACAGTAGTGCTGACTCTTACTTATGACACATTGATCCAGAAAAGGACTAAACATATGCAGATGACATTCATTCTTCCCCTTTAAATAACAGGTCCTTTCCATTTCTGTTGATGATCTATGTAAATACTTTAATTTAAAGTAAACTAGCTCCCTGTTGAGAACCGCAATAGCACACGTTTGGGGACCAAAATGTCGGGGACCGCTCTATCAGTGTTGGAACCCGCACTGCCAAAAGCCTTGGGGGCTAAATTGTTAGAGTCCACACTGCCCCAAGCTGCTCCGCTCCATGGGTCGGGGTTCAGCAAGAGAGAGAGTGAGGACGGATGCGAAGAATGGAGACCAGACAGAGTGTGATTCAATCCTGTTTATTCTTCAGTCTCTCTTCCTAGTCCAAGTCCCAAGTCTTGAGTTCCTAGTTCCTAGTTCCTAGTTCCTAGTTCCTAGTTCCTAGTTCCTAGTTCCTAGTTCCTAGTTCCTAGTTCCTAGTTCCTAGTTCCTAGTCCCTAGTGCTTCCAAGTTCCAAATTCTTTCTCCAAGTGCTAAGTGCCTAATGTTTAATGATCTTCCAAGTGCCTAATAACTAACTCCAAGTTGTTCTGAACTCTTCTGTGTGCCTCTCCCTTTTAAATGTCTCACTTCTAAGTCACGCCCTTAAGTCACACCCTTAGGTCTTATCTCTAAATCTGATCTCTAAGTCATGCCCTTAAGTCTCACCTCTAAATCACACCTTTAAGTCTCACACACCCAAGGGAAGATCCTGGGTATCTAAAGCAAGATGTTATCAGTGTCCTCAGCTGTTGTAGGCTATTGTAATCAAGTCTTTTATCAGGGTATATGGCTCAAGATGGCTGAAAGGATGATAGCCTCCTTCTGTGGGCTCCCCACAGCTCCCTAAGGAATAAGTTCTAATAACAATCGGATGTTCTGCGTTTGTTTTCGCCTCAAATTCAGTTTGATTTGGTAAATAATTTATTTGTGATTTGATTTCATAAGCTTGGGTTATTAAATGCATGTGGATTTCCAAGCATGCAGTGATTTCTTCTTCATTCTTGATGCTTCATGTTTCATGTAGAAATGATATTTGATATATATATAGCAAAGTTTTAGTCAGGCTCAAAAAAATCCAAAATCCTTATTCTAGAAGTCTATGGGCTTAAGGTGAAAATTTTAAGTTCCAAATATTTGAAAAAGTTAAAGTACCATGGAAGAGCAAGCTGTAAATAGAAGTTCTGAAAGTAAAGAGAGAATGTGCCTATCCGGGTTCTGTTACAGGGTTTTGTGAAGAAGTGTTAAGCCCTGATGGGATTTTCCAATTATATGTAAATATTTAATAGAAAATACATTGCTACCTTAATTAAGTTACTTTGGGTTGGCTTCTATTTAAGAACAATGAAAAATGTGTCCCTTTATGTTTCAGTGTCTGAGACATAGATACGAGTTACAAATTAAATGTGCAATATATATAGGGAAACAATCAATTCATTCGATGAAATTACTTGAATCTACTGAGTTTTATGATGGCAGGGGAGAAGTCATCAAGGAACAATGAGGAATTTATATATCAACGTATAGTGAGGAATATTAAACATAAATTAATCATTCTATAAACTTAGTAGTACTAAAGATTTTTTAATCTAAATATTGACTACTTAAATATTTTCGTGTGAAATTATTAAATTGTAAATCTTTAATTTTTTTACTAACTGCGGTTCTTTTACTATCTGTCACATAGAAAGGTTTTACTTTAAAAAGGTCATATGAATTGTATAATAAAAGTCAAGTCAGATATCCTGTTAAGTGTGGATATGACAAAAGAGTGATTATATGGAAATTAAGTCACACACTGTTGTTGATTTTAACAAGTCATCTACATTTTTATTCTACAAATGGTCTTAGTTAGTAATTAATCATTTTGTGAAATGATTTTTTAGAGCAAAAGGTAGATATTTCTTTCTCCTCTTCTGACTATTCATCATTATCATCTTAGCAGATCAATATTTCTTGAAGAGTCCAAGACAAAACAAAGCATTTATATACAATACATTATTGCTATTATAACAATATAATACAACAGTGTTTTCAGTATCATTTGTAAGTAATCTTTTTATATTTTTGGAAATAATAAATTTAGTTTTTCCAAAAAAGATATCATTAAATATACAAATTCTACATTTATAAGTAATTGAAATATATTCAGAAATATAGTGTCTACATAAGAAAGCTAAAATTAATTGAATAATAATTAATCTCATGGAAAGAGTAAATAGGATTTTAGTCCATATTTAGCTAAATAACAGTAAATTACTTGACACATATAAATAAATGTCTTTTTTAGTGAAGAAGAAAGTAAATAAATATATCTAGTTACTAACTAATAGTAAATTGTAGATTTGTTTATAAAGTTCAACATATTTTGGGACTATCTCTGCACTCTACTTAAGAATATGGGGTGATTATATCTTGTCACAGATTACTAGAGTATTTACACAATTCACTATTTTAATTTAAAACTAAAAAAAAAATCGACTTGCATGCAGGAAAGAAATTTATCTGCCTACTTTCCTTTATGTATTTCTTATTCTAACTGGTGGTCTATAATAGTATTTGGTTCTTCAGTTACCAATTCTTGGTTAATATGACATGTTTTCTCTCTCTCTCTCTCTCTCTCTCTCTCTCTCTCTCTCTCTCTCTCTTTGTGTGTGTGTGTGTGTGTGTGTGTGTGTGTTTTCACTTGTGAATGAGTATATATGGAGATCACAGGACAATATCAGATTTTTCATTCAGTAGTCACACATCTTCTTTTATGGTATTCACACTCTAATTTGGAAATCAGTGAGTAGGTTACCCTGCCTGACCACTGTGCCTAAAGCATCTACCTATCTCTGCTTGCATAGCACTTGGATTAGATTACAATTCTGTATTTTTATGTAAATTTTGTATGTGAATTTTAATGTACATTTTGTAAATTAAACAGAGGTTGCCATGCTGACAATGGAAGCATTTTTCAACTGAGTTATTTACCCAGAATAAAATTTTATTTTTGATCTTCTATTTGTATTGTCTCTGGAGTACTATTAACCATCTATATAGCTCAATAAAATTTGTTTTCTTTTCAAATTAACATTTCTACTTTGCCTCTTATTTCTTTAATTGTGATCATGTTTTTACTTTATTAAAATATCACTACTACTTTTTACTTTTCTTGGAATTGTATATTAAACATTGATATCAATATCTGTTCAATAACAATATCTACTATATTTATTTATTTTGAATCATTGGAAGAAATTCATGTTGTTCTTGTTATTTTAAATTGATCCTAATTAATGGTCTAATAGCCAGGATGCAGATAGATCTTTTGTAGGCAGACAAAACCATTTAGGAAAATCTTCAGTATTGCCTTTAAAGGAGGGGATACTGTAGACTTCAAAACTTTAAAACAATCATAATCCTTTTTCCAAGCTGCAACCTCACTATAGCATTTCAAAAGAGAATTCAACCTTTTGTGGAGTAGAGTTTTGACACATTTGCAATTAAGAAATGGATATAATAATCACCATGCTTACTTTTCTAGCCTTGGCTATAACTGTGTGTGCTGCCAAAGTCAATACTCAGCTTTCATGTTTCAGTTAATCTTGTTTGTTAATCACACTCAGCCTTTTTGTCATCTTTCTGAAGTGCTTACATTATCCTAAATCAAGCTGTCTCATTCATAAGGTTTTATAATTAATTTCCCTCAACACTCTCACTGAAGTTTTCATGGCATAAAAGTACCATACAATTTAGAGGAGTCCCTTTCTTCAGTATTTCAATAATGGTTATGATCAATGAAAAAAGTTTGAGTACTGTATACCAATTATAAACCAGGAACTACACATGCATCTACTATGAGTTATTTAGTACATACTAAAATTTCTTCCTAGGAGAACTTGAACTTGGTTGCAGCTATTCTACCTTGAGTTCCCTAAGAATTAAATGTTGGGATTCACAAAGAGACCATCAGGAGTTTATGAGGTAATAAATCTTATGATAGGGGAGGAAAGAAGATTGTGAAGAGGGAGAAAGAAAGAAAACAATGGGATAGTTACAACTGAGGCTACAGTTGATCCCAAGGTAAATTCTGGAATGCAATGGTCATTTTTTCCAGCATTGCTAAATGGTGAGCAGACGTGGCTAGTCATTTGGTGTGAATGAACCCCATGTAAACAACATGAACTTCAGTGGCAGGGCAATTTTTGTTTGAGAATAAAATGCAATAGGTGGTTCTAAGAAAACAGATAACCTGAAAGGAAGAGAATTTCAGAGAATTTTATGTACTCAAGTGGCCTTCCCACAGGACAGGATGCCTCTTCCTGCTTAGGCATGAAGCTGTTCCATGTGCCTATGAACTTGGTATATTATACAAAAACCAATATTATAGTATGTATATTATGAATCCACAGTGTCCATTTTCAAGCTTTGTATTGACTTTGATTTGTATCAATACAGTAATTTTTAGTGTAATAGAATAGTTACAGCACTGATTCCAATTATCATCAACCAAAGGACTCATTACCTAGTGATCTACAACCAAGTAGCTGTGCTTAAAATAATGTTTCAGCTCTTCCTTAAAGAGTATCTTCTGTTTTGTCCTGTAGTTTCTTACCTCAACTTGGCATACAATAGCCATACAAGGTTGTAGTATGTAATGATTTTCAGATAAGTAATTACTTAAATGCCAAAGTGATTATATTTAGCAAAGGAAAAATCCAGAAAGATTGTTAAATCAAACAAACAACAGTTTTTAGCTGATTATATAATTAAGAAAATAAAATTGTTATCTAGTGGAGCAAGGTGGCTTATACTAACATGGAACAAGAGGGAAGCAGAAAATATGAGCCAAAGTTAATGTGTAAAAATAATAAAATCCTAAATTGTTCCCAAAAATTGTCTTTATTTTTCTCAGTTTAAATAATCACTCTCAAATATTAAATAATTTGAAAAATCCTTGCTATGGCAATATAGTTATTCAAGTGAAAAATTAGCACTTTAAGGGACTTCTAAGCCCACAATGAAATGCTTCTTCTAACAATCTCTTCACTGTTAAATTGGATTCACTTTCAAGTCAATCTCCATTCAGGCAAAATTACCCCATGTAATTAGCTTACACAGAGACTTGCTCCAGCCAAATTAGGCTGTCACTTTATATACAAAGTATATTCTTGCGCACAGGGTCAGAGACCCTCATAATTATAACTGCAGAAGATTTCTCTAATGATAATAATACCCTTGTATTTAATGGAGCTGAGTTTTGGTTTTAACTAAGAGCTAGCAAACCCAGAGATAAGGTTGAGAAGTAGGATAGATAGAATAAAACTCCTTCAGAAGTGTACTCTCCTTGACCCACATATATATGAATGAATCTTTTTGTGATAGCTTGTTACATACTATTTTTTTTGTTTTCAATCCTATGGCTTGAATAATTTCCAACATCAATAACTGATAACTATTAAAAGTGCAAATTAATTTATAACAAGCATTTCTAAATAGCAGACTGGAATAAAAATTGAGAAGGAATAAATAATGTGACAGAAGTGCATATTTCGTGATAAAAGCAATGCAAATTTGAAACAAGCAATGTAAGATAGTAAGTTTCCTGTAAAGAAGAATAACATTTGTGAAGCAAGTTTTACATTAATTGCAATGGACATGACTTGAAATTAAAAGACCATATTAAGGCTAGGGAAACATAGACTCTTACATTTACATAGAAACTTACATTTAGAGTCAACAAAGAATAACCCTTATAACTGTTTTTCTCTTTGAATCACTTAAAAATCCATTTTCAAAACAATATCTACTTAAAACAGGGCAGGTAGAACCATAATGATCTTCATTGTTTGAAAAGCAAAAAAAAATACAGAAACCTGAGCATGATGATGTACAAAAGGAGCAACATTTATGAAAATAAAGAAATACTAAAAGAATGGAATACTTAGTGGGGAAAATAATCATAGTTGTTAGAATACATATTTTACACAAGTGTATCCTCATTAGAATGATGCCAAATATAAGCAATATATCCATGATGCACTTGTTTGATACAAAACACAGCAGAAACACCTCTTTTTGGTAATTACTGATTATAGATTCTTCTTTCATACCTATCCACAGTGTCCTCTCTCTGCACTCTTCGTAGCTCCTCTGCAACTCCAATCTGCCTCAGATCCACACCTCCTTAATTTTACCTTCAGAAAAGAGCAGGCTTCCAAGAGAAAAAAGTCAAACATCATGAAACAAAGTAAGACAAGAAAAAAAAAACAAAAACAAAAACAACCCTCATATTGAGGTTGGACAAGACAACCCAATAGGAAGAGTTTCACAAGCAGGCAAAGGAGTCAGAGACACACTTAGTTCAGTTCTTAGGAGTCCCACAGAATACCAACCCAAGAGAGTCTTGCAGACCTTGTGCTTGAGGCTTCAATCTCTGTGAGCTCTCACAGAAAGCCCTTAGTTAATTTGGTGTACCATGTTTTCCTAGTATCCTTTATCCCTTCTGACTTTTACAGTGTTTTCAGTCTTTCTTTTAAAGTGTTACTGGATATGCAAAGGGAAATAAACATACATATTTACTTTTTGAAGACATTGGGGGTCAGGTATTATATTGTTATTAATGGAAGTGCATAAAAATAAATTTATTAAGGAAGATTATAGATGTAATTGTTCTTATTAAGAACTGAAGGGGAAATAGATTAATATATTAAATTCATTGTTTTAGGAATGGTAGGAACTTTAAATTTATGTTAAAGAAATTTGATGGAAAAAACAGTGTGTAGAAAATCTTACAGTTAGAGAAATGAGACAGTGTTTCACCACAAGTGTTAACAAAAAGGTAGGCAAGGATAAAATTCTAGTACACTATTTGGGTTAATAGTGAATTTGTCCTTAACAAGACTTGTTGATATCGTGAGAGAATCTGTGAAAAATGCAAGCAAATTTAAGAACTTAAGAGAAGTAAACTTTTGTTATCTGCAATAGTATTATATATATTGAAAAGTGTGCATGCACGTGTGTGTATGCTCTCATTTATGGAAAATTTAAGAAATATAGGAAAAATGCATTGAATATAAATGCAAATCTTTAACCCACATTAGAGAGTAGAAAGCATAACTGAAAAGTAAGTAAGAGTGTTGGGCCAGTTTTTCTTGAGGATGGAGAAACTTGGGTTTTCTCTACTCTAGTAAACTGTCCCACAGCTATGTGTATATGTATATTAAGAAGAATTAGTGAGTTTTCAAAATATGATACAAGTTGGTGATGGGTTAGGGAGATATGGGTAGAATTGAAAAGCTTTTGAAAATTTAAATGTACATAAAATAAAATATAGTTACTGTCCTACTTCCCTTTTCAACATGGTGGTGAGTCTCCATGTGGGTGATAGAAATGATACCCATATCTTCTGCAAGAAAAATTACTTTTAACCACTTAACCATCTCTATATTCTAAAACACCTTATTTTCTGATACTATTCTGATTGAAATTCTTTTCTCAAATTGACGTTTGTTTACTAACGTATAGAAACATCACTTTCTGTATGAATTTAATTTGTGCTTTGATACATTCTGTGTGTGCTTATGAGCTTGAAGTTTTCTGTGTATATTTGTGGATAGTTTTGTAAATTTTTGTGACTTATCATATAATGCATGAAAAGAGATAGTGTTAAAATAGCTTTTCATAATTCAATATAATTTTGGCCAAATATTTTATATATAATTTCACATATCTCTGGCATAGAAACAGCAAAAATTGTCATTCTTGTATAGTATAGAAGGCCATATATTTTGCCCTTTTATTTATGTGTTTGATTGGATGTGAATTTTACAAATATTCATCATATAATTTTAAGGATTGTTTTTCTATTCAAATTTTACCAATGTTTCACTTTCGGTATTTATTTATTTGCTACATATGTATTTCTAAATGTATATATGTACACTGTTGTTATAAAGGAGTCTGTGGAAGTCAGAAAAGGTTACAGGGAAACCTGAGTGTATAATGACTAAAGGTTGTGAGTAGTAATGTAAGTGCTGGGAATTGAACCCAGGGCCTCTACCAGCATAAGCTCTCTTAGGCACTGAACTACTTTTGCTGTTATTGTTTTTTATTTCTTTGCTTTTATCTCACTAAAAATGAACCTGTGGGAATTCTTTTTCAGTCCGGTTAGATAGTAGATTGCATTACTTAGCTTTCTACCAATATTTCTGTTCAAAATATTTTTGAATTCTTCTTATAAAATTTACTTGGTATTGGTACAGAACCTTAAATTGCAGATGGTATAATGATTTTCATAAAACTTAGCCAAGCATGGTCAATTGAGAAAGTTAACAAGCTGCTTTCTTTCATGGTTTCTGCTTCCAGGATCCCTGACTTCATTTCCTTCCCTGACTTTCCTTAATGACTTGAAAATATAAGATGAAACAAATTATTTCTTCCTCTAAGCTGCTTGGTATTGACCATAGGAATAGAAATCAAACTAAAATACTAGAATTATAGTTATCTTAAACTGCCAACAAATTATTGACTTCACTTCAAGGTATTTACAGTACTGTTAATGTAATGGCAATTCCTGATTGTCAACTTGACTATATCTGGAATGAACTAAAATCCAGAATTGGAAGGCTCATCTGTGATCTAGATTTGAGGCTGGGAGATACAAATTTCTGACATGGACCTTGACATGGAGATGTTGTGGCATAGTGACTATGAATCCCAAAGAGACTAAGGCATGGAGATCTCTTGATATCAAGGTCATCTGCAACAAAGCAAGTCCATGATACAGGCATGGTGGTACACACTTTTAGTGTGGGCCACACCTTCTGCTGGAGACCTACATAAAAACATTGGAAGAAGGAAGATTTGTTCTTCTTTACTACCTTGCCTTGCAAGACTGAGAAACTACTAGACCCTTGGACTGCCATTCACAGCTAACCATTTGATTGGGTGTTAGACTACAGACTGTAAGCCATCATAGCAAATTCCCTTACTATATAGAGACTATCCATAAGTTCTGTGACTCTAGAGAACCCTGACTAATATAGTTAGAAAGTTCTATCCTTATACATATTTCCACATTCATAAGGTCAAAATAATAATTTCATTTGGGGATGGAGAACATGTAATGACTGTATCCAGAGGTTAGGTGAGGCCCCCAGTTGGGGAATGGGGCTATCTCTCATCTCCAAATTTTTAACTAAGAATTGCTCCTGCCTAAAGAAAATACAGGAACAAAGTGTAGAGCAGAAACTGAAAGAAAGGCCATTCAGAGACTGCCTCACCTTGGAATCCATCTCATAAACATACACCAAACCCAAACACTACTGCTGATGCCAAGAAGTGCTTGCTGACAGGAACCTGGTATAGCTGTCTCCTGAGAGGCTCTACCAGAGCCTGACAAATACAGAGGTGGATACTCACAGCCAACTATTGGACTGAGCAAAGGGACACTGATAGAGGAGTTAGGGGAAGGACTGAAGGAGCTGAAGGGGTTTGCAACCTCATAGGAAGAACAATATCAACCATCCAGAGCCCCCAGAGCTCCCAGGAACTAAACTACCAACCAAAGAGTACACATGGAGGGACCCATGGCTCCAGGCACATATGTAGCAGAGGATGGCCTTGTTGAGCATCAATGGGAGGAGAGGCCCTTGGTCCTGTGAAGGCTGGAAGTTGCCCCAGTGTAGGAGAATGCCAGGGCAGGGAAAGGGAAGTGGGTGGGTTAGGGAGCACCCTAACAGGTGCTAGCAGGGGGAGGGGACTGGGATAGCAAATTTCCAGAGTGGAAACACAGAAAAAGATAACATTTGAAATTTAAATAAATAAAACATCCAATAATAAAATCATCATTACTTTAAAATCATGGCAGTTAGAATACTCTACTCAGGAAATAGTGAAGTAATTTGTGTAATTTTCTTATTATGTATATAATTTTTAAATTCCTTACAGACTTAAAAAACACATATTGCACTAGTGAAAAAATGAGTCAAATAATGAGCTTCAGTAGATGTTCAATTTGTCTTTCAAGTTTTCTATTTTGTCTACTTGTTTGATCGTGTGCATGTGTGTATTCATGAGTGTGCATAGTGAGTGCAAGTGTGTGTACATGAGTATGTGGAGACCATACATCAAGGTTGTGGATATCCTCCAATTGCTCATTACATGATTTTTTGACCGCATATTGTACCATTGTACTCTTCACATGAAGCAACGATCATGAAAATGTGAGAGAAAAAAATAATTTCATGTTTGTGCATTGTTTTACAAGTAACATAGACATAAGTTTATAATTTCCATAAGTTTAACTATCTTTAAAATTACACACGAAAAACCAATAGCTATAAAGCTAAAATACTGTGCTATTGGCTCTATATCCACCTCTTTTCTTCATTTCTGCATATGATGCTAAACTACCATTGGGTGTCATCATATTTCAATCTTTAACATTTGTGTAGAGCAAATCTATAGTGACAAACTTCTTTGTTTCTATTTTGTCCTCATTTGTCCTTCACTTTTGAAGGATAGCTTCACTCAGTACAATATTGTTGCTTTTATTTTTCTTTTGACACATTACATTTTTCTTCTTGTCACCTTCTAGACTTCATGATTTTTGATACAAAATCAGCTGTCAATCTTATTGACAGCCCCACATATCTGAAAAAAATAACTTCTATCATTCTTTTTAAGATCTTCTCTTTTATTTAGGTTTTGAGTGTTTGATAATGAGTCTCTGTGAACATACTTTTGCAAGTATCTTACTAGGATATTCATTTATGTTGCAGTTGTGTAAAACTAAGTATTTTATCAAACTTGAGAAGTGGGTGGCAAGTTGTCACACGCTCTATGTGTCATTTTCTTTGTGTTTTATTTCAACATTGCTCATAATATGTGTGTTATATATCCCTGTGCTGTCTCACTTATTTTTAAGTACTTTTTGTTGTTGTCTTGTTTTGTGTGTTTGTTTTAATGTTTTGTACACTGGTGGTCTATAGGGAAAAGCTGAAGGGCCTGCATGTGAGCATGCAAGCGTGGATCTCTGTTGCATCGTGGGTCTGTGTGCGTCTGTCATGGTTCAGAGTGGTAGGAGTGTACAGGATTTTGACTGAGTTCATTCTGTAAGACACCGGGCAGGCATTGGGCTATGAGAGAATACCGGGGCGCCCCCAGGTCAAGAGTGAACTCAGCCTGATTCTGCAGGGGTACAGGGCTCTCCAGTGGGGACCCACGGGCCCAGAGGTGACTGGGGGTGATGGGTCTCAATTCTGGGGCTCCGGGAGCTCTGGGGCTCTGGAAGACTGCAGCTGATCAGAGAGGAGGAACACTGGTGTGCTGCTGGCCCATGCATTGAGAGAGACCAGGTGGGAGGAGAGAGCTCTGGTGCAGCAGGAAGTGCTTGCTTGTTCTACTCCCTTGGCTTGAATGACTCCTTCTGTGGCTGGATTGCAGAGAAGTCCTCCATAACAGCAGCATGACCGCAGGCCCCAATAACACAAGAAAGTCCGGGGTTCCAAGAGCTTTATTGACATGGCAGATGGTAGATGGTCTGAATGTGCATCCCTCACTTAAGCCAAGGGTATCTGACTTAAATAGGGAGGAAGAGGGGAAGGAGAGTCACTTAATTAGTTATGTCCTCTGGCCTTTAGGTAACTCATTAATATGAAAATCTCTTGATGCTTAAGCCTGTAGTCATGCCCTCTACCTGTGTAGGGTGACATAAACATCTTATGGAGAGGCTGCATCTTATGTGACTGAACTACGCAGGTTAATGGAGTTCCATATCACTTGTTAGGAGCCTGGATTCTGGGAGTGTGGCAGAATAGATGCCTGTCCCTTGCAGGGTCTCTGGGCTACTTCCAGCCAGTGCTTCTTCCAAAACCGAAGACCACTTTCATGGCCCCACAGTGGTCATACATAATGATTTTAACTGATTTTCCAAAAATTTAAAATCACTTGCCTTGCTTGGTCAAAATTGTTATTCAAGCATGTTCTATTTTCATTTTGATTATCAGATTGTTGGATCTAGAATTAACTAAAAGTCAGACCTGAGAGAGAGTACTTTAGAACATTGCTAGAAAGGATTAACTGAAAGGAAAAGACTATTTTACCTGGAGAGTATGATTCTTTTTCAAGGCTGTAAATAGCAACCAAGGACAACCATATGGGAACAGGCCAGAATCAGAGCACAATCAACAAGAGCCAGAGAAATGTCTTACTACCTAGAGCCCAGCCATCCTACTATAGCAAGCCCTGAGTATCCTAAAACAGCTGACCTTAAATCAATCTTATAAAGAATATGACCTTACATCAATCTTATAAAGATGATAGATGTCTTTAAAGAAGAAATTAATAAACCTAGAATCACCAACATAAGGAAAGAGACGGAAAAGAAAATCAAGAGTAGATGACGCAATAGAAGAAATTGATATATCAGTCAAAGAAAATGCTAAGTGTAAAAATTCCTGACCAAAAACATCCAGGAAATTTGGGGGACATTATGAAAAAGACCTAACCTAAGCATAACAGGAATAGAAGTAAGTGAGGAGTCCCAGCTTCAAGGACAAGAAAATATTTTCTATAAAATTATAAAAGTAAATTTCTCCAACCTAAAATCAGAGATGCCTATAAGCATACAAGAAACTCACAGAACTCTAAATAGATTGAACATAAGAAGAAAATCCTCCCCCAACATAATAATCAAAATACAAAATTCCAAACAAAGAAAGAACATTAAAAGCAGCAGGGGGAAAAGGCCAAGTAACATGTAAAACCAGTACCAAAATTACACTTGACTTTTCAACAAAGATTATAAAAACAAGAAGGACCTGGGCAGATGTTATGCAACCTCTAAGATTCCAGAGATGTCATCTCAGAATACTTTAACCAGAAGAATTTTCAGTCACCATAGATGATGAAAACAAGTTATTCCAAGACAAAGCCAAAATTAAGCCATATTTTTCCCTAAAGAAAATACTACAAGGAAAACTGCAACCCAAGGACGATAACTACATTCCAGAAAACAAAGGAAATAAATAATTCCACACCAGCAAAAACAAAATATGGAAAGCATGTATGCTACACACACACACACACACACACTTATGCACACACATATATACACACACAAACACACACACACACACACACACACACACACACACCTATACACATATAAACACCAAAACCATAAAAATAACAAAAATCAATTATCATTGGTCATTAATAGCTCTCAACATCAATGGACTCAATTCCTCAATAAAAATTCACAGGCTAAGACCATTGGATACAAAACTAGTATATACCATTCTGCTGCAGACAAAGCAAAATTTTCTTTTAATGAATATTTTTATAAACACAAATTTATTTTTCTCTGCTTTACACATTTTGTTGGCAATTGTATATGTGAATATGATAGCTTGGCATTTCTAGGTATTAAAATTACCCTTCTATTCATATTTGGCATTTATTTCTTATAGGTTTCAATTTTACTTTTAAAAATGATATTGGAATGTTCATGTTAGTTAACTGTTCCAGAAATATTTGCTTTGATGTCTGTCATTTCCCAGACATTTGAAGTGTATTAGCATAAATGCAGTGAGCAGTAAAAGAATAAGAAATGAAGAGCACTGAGGAGGGACAGGAAGAAGAGGAGGAAAATAGAGGAGAGACTAAAAGTATAGGAAAACCCTTTCTTTTTTAAAAGAATGGGTAGAAAGGCAATAAATAACTTCATTGATTTTCTCAAAATAATTGTTTTAGGGCATTTCTTCAAAAATTAGCTAACTTAATTACTATTCCTCCCTACGCTTTACTTCTTAATAGTATTCAATTCAAATCAGATAAATAAAGTTTATGGTAATTTTGGTTTGGTATAGCTTTGGTTTGAGTATATTTGTTAGTTTGTTTTGACCATTATTGACTTGGTTTACCTTTCAAACTTTTGTTTCCTACATAAATACTTTTAAAGTCTTTAAGCTTTGAAGTTATACTTAGAACATTTCCTCAAGAATTTTATGATTGTTATATCTTTGTGTCTAATATAACCTTTTGCTCCATGGGATAGCAGATTATTTGCTTGTTCTTAAATCTATTCAACTGCTTTTTTTTTTTTTCATTTTTAACTATGCTACTTCCAGGAAAATTTTACAGTTAGTTAAAATAAAGATAAATGTCTTACATGAGGGCTCCAAAAAATCTACAGAACAGTCCATTCTGATCTTTTGACAACCCTGTTTCCATAGCTGTAGTAATGATCTGCATTTCCAAAATAGCTACTTCTAGAACAATGATATTTCTGAAATATAGATGAACAGAAATCTATGCTACTTTCCAAAAGATTAAACTTTGAAGTGTTCATTGACTTCAAGTAAAATTGATTGGCTAGATTCAGTGTGAAATCGTTCATCTGCATATATATTTGTACTCTGGTTAAAGCTCTTGGTATAAAATTATCATCCTACAATCTCCAAATTATCTACTATGTCCCATAGGTTTTGTTCCAAGAATTCTTTGTCACATTTCTACATTATATGTCAAACTATATTACAAACTCAGCATAGTAATACAGATAACTGTTCATAAATTTAGTTTTTCTAGGTGTGGTTAGTATAGAATGAAATTCTCTTCTTCAGTTATCTACAATATAACTGACAATAACTATTATTGTTCACAAGATGTCTACAAGCTCTCTTTCTTAGCCTTGGTTATCTGCTCATTACTGCCACTTATTCCTTTTCTTTTAATTCCATTATTTGCATTAAAGTGTGTTCCCTTTTTCACAGATGCAAATTTCATAACATCAAAGATCTTATTTATTTATATAAAAGCAGAATTCTTGTACCAAATATTGAGTATTGTCATACAACAGCAATTTTATTTTTCAAGAGGAGAGTCTACAGTCAAATTTTCCAAGAAACCAAAGGACTCTTCTGAATGTAGACCACTGGAAAGATTGTCAACCCCAGAATACCATTTTATACAAAATTAAAGGAGTAGCTAAAAATGTACTATACTACCTTAGAAACCTGATGCTGAGCATGTTAGGGTATACTTCTTTACAGGGAGTTTGTATATTCTGAACATAAGAAACATGAATAAATTTAGAAGCTGAGAAACATAACTAATATTCCTCAAAAATAAACTCAATCCCTAAGAACACTTTAGGATTTGATTTTTTATAAAGATTAAAACTATTGTTATATTTTTTCAAACTAATAAGAATATACAGAATAGTTTTTTTCTAAAAATTTTACAAGAGTTCATGTGCAATTATATTATTCCTTTGAAAGTGTGTAATTAATAAAACTTGCAATGAATTTTGGTGTATCTAACGCTACAAATAGAAAGTCTGAGTTAGAAAATGTTCACTGTAATAGTAAGTTGTTACTGAATTTTGCACATGTAACAACTATATAGTTCAATTTTTCTGAATGCTGATGTTTTGTCATCTAAGAAAAGTCTTAAAATTAACATTTGTACATGGGATTAATTAGAGATACCTTTATGAGACTTTTGTCTCATTCTTATAAAATAAATTAATTAAATTTTATAAGCTGGAACTATAATAATATTTTAATTAAAATTCAGATTGAATGATGTGAAAATAACAGGTAAAAATGCAATAATGTGCAATATATTTTCAAATTAAAGTTTGTTCTTTTACATTCTATTTTGATAAGAACAGTGGAGCAAAAGAATATTTTTATCTGTAAATCATTATTAAAATAAGATATTTCTGTTGTTGTTTTGGATTTGAGTTTGTTATATTCCTTGGTCTTGACACAATAGAATCTTTGTTTTTCAAGGCAACAATGTAAAAAGAGGGTTGAAAAGATTTAAGAGTGATGTTTAGTGCAGTTTGTGGATGGTATGGATAGCATAAATATGCTTTAGGAGTATTTTAGGCAAACTCTTGTTAGTACATGTGAGACGGTTGCTCTTACAGTCTGGTTTCTCCTGCTGTGTCTTCCCATTTCAACATCATGTTCTTGTATGTGCACTCACTATGGTGACATCTGCCACTAATGTAATACAGCCCCAAAAGAGTTCAGTATATTTTCAGCTTCCAAAAAGGAGAGTTAAATAAACCAGTTTTGTATATAAATTTCTTAGTCTTTGGATTTTTGGAATGGCAGCAATAAATAAGCTAATATATAAAATTGCTTTCCAAAGATAGGAATTATTGAAATAACTGTGTCTGAAAATATAAATTTGGTTTAGGAATTTAGTATGGACATAAATTGAACATGTGCATTGGCTATATGTTACATAGGCAAAACCAGGAATAGAATCTTAAAGCTGTCTTTTATTCAGAGTCAGAAATGGTAAAAGGCAATGCATTAGTATGGCAAAGATGTGTCTTCTGTCTGTTCTTTAACTAGCAGATTATATAAGGCAGAAAAAAAAGCATGAAACCAACAAATTTTAGTCTTGTTTTTCTGGATAATCCATTCTGTTGTGAGATTTATGGAGTTGATGCCTTTGTCCTAATGTGCTTTTCTCTGTGGAGAACAAAGAGAAGGGATGGATTGAGAACACCAAGGCCACTAGCTCCTTTGTTCTTTGTGCATCAGTCTTTTGTATGACATCTAGACTGAAGGTTAACTCACAGCAAACAAAAAAATAGCAATGTGGATGAAATGAAACACACATGTGCTCTTGTTATATAGGATGAGCAATGCTACTACCTGAGATAACTGGAAGAATAAGCAAAGAAATCTTACAGTACTGTAAGTAGAGTGTTACAAGTGATTTTGGTAAAGAGTCAAAGACACTATAAAGATATGATAAGACTGGCTCAAAGTGAAAGTGAGGATACAGATGTCAATTGAAGTAAACACTACAGTGCCTGCACCATTGCTAACAAATCACTATAGTGTACACACGCCTTACAGTTTAATGAACAGCTAAGTTTAAAGTGATGATAAAGAATAGATGAAGCGATAGTCTTAGTTGTCAATTTGAAATAATGTAAAATCACTTGGAAAGAGGTCTCAATGAGTCTACATTAGCTTAGTCTGTGAGCACGAGCATGTTTGTGATGGATTTCTCTAGTTAGGTTATTGAGGTAGGAAGACACACCTTAATCATGACTTCATTGGCTATACCATGAATAACAGAGTAGAAAAAGCAGGCTGAGCAATAGGCACCCTTGCTTTCATATCCTCAGCCCTTGGGTTGGTTACAGTCCCTTCTAGTTCCTCCTTTGATTTTCCAATAAAGATAGACTTGTTCCTGGAATTGTGACCCAAATAAACCATTTCTTCTTTTTTTAGTTAGGGTTTTTATCATTATGGTAAAACACAGGTAGCAAAATTAACATGACGATGTCTTAGATAGGTTTTATTTTTCTGTGAAGAGACACCATGACCAAAGTAACTCTTATTTTAAAAAAAATTAATTAATTGGGGCTACACCACAGGTAGAAGAGAGTTGTTTCATTTTACACCTTGTAATCCACCATCCAGAAAAGTCAGCACAGGAACTCAAGGCGGAATCCTAGAGATTGAAATTAACGGCGGAGGCCTTGGACAAATGCTGCTTACTGGCCTGCTCCCTATTTTTTGCTCAGCCTGCTTTCTTATACTACACAGGACTACCCACCCACAGGTGGCATTACCAGGCTGTAATGGGCCCACATGTATCAATCCTTGAAAGTGTTTCACAGGCTAACATGGTAAAGGAGTTCACTCATTTGAGATTTCTCTTTCACAAAAGACTCTTACATGGTACAATATGACATAAAAAGTAGTCAGGAAAGACTCTAAATCTTGTTGTTTCAGTGTATTTTTATCACAGCAACAGAAATTCCATCAGAAAAAAATATTGCTGAAATAAGTATCAACTAAGTAAGGGCAAAAAAGAAGGAGGTAGGAAGACTAAAAAAATTCACAACTAATATGTGGGATTTGCCTGAGGAGATATAGGTCAATAACTATTCACATGATTTAGGCACTGATACAACAAAGAAATAATGATACTCAAGTCAAGTTTATACAAGCCAAGTGAATCAATGAGTGTATTGACGTTACCTCTTGGAGCTTGGGTGTCTCAAATGCAGTTGCATCACTAAAACTTCCATTGATTTGTGGGTAATGACTCCCAAAAGCATCACCACTAGACTTATAGCCACAGTCATTCTCCCATATATTAAATACTCAATATTCCCTCAAAACTATGTGTAACTTGGAAAACATTAATTGTGGTGGTGATTAGAATTTCAAATGGGAGTGACTCTCTATTTGTCTGTGGGCTCCATTACTTATTCCATACTCCTAATTGTCATTGAATTATTTTGATTACTTTGTTAAAATGAATGGAACTAAACATTCTGCTTCATAGTAGTGAATATTCATATTCAGCCCTGGAAGAAATAATTCCAGTCTTGCAGCCTGGTGGGAGAGGAGTATGAAACAAAAAATCGAGGTACACTTGATTCGAAACTGACACATTGGCAACTTACAGATTGGGAAAAAAAAATCTTTACTAATCTCACATCTGATAGAGGGCTAATATTCAAAATATATAAAGAACTCAAGAAGCTAACCTCAAAAAAAATCAATAAATGAGGTTACAGAACTAAACAGAATTCCCAACAGAAAAATATCGAATGGCCAAGAAGTACTTAAAGAAATGTACAACATCCTTAGTGATCAGGGAAATGCCAATCAAAACAACCCTGAGGTTCTACCTCATATCAGTCAGAATGGCTAAGATCAAAAACTCAGGTGATAGCAGATGCTGTCAAGGATGTGGAGAAAGAGAAACAGTCCTCCACTGGTGGTGGGATTGCAAACTGGAACTACCACTCTGGAAGTTAATCTGGTGGTTCCTCAAAAAATTTGAAATAGATCAACCTGAAGACCCAGTTATACCACTCCTAGGCATATACCGAAAATATGCACTACCATGCCACAGGTGCACAAGTTCCACTATGTTCCTAGTGGCCTTGTTTGTGATAGCTAGAAGTTGGAAACAACTTAGATGTCCCACAACAGAAGAATGGATGAAGAAAATGCTGTTCATTTATACAATGGAATACTATACATCTGTTAAGAACAAGGACATCATGAGTTTCACAGGCAAATAGATGGAACTGGGAAAGATCATCCTGAGTGAGGTAACTCAAACCCAAAAGGACATTCAAGGTATGTACTCACTAATAAGTGGATATTAGCCCCAAAGTGTAGAATACCCAGGATACAATCCACAGAACTCAAGAAGGTTAACAAGCAGAAGGGCCCAAATAAGGATGCTTCAATTCCACTTGGGAGGGAGAAGAAAAAAATCACAGGGGCCGAAGGATGGAGGAATCTGGGTTGGAGATTGGAAAGGAGAAAAAGGTACTTTAACAGGTATTGAAGTGGGGGAACATGAGTGAAGTCCTTAGGGACATCAGAATGAATGGAAGCAGACAATTCCGGGAGGTGCGAGATAGGGGTATCTTCTAGAATGTACAAGAGACCTGGAAGCTAAGAGGACTCAAAGAGCAGGACCTCAGATGAAATGTCCAACACTGGGGAAAGGGAATTTGTAGAGTCCACCACCAGTAGAGAGACTGGACATCTAGTGGAGTGATGGAGTTGCCATCTCACAGTCAAAAACTTGGACCCAGAATTGTTCCTGTCTAACAGAACTACAGGTACAATAATGGAGGAGACTGAGGAAAAGGAGATCAAGGGGAATCTCCAAGGCCTGACACTATTACTGAGGCTATGATGTAAGACAGGAGCCTAGCTAGTATGGCCCTTCCTCCAAGAGGCCCATTAAGCACCTGGCTGAGACAGATGCAGATACTTATACCCAACCAAAAGACTAAAGTTAGTGCCCCGTGTGGTTGAATTAGGGAAGGGCAGGAAGAAGTAGAGGTAGAGGGCAACCCTATAGGAAGACCAGCAATCTCAACTAACATGAACTCCTAAGATTTCTCAAACACTGAGCCACAACCCAAGCAGCATACAGGAGCTGGTCTGAGAGGCCCCTGATACATATATAGCAGAGGACTACCTGGTCTGGCTTCAGTGAAAGAAGATGCATCTAACCTTAGAGAGACTTGAGGCCCCAGGAAGTGGGGAGATCTGGAATGGTGGGTTTGGGTAGGTTGGGGGCATCCTCTTGGAGACAGGAGTAAGGGTGAGGAGGAATGTGACCAAGCCACCACAGTCAATGGGATATCTAGGGAGGGATGAAGGATTAAAAAGGAAAGAGACAATTAGACAACACTGTAGCATGACCCCAGCCAGTTCTAAGGCTGAAGTGGGTTTATATTTTCCCAGTCTACTTTAATGCCATTTTAAGTACATGTAAATAATAAGATTAGTTCTAGGTCAAGGAACAGACAAGGCAATAAACACAATAGTCAAGGAAGGAACAAGGCAATAAACAAAGTCCTGTAAACACTATTTCTGTGGGCGTATCAGGATGACCAAGACAAAAGGAATGCCACACATTTCTTGGCTAAGCCTGCTCTGAGATTTGCATTAACCTAAATGTAAATAAATATTTTTAATCTGAGTAATTCCAAGTCCCAGCCCAAAGTCAAATTCCTGCCTGAGCTTACTTCCTTGACCTAGCCCAATGGCAAGTTCCTGCCAAATTTCTACAAGGCAGCCCCAAAAGCTCTCCACAGGAATAGGATGAGGAACTGAACCATGGGAAGGAAGATCAGGAGGGCAATAATGTCAGGACTGTAAAAAGCGATTAAAGGTAAATATTTATTTTTTTTTTAAAAAGTACTTTGGTAATAAAGAGGACAAAGAAAGCAAGGGACAAATTACCTTGATTTTAAGGGCACTGAGTTTCAGTTGGCAACCCTTCTATACTTGTTTTTATCAAGGATGCTCCCTGATATTTTCTAGGGCAGATGAAAAACTGTAATCACTACCCCTACCCCTTATTTAAAATTAATTTTTATTAGAACAGAGCTGTGCTTACTAGCTAAAAAAAATCCATAGTATACTTGGTAAGAAATCAAAAGACCTAAGTCATGTTTAAGGTTATCCCTCTTATAAGATATCCTGAGGCCAAGAGTAGGCAAGGTGTTTTAGAAAACCCCAATCATAACTTCATGAGCCTGCTGCAAGGGAAATTTTTGAATTTATCTTCTTGGTTTTTTATCAAGACACTAAGCAGCTTCTCAAGTTAAAGCAGGTCCATGGGCAAACTTTGAAGTTACTTGTGTGAGTTGATTTTACTATTACACAGAAAGCAGTTGCATGATGAACTTGTGGTTACATTTACTAATGTTTTGAAGGAAAGCCTAAGAGATGAAGAAAAATTTTAGTGCAGAATCATAATTTTCATGAAGAATATGCCACCTTAGCTATAAACTAGAGTTCTCAGATTATATATGTCTGTGTGTGTGTGTGTGTGTGTGTGCGTCTGTATGTGCATGTGTGGTGTGTCTGTGTGTGTGTTATTTTCTACAAGGCTGGTTGACTAAGTAGAACTTCTATGACTGAAAAGCTAATATAATGCAGTTCTAGACCCAAATCTTCAGCTATGCATAGTGCAGTTTGACCTAACATCCATGTGACTATCAGGTAAACGAATTTTGCAGTGTACAAACCACCTACCATCTTCCACCAACTCAAATGCTAATAATATCATCAGATATACCATCTAAGAACTATACCAAAAATTTTCTACTTGGCTGTAGCCTGTCTTCCTGATGTCTCCATCAATATATTTAGAGAATGTCTTGACTTATGACTTCTTATTTTTCTGTTATTATAAAAACTCCATGAAAGTGTTGTTATATTGAAACCTGGTATTTGGAATAAACTGAACTTGTGTTCCTAGGAGACAGTCACTTTTATTTTCTCATGAATAAATTATATGATGTTCTTTGTGAAGGAGGAGTTGTATTTCTTTACATAGGGCTTTAGCTAATGGAGCGGTGCAAGTACAGTTCCAGAAGAGGCTGTATATCAGAAAAGTAAGCAGAAGCATGTCTTGATCAAGTGGGAAAGCCATAGATATTGGTGTTCACCTTAGGAAAAGAATCATTTTGCAAGCAGCAACATTTTGAGGACTGAAGATGCTTGAAGTAAGACTTTGAAAACCATTCTTCACAGTATGCATAGATTGAGAGATGTGAGGCCCTAAGATTTAGTATTTGTTCTGCTACATTTCAGACTTCTATAGGCTTGTTATGCTTTTCTATTTTATTTTTATTTTAAATGTGAATATTTATCATTGTTTCATTATGTCTTGGAATCTTAATTTTTCTTGAGTCTAAGATGATACTTTGGACTCATACTTTTAAATTATACTGAAATGAGTTAATGTGTTGAGAATGTTGGATGTAATAAATTCAGTTTGCATTGTAAAACAGACATAAAACTTGGTGGTCAAGAATACAAAAGAATGACCGGGCAGTGGTAGTACATGCCTTTAATCCCAGCACTTGGGAGGCAGAGGAAGGCGGATTTCTGAGTTCAAGGCCAGCCTGGTGTACATAGTGAGTTTCAGGACAGCCAGGACTACACAGAGAAACCATGTCTTGAAAAACCAAAATAAATAAATGAATAAATAAATAAATAAATAAATAAACAGAATACAAAAGAATGTTTTAAGTGATTTGTGTCCCCCAGGGGTTTCTGTATTTGAATCCATAGTATGGCATTGTTGAGACATGATATAGAACCTTTAAGAGATCAGACAGGTGACAGAGGATATAGTTTAGTGTTAGACTTCTTGGTAAGCATCAAGAACACATTTTTTTTCACAGACAATATAAAAACAGAAGCAAATTTAATTTGATATAAGCAAATTAGGGTATTAGGAATGCTGATGCTGAAACTGCTAAAGCAATTCTTCCAAGGTTCTGGTAGACTTCCTTATTAGATACTTGTTATAAAAGAGAATACTGGCTGTTCAATCATTTCTGATTGCTGGTTTCATCATATGATCTCTCCATTTTGCATATATTTCCAGCATACTATATCACCTTCATCCTACAAAACTGCGAGCTGAATAAAATTGTATCATTTATAAGGTATCCTGCTTCAAACATCTGTTATAACATCATAGAAATGTACTGCAGGCTTCATTTCAAAGTCTAAATTTTTATTACATTTACCTTGCAAGTAATTACCACATCAAATAAGTCAATTATTCTTTTTAAGAAATGTGGTATAGAGCCAAAGCTCGAGCATATACTTCCATAAAACACTAACAGAATTTTATCTAATCACTAATGTTTATAAGATGCTAATATGTTCAAATTTAACTTGTTTATAATCATTAATGAAGAATCAAAAGTGAAAGTCACTATTAGAAACACATTAGTTTATTTTTAATTTATAGTAAATCAAATGAAATTAAGAGCATGTTTTGTTGCTTTGATAGTACTAAAATGGTTTTCTTGTACTCAGAATTTTGTTTTACATTTTCTCTTTGTAAGTACGTTTATTTGATTTTATTTTTTTTCTGTAACAGAATATTTCTACTTTAGATTGGTTAAGTGCCAGAATGATGCAGTAGATGACATGCAGAATGCAGTGTTTTAGTTTAGGAAGGAGATCGTGCAGGCAGATTCAATGGGTTTGAAACGCCAAGTAATTAAACACCTGGAGATGAAAGGCACTGTCCCTGACTGAATTCTGGCAAGCTTATCTTATTTCAATAATCATAGAATCATAGCCAGGTCATGGGTTTCTGGGATTGGGGAAATAACAATCCTGCCAGCATAGTTCTCTCCAAAAATGTAAAAAATAAAACATGGCACAAAGGCTGAAAACATTCTTCAATTTATACTGAAATGTAAAAACTGGTAAATTTTTGTAACTAGAAAACATATTAATACTTTCTAAGAACTATAGCAAAATGAAAATGGTGGCTAATTTCTTATAGGCCTATATTTTCCTTATGAGACATTGAAAATGAACAGGTCACAGTGGCTTTACGGCACTATAAATGCATTACCTTAAACTGAACCATTTTTTTTATACTATGTAATTATTTTTACAGTGCATTAGTTTAATTTAGTATAAATAATAAGTTAACTTTAAAAACTAGATTCCAGAAAGACAATATACTATTGTTAGTGGAAAAGTGATGTGAATTACAGAATCCTGCAGGATTTCCAGAGAGGGAGAATGGCATCAATCCACCCACAATACCTTCAACCGAAAATTTGTCTTGCCTATAAGCTGTGCATACATAAAAAATGCAACAGAGACTGACAGAACAGCCAACCAACGACTGCTCCAACTTGACACCCATCGCTTGTGAGAAACACTATTAGTGATACTCTGCTATGCTTATAGACAAGAATCTAGCATAACTGTTTCCTGAGAGGCTTCATCTAGCAGCAGGAGGAGGCACATGAAGAGGCCCATAGCCAAAGATCAGGAAGAGCCAGGTGACTCTTGTCGAAGAGTAAGTGGGGATAGAATTGAGCAAGTTGGAAGGGTCCAGGACACTGCAAGAGGACCTACATTGTCAACTAACCTGGGATCATGGGGGCTATCAGAACCTGGGCCATAAATCAGTGAGCATGCAGGAAATGGACCTACATTCCCTATACATTTGTAGCAAATGTACAACTTGGTCTTCATGGGAGTACCCTAAGAAGTGGAACAGGGTCTGTCCCAGTCTCTGTTGTCTACCATTGGATTCCATTCCCCTACCTACGCTATCTGGTTAGATCTTAGTGAGAGAGGATATGCCTAGTCCTCCTGGGACTAGATATCTCAAGGAGGTATAGTATCCAAGCGATATCCCCCTTCTTTCAGGAGAAAAGGTAAGGGGGGAAGGGAGGAACTTGTAAGTGTGGGACTGGAAGGAAAGGAGTGATGGCCATGATAGAGATGAAAAGTGAATAAAAAATAAACTATTAGAAAAAAAGCTGAAACTATAATAGAAAATGAAAGAGTAATATTTTCCAAGGACTGAAAAGTGCTACCATCTTTCTCCAGTGTCTATACCTCATAAACATATCTTCAATGAACATTGAGAAAACAAAGAAACTCTCACATGAAGACTAAATGAAGAATCTATTGCTACTATTGACCCTTTAACCCTTAAATGTGGCTACCCTTCAACCCTTAAAAATGCAAAACTAATAATGGAAGCCTCATCAAGGAGAAGAATGACAATAGGCAGAAAGTAGATAATTTAGAACAGTATAAAAACCAAATAATGAGCCATTTACTAGCCAGCTTTCTGTCACTGTGATAATACATCTGAGACATAAAATTAAATAAAAGAATGGTTTGTTTTAGCTCGCATTATCCATGGTTTTAGTCTATAGTTTCTTTCTCCATTGCTTTATATGGCTGTTAATCATATCAGAAGTCTGCATAAAGCTATCCACTTAAGGGTGCCAAGGAAACAGGAAAAAAGTGATATAAGACTAGTATCTCAAAATTCTCTTCAAGGGCATTCTCTCAACCAGCTAACTTTTGCTAAATGTTACATATCAAAAAATTTTAACCTTCTAATATTTCCATAGGCTGACTTCCAACCCTTTTAACATCTGGGATTTTAGGAGTATTCCAAATGCTAGCTATAGCTAAACAGGTTAACATAGAGACAAATGTGTTCTTGGCTTCACTTTACTGTTTCTGTAGTTCTTTTACATTTGAAGAAAATATTATAATACCACCTCATATGCTATTCAATGCATGCAGAATAAAGGCTTTGGATAATCATAATTTAAATGTGAAAAATTATAAGGCTCTAAGTAGAATCTAAACTATTACACTTCACTTAAAATGTTAAGACAGGGATTCAAGCCCTCTGGAAATGGGCAAAAAATACACATTGTTGTTATTCGTGGTCTTATATTCATCAGGGGTAGAGCAGATGGTAATTTTTTGTTCATCCTAGCTTGATGCCTGGCTTGGTAGCCAAAAGCTGTCTTATGCTTAGGACTCATAAAACTCAATTTAAATCAAATCCAGGTAGCACCATGCAGGAGGAGAAAGACAAGCATAGATTTGAGGAACAGCACAATACCCGTAGACCTTCTCTCCAGAACTAGGCACAGTCATGTCATAGACTCCTGCTTGCCACCATGCCACTCAGCATGGATGGAGAATGTCATTGAAGAGCCTGACAGCCAGGTGGCAAGCCTGCAGCAGCATCCACTAAAATGTGTGGTGGTCAAATGGGAGAGAAAGAGAATTGGAACAAGTTGAGCATTACAAAGAGGTAAAAATAGAGACCTCACCACCTCAGTCCATAGTAAGGTCCTAGCCCAAGGTACTGCTGAAAGTCATGTCTGAACTGGTGGATATGCAGCATCAGGGGTCAGTGTCTGTCGATGTCCATGGCTTATATTACCACAAGAGAACACGAGGATGTCCCTAGTCAGAACAGACACTGGGGACCACAAGAGTCTCCAAAGTCTGTACATAATGGACCCTGGCCCTCCTTGGATACTGTGCTCCAGAGTGCTGGTACCATCTCTCATTATCAGCAGCACTCTGGAAAGTGGTGTACCCTGTGCACAGGTAGCACAGTGGAGCTGGCCCTGTTGCTGGGGGTTGAGCCAGTCCCTGTGAGAGTGTAAGTGTGGTAAGAGCTGACCTCACGACTCAACTCCTGTTGTAGGGAACAGCACAGAGTTGATGGCCCACCCCGATCATCAGCACCACCTCCAGCAATCAGGAACTCTTTTCACAGGGTCATGAACTCCGAAGAGCTAGCTCTATCATTCACTAGGTATAACACTTGGGAGAACAGGACCTGCACCTCTCCTAGATAATACAACAGAGTTGACCCTGGTGGCCAGAGCACAGGTGAGCCAGGACATAGGAGAGCAGTCACCTTTCATGAAATGGTATGGGTGTAGGGGTGAAACTTTTCTCTCCTTGCTCCTTGCTCCTTGCTCCTCACTGCCTGCAGCAGTTGAGAGAGGTGGCCATAAAAGCAGGTGAGTTCCTGCCCCTCACAGAATTCAGCACATGGAAGAACAGCCCCTGTCTGTACTTCGCCTATGTGGTACATAGAGCTCTCCTGGTGGAGGGGACACAAAGTTCACAGCAGGAACACAGGAGAACATTTCCTGCAACTCACCTGGAGTAAGGTGGCCTAGTGTGGATGTGGGGGTGATGTCCTCCACCTTCTCCACAGGAAGAGTTGTCCCTTGGATCATGAGTGCAGAAGAGCTAGCTTTTTCCCCTTACTGGTTATAGAACTTGGGAGAGAGAGACATGAACCTCACCTGGGGAACACAGTATATGTATTCCTCATGACTAAGGCAAATGTGAGTCAGTTCTGAGAGTGTGAGAGCAGAGAACTGTCTCAGTCCCTCACAGGCTACAACACTTGGGAGAGTGTGCCTTTTACCCTGACTAGGAAGCACAGTGGAGCTTGCTCTGGAGATGTGGATATATGTAGGTTAGTTTCTAGGGCAAGAAAGCGGGAGAGCTGACCCTAGCTCCTGCCAGTGGCAGGATTTATTAGTATAGCCAGAGAAGTGATGGAGTCTGCCTTGGTGGTGGAGATAAGGGAGAGCTTGCAGGCTGACCAGCTCTGCTACCAGAAATGCCCAGATCAAGAACTCTGAGATAGCTCCCCCAAAAATCTATTTTATCTGCAAATGGTTGGGGCACATAAAAGGACTAGTTCTGCTATTCCAAAGCTGCAAAACCTCCATGACACAGGACAACAAGATAACCAGAAGGAACTCAGAAGATCATCCAATATTGATGATGTAACAAAAGCCAAAGACCTAGAGTCAGACCAATGACTCACTGAAATGAACATTTGGAAGTGAAGATATATGGACAGAGAGTGTGGTAGGTTGACTATGCTTGGCCCCTGGGAAATCATATTATTAAGAGGTGTGGTCATATTGGAAGAGGTTTAGCCTTGTTGAAGAAAGAGTTTGATTGTGAGGATGAGATTTGGAGGTTCTATGCTCAGGTTCTACCCACTGTGAAATGATACACTCTTGTTGGCTGCATATGGAAGACTTTTTCCCTCTGCCTGCCTTGCATCAAGATGTAGAATTTTAAGCTCTTTCTCCAGCATTATGTCTGCCTGAACACTGGCATGCTTCACACCATGATAATGTACTTAACCTAAGAAACTCTAAGCTAGTACTAACTAAATGTTGTCCTTTATAGAAGTTTTCTTGGTAACTGTGTCTCTTCACAGCAATGGAAACCCTAACTAAGATAGAAGTTAGTACCTATAACTGGGGTATTGCTGTGATAGACTTGACCATGCTTTTGTTTGGAGGAATATTTACTTTGGGACACTGAAGTTTTACTGTGATAGGCTTGACCATGTTTTTGTTTGGAGGGATGTGAATTTGGGGACTTTGGATTTAGAAAGCCATGGAATGCTTTAAGTGGGACTTAATGGGCCATCATAGTAGAAGCATTAAAGACAGTGGTATTGAGTGTAATTTGAACTCTGCTTATTATTGTTCTTATGTTGTTTTGATGAAGAATATTGCTTCTTTTTGCCCTTGTCTGAAAAGTCTCCTTGAGGCTAAGGTGAAGACATTCAGATTCATTGTACTGACGAAAGAAAGTCTCAAAAAAGCCCAGCATTGACTTTGTCATCTGGTTACTCTCATGAAGAGTGTTTTGATCAATCATAGCAAGCTTAGAAAGAACAACAACAAAAAAAAAGACATATGATTTAAGTATCAAAGGGGAACCAGAAATTACAAGGGAGTTAAATTCTGTGTTCAAGAATATTAAATATAATTAAGAGTGGTGACCTTGGGGAATGATCCCACCTAGATAAGCTTATTGTTTATGCTTTTGCAGTTATTCAGAGGACAATTACATTATGTTAGGCATTATAATGATCTAGTTATTGTTTTCATTTGGACATTTAGTCTGTAATTTACTACAATCTAGAATGGAAGGAACACCTATGATCCAGATCATGAGGCTAGAAAACACAGGCTTTTGATCCAGATTCTGACACAGGATGACACACACTTTTGATCTGGATCTTGAGGCATAGTGTGCATGAAAAGCTTAGGACCAGACATGGTGTTACATGCCTTTAATTCCAGGAAACATATGCAAGCATATTTCTGAGTTCAGGGCCAGCCTGATACAGAGCGAGTTCCAGGTTGAAAAAAATAATATTAGGTGCAAGTTTGGTGGTATATGTCTTTAATCCCATCACACAAGTGACAAAGGCATTTAGATCTCTGAATTCAAGGCCAGTCTGCAGAGCAAGTTCCAGGACAAGATTAGGCACTAAAAGAGTTGGAAAACAGAAGCTGATATAATAGAAGAAGTTGGACCATGTTCCAGCTCCAGGAAGCAACAAAACTTTGCAACTCCAGCCATGTGGCTCTGGCTTTTGAATCAACAGAATGTGTTATTAGGACAATTGATCTTGGTTATCTGGAGCTATGAAATCAACAGAAATCAAGAAGAGACCAGCATCACTGGTGTAAAATCTTCAGGAAAGTGTTTTCAGAGAGCAAAACAAAGTTGTATTCCAAAAATAGCCACGATCGTATCTCATCTTGCAGCTATAATTGATACTGTATAAGAATCACCCTAATCATACTGGTTTTGAAGGCATAAAGGAGTCATAGACAAAAGGTGAGGCTTAGCACTATCAGAGGCCAGGAAATGCCAAAGGTGAAGGTATAGTCTCAATAGCAGTTGACTGCCCATAAGTGAAGTGATCATGCAAAAATGTTTAGCCTTAGCACGATGAGGAAAGCCTATGAGAGGCTATTGGTGAAGCATTGTTATAGCAGAAAACCCTGACATATAGGTGATACCAGTACCATGGGATAACTGCCAATAATAGCAACAGTGGAGTGGAGTCAACCAGAGCCCAGAGTGCTACAGAGGGCAGAGCTGGAGAAATGACCCAAGCCCTTTGGAGGAATCCAGAAGATCCTGTGTGGATCCCAGCCATTATCTTGGATACACCAAGATGTTAGAGATGTCAGAGCCATGGTATACATGTCAAAGAAAACTGTTAACAAGTAGTATAATCAGCCCAGGAGAAAAAAAAATTGTTGGAAATCTGAAGAGTGCTTTGACATCAGACATGTTGATGCAGAATGTAGTTTTCCAGTTTGTTTTTTACCTTGCTTTGGTTAAGTATTTTCTTACTATGACAATTTGGAATACTATTGTATATCCTGTGCCATGATATATTGGAAATATGTGATCTTTTTTATTTTAATTTTATGGGGGATTACAGTTGAGTGATTGCATGAATCTCAGAAGAGACTTTGAACTTTCAATATTGTTGAGACTGCTATAGACTATGGGGACTTTTGAAGTTGGATTAAATGTATTATGTTATGCCTAACTATGGTCCCCATAGACTCATATATTTGAACAAGCCTACAAAGGGCCCAGGGAGTGGAATGTAGTGGTTTGAATATGTTTGTATTGCCTTGTTGGAGGAAGTTTGTCACTGCGGGGGTAAATGTTGGTGGTCTATTGCTATGCTCCAGCTAGTGTGGAATGAGACCTTCCTTATGGTTGTTTGTTGAAGATAGCCTGCCCTTGGAATCGACACATAGCACTCATAGTTCTTTCTTCATCACCATGCCTGTCTTGACACTGCCATGTTTCCCACCATTATGATAGTGGGCTGAACCTCTAAAACTGTAAGTCAGCCCCAAAATGTGGCCTTGATCATGGTATCTCTTCATAGCAATGGAAAGTCTAACTAAGAGAGAGATATATACTGTGGGACATACTGTGACATACTACATTTTTTATGAGATGTTTTCTATTCTTTGAATTTTTTGTTGGTGGTGGTGGTGGTATGTGTGTTTGTGTGTGTGAGTGCCTGTGTGTGTGTGTGTGTGTGTGTGTGTGTGTGTGTGTGTGTGTGTGTGAAGTTTGCAAGGGCAAAGGGCAGATATTAGAAAATAATGAGCTGAGTGTGATTTGAGTGCCTGTTGGGAAACTCACAAAGATTCAATAGAAAAGTAAAAATAAAGATAGTATACACAGTACAGTGAGATGAAGAATGCATACAGAAAGTCATAACTAGTATCATATCTATGAAGTTGATGTGACCAAATACACAGAACATTATCTAGAGAAACACAAAATGAATTTTATGGTAGAAAATATAAAGTAGAATAAATTTACAATTTAAAAAAATTGCCAGCAAAAGTATTTAATCATAAATAAAGTGAATAAATAATAAATATGAGCAGCAGGTAGTTGTCAAGTACTTAGGCCATATTTTGACATAATATCCTATTTTCACAAATAAGAACTAGCATTTAAACCCAATGATCATTTAAAACAGATAGAGTGGGAATGCACAAAACCTGAGCAAGCAACATTCTGACAAAATCACAGTATAGAGTGCAGGAAGGTAGGCACAACAGCAAAGGAGCTAATGGAATAGCTTTGATTGCTGCTGTTCAAGACAGAGTCAGGTTTTTTTGATGGTGTATATGTTTTAAGTCAGCCATGTACCAGGGCAGGTCTTACTCCAAGACCAGCTGGGCAGCTCAAACTCAATGTAGAAAAAAGAAAGAAATCTCAAAGTTAGGTGGAAAAAGATGAGAGTGAAAACAATAGTTATGTGAGAAATTTGGGTGGAGGGGAGATACATTCAAAACACATTGTATAAAATTTTCAAAGAATAAAATACTGTATAAAAGACTATGATAAAAAATATATTTAAATATAAGTTTTAGTGTGCTAATTTAGAAGTAGATAAATAGCTGTAAAGTAACAGATAAGCATGCTACAATCCACAGACCCAGAGAAGCTAAGTAACGAGGATGGCTCAAAGCAAAGAGGCATGAATATCCCTAGGAAGGGAAAATAGAATAGATATCACAGGCAGAGTTGAGGGTAGGGAGAACAGGGGGATCAGAAGTGAGGAAGATGGAGGAAGACACTACTAGGAGAGACAACTGGAAATAGGAGTCATCCTGGGGACAAGTTAAAAACTTAGTTCAATGCAAACTCCCAGGAATCTATGAGGGAGACCCTAGCTAAGACTCCTAACAATGCATGATATGGACTTTAGCTTGACATGTCCTGTAACTAAGCAAGTTTTTCAGTGGAGGGATTGGTATACCAACACAGCCACAAAACCTTCAATCTACGGTTGTCCTGCCTAAATATAGGGTGGGGTAAAGGTGGCATAGAAATTGTGCAGTGGCCAACCCGTAACTGGTCGTGCTTGAGATCCATGACACATAAGAAGCCCAACCCTGACACTGCCTGGAGGGTTAGAACACAAAAGTCTAGATAGTCCAGAGGCCTAGTATAGAACCAAACACAAATGTTTAAAAAAGAAAAAAATAGTCAGTGAAATGCCTAGAGTTATTCTACTATACTCAGAGATTGGTGCTTAGCCTAGTTGTAATCAGACAGGCACCATCCAGCAACTAATGGAAAGAGATACAGAGATTCACAGTCAAACATTTGAAGGAGCTTGGGGAATCCTGCAGAAGACAGAGAGGAAAGATTGTAGAAGCCAAATGAATCAAGGACACCACAAGAATGCCCATAGAAACAACTAATTTGGGATCAATGGGGATCACTAACACTGAACGAACAACCAGCAAGTCTGCACAGTTCTGACCTAAGCCCTCAGCATATACATTACAGTTTTGTAGTGTGGTCTTCTTGTAGGACTCCTAACAGTGGAAAAAGGGTCCATCTCTCACTCTTTTTCAAGCTTTTGGGACCCTTTTATTTATTACTGGATTGCCTTTTCCACCCTTAATATGAGGGAGGTTGCCTAGTCTTACTGCAACTTGTGCCATGTTTGGTTAACAACTGTCATAGTTAGGGTTTTACTGCTGTGAACAGACACCATGACCAATGCACATCTTATAAAGGATATTTAATTAAAGCTGACTTATGGGTTCAGAGGTTTAGTCCATTATCATCAAAGCAGGAGAATGGCAGAAACCAGACAGAAATGGTACAGGCAGAACTGAGAGTTCTACATCTTAATCTGAAGGCTGCTAGTTGAATATTGGCCTTGAGGCAGCTACTATGAGGGTCTTAAAACCCACGTCCACAGTGACAAACCTACTCCAGCAAGGCCACACCCATTTCAACAAGGCCAAACTTTCTAATAGTGCCATTTCTTGGGCCTAGCATATACAAACCATCACAATAACCACGGGAGCCCTGCCCTTTTATGAACAGTAATGGATGGGCAAAGCAAAGGTGGAGGAGAGGTATTGGAAGAAGAGACAGGAAAACCTGAAATCATAGCATAAAAAATAATAATATAGATAATTTTTAAATAAAAAAATAATAAAGAAAAATTATAATAGGACTGTGACAATCTAAATTTTCCCCAAAATTATAACTTTGGACAGAAAGAAATTCATTTTGAGAATTAATGAATAATTTCCTGGGTCTTTTGTGTTGCTCTTAAGACATGACAACTAAATCTCTTCTCACTAGAATTAAGATAATTGTACAGACAAAAAGACATCTTAAGACTAATGGAGAGTATTTGCTACTCATTCCATATTCATTATTTTCAGTGAAATAACATCAAGCATCACAAGAAAATCAAAGTGAAATAAATTACAATAAGCTATGGTGTTTTTCATAATTGATCTACTTTTTAGTTTTAATTTTAATAAAGAAAAATAATAAGCCATAATAGAGATTAAAATGACAGAGACATTCTGAAAAAGATGTGTGTGTGTGTGTGTGTGTGTGTGTGTGTTATGTGTGCTTATCTGTATAAGTGTAGGTCATTCCTCACCTCACATGTCAGTCATTACCTTTAGCCTTGATTGAGAATGTCTCTTCATTGTTTGCTTACTTTTAGACTTCACAGTACTCTCCTTTCTGTCTCCCATTTCGCCTTTGGAACACTATGATTAAAGTCAGTTACTACCATCTACCATGCCAAATATTTACATGAATCTCGTGGATTTAAAGTATGTTTTTTGCCGGGCAGTGGTGGCACACGCCTTTAATCCTAGAACTTGGAAGGCAGAGGCAGGTGGATTTCTGAGTTTGAGGCCAGCTTGGTCTACAGAGTGAGTTCCAGGACAGCTAGGGCTATACAGAGAAACCCTGTGTCAAAAAAAAACCAAACAAACAAAAAAGTATGGTTTTCATGTTAGTGTAGCAAATGCTTTAGCCACTGAGCCATCTCTATGATGTGTGGTTAAACAGACTTCATAAATGAAAACACCATATTGCAATTATTTCAATTACCACTACCAATATATTTTAAACACATAAAATTTTGACAAGTAAAACTTTCTTGAGAAAAACCTAGTAAAATTTCCTGAGGATAACACTGACTTTTGTAGTAATGTTGTATATAATAGTACTTCTCATATTTTAATGAGCTTACAAATAGCCTCACAAACATGTTAGAATAATGTTTCCCACTCAACAGTTCTCAATTGCTACCTAAGAATTTGCATGTAGGGCAAGAGAGATGGTTCATCTGTTAAAAGTTAGGCTGACAACTGAGATGTCAAGAATTTGCATGTCATTTAAGTTTTTTGTGTAGGCATACACTTGTTTATACTGTAGGAAGCTTCTGAAGTCCGAATTACCTTGTAACAGCTTAACGATGCACAAATAAACATTATCAAATAAAATGTCCACTATCAGGAATTGCTTAGTTCTACTGTAGTTGTTGACTACTGAATCCTCATGTTGCCCAGTATATTATAATTGTTTATGGTTACACTTCAAAATGTTTTTCGTTTCACAATTCAAGTCCATTTGCTTAAGGGCTTCATCTATAGACCTGTATGCATCTAGAGTACGAAGAATTACCTTCACTGTCTTAAAATACCCATAAGAATTTTTTTTAAAAAAAGAGAAAGTAAGATTAAATATATTAAGCTAATTAAATCACCAGGGAAAGTATGCATACATATTTTTAGTACATAAAAACTAAATGAATCATTTTAGGTATTACTTAGTAAAATATTTAAGCTTTTAAAAAGATATTTTGGTTACAAAAGACTTCACTTTAATGTTTCTATTTTGTAGCATATATAAAGGAAAGGCATATATAATTGAAGAGTATTGTTTGAGCGATCAAATTTTTGACTTTTTAAATTGATATTTATTTCAGATTTTGAAGATATTCTGATAGTAACCTGGCTAATTTTGTTGCTATAAACTCAAAATAATTTTAATTGAGTTATATTCATCATGTTTTCCACAAATAAGAATGAAATAGAACATATACTTATCATTTTACAGTTTTAAAATGTAAGCTTATTTTGTGTGGGCATAATAAAGAAAATGGAATATTCTGCTATGTACATATTACATAAAATATAGTTTCTTCTGATCAACAATTACTGAGAAACACTTTTAAATTAAAATTATTTTATAACTATATCAATTTTTTATATGTACAAATATTCCTGATATGATATGATACTTGGTAAGAAAATATCTGAAATAAGCTACAGGAAATCCTGTCAATATCAGTATAGAAAATCTGTTTATTTGAAATTAAATATTTATTTCCTTGGCTTTCAAGGTCAATTGTTGATCTTCTTATTTATGGACAGATATGCCCCCTAGTGGTTCAAATGGGGGATAATAAAATTGGAGAACTAACTATTGTCAAGTATGCTAGCAAATTAATTATCTAGTCATAAAAGGTGATAGAGTTAATCCCACAGATACACGTGTATCTGAGCATTAACTGTGATAAGCACGAACCTATGAGCATGTGAAATTTAATATTCACATGGAACTTCTTTGTTTCTATATCATTAATTTGATATTTTTATGAAAGAGACAGACCATACATACACACACATAAACACACATACAGAGAGAGAGAGAGAGAGAGAGAGAGAGAGAGAGAGAGAGAGAGAGAGAGAGAGAGAGAGAGAGAGAGAGAGAGAGAGAGAGAGAGAGAGAGAAAGAGAGAAAGAGAGAGAGAGAGATGGGTTGTTGCTTTTACAAGTGAAGAAAATATTAATACTTAAAAAAATATCTTTAAAAAAATAAATATTGCAAAAATATTTAAGTGTTGTTCCTCAAAGGACCAAATTTTTTTATCTTTCAAATTGCCCATCAGTGTCTGGGAAATGGCTCCATCCATATGAAAAGGGATATAGCTCAATTATAAAGACACAAATTTAATTCTCAGAACCTACCTAGAGGCGGTGACAAGATGAACTAACTATACCTGTAATGCCAATATTAAGGAAGGTAGAGACAGGAGAATCCATGGAACTCTCTGGATAACTACTCTAGCTTTATCAATAATTTGAGGTTCAGTGAAAGACCATGCCTTACAAAGAAATTTGAAATTGTCCTCAGGCCTATAAACAAAAGCACACGTGCGTGCACGCACACACACACACACACACACACATTTATATATACAAGTGCACAAATATACACATTAAATTCCAAATTTCAAAATGATATAGCACATAAAATGTGATGATCAGTGGAACAGATAATCTAAAATAAAGTTAAAACAAATTAAGCAGATGCAATTTTCATGCACTAAATGTGATCAATTTTAAAATTGTTATGGATATTTAAATATTTTTCTCTGCAGTGTAAGAAGTTCTCACGTTATGAAGAGGCTAGACATTGTTGTGTCTTATGTAGAAGAAGATTCACTCTGAAAGGGAGATTAACAATAAATTATAAATAATTATTGTGTATTCTGTATAAAACTTAAATTAAAAAGTAGTCTTCAAATCCTACAGACACTTGTGTTTTGAAATGATGGCTATATGAATAACTACTAATATTTTATAGACCAAGCTTTCATTTTTGTGCTATCTCTTTATAAAGCTAGATCTTGATTTCTTTGTCATTTAAATTCTCTTCTTGGGCATGTGTTTAAATAATTAAAATTTATGAGTTATTTTAAAATTGTCCTAATATCTCTTGGGAGTTCAGTTTTTAGATTAATATTGTTTTCTTTTTTTAATTAGTAGAAGCTTGAAACAGAATGAGTAACTGTGTTCAAATCTTAGGGGTAAAATTAGGTATTAATTTAACTATGTACTTGATAAACATTAGTTTAAGAGATGATAAACACAACTTATCAGATCCATATTCCTCCCATCTTAATTATTTCAGAAGTAAAATAAATTCATTTAATTAATCAGTCACATTTTGACAATATCTAATTTTTCCTCATTATAAAAGTATTCCTTAAGGGAATATGATCATTTAACTAAAATTTTTCTTACTTGTTTTTCACATGGATTTCAAACTGCAACAGCATGCATCTTCCTTCTTATTATTATTTGGGTACAAAACTACTTCCTCATATTTTTGAGTATAATGGTTTACATGAAGTAGATACTATAAAATTTCTTAATTGATTAATTAGTGTATTTGACACTAGTATAAATACTTGATTTAAGATAAGAATAAAAATATTTTTAAAATTCTGTTTCCAATTTCAAGGGAAGAAGGGTGAAAACAAGGATTCAATCATTAGACAAATATGTTTTAAGTTCAGTAGTTCACAGTTGTGGTAAGTTAAAAGATTCCTACAAATAAGCAGCATTTATAGTTGATAATGTTATTAATTAAAATATGGAATTCTAAACCTATTTGTTGTATTAGGTGTGCATGTTTAAGCCCTTAATTTTTTGTTAACTGTTCTTGTTCTGCAGGTTGGAAGTATGTAAAATCAACTTAATTTGTTTGCCTGGGATGGTTCTTTCCCTGAAGTAACTACTTTTAAATATGCTGCTTATGTTGTGGTCAATACACTGTAAGGGAAAAAGAATGTTGTTTGGCAAATAGTACATTTTATCACCATTAGACCTTGATGCAGCTTAAATAATATAGCACAAACAAAATTATACTCTCATATCTTTGAAATGTTTGTTTTTCTGTAGTAAACGTAGATTGTTTCTTTTGCTTTGTTTTTTTTTGAACAGATGTGTATTTGCATAATGGTAAAATTTAGTTAGACTTGAGAAAGGAAAAACATCACATGTCTATTTTACAATGGGACTAATATATGTATAAAGGATTAGATAAAGCAATCTAAAAACAAGCATATGATTTACACTTTCTATCTGATCCACTCTTTGTACTTGAGGAGCTACAAGATATATTGTAAGTGTATATATAACACTATGCCTAATTTTTAATAGAGTGCATAAAGATATGCTTCCTCTGTAGAAAAATATTCTCTTTGCATCCTTGGGAAATCAGCTTGTACTATTGCAGCTTTTTTTTTTGTTTGTTTGCTTGGGTGCTTTTCATGAATGCTAACTCTGAATCTTAGATAATATCTGAACCAAAAGCAGATAACTAAAATTTAATAATACAAAATTTCAAAAAATTGAGCTGCTACTGTGTCTTGAATTATAATATCTCATTACTGCAAATCATTTAGTGCCAAAAAGACTTCCATGTGCCAATTTATCATTTTCCTTGCTTTTATTCTTTTGAAAGAGATGGGATGGTTGTGTACACAGCATGCTCATATTATCTATTTTTTATGATGAGCACGAAAGTTAGTTTGCGTTGCATTAGGACTATGTTTCCAATAATAGAGCTGTTTACAGTTTGTAGCATTTAAGACAAATAGACACTAACCTATTAGCAGAATCTGATAGGGTGATAGCATAAATGCTGAAATCTATTTCAAGTCAAGTGCAGCAAACTTGCTACAATACACAGAGTGTATATATATGGGTTTTACATTCATAACATTTAGTTTTAACATAAAAATAAGAAACTAAACTAGGATATATTTCCCTTTCTTTATTCAGTGAAATAAAAGCTTCTAGTATTTAATAGGGTTTGACCTTCAGTACCTTAGTTCTTGAGTCTTCTCCACTGATAGGACATGATAGATAGAGCTTGAAGAAATAATTCAACCACATCACAATGACAAAGAAAAATAAACACATTCAATGACATTACCTTTTTGACCTAATATAAAACATCATTATATCAAATTTCTTATATTTGCAGTTACTATAGTCTAAAGGTCAAAAGCCCTGACTGACTATCTTTAGGTTATCCTTTGATTTATCTTAAGAGACCTTATGGAAGACTTTGCAAAATGGAAATAAGGTCACAAAGAAAAACTCACGTAGCTTCAGGCTTTTAAATAATATATAAAAATAGAAATCTTTCCCAAGACACATTCTTTTACTCCATTTGCTTTGTAGTTCTGGCCTGTTAAACAAACTTTAGCATGCCTGTTCTTAAAATTTTCAAAAAAAAATTAAGAATGTAAATTCACATTTCATGTAGTGTTGTGATTTAATCCAAGTCTGAATAATGAATGTTTGTAAAATAAAATGTAGGTCAAAAAATTTCCTCAGATATTACCTTCCCAAGATCTATTTCATTCCAAACCAAGACATACAAATGACATTTTGTGATCTAGAAGTCTATTAAAGTAATATTTGAATGATGACTTTCACTCAACCGTTAAACCTATGCTAAAATTAATTCACTGAGTTTGTTTATATCACTAAAATCCTTAATAACATGCTTGGTTTATTTTTGCTTGCATTCTCAGAGAAACACAGTTACTTAAACCACAAGTCAAAGAAGTAGAAAAATATCTGAAACAATGATGATATACATATAAGAAAAGCTGGTTTAACATTTTATTTGCTGACTTTAAAATAACATCTATTGTCATCTTGTTCATAAAGGTGTGTGTTTGTGTGTGTGAGTGTGTGTGTGTTTGTGTGTGTGTAGACTACTGAAACAAACAATATACATGCAATAAAATCTTGTGAGCATTACCCAAGTTTGCTATGATGTGAAAAATATTCAAAATAATTAGTATTTGAAAATGGTGATGTGTATGGTTTTCTTCATACATTTATGTATTATACAAAACTTTCCTTTCAGGGAGTTCATTAGGAACCCCAAATCTCACAATAGATTTTATAATTTTTAAAATGTCATTTTAGAAAAAAACAAGTTACTGCTGTATACATAAAATGATGGAAACATGCCAAAATTACGTTCTATAAGAGAATCTGTATTTGTTTTGTGGCTTCTGATGGTGAGTGCCACATACTTAGAAAAGTAAATGACACCCTTCCAGTGCATACTGAAGCGCTATAAGCTAAGATAACCTTGCCTGTCTGGTTGCTTGCAAATGTACTTCATTGTCTGCTTGCCACATTTTGTCCTTTCCATGATAAAAAGTATGAGGTATGATCCTATTTGAGCATCATTCTTGTTTATAGTCCACTATGCCTGTCAGTGACTGACTATTTTTCCTTTATTCTGTTTTTTGTTTCAGTGTTGTTTGTTTTGTTCGTTTGGTTTATTTACATGCATACTTCAAAAACTAACATGATTTCAGTGACACAGCACAGCGTAAACCATTCTTATTCCTCTAAAATCTCCTGGCTTTAGAGTAATGGAACTTTTCCAGAGTATTTTAAAGTTAATCCATGAACTCATTTTTATTTAAGATTTTTGTAAATGTCATAATGCTAGGTCAAGGCAATATATGCCCAGAACAAAAATAAAAAATAAAAAGTATATTGGCCTTCAAAGACCTCAAAACAAAAAGCTTTTATGCTTTGTTCAGAGCTGTTATACTGAAATTTGTAGGTATTATGAGCCAACAAGCCAAAGTACATCACCAAAATGCTTAGCTTTCATTTATCAAGTTTCTACTCGTTTAGTTTAGTACTAGGTAAAATCAATATTTTCATATAATTTACTTACTTAATTCCCCCAAAAGTTTAGAGTTAAGTGGGAATATTATGTTTATTTTATACATAAACAAACTTGCAATGATCAATGAGGGCTCTGAAGTCTTTTTAGGGATTTGAATATTGTATTCTCTCAACTATGTGACTTGGAGATAATGATTCTAATCTGTAGGTAAATCTCCATTTCATCATTGCTTTAAAGGTTAGCATTGCTTTCAGCAGCACAGAGGATTTCTATTAGATTGCTAAGACAAAGTTTTAAACTCTGAAATTAAGACTGGCTTCTCAGACATCATGTGACCTGATGTTTGCTAATCTAACTGCTTGGAAAGTCCCTGCCTCCTTCATCTTGTTATTTGAATTGGTGCATCATTAACACTTGCCTGTCTTTTATCGGGTCTGCATATGCAAATTAGTTGCTTTTCTCCCTTGTCCTTTCCCTTCCCCTTCCCTCTGACTTGAGCTAGCATTATTTCAATAAATAAGCATAAATGAGACATCTTCCTACACAGTCTCCCAGGTCGTTTATATCTGCCATACTCACTGCAGCCTGAAAGACTGATCCCCAAATCCTCTGCATCCTGAGACAGCTGGTATACAGTGGCCTACAGGAGTGAGGGACCCACAACTTTTGCTAAGTCTTGGAAGCCCAGCTAATGATTTTTAATTTGCTTTGCACGCACTGTGGATAGTGATGTGCTTTTCTTTCTTTCTTTCTTTTTCTTTCTTTCTTTCTTTCTTTCTTTCTTTCTGTTTTTTTCTTTTTCTTTTTTTTAGCTTTACCAATTGCTATTGTAAGAGGCATTATTTAATTCAATTCATGATTCAATTTTAAAGGTGAACTTGAAACACTATATTTTAGTGCAGGAAAAGATATTTTTTATTGTGTGTTTTTGGGAGGATAGTAATTGTGTATGTGTTACCTACACCAGGAATTCAGAGGTCAGCTTCAGTTATGGTTCATTAGGAAGCCTATCCGCATTTCTTTTTTGATGTAGGGCCCCTCACTGGGACTAGGAACTTACCAATTAGGTTATGGTGGCAGGCCAATCAGGCCCAAAGGACTACCTTTTCTAATTTTTTTAACTTGGTTCAGGGTCCTTATGCTTGTATTGTAAGCACTTTACATGCTGAATTATCTCTTGACACATTCTATAAAATGCTCAAGATTACCACTGTAGAATACGATAACAATCCAATTGAAATTAAAGTGAAGAAAAATCTGCCAATTGATTTCTCAGCTACATTGACACATTTCAGGTGCTCAGCAGTCTGGTCTGTCTAATATTTACAAGATTACTAGAGTGACAACACAGATTTAGTATATTTTCATCATCACCAAAACCAACTCACAAATCCATATCATCTCATTGTTCTTCGTATCCATTCCAGTAGTTACATCCGGTTACTTAGGATGTTCTCTGAGGGGTGTAGAGTGAAAAATTATAAAGACCATTCTATAAAATATATACAGGTAAAAGAAAATCTAATGGGACCCATGAGAAACTAATGAGAAATAGGGCTCTGTAGATTCCTTCTCCCTAACCTGAGTAGCTGAAGCCGCAGGCTACAGTTAATCAGTTAACAAAGAATTCGGAGTTACAGGAAAAAGAGCTGCTGAGTCATCTGAGGAATAGGCCGGATATGAGAGACAAACATCCGCCTGCAGGAACTACACCCTCCCCCCCTCCCCCATGGACCGGTTCAACCTACTGATGTTCAAGAATCAGAAAACAACCAATCATGTGTAACCACGCGAAAATTCCTTCCTTTCCCTACCCCCTACTATAAAAGGCTCCTTAGCCTACCACACGGGGTCAAACTGTACTCTTGCACAAGTGTGCAGTTTGAACGCTGGCTGCCAGCTCTCTTCCCTAATAAACCTCTGCTAATTGCATCCAGGTACGGTCTTGGAGTTTGTGGGTGTTCGAGACTTCCTGAGACTTGAGTAAGAGTCTCCCAAATTTGGGAGTCTTCAGGGGCACCTATGTATTAGCATCTGTTATGTACTTGGAGAATTTGACCAGTGTATACATAGAACATAAATTTATCAGGTAGAAACAGTATTTCCAGTACAGTATCCATGTGAAAATCTAGTGTTAAACAACATAAACTATCAATGTCCACAAAATTATGTACAACTATAACAACTCATTGTCATTTGTCTGTCTATAAAATTATTGCTCATATTTATTTCCCAGGTACAAAGTTAGCTGTATAATATTTTATAATTTCAAGTATATGTAGAAGTTTACAGGTCTGTGTTAGGATATCTGATACTTGTGTTCTGGTCAATAAGATTTAACCAACTCCATAATAAAAGTTAGAAAAAAATTATGTTTGTATATGCAGATGGCTGACTTGAACACTTAAGCAGAAATTATCTGCCACAAAATATGATTTACCAGTGCTCTCTCTCTCTCTCTCTCTCTCTCTCTCTCTCTCTCTCTCTCTCACACACACACACACACACACACTTGAATGTAGAATAACTTATAAAATTCTTCCTAATTTTCCCTTGTGATATTTGAAAGACTTAAGATGGGGAAATAGATAAAAGAGATAGAATGCAGACTGATACATGTGTATAATAACATTTACCTGGGTTTTTATTAAATTCAGTAGTCCCATGTATATATAGATAAAGGATAGCTGGGTAGATTGGTAATACATGATCAAGTACTCCTGTATAACATATGAGCTCAATAGATATTCAAATATTATATTTAAGTTTAATGTATTTAATAATCTGCCATAAACACTTTACCCTCCCCTCTTCCCACAAATCAGGTGCAAGCCATGTGTGGTAGTTTAAATGATAATTGTCTACCATAGTTTTCTTCATTTAGAATATTTGGTCTTCAGTTGTTAACTCTGCTTAGGAAAGTTTAAGAAGTGTGGCCTTTTGGGAAGATGTATATAATGCGAAGTGGACTTTGAAAATTAAAAGACTCCTGTGCTATTTCTAGTTCACTTCTGCTTTCTGTTTGAGGGTCAAAATGTGAACTCCCATATTGTTCAGTATGCACAGTGATTGATTGATGCCATGACTTTTTACCATGACAGACTCTTATTCTGCTGCAACTCTAGGCCTACTGAGCAGTTCCTATCAGGTGTCTCAGCTATGCTTTGTTTTCATTTGCTTGTTTGGTTGGAGGATGTTGTGGTTGTTGTTGTTTTTCACAGCAATAGAATTATCAAGGCAATAACAACTGATTTCAAGAAATTTAATAGAGTTGGCTTTGTCCTTAAAAAAAAAAAAAAAAGATTGGGTGCCAGGTAACAAATAGAATTTTGAAGGTGAAAAATAAGGGAATAAAAGTAAAAACATTTAAACATTTAAATTAGAATCTCACAGATTTAATCTCATTCTTTGTGCATACACTTTTAATAGCGTGATAAAATATGATGTAATGCTAGAAAGGACAAAAATTCAAAAGTGTCAACTTCCTTAATAGAACATTAGAAACCATCATTTAAATTAGCAACATCATATTCTTTTCAATTAGCAATTGAATAACTATGACTATAAATGAAAATTTTAAGATCATTCTAAGTCTGCCTAGCTGTATGAGATTTAAGACAATGTAACAATGCTCAATATTTATTTGAAGTTTATATGGTACTATCATATTATTTTGCTTTTAATGAATGTAAAGAATTTTTGCAATTTAGCAGAAGTGTATGGTTATTATAGAAAATCAAGATGATATGCTATAATGAGATATCATTTCACATTTATAATGATGACTAAAAATTTAAAAAGAAAAACAAATTTTGCCAAGAGTGCAGAAACATCATAGCATTTACCTTCTCTAAAAAGTAAAATATTGCATGCTCTTTATACATTGTATAAGTTTCTGAAAAAAGATTAACATGTAATTGCCACACAACCATGTCTTTAAACTCTAAAGTACATATTTAAAAAAGAACTCTAAACATTAATATACATGTATACATATATGCATAAACAGAAACCATGCATGAATGTTTGGAACAGTTAAACATAGTGGCCATAAACTACAAATAATGAAAGATTCTCCAACTTATGCATGGTTTAATAAATTATCATGTATGTATGCAATGGAATACTCATCAGTTGTAATTATGGAATCAAGTAATTATGTATACTTAAAAGGAATGAATCTTAAAAATGTGCTACAGTCAGTTGCATTAGGAAATATTTTATTTAATTTGACAGAAGACATCTAAAATTAGCAACTCTATAAATACATCAAATGTATTTGTAGTTTTCTAAAGCATATAGAAATTGGAAATAAATAAGGATCAGCCAACATATCACTGGGTATATAATTTCTTCCATGTATTAAAATAATGTCCTATCAATTGTGTTGTTTAACTGTAAAGTATGAGTTTATTGTCAAACAATAGCATGAAATTATACAGGTGATTTTAGATGAATAGGACAAGACAGATAAGCTTATTCAAAAATAGAATTTGAGAGGTTGAACAGACAGTTCAGTGGGTAGACAGCTGGTATACAGAGCACGAAAGCCAGAGATTTCCATAAAATGCTGAGTGGACTTGATAGTTTACTTATAATTCTAGTGTTAGCAAGGCAGAAACAAGGGCACAAGGGATATCCAAAGCAGATTGCCTGCTTAATCTAGTCTATCATCAAGGTCTGAATTCAAGTGACATACTCTGCCTTAATGAATGAATTCTTTCCATTTGGAAGGAATTAGTCTATAGATTATAGTGAAATGAGTTTTATTCAGATTGAAGATAAAGCTATAAAGTTATGAAATAAAAGGGTTAATATCTTTGATTTCAAAAAGGAGTTAAAAGAAGTTATTAACTTTTGTATAATATTTTGCAAATATGGACACACACACACATATATGTGTACACTCATACGTACACATATATAATATATAATATTATATATAGTGTAATATATAATAATATACATAAGTTTGTCAATGAGAAACATGTAGTAACTTTCAGGCTTATGGTTAAATCTCTAAATTCATTTTTACTAGGAATGTCAATTTGGTACTAAGAGAAAAATAATAGGAAGGCTCAAAATGATCACTGCCTTTGAGATATCACTTTCTCCTCCCAGAATTGTCACAGGCATAAAAAAAGATGAAGATTTTTAATAGAGAAAATTAAGTAGCTAAAAACATATTAGAATTATATAAAATTTGTTATAACTATGAAATTGATCATCACACAAATGTCTGAAAAACGTCTTGAGTATTTTAATAAGTCTTGTGGTGAATTGTTGAGTAAGAAGTTTCAAACTAAGACAGTTTCAAACTAAGGGTAAGAAGAAAAAAAGGCAGAGTAGACAATGGGAGAAGAAAATTAACAAACATGGAAAGTTACATTCTACATTACTAGGCTTGGCTTTCTATAAAGAGATTACATGTTTTTTGCTATTTTTATTGGATATTTTATTTATTTACATTTCAGAAGTCACCTCCTTTCTACATTTCCCCTCCCAAGAACCTCCTACCCCATCCCCCTCCTCCTTTTTGCTTTTATACCATTTGAAAATTACAGATTTTAAATAACATTTTCATTTTCTTTAAAGAACTATGGTGGTTAGTAATAACAGTCAACATTTTTTATTGTCTTTAATCTTTTCTCACAGTCCAGTCATTATGTTCCTCCCGTTGTGCCCTCCAACAGTAGTTCCCCATCACATTCCTCCTCCTCCTCCATCTCCAAGAGGATGTCTCCACATGACCACACACCCCTACACCCCACCAAGCCTTCCCACTCCTTGGGGCTCAAAGCTCTGGAGGGTTAGGTGTATCTTCTCTCACTGAGGCCAGAGTAGGCAGTCATCTGCTGTATATGTGTCAGGGACACATATCAGCTACTAGTCCAGTGTCTAAGCGATCTCGGAGGTCCAGGTTAGTTGAGACTTCTGGTTTTCTCATGGGGTCATCTTCCTGCTCAACCTCTTCCAGCTTTTTCCCAATTCAACTTCAGTGATCCCCAACTTCAGATGATTAGTTGGGTGTAAGTATGTACCTCAGTCTCAGTCAGCTGCATGTTGGGCCTCTCAGAGGGCAACCATGCCCTAAGAATATGGAATCTTCTGAAGGATGGCCTCAGGCATGCCTATCAGAAGATTATTCTGATAAAAATCATTGATATGGAAAGATCTATATTTTTAAAAGATTGATTTATTTTTATTTTATGTGTATGAATGTTTTGACCACATGTACACAAGTACATTACACACACACACACACACAGACACACACACACACATATATATATATATGTCTGCTGCCTGAAAAGGTCAAATGACATCCCATTACTAGAATCCATTATACTGAAGTTACAGATGGTTGTGAACTACCATTTGGTTGCTGGAAAATAAACTTTGGTCCTCTGTAAGAGCACCAAGTGATCTTAATTCTCTGGCCACCAATTCTGTCTTAATTGTGGGTTGGATCATTGTCTTGACAGCATATTTTGCATATAAGACTTATTTGGTGCTCTAACAGAGGAACTGAGTTTCCTTCTCATCACCTGCCGAATATGTTTACATTCATTATATATTTGTATATTATGATTACATGTGTGTATATATTTGTGTGTTTTGATTATATATGTTTGATAGAAATTTTGATTTATTTTCTGACATGGATAGCCCATTTTCCCCAAAATAATATTTCTAATAAAGATATACATGCTAGTGTAATGAAATGTAAAATTAAATCTATTGTCTCGATTCTGAAACTGCTACTGTCAATTATTTATTTAGATCATTCTTTACTCCAAGATTCTTTTAAATGGATAGAGAGTAAAGAGTTATAATTCCCTAAATGAAGGAAATTTACAATAATCTGTTTTGTGTGTCTTGTTAATCTGATTATAGTATAGTTACTCTGCACAACTCTATAATAATGCTCTTTAGGCCAGTTTGGATGCTGTAACAACATGCATTGATCTTGGTAACTAAGAGATAATTAACACTTACTGTTCACATTTCTGGGATACTAGAAAATCCAACATTAGGTTTTTAGCAAATTGACTTTCTACTGAAATACATTCCTGTGTTAGCTACTTTCTACTAGTGTGATGAAATACCATGACAAGAGGCAATGTTAGCAACTTACACTTCCAGAAGTGTCTATATATACATAAGTGTAGACTAGGCATGAGTGCAGGATAAAGAAGCTGAGAAATCACATTTCAAGTGCTCATAAAAAGAAGACAGTAAACTGGAAGTGTGGCATGGCTATAAAGTCTCAAATCTACTCACCATGAAGAACTTCCTTTAACAATGCTGAACCTCCTAAATGTTCCATATCCTCTCCAAATAACACCACCAACTGAGAACCAAATATTCAAATACCTGAAATGATATGGCATATCTCTCATTTAAACTACTGTATTTCCTCATAGAATGTCTGTAGTATTTAATATTATATAGAGGAATTGGTGCACATATGGTTTTGAGTTTCTTATTACCATTGGTGATGGTAATACTTTCATGATATATCCACCCACCTCAAAAAAGAAAAAAACAAAACAACTTCTAATCATCACCCTTGGCATTGAACTGCAAACTGAATTCATGGTGAAACAAATTTTCAAAGCACAGTACAAAGTCATTGTGGCTTGTAATGGCTACTTGAAAGAAAGAAAAATGAAGAATTAATTGACCAATTGGATATTTATTTAAGTAAAAGACTTAGTGCAATTCTCTTTATACTTCATAAGAGGATAAAATACCAACTGAAGATATAAAGTACTCTCAGGTTTTTTCCAGATAAAAATGACACCAAAGAAAGTAAATTGCTTGAGGGAGATTGCTGACAACCCATGAAATGTGTAAAATATGTGAAACTCGATATTTCATAAGGTAGATGTGCTATTTTACTTTAAGAAACCATATGGAGAATTGTGGGTGAAACTTTGTAGCACCCTCTCCAAATTCACACAGTGCCCTAGGATCCATGTACACACTGAAAAAAAATCATGCCAAGGATAAATTACCACTAAATACCATAGACATACAAATGGACTCCACAAGGAATTGTCTTGGAAAAGAGACCTAAGGGTGACTTAGAAAGTCAAATAGGACTGCACAGAATAAGACCAACATATAACAAGGAAGAAAGAAGACACAACTGCTGGCATTTGAGACAAAGTTTGTTCTTTAATTCCTTGTTTACCAGCTCTAATGTTTAACTCTGTTAGAAATCTTAAGACCTTGCCACAATCCACTACTCAAAAGTTCTGTTTTGTGATATGTGAAAGTACAATGTTGTCTTTTCTTAATGCAGATCTCTAGATTCAAAGCCTGGTCAGCATTAAGAAAAGCCAAACCTTTGAATTCAAGGGAGATTGTTCAGTTTAACTAGAAAGAAAATTCAGTGCCAATGTCTAAAACAAGCATCTTAATCTCGTATTTGAAATCTATAATATACCCAGTTAACAGACTCAATACTGTGGATCCATGAAAACTGTGTGTCCCTTATGTAAGGAAAAGTTTACACTATTAATCTGTAAGATTAACATCTAAATTCCATTACTTAGAATTTCCAATATCCAAACATTTGGTCAATTCTACTCTAAGTAAGGTGTATGAAGAGTCCACCTTGGTACACTTTACATTTACATTCATCTTTGTTCCACATATGTTGGTGTATATCTCATGTATCCTTGTCTCTACTGAAAATTGAAGATTGTCTTAAGATGTTAGTAAATTATTAATGAACTATACCATCTATCAAACTAAAATGTTTAAACAGAAGCTAGAGTGATGGCTCATTTGTTGTTCTGGCAGAAGACCTGAGACTGGTTCTTAGTACCCTAAGGGGAGTCCATAACTTTCTGTTTTTACAGTTCCAGAGGACCAGACACTCTCTTCTGGCCTTGATTGGTACTGCATGCATATGGTTCATAGACACATATGCAAACTACCAACACACATGAAATATAAACCTTTTCAAAAATAAATTCAATATTAATTTGAACCTTTTGAACCTAGTTACCATGTATAATAATATAAATATATATCATCTTGTACTTACTATAATTACTATTTGTGTTTTAGCTTATCTTATTTTATAAGTGAAAATTGAATGTATTTATTACAATATTATGTTTCAATATGCATATATATATAATTGAATAATTACATCAAACAAGAATTATCTCACATATTTAGCACATTTTATAAGAAGTTTAAGTACTTGCTTTTTGTCTCTTCAGTTTTAAATTTGGAAAATAATACTATTAACTATATTGAACATTATTCTTTTTTTCTTGTGTGTTATATTTATTTTTAAATTTTGTATATGTGTATATAGTCTCAAAACACCATTGATATTGAAGTCCATGTCAGATCTTTTGGTGAAAGGCATGTTTACTTACTGAGCCATTCCAACACTAACTCTATAGGGAATGCTATAGACAACATTACCTAAAATCAAATTTAAGAAGGTACCCTTCTTCCAGCTGGAAGAAGCTGAGGAAGATGGCGACCATGTAGGAGGACCAGAAGTCTCAACTAACCTGGACCCCGAGATCTCTCAAACACTGGACCACCAACCAGGCAGCACACACCAGCTGATATGAGGCCCCCAACACATATACAGCAGAGTACTGCCAGGTCTGGACTCAGTCAGAGAAGATATACATAACCCTCAAAAGACTGGAGGCCCCAGAGAATTTAGAGGTCTGGTGGGGTGGGGGTTGTGGGGTGGGGACATTCTCGTGGAGACAGGGGGCATGGAGGAGATGTGGAATATAGAACAGTTGGAGGATGGATCAGAAGGGGAATAAAATCTAGAGTGTAAAATAACCAAATAAATAAAAGGTTTTTTAAAAAATATTATCCTTCTTGTCTAACTGAAATTCTAAACTATATCAGCATCTAGTTCTGCTCATGCTTGCCTATTCCCTAAAGGCATCACTCTCTATACTATACTTCAGAGAGTATGAAGAGGCTATCTTCTATAGTTAGGCAGAAACATCAATGGAGTAATAGGAACATCAACCCACCCACAAAACTTTCAACCCAGTATTTACCCTGTCTTCAAGATATTGATGGACCTGGGGTGGAGCAGAGATTGAAGGAATGGCCAACCAATAATGGGCCTAATGTGAGATCCATCTCATGTACAAGCACCAAACTCTGACACCATTAAACATACTTTCTTATGCTTGCAGACAGGAATCTAGTATGTCTGTCCTCTGAGAAAGGTTCCACCCAGAATTTGACTCAGACAGATGCAGACATCTACACCCAACTAGTGGATGGAGCTTAGAGACTCTTTTGGAATAATAGGAGGGAGAACTGTGGATCCTGGAAGGGATAGGAACTCCACAGAAGAACCAACAGAGTCAACTAACCTTGACTCTTGAGGCTCTCTGGAACTGATTCACCCACCAAAGAACATACACAGGCTTGACCTATAAGCAGCCCCAAACATATGCTGATGTGCAGCTTGGTTTTCATGTGGGTCCCAAACAACTGGAATGGGGGCATCCCAAAAGCTGTTGCCTGTAAATGAAGTATGTTCTTCTAGCTTGGCTTCCTTGTCTCAGTGGGAAAGGATGCATCGAGATTAATGGATACTTGCTGCACCCAGGATAGGGAGATACCTAGGAGGCCCCCATCCAGTCAGAAGAGAAGGGGAGAGGTTATGAGGTGATGGATTGTGAGAGGGATGACAGGAAGAGGGCAGTGATCAGGATCTCAAGTAAAAAGTAAAATAATATTATTAATAATAAATATTATATAAAAATTTGCCTATTTTTATAATATATCAACATCATCATCATTTGGGTAGTCCTGACTGTGGTGGTTGTCCATTTTCAATTTCACTGAATCACCATGGAAACATATTTGTCTATGAGTGTATTTCTCAGAAGATTTGCTTGAAAAGGGAAGACCCAGCCTGAATTTTGGAGTCATCATCTCATGCTGTAGGCTCAAGGATTACTAAAAGAAACCAAGTAAGCTAAACACTAACATTCATATCCCTCTGTTTCTCTCTCCCTCTGTCTCTGTCTCTGTCTCCGTCTCTGTCTCTGTCTCTGTTTGTCTCTCTATGTTTGTCTCTCTCTGTGTGTCTCCCTCTCCCTTTCCTTCTCCCTCTCCCTCTCCCTCTCCCTCTCCCTCTCCCTCTCCCTCTCCCTCTCCCCCTGTCTCTCTCTCTCTTTCTCTCTCTCTCTCCCCCTCTCTCTCTCTCTCTCTCTCTCTCTCTCTCTCTCTCTCTCTCTCTCTTTCTCTCTCTCCTCCCTGACTATAGATATAGTGTGAAGAGTGATATGAAACAGTCTTCAGAGCACAAGACTCATCCCAGAGGATATGAATTAAATTTACTCCATTTTAAATTTGCTTTGAACAGCTATTCTGTCATGGCAACAAGGAAAGTAACTAATACACATCTTAATGGGACTTGACTTGAATTTTTCTAATTTATGATGATTTAAAAATTGTACATAGTACACATAAAACAAACTATCTTAATTTATTATTTCATATCATTATATACATTCAAATTGTTTAGCATAAATTGACTATGTAGCATTATAATTCTTTGCTATGATGATTGTAATGTGCAAATGTAATTTTTGATAATTCATATGAAACATGGTCTACCATTTCAATTAAATGTAGGAAAGCTGTCATCCAAAAGTTATTTCACTGCTAGAAAAGCATATTTTGATTTTTTTATTTAAGTATATAAAAAACCTTTGAATCTAATTACAGTATATTTCTCCTAGTTATCAGATATATTTTTAATTGTTTTTATTATTTGTTTTTAATTTTTTTGGGGGGGTTGTGTTTTTAATTATTTCTTATTTGGGTGATTATAATATAACTACTTATTTCAACCCTCCCTTTTCTCTGCCCAAGTCTTTCTATTACCTCTTACTACTCTCTTTCAATTCCATGACTGATTCTTCATTATTTGATGTTACATATGAGTCTTGGATAAATAATTGGTGGACTCTTCTCTCAGGAAGACTCCTTTTTGCCCCTCTCAGCATTCCTTAGTTACCTGTAATTCTTTGTGTAGGGTTATTGCCTTATGGTCTTTTCTCCACGTTTCTTTGGCATGTTTATTGTTTTTCTTGTTCAGCACATATTTAATTGAGCAATCATGTTGGTACCATTTTAGTAATGTCAAATATATTTTAAAGAACAAAGGCCTATATTCTATTTAACATGACATTTGCTATTTTACTTGGTCTTAATTCCTGATTTTCTAAAGTGTTATTTGTTATGATTTCTTGTTGGTTTGAATATATTCTATGTCATTTTTTTGTAGTGAAGTATTCTTTGCTATTTGATAAATACATTATATTGATGATAAAGTCTTAGATTAATAAACATACATCATAGATGCATAAGATAATTAAAGGATGCTTAAGAGTATGCAAAATCTGGAAAATTGGTCATACTATCAATTTCTTAATTTTTATTCATAGCAGTATGCCTTTATTTCATCAATATTGATGAATAACATTCTGAATGACAGATTGTAACTTTCTACATTTTAAAATTACTCTACTTTTTTGTTTTGGGATTTTCTATGAAAAATCATAATTATTAAAGTCAGATAATAGATATATAGTTTGCTAGAGCTTCTGTGCTGATGTGTACTATAATGATTACCTTAAACAATAAACATGTGCTTTGTCAAAATTATACCTGTGTCTAAGTTCTAGTTGGTGAAAAAGTCAGATGCTTGTGAATCTAACTTTACTTATAGTTCAATATTTATCCAAGTTATCACTTGATTATTTCCCCATTGAATGTCTGAGTGTATATTGCCTCTTGTTAACATAAAATCCAGATTAGAGCTCAGCTTTATGACTGTATTTTACTTAGGGTGCTCTGTAAAAACCCGATATTCAAATGTACTCAGGCATTCTAACTTGATGAAGGTTAAGGATTCTAAGTTTTTGAAGACTAGAATTCAACTTATAACGTGGCCTTGAAAATTAATTGTCTCTGACTTCTTTCACCATTATTTTATTATAGATTTGACAGTTAAATTATATTACTTTAATGAGACTTTTGGAATTTGTCTGGTGTCCAGTTTGCTAATATTTAACATCTTTAAATTTTCTCATTGTTATCTACTAATGATAAGTAGAAGGCTATATTGTGTGCTATTTACTGGTTCAGACTTGAAAATTTCATCCGTTTAAATGAGGTCTATTCCATACATAAGTGGATTAAAGCAGAGTCAATGATTTGATGACATTTTTGGGCATTATTTTTTTTCAATTTCTTCCTTCCTCCAGTAATTACATAACTTAATTATCTTCTGGATTAGCTCTGCATCCAGAAACCTTCAATTTTGTCACCCCTCCTTTACTACATATGTCATAAGAGCACCCATTTCCCAATCCAACTAGAGGAAGATAGTAAAACAAATGCTTCGATTTTGAACTATGTGTATTTCCTGGGTTTATATTGCTACATCTATGAAATTTTTCAATTTTTGGTAAAAATACGTAATAGAAGTAACAAGAGTTTATGGCATGATTGTTATTTTGTAGTTGTTTTTATTTAGATCTGTATTTATAGTGCTTTTTTTATTTGCTCCTTTTTGACAACTATTGAAATTAATAGAACACTGTCATCATACCAGGAACAATGATTGCTATATTACTTTGCTTTCAACATTTTACTTAATATTTGAAAGGTAGTTATCACTAGTGTAACATCTTTCCTGGAAGTTCCGCATTAATTATAAATGAATGGAATAAAATCTCAATGTTAATTCCTTCACAATAATAATGCTATTTCATTATTTTAAACCTGATTTTGTGGAAGAAAAATAAAAACAAATGAAGTGCTAGCTCTCTGGCTGCTATGTATTAGAAATATAAATGGTATATAACTCTTTAAGAAAGTATCTGTAACAAAATCAATTGTTTGAGATATTAAATATAGCTGGATATTGAATCTGACCTAAAATACAAAAAGTAAAATATCATACAAAAGAAAGATTCCAGTATCCAGCTAAGTACATTCATACATGTTGACTGTAGATATTAGAAAACAATGATAAATATTGTAGTAGTGTCATATCCACAAATTTTGTTGAGTAATACCATTTCTTATATGAATGCTACATTTACATTAATTCAATATAAAATATAATTAATTTTATTAAACTGAACAATATTCAAAACATTTGTTTATATCTCTCTTTTGAAGTATCTGGCCCAATCAATCAAAAAAATAATGGTACTGATTTTAAATATATGCATATGTATTCATGAGAAGAAAACTTCAAAATTTCCAGTCATGAAGAGAACAAAACAAATAACTAGAGAAGGATGAACCAAGTCTAATTCCATAAGTCACCAGATATCCAGAGAAAGCAAAGTAATCAAATCATGCTAGTATCTCTTGCAACTAATAACCAGACACAAATAGTCTTATAATTCAAGATTGGAAAAACAAGGACCCACTATATTCAGTTTGCAAAAATTGCAGTTCATTGACAATGATACTTAGAATAAAATTGATAGATGAGAAACCAATATTTATCCCCCCCCAAAAGTGGTATCTGAACTCAAATTGACGTAGCTATATTCATATCTGTCAAAGTAGATATTATATCAAATATTGTTAGGAGAGATAAGGAAAGCCCTGCTTCATACAATTGTAGAATTCATCACAATGATATGACAAGCTGCAGAAATCACATGCTGCTAACAAGCTTGCTTCTTGTGTGCAAAGCCCCCTGTTTCTAATGAAATCTAAATGTAAACACCAGTTGTTTATTTCAATGGTGGCCCTATGTGTTATTTTGCTCAGGACATCTCAGTTTATTTTCTAATATATTTAAATGTAAACATGTTTCTGAAAAGTGAAAAAAAATAAGTTGCGTTTGCATGAGATTTGCGTTGCAAAACCAAATGGTACTTAATTTCTTAAAAGGATTTATATTCCTTTTCATGAGTTGAATGTTCCAACTTTGCTTTAGGTTCTTTTGTGTTTTCCCTTGCTTGTTTTCAACTCTTTTCATAAAAAAGTTTTAAATAATAGATTTTCCAATGGATGTCTTTTTCAATTATTTTCAAAGGTCTTTGAGCTTGAGTAAGTAATTTACTCTCTGATTTATCATTTAAAAGAAGTAGGTGAATTGAATAAATATTAAGTCATAGAACTATAATACTGTAGTGAGGAAGTTGTTCTCCATCTGTGTAATGGACATAATGCTATGCTCATGTATTTTTTTCAGCCCTTCTTGTTACAGCTGCAAGTGTCACAGTTGACTAACATCCTCATCTTGAAGTTGTTATCTACTGAACAGGGTCTTTCTATCCACAAGATATATCCTTTCCTCTTATAGGATGTCCATGTAGATATGCAAATGGCCTGGTCCCTCCTCAATTATCAGAAATGACATTCTAGTTCAAAGTCCCACTGTGAGGTAAGCTGAGGCTTTGTTGTAATGTCAGCTTTTGAACTTCATGATACCTCTCTACTCATTGCTGCTTTCTCGATATTAGTATTTCAATAAAAGATAGAAGGTGTTACTTTTGTCAGAAATAATGAAGAAAATGTGATATATAATAGAATTAAAACACAAGTTTCTTTGTTATTTGTAACAATAATGACACCAAATGGCAATATTTGTTTCTTCCTGGAGTTCAAATATCATTTTATTCATATATGGTTAAAATGAGCATCATTGCAATATTAAAAATTAAATCACTGTTCTTAACCATGAGATACATAGATACAATCAGTTGCTATTCTTTTGAAAGGCGTAGAGAGAATGCTATATCACTTGCAATCATGTAGTCAATTTCATTCTTGATCTGGCTTTCATTTTAAAAATGTACTCCATTTACTGGAAGTTTTTAAGAATAATGTAAGAGAATAATCACATACTATCCATCATTCACATTATATTAGACCCTTTCGAAAGCTTCTCTCTGTGTTTTCTAAAGTATATTCCTGTAATTCATGAACTTAGCAGCTCTCAGTGATTTGACTATGATGCTTGATACCAGGTGCTTTTCCAGCAAATCATGCCATTATTCAGCATTTCTCTCTTTGAGAAAAAAAGTCATTTATATTAAGGATCTGTTCAAGCCATTACATTTTTTTTATCACTACTACTTCAGAACTTTCTTTTAAAATAGTGTATTAAAATTTAAGCTACAGACAAATATTATTTTGGAAAACACCACAGCATATAAGCATTACTCTATGGTACTAGAAGTCCCATAAACAAACTCCAAATTACCCAGAAGTATCTATTGTCATCATATGCATTTTTAGTAATTGAAGCCATTATTTATTTTGTCAAATTAAAATTATGTCAACCCCATTCTGCATTAATGTCTGCCATCACCCTCAAATACTTTCAAGAAGACACTTGCATAGAATGTGAGCTAATCAAAAGGCTGCAGTAATCCATAGTGTGATAGATATACAAGGAGAATTCTTAGTAAGAGACCAGGCATAAATTTCCATAAGCATTATCTGGGTATCCTAAACTCTGCTGTAACATAATGAAGTTGCAACCAGCCACACTGCCTTATGATGGGAACACTTTGTCCTGGATCCAAATGCAATTCATTCATTTGTGTGACCTCCTACTTATATGGCACAGATTCTGCAACTGGAAATTACATTCCCACTAACTCACATTAGTGTTCTATAACCACATACCATGCAGAGTGGATTGTTCTCCTTCATGTGGTATTAATTACAAGTCTTGGAGCTTCTTATGAAGAAACTCATCCATTTGGGAATCTTACCTGTAACTAGAAAGCTGCCCAACTACCCAGGGTAGTCATGGATCTTGGAAAAGAATCTACAACTGCTGCTTTCCTAAGCCAGAAAAATCATAAATACAATCTCAATATTTGCACTTATATCTAGAGGTAAATGTAGTTCTCACCTTTCGTTAAAAAAAAAAATATCTTTGCCACAAATAGTGACTACTAAAAGGATAAAAGAAAAATAAAGAGAAGAAACTGACCTTGACCATAAAAGTAGTTTTCTAAAATGGAGATACTGAAGCCAGGAGACTATTCTTCTATGCTACAGGTCATATTATAGTTATTGTCCATCCTGGTGTCTCTTTACAGTGTCCTAAATTAAATGACATTCCTATTCCAGTCTAAAGTGTAAATTCATTCACTCTCTTCCAAGCCATTATATTCTATCATAGTAACTGACTACTCAGCACACTATATTAGCCAAATTATCTTGAGTGAAAAGAAGAACATTGAAATAAGATGAATGTTCAGATTATATTTATAACTAATCTCAAGATGTAGGTACAAATGCATTTTCGCTGTAATAGAATTGTCTAAGGGATTGAAAAAACATGAAATCCTATAAAGTATCCAACAATTAAGGACGAAAAAAGACTTTAGTGAGGTATATATAATGAACTCTCAGATCTTTGTGGGTTTATGTTCCCTGTGGAAGTAGGCTTCCAACTGTTAGAATGAAGACGTCTTCACATAAATTCTTAACAGTATTGCCCACTTCAAACTTGCTTGAAGAAATTATTCCTGCATTCTCTGTGGAACCAAAAATGATCTTCCCCAAAGGAGATGTCTAGCACAACAATTAGGATGTCTCTCATGGCACACTCAGCATTGCATCTAGTCCTCTAAGCAGTTTGAGGCTAAACAAGACCCTAGAATTGAAGTATAAAGGGTCCACAAATAGGTATATAATAATAATAATAATCATAATCATCATAATCATAATCACAATCATAATAATTTTATCAGTATTCCAATAAATTCAATCATAAATCTGAAGAGTATATGTGTGTACATATATATATACTCTTCAGATTTATGATTTATATATATGATTTATGATTTATATATATATGTGTGTGTATCTTTCTATCTATCTATCTATCTATACACACAAATATATACATATACTCTTCAGATTTATGATTTATATATATGATTTATGATTTATATATATATATATATATGTGTGTGTGGGTATATATATATATATATATATATATATATATATTGGAAAGAATGAAAAATTAGATCAAGCTAAGTTTATCACTATGGCTCTTTGAGCAGAGATTCTGCATTTAATATTGTAGCTTGAAGCATTGTAAAAGATGCCAAGAATTTAGTTTATTTAACTTGTTTTCTGAAGTATGGGACAATGTGAGCTGGGGATACCTGTGATTCATTAGTTTATTATTGGTGAATGGATTAAAAGGCTGTCTTAGGATTTTACTGATGTTAACAGACATCATGAACAAGCAACTCTTATAAGAATAATATTTAATTAGGGCTTGCTTACAGGTTCAGTCCAGTATTTCCAAGGCAGGAGCATGGTAGCATCCAGGCAGATGTGGTACAGGAGGACCTGAGAGTTGTTTATCTTGATCTCAAGGTTTCTAGGAGAAGACTGGCTTCTAGATAGCTAGGATAAGGGTCTTAAAGTCCATACCCACAGTGATACACCTATTCCAACAAGGCCACACCTCCAAATCGTGACACACCCTGGACCAAGAATATTGAAACTCCTACAAAGGCTTAGGGAAATTGGAATACTAGAGTGATTTTGCCATTTAAAATCTAATCTTAAAAAAAATAGAACTCTTGACTCTACAGATATGATGTTTACCAAAACTGTAGGAAATAGATTTGTGAGAGGGGAACCAGTATACTTGAGCAACTCTGTCATTACCCTTCTCAGGTTTCCAGACCAGACAGTAAGGAATGTGGCTGCCCAATATGGATAATTTAAATATAATGGATCAAATTGCATCCTGGAATAGCAGGGGCCAAGTTGTAGCAATATTCATAATATGACTTTTATAGATCTTGGGAACTGGCTAATCATTTGTGATCCAAGAATTGAAATTAATAAGAAACATACCAAGTTCTTTGTCTACGTATTCATAACAAGACCATAACAGGTAATACTGTATTGCCTGTGACTGTTCCTGAAAAAAAATAAAAACTCAAGTAAGACTATACTGAAGACCCTGAATATCCATTCATCTTTGCCTCTAGACTCATGGCTACCTCCAAGACTCAAATTAACGGTCAGTCAGATCACTTTGAAGAAGGACATTGCTACACTATTAATATGTTTTATTTTTGACCTTTCACTATTACATTCCCAAAGGAACTTTCTGCCCTTTTCTAAAATAACTATACCTTGGAAAAAAGAAAATATTCATACTTGTAAAAGCATATTAGACACTAGTAATACTAAAGTGATATGAATTTCAGGAGACTCTGGAAATCATTGTAGCCTTCTAGTTAAAGTGTGCAGTACACATGATGAGTGAACTTTTAGCTAATGTCAATCTTGCAGTGGGTTCAATGTGTTAATATGTCATATATATATATATATATATATATATATATATATATATATATATATATGTTGGGAGAACATATTGTACAAAATAAGTGATACATACCATACAAGATGCAAACATTTTTTGTAACATGTATTGGTGAGTGTAAGGGCATATTTAGGTTATTAGAAATATCTATTTCCCTTGACATGTTTTTTCCTCTGTATATGTACCTTTAATTTTATATATATGCCATATATATGCCAAAAGAAAAATTCTTTACTTTCATTGTTCTTAAAAAATTTTATTACAGTTTAAAAGAAAGACTGCAAGGATATAAAAAACAAAATACTAGTGGCATGAAAACAGACAAGTTGATCAATGGATTATAACTAAGGACCAGATATAAGTCCACATATTTAGAGACTCCACTTTTTATTTTACAAAGAAGACAAACATGCAAACTTGTAAAAAGATATCATCTTCAACAAATGGTTTTGGTCCAAAGAGATGGCTGCAAGTAGCAGAATGAAACTTGATCCTTATCTGTCACTGTGCACAAAACCTAAACACAAATAGTTCAAGGATCTCAATGAAAGTAATGAAACTCTGAACCTACTAGAGAGGTTAGCACAGAAGATTTTTCAGCTCAGTGGCATAGAAAGAGATTTCTGAATAGAACACTGAGAAACAGGACCACATAAAATTAGTAAGTTCTTGTATGACAAAGGACACCATCACCCAAGTGATGTGCCAGTCTATACAATGGGAAGAAGTCTTTACCAGCTACACAACTGACTGAAGGTAAATATCTATAATGTGTAATATTAAGTAAGCAAAGAACTAAACTTAAACATGGAGCATCAAATTAAAATCATCCACACCAAATAACAAACAAATGGGTGGGAAACACTTAAAGAAATGTTCAATTCCCACCATTAGGGGAATGAAAATTAAAATTAAATTACTTAGATATTTTATCTTATCCCACTGAGAATGTCAAAGATCAATAAAACAAATGACAGTACATGTTGGCAGTAATGCAAGGAAAGGGCCACAGTTATTCACAGATGGTAATAGTGAAAATTGCTGTAATTCCTATATATACTAATGTAGAGTTTCCTCAAAAAAAGCTAGAAATAGATCCACCCACCATGTCACCCATCTATATCACACTTGGTCATGTATGCAAAGACTCCATATACTACTACAAAACAATTGTATTCATCAATTTCAATACTGCTTTATTTACAATAGCCATGAAATAGAAGTAATATGAGTATCAATCAACACATGAATGAAGAAAAGTTATTATTTATACAATGGAATATTATGTAACCAACAAAAATGCAATTATAAAATTCCAAGGTAAATGAATGGAACTGCAAACAATCATTTTGAGTTGGGTAACCCAGACTCAGAAAGAAAAAAATATCAAAGGTCTTATCTCTCTTTAATATTTTAGATTTTAAATTTTAGATATGAACATTTCATTTCTAATACTCCAGATAATAGTAAGCAGGTAAGAAGTTTTAGAAGAGGAAGAGACTGTTCAAAGAAGAGTAGATAGAATATATAGTTTTATAAAGTATGAATGGGGACAATGGAACAGAAATGGTTAAAAAAAGATAAAGGATGTAAGGTAAGGAATGATATGATATGGGAAGTGGAAACTAGTATGACATCTCCTCCCAAAAGATTGCAGAAGAATCCTAACACACACACACACACACAGACACACACACAGACACACACACACACACACACACACATACACACACACTATATATATATATATATATATATATATATATATATACACACACACACACACACACACACACACATATTACGAGGTTTGATGAAGTTGCTTTATAATGATGGATGACAATATTCTAAGTAGAAACCATAGGCTGCTTAAAATGAATGCCCCAGTAACAGGAATAGGTTACCTCTTTTGAATTGTTGAACAATAAGTCATAAAGACTCATAAACATTACAGGTTAGTGCCATTGCTCTTGGTTACCTTGCAGAACCTTATAGAAAGACCTGGTTGCTGAAGTTATTGCATACTTAAGTCATGGGACATGAAAAAGTTGATCTGATACTGAAATAGATGTATTGTCCATACTGGAAAGTTTTTATATTACTAGATGGCTCTATGTGTTCTCTCAGCCTTTCTAAGAGAAGCTTGCAGAAAATCACAAATAACATAGATGACCCCAAACTGATCTATATACAGAGAATAAGAAACTTCAGAATGCTCAGTCTTAAATGGAACATCTGTATCACATACTGCCTCTACAGGACCAGGGATCTTTCTGGAAGAGGCGGCAGAAAGATTATAAAAATCAGAAATGGCAGATGACTTCAAAAATAACAATCTTATTCAGACATAACAAGGCATTTGCACATATGAACTCAAAGCACTTGTGACAGCATGTAGAAAGCTTAAGCTACACAAATCCCAGCCTGGAGGATGAAAGTCAGGCATGATGGCGCACTCCAAGCTGAGTAATTATCAACATTTGAGAGTTTCTGGGAGAAAGCAAGTCAGCTTGCTTTAATGGTATGACATGTGGTGTGTAAACAACTCTTTGGGTCAATTATCCAGAATTAATTGGTCAACACAATATATACTCAGTATGTTTAAAAATAAAAAAACAAATGAAGCTTTAAAGTAGGGATTCAAGGTGGATCTATGTGTCAGAAGGTGTTTATAATTAAAATATATCATAAGTAAATTTCAAAGAATTAGTAAAGCATTATTTAAAAATCAAACAAACTTTACATTGAAAAAGGAAAAAAAAATAGCAGGCAAGCTGCAGAACTCAGCTGGTGCTCAGAAGATAAAAACAAAGAGAAGGCAAATACATCATGGCTGGGAAGGATGATTTAGAGAAAGAATAGTGAATCTCAAAGTGGTAAGAGAAACTATAATCCCAATGCCTAAATGAAGAAAGGAAAAAAAAGTTAAGTTGGGTAACATAGAAAAGGAAGCCTATTAATTCAGCTACATATATGTAGTTTTGTAAAAGAATGAACTCACAAATAGTATTTTCAAGTATAAACATCAGTTTCAAAAACCCGGGCTACACAGCATCATTTTTTTTTATGTTTTTTATATGAATCATTTACTTTAGTGCTCTGGGGCAGTGGAGAAACATGGTTAAAGTAAATTGTTACTGATCCTACTTAGTGAAAACAAAAAACAAGGAACCCAGAGGGGTTATGTGACTTACAAAAGTTACATACATAGCAAGAAAGTAGCAGTGTATGTAGGTTCTGACCTCAGGTCTCTAAATTGTAACTGAACTGATTTTGGAGCTTCTTTTGGTCTCCATTCTTTCTCCAGGCCTCACATTTTTTTGTAGTTTACTTTTCAAAAATTATATTCTTCAATTTTTGAGATTATACTATAGTTACCTCATTTTCCCAATTCCTTTTTTCCTTCAAAATGTATCCTTGTACTCCTGTTCTCTTTCAAATTCATGGCCTATTTTTTTTTTCTTTTGGTAATGTATCAGTAGTAGCTTCTCCTCTAAGATCCATGACTTTACTTGTCCCAAGTAGATGGCTTGATTTCCAGTATCAGGCACAATTTCCCTCTTGTGAGTGGATCAGTAGATCATGGGTCTAACTAGCAATCTGTTGATTAGTGACAAGATAAGCAGGCCATTAGTGCACCCATAGGGTTATCATGTGACACTAGCCTTTGTTGTAGTTTCACAATAGTCATTGGTTGTTTGTCTCATTCAGATGCTTACATGACAACTTCTGGTGTAGTGAAGGCTCTCCTCCAGGAAAAAAGCATTCAGCATAGCTCCAACTTAGCTACCTCTTTGCAGTATCTTTATGACACATTTGGGATAAGGACCTAAGTAATGTGTGACAGGACCCCTAGGAAGTCACATAGATATAAGATAATAAGCATGAAATCAAGGTTCCATCATTTTGATAATCCTTTTCTTTTGATCCCCAGAGTCAATTAAATGAACTTTGAATTAATTGTTCACTTCAGAATACACATTAGAAAAAAAAATCTGTCTACCTTGAAACACATTTTATGTTTAATGAGGACAATAAATTCTCATTAGTTTTCATATTTTTTATTCCACATTATGGAAACAGGTGTTATGTGAATTTTAAACCTCACTGTTTTATATGATTTCATTAATACAAAGAAAAACACTTTCTCTTCATATACTTTTTCTACTGGAAAGAATTCCCACACAATTACAGTCTCATGATTATGCCTGCATTTATAATAATCACAATAATAATAATAATTAAATGCCTGCATTTAATAATCACAAGAATAATTAATAGTCTTTAAAAAAGATATATGATGAAAATTTTATTATTGTTTCATACATAACTTACTTTTACATGTTATATTTACAGCTTTTATATATCTGCCCAATGCAATGAGCTTATAAAGATTTCATAATAATAAAATATCAAAATAAAGAAGAAAATATTTAGTGACAGAATTAAAAATAGAATGTCACCACATTTTACTCATAATGTATTTGAAATGGATGTATGTATAGTGATACATAAAAAAATTAAAAATAGCTTTTAGATAATTAGAAAAGGTGATCAGAATTTCAAATACAAGGCTTAGTTTAATGAAAATGTATTGCTTTCCTACTAAGAATAAAAATTTTTCTTGCAAAACTTTTACTAACAAAGTGTATTTCTCTCATGTATGTTTTATATACTGGAGAGAATTATACACTGCTGGTGTATGATGATTTGTCAGCAAAACTGCCAGTGACTTCAACAATGTTGCAAAAAGATGCTACATATTCTTGAGAATATGAGCCACAGAAGGACAAAATTGGACAGCACATCATTTCATATTTATTACCTCCCTTAGGTATAGTGGATTGCAATGCAGACAGACACTAGGCTGGTGTTTCATTCATTAGAACACCTGTGGGGGAAATTCTATTAGTCATTTCTCCACCTTCTAGTGTTCCAAGAAATGCCTAAAGAACTGATTTTGTGTGTGAGTGAATTTCTGTCTGTAATTGTAGGATTCTTATACATCATTTAAGATTTGTTTTTGCAATGCAATTTACAATTCTGAACACTGTAGTTACTTGAAGTATGAAAAATGAATTGATAATTATAAAAGCAGTTCTTTGAAGTACACATTAACTTGTATGAATATTTTAATATAGTTATAAATATTTCATAATTTGAAGATTTAGTGTAATGGCATTGAATGATTAAATTCAAGGATTCTATAGGACATTGTTACTAAGTCATGCCTAAAATACAATTTTATAAATATAAATATCCTACTGAATGTTTTTTTTTGTGTGTGCCTTGACCATCATACTTTGAACTGGTTAATTATTTACAGTGAACTACCAAACAAAAACAACTAATACAGACAGATAAAAAGAATCTGAGTTTCTCCCAATGTGAATTACATTTGTTAAGAAAAATAATATCTCTAATCTAGCAATATCTATAATATCTTATATTCTACATAATGTGGTTCAAAATCTGTTATTGTTTCATATAGGCATGTTAATTGTATGAGGTTTGAAGAAAAAATGTCCTCCCATAGGTTAGAATTTTGAACACTAGGTTCTCAGTTGTACTGTTTGGGATGGTTTAGGAGTTGCAGCCTGGCTGGAGGAAAGTCACTGTGGAGACTCAGTGATTATATAGCTGTATCATATTTCTAGTTTTCCATCCCTTTGCATGATGCTTATGTTTGAAAATGTGAGCTCTCAGGTTCCTGCTCTTGATGTCATGCCTACCACTTGTTGCCATAGCTCCCAGACATAATGGAGGCTTATCCTTTAGGAGCCATAAGCCAAAATAAACTCTTCTCTATGTTGCTTTCTGATATGATATTTTATCACAGCTCCAGAAAACTAACCAATACAGCTCTGCCCTTTAGCTGAAAAGTTATTCCAAATGTGTATTTTCAGAAAGGAATTTAATGAGACTCTCTTTAGTGCCAAACATAACACAGCTCAGTTATTAAAAAGGACTGACACCTTCATGGTCTTTTATTTTACTTGATTCTTTTTTCATACTAAAAATTAAGCTCTGTGTCATTCATAAAGTTGTTTCTAATAATTAAAAAACATTGAATTAATAAGGTATATAAAATACCCACAAAGTAACTATCAAGAAAGAAAGAATAATGATGAAATCTTTTCTATAAAAGTATTCATGAATTATTATTCAAAATCAAAGATTGAATAATTCAATTATCTTGTTATACAAGGAATAAATTACTAAATTACTTACTAATGGGTTAAGAAAGTACCACAAAGCCACTTTGGTTGTCACCACAAAGGCATATTTACAGTTCTTGATATGTGTTTATTTTCTGAGGGGAGCTAGTATTTCTACAAAAGAATCTAGTTGCTGAAGTTTTTAAATGCTCACTTTCTTAAGTTTTAGGCAGTCTAATATGAGTCAATCAGCACTTTCTGATCAATAATCTATTTGGAGGCACTATAACAATAATATATGCAGCTTATACCAATATTGAAAAATTGGTGTTTCAGCTCAAACATATAAATCAAGTCAGGAGAGGGGATGCCCATGAAAAAAAAAAAAAAACAAAATGAAATTATTCAGCCGGGCGGTGGTGGCACAAGCCTTTAATCCCAGTACTTGGGAGGCAGAGGCAGGCGGATTTCTGAGTTCTGAGTTCAAGGCCAGCCTGGTCTACCGAGTGAGTTCCAGGACAGTCAGGACCACACAGAGAAACCCTGTCTCGAAAAACCAAAAAAAAAAAAAAACAAAAATCGAAAAAACAAAAAAAAAAAAAAAAAAAAAAAAGGAAAAAAGAAAAAAAAGAAATTATTCAAATTTATCAGTTTTGCTCTTTTTTTTCCTTCTTGGTTTAGGTATTTAAAAGTTCTATTTATCAGAGTGTACCTTGAAAGTTTTAATATATAAAGAGTCTATTGGTCATTTCACAGAGTGACATTTTCAAGCTTATTTTACAAGAGTAGTCCTAAAATTATTAAGGTTTATGGAATTTATTTAACAGAAAAAAATCTTGATAGTGAACGAATAACTCATTAAAAACTGCAAAATTACCTAAAAGCCATGTTACTTTTTATAGAGGTATTTACCAATTTACATGACCCAGGTTCATATAATTAACTCTGTTTGTACTCAGTAAAACCAGTTCTACTACACATTTCTGTATGTCGTCCTATTAAAATTCAGTCCTTCATGCATTTTGACCTTTTCAAGAAAGCTAGACTCATAGTGAATTGTGGTGTATTAGGAAGGTAAACACATCCAGCACTTGTTATTCAATGGGTTTTGAGTTTCTAAAGTCATTGTCAATAGGTTAATCCTTTCCTACAGACAGTCTCTTTGGCTAAGAGGCATCTTAAACAAATAAGGTTTTACCAAAATGCTGATTTCTGAGTATTTCTGTCAACTGTCAAAGAATAAATCTCAGAAGAAGCCTTAAAACTGGCTAACTGTGGTTTGTATTCCTTTCCCATCAGCAGAATTTAAAAAAAAAAAAAAAAAAAAACTTTAGTGGACATTAAGTCTAGTCAGAGGTTATATGCAACTCAGATCAAAAACTCATTAGAACTTCAGGCTTTCACTTCTATGCAGCTGTGTTTAATCAATAAGGGGACAATCAAATCCAGGAGTATATTCAAAGATTGTCAAAAAATAATAAGATCATAATCATGCAATTAACTTGGAATATCTACTTCCTTTCTTTGCTACATATCCTATGATAACATATGGACCAAGGCAGGGAAAGAATTTATTTACAAACAATTTTGACTGTAAGGTAAGAACAACTATTTACACAGGAAGAATAATAGGTAGAAAGTTGGCTCCACAGTTCAGTGTGCTTGTTTTTTTGGAGAACTCAAGTTTAATTTCCAATTTCCAGCACCCACATGACAGCTCAAAATCATCTGTAACTCCAGTCTCAGGGGCTCCAATGCCAATTTTGACTAAAGATACACATGGAACATAAACATACATACTTGGAAACAAAACACTCTTCCATATGACAAAATGAATGTATTTTATATGCTCAAAATATGAAAATGTAAAACATTCATAAAATAATATAATAAAACTTTGGAAAACTATTCTATCAGATTTGGAAGGTCCTAAAATTCAAACATATAAGGAATTATCATTTATAAAAAGGAGAAAACAAAAGTTAAAAACCAAGATGCAATAGCATACCAAAGGGTATTTTACTTAGTTGAAAGTCAGTTTTAGGAGCGGTTCTTGGGGAAAAAAAAAGAGCAAAACTGATGAATTTGCATACAATTTCTAAAAACAAACTATACATAAAGCACCACTGTCCTGAATCTATAATTTTTGCAAAATCAATTACAAAAATATAGTTAATTATATGGTTAGTCCTATATTTAAAAATGCAAAGAGAAATTTCAAATAACTCACTAATACACATAAGCTTCTTAGGACATAAAAGAAACATAAAATCAAAACTATTGGGGGGAATTATCATTACTGCAACATGAGAAATGGATAATAACAGTCAAAACTGTCTAAGAAACAAAATAGGTTATTTAAACTAAGCAAAACCACAAAGATAAGCTCCAAATAACTGAAATTAATGATTAAAAGTTTCATGATATAAAAATGACATGGAGTCCCGAGGATCATATGAGAATAATTTGAAATATATATATTTCTATAAAGTTTAGTATATAGATCGAAATAAATAGGATTTTATACATATGTGACATAATAGAAATTGAACCAGCAGAAAATAAAATACTTAAAATCCAAGGCTGGTGAGGATGCTCAGTGGGGAAAGGTGTCTGCCACCAAGCATCATGACTCAAATCGTTTTCCTGAGCCCCACATGGTAGAGAAAACTGACTCCAAAAAATATGACCTACATATCCATACTGTATGTGTGTGTTTCTCACACAATACCGAAATATATGTAATAACAATTGAGACAACTAGTGAATCTACATGGAACATTTAGGGTAAAATGTTAATATATTCTCACAATAAAGGAAATAGTAAGACAGAATGAATTTGCTGCCCAAGTCTAACAGACTTTTGAAGGACAAATAAAAAGGTTTCTCTTCAACTGTTTTGTAAAATAGAAATCAAGGAATCATTTCCAATTGCATTCTATAAAACAAGACATTATTGCAAAGCTAATTGAGGATATGGTTTAACGGAAGCAAAACAAACAAAATACAGTAACAACAAAATTCCAACTATACAAAAAGATACTGATTTTTGTAAACTCACCCTTGAAATACTTTCCAACTAAATTCAATAATATATTGTTATGGCTCCTTTTGGAAAAAATAAAAACAAGAATGTAATTTGATGAAAAGAAGGAAACAATTACAGCTACTGTATTGTAACAGTGAAATACTAGTATATATATATATATATATATATATATATACACACACACACACATATATACATATACATATATATATATATATATATATATATATATATATATATATATATATATTTGGGCATACAAATATGTAACAATAATAACTAAAGAAAAAGAGGCTATCAACGTGAGAATGGGGCATGTGGGCTTTAAGCAATATACTTATATTTCAATTAAAACATATTGTAATGGTATTACCACACTAAAATATATTTTATATCAGGAATGCAAAAATTGTTTCACATGCATAAACAAATATAAATGATGAATCATATAAATTGAGAGAAAAACAAAAAGCACAAGATATTTTTATTAGTTTCCATTGTGGTTAAAAGATGGCTGTACTCTTTTCAAAGGTTGTGATACCTCTAAAAGGCAGAGTCTCACATCAGAAAAATCATTCAATAGGAGCGTGTGGCAATATTTTATAAACATATTGCTGAAAACATTACAAACTTCAAACATAGTACTTGGATGAATCAAGATGGAAAGGACCCAAAAGCCTTCTCACTGAAGACTAGGCTTCTAAGATTCAAAAACTGCTAAGTAATCTCCCAATGGAGAAAAGCAATCAATGGTACTACCCAGTTGTAAAGCCTATGAATCACAACAATGACCAGCCTGACATGATATTCCCAGTGGTACAATAGTGACATTAATGTCTTGGAAATGACTAACAGTTGTTGAGTTGGACTTATGGCTCACCAAGTAGGAGGAAGTCCATGGTTGGTTGCATAAATTTAACCAATTACTCATGATTGGTGAGATCATAGATCTTAAAGAATCAGCTAATACTGCCAGTTTCCTAAACTGGAATAGTTTCTAGTTGTATTCTAAATACTTATCCTTATACCAAAGTTAAGGGTGACTTTCGTTCCTTGACAAAGAAGTTTCCTTATGTATCATGTAGAAGCCAATGCAGAAATACACAACTAGTTACAATGACCATTATTTGTTTTCATAAACCTCAACTTATGCATGTACAATGCCACTCATACACCTAAGGGTCTTGGAAAATCATAAAAGAAGAGGCAGAATAATTGTAAAAGCCAGAGGAACAGGATATATGTTGCGAGATAGTGTCTCCTATATATTACAGGGAAGCTGTACCCAAAGAATCACAAAAATATGATTGCATTCACATGATGTACACAAAGCATGTTTACATGGCAATATAAAAATAATAATGTTAATTAAAAAATAAGAGATCATAAACTTGAAGGGAATGGGGAGAGGAAAAGAAAATAATGCAAATTATATTCTCAAATACAAAATTCTAAAAAGTGTAAAGATCATAAAAATAATTTTACTTACTATACAGCTTTGTTTCTCTTAAAATTTTGAAGGATAGAAGCTTATAAATTCTATTAATTGTGGTGATTTTTTTTATTATTTTTTATATTGTCTATTGTACATTTTGTGACACATTTTATATACTTATCTTTAAAGATATTATTCGTCAAAATTTCTGACAAGGATAGTTGAATTATATTCAATTTGGTATCTCTTACAGAAAAAATATACAAGGTGTGATAATGTTTTCTAGAAGTGGAAATATATTTACTATCTATTGACATTTGCCTGACATTACAAAGAGTCATATGTATATGCAAGTCCAAAGAATGAAGAGAACTTTAGTAATAACAATCTTTCCCATTTTACACTACTTGCTTTGTAATGAAAAACAATAGTGCTACATGACTTAAATATTACTATAAACAGAGCATGAAATAAATATTTAAGTGTTTTGAAGCCAAAACAGAGTTAAAAGCTAGGCTCTGGCGATGCAGTGTTCAACAAAGAAAATCTATAGAAAATACTCTTAGGGATGCAAAATATGCCCTTCTGCCTGGTCCTTGTTGCTGGGGCAGACTCTTAGCTGGTATGCTCCCAAGAAGACATCATATCCTGACCCATCCTGGAGGATTAACTGCTCTTAGAGCAGCTGGTAAGAACCTTCTCTCACAACCCAAAGTCCCAGAGCAGCAGCTAAAACACAGTGCACCCACCAAAATCCCTCCCTCTCAAATACCTCTGCCCTTCTGCTCCTTCTGCCTGGTCTTTGGTGCTGGGGCAGATTCAGAGATGCTCTGCTATTGAGAAGACACCACATCCTGATCCATACTAGAGGATCCACTGCACTCAGAGCAGCTTAGGATGCACTGTACTCAGAGCATCACTATCTCAGGATCACAGGATCACAGAGACAGCTGAAGTCTGAGGAGTTCTGATACAACCAAGATAACAGGAGAGCCAGGCTCCAATAAAAGACAATGAGTGCAGGTAGCACTAGAGATAACCAGATGACTAAAGGCAAGCACAAAAACATAAGCAATAAAAACTGAGGTTACTTGGCATCGTAAGAACCTAGTTCTCAGACCATAGTAAATCCTAGATACACCATCACACTGGAAAAGCAAGGTTCAGATATAAGATCACTTTCTCATGAAGATGATAGAGGACTTTAAGAAGGACATAAATAATTCCTTTTAAAAAATACAGGAGAACACAGGTAAACAGATAGAGGTAAGCCTCTAAAAAAGAAACACAAAAATCTCTTAAAGAATTTCAAGAAAAGACAATCAAACAGGAGAATGAATTAAACAAAACTATTCAGGATCTAAAACTGGAAATAGAAACAATAAAGAAATCAAAAAGAGAAACTAATGTGGAGATAGAAAACCTAGGAAAGAGATCAGGAGTCATAGATGCAAGAATAACCAACAGAATACAAGAGATAGAAGAGAGAGTCTCATGTGCAGAATATACACTAGAAAACATAGAAAACATTGACACACCTGTCAAAGAATATGCAAAATGCAAAAAAATCCTAATTCCAAACATCCAAGAAATTGAGGACACAATGAGAAGTCCAGACCTAAGGATAATAGATATAGAAGAGAGAAAATTTTCTACTTAAAGGGCCAGTAAATATCTTCAACAAAATTATAGAAGAAAACTTTCCTAACCTAAAGAAAGAGATGCCCATGAACATACAAGAAGCCCACAGTACTCCAATTAGATTAGACCAGAAAAGAAGTTCCTCCCATCACATAATAATCAAAACATCAAATGCACAAAACAAAGAATATTAAAAGCAGTAAGTGAAAAGGGTAAAGTAATACATAAAGGCAGACCTATCAGAATGAGATTATAAAAGCCAGAAGATTCATGACACAATGAAAGCAGTGGTAAGGGCAAAACACATAGCTCTAAGTGCCTACAAAAAGAAACTGGAGAGAGCACACCCTAGCAACTTGACAGAATACCTGAAAGCTCTAGAACAAAAAGAAGCACATACACCCAAGAGGAGTAGACTGCAGGAAATAATCACACTCAGGGCTGAAATCAACCAAATAGAAACAAAAAGAATTATACAAAGAATCAATAAAATCAGGATATGATTTTTTGAGAAAATCAACAGGATAGATAAACCCTTAGCCAGACTAACCAGAGGGCACAGAAAAAGTATCCAAATTAATAAAATCAGAACTGAAAAGGGAGACATAACAACAGAAACTGAGGAAATTCAAAAAATCATCAGATCCTACTATAGAAGCCTATACTCAACAAAATTGGAAAATTTGTATGAAATGGAAATTTTTCTATACATATACCAGATACCAAAGTTAAATCAAGATCAGATAAATGACCTACACGGTCTCATAAACCCTAAAGAAATAGCAGCACTCATTAAAATTTTCCCCACCAAAAAAAGCCCCAAACCAGATTGTTTTAGTGCAGAATTCTATCAGACCTTCCAAGAAGACCTAATTCCAATTCTCTTCAAACTATTCCACAAAACAGAAACAGAAAGAACAATACCCAATTCATACTATGAAGCCACAATTATGCTCATACGTAAACCACAAAAAGACCCAACAAAGAAGGAGAAACTCAGGCCAATCTCCTGATGAATATCAATGCAAAAATACTCAATAAAATTCTTGAAAACCGAGCCCAAGAACAGATCAAAATAATTATCCATCATGATCAAGTAGGTTTTTGTCCCAGGAATGCAAGAGTGGTTCAATATATGAAAATTGAACAACATAATCCACTATATAAACAAACTGAAAGAAAAAAAATCACATGATCTTCCCACTAGATGCTGAGAAAGCATTTGACAAAATTCAACACCCCTACATGATAAAAGTCTTGAAAAGATAAGTAATTCAAAGCCCATACTTAAACATATCAAAAGTAATATACAGCAAACCAGTAGCCAACCACAAACTAAATGGAGAGAAACTTAAAGAAATTCTACAAAAATCAGGGACTAGACAAGGCTGCCTACTCTCTCCCTACCTATTCAGTATAATACTTGAAGTCCTATATAGAGCATTTAGAAAACAAAAGAAGGTCAAAGGGATACAAATAGGAAACGAAGAAGTCAAAATTTCACTATTTACAGGTGATATGATAGTATACTTAAGTGACCCCAAAACTTACACCAGAGAATTCCGAAACCTGATAAACAACTTCAGCAAGGTGGCTAGATATAAAATTAATACAAAAAAAATTACTAGCCTTCTTCTACTCAAAGGATAAACAAGCTGAGAAAGAAACTGGGGAAATGACACCCTTTGCAACAGTCACAAATAAGATAAAATACCTTGGTGTGAATCTAAGCAAACAAGTGAAAGATCTGTATGATAAGTCACTGAAAAAAGAAATTGAAGATCTCAGAAGATAGAAAAATCTCCCACACTCATCGATTGGCAGGATTAATATAGTAAAAATGTCCATGTTGCGGAAAGCAATCTACAGATTCATTGCAATCCCCAGGAAAATTCCACCTCAATTCTTCACAGATTTAAAAGAATATTCTCAAATTCATTTGAAATAACAAAAACCCAGGATAGCAAAAACTATTCTCAACAATAAAAGATCTTCTGGTGGAATCACCATCCCTGACCTCAAGCTGTACTACAGAGCAATAGTGAAGAAAACTGCATGGTATTGGTACAGAGATAGGTAAAAAAAAAAAAAAAAATCAATGGAATGGAATTGAAGATCCAGAAATGAACCCACACACCTAGGGTCACTTGATCTTTGACAAAGGAGCTAAAACTGTTCAGTAGAGAAAGGACAGCATTTTCAACAAATGGTGCTGTTTTAACTGGAGGTCAGCATGTAGAAGAATGCAAATCGATCCATTCTTATCTCTTTGTACAACAAGCTCAAGTCCAAATGGATCAAGAAACTCCATATGAAACCAGATACACTAAAACTAATAAAAGACTAAGTGAGAAGAACCTCAAATTCTTGGGCACAGGGGAAAAGTTCCTGAACAGATCACCAATGGCTTATGCTCTAAGATCAAGTATTTACAAATGGGACCTCAAAAAATTGCAAAGCTTCTATAAGGCAAAGAACACCATCAATAGGACAAAATGGCAACCAACAGATTGAGAAAAGATCTTTACCAATCATACATCCAATAGTGGGCTAATATCCAATATATACAAACAACTCAAGAAATTAGACTCCAATCATTTAACCCTATTTTAAAAATTGGGAACAGTGATAAACAAAGAATTCTTAACTGAGAAATACTGAATGGTCAAGAAACACTTAAAGAAATGTTCAAAATCCTTAGTCATCAGGGAAATGCAAATCAAAACAACTCTGAGATTCCATCTCACATGAGTCAGAATGGCTAAGGTCAAAACCACAAGTGCTAGCATATGCTGGCGAGGTTGTGGAAAAAAAAGAACACTCCTCCATTGTTGGTGGGATTGCAAGCTGGTACAACCACTCTGGAAATCAATCTGGCAATTCATCAGAAAACTGGACATTTTATTGCCTGAAGACCCAGTTATGCCACTCCTGGGCATATACCCAGAAGATGCTCCAACATATAACAAGAACACATGCTCCACTAAGTTCATAGCAGCCTTATTTATAATAACCAGAAGCTGGAAAGAAACCAGATGTCCTTCAATAGAGGAATGGACATAGAAAATGTGGTACTTTTACACAATGGAATACTCCTCATATATTAAAAACAATGAATTCTTGAAATTCTTAAGCAAATGGATGGAACTAGAAAAGATTATCTTGAGTGAAGAAAACCAATCACAAAAGAACACACATGGTATGCATTCACTGATAAGTGAATATTAGTCCAAAATCTAGCAATACCCAAGATACAACTCACACACCACATGAAGTTTATGAAGAAGAAAGACCAAAAAGTGTGGGTGCTTTGGTCGTTCTTAGGAGTAACAAAATACTCAGGGGAGCAAATACTGAGATTAGGTGTGGAGCAGAGACTGAGGACGGGCCATCCAGAGACTGCCCCACCTCTGGATCTATCCCATGTTCAGTCACCAAATTCAGGCACTGTTGTGGATACCAGAAAGTACATGCTGACAAAAACCTAATAGAGCTTTCTTTAGAGGTCTGCCAGAACCTGACATATACGGAGGAGGATACTCACAGGTAACCATTGAACTGATGACTGTTTCCCAATGGAGGAGTTAGAGAGAAGACTGAAGGAGCTGAAGGGTTTTGAGGCCCCATGGGGAGAAAGACAATACCAACCAACCAGAGCTCCCTTGGTCTAAACAGCCAGCCTGGGAACACACATGGTGGGATTCATGTCTTCAACTCTATATGTAGTGGAGAATGGCCTTGTAGATCATCTGAGGGAGAGGAGGTCCTTGGTCCCACGAAGGCTGGATTTTCCAGTGTGGGGGAATTCGAGGGCAGAGAGGTGAGAGTAGATGTGTAGGTGGGGGCATACTCTCATAGAAGCAGGAGGCGGCATGGGATGGAATAGGATGTTTCAGGGGTGAATTAGGAAATGGGATAACATCTGAAATGTAAACAAATAAAATATCCAAAAAAAGGAATTCAAAATGTATTTGTTTTCAAAATAGCAATGGTTGTATTAGTATAAATTATCATTCTCTCATCTATTCTCTCTTTCATTGATATAAGATATATGAATCTTCAAAACATTAAGTTTCTAAAAGTTAGAAACAGAAAATGTTCAGAATGCACTAACTTATATTAAGGAGAAATAGATTAACTCTTGCCTAAGGATTATGCTGTTATACGGGCTATGAATTAGCACAATTACTTCAGTAAACAGTATAGGTTTTTTTTCAAAAACAAAATGAAATTTCATATTAAAATTATTATATGATCCACTAATCTTGTTGCATAATCAGTGAAAATACAATTAGCCTTTTAACTATCTGCACACCCAAGTTTCTTACAATATTCATACTAGGCAAAATGTGGAATAAATTGTAAGTTTCCAGTTGTGAATCCATAGCCTAAAATATCATGAAACTGGGAAACAAACTAGAAGGAGGAAGTTAATTAAACATGATAGGGAGATTTAAAAAGTATGGTGGAAGAGAGTAAAAAGAATGTATCATTATACACATATATGAAAATTTCAAAAACCAAATGTAATTAAAAATTAAATATATATATATATATATATATATATATATATATACACTTATGTTGATGCCATCAATATGGTATACATAAATTATTTATATGCATGAAATATAAATTAAACAAATCTGGTCATGTGTGACAGAGTATATAAACATGGAAGACAGACATTACATTCAATCAAATGAAACAGAAACAAAACCAACTGCTACATAATCTCATACATAGGCACAATTTAAAAAATAAAATAATTCAAACTCATGAGAGAATATGAGGAACAGAGGCTGAAGTTGGGGTAAATTAACCAAAATAAGACCATTGTGATGTTTTAGGTTGTTGTCATTGTTATTTTGTTTTGTTTTGTTGTTGTTTTTAAATTCTCTGACCCTCAGGAACTTCCTTACTTTTCAAAAATAGAAATCTCCAGGACAAATGGTGTTTGTTTCTTTAAATTTTTCTAATTTCCTTCATAATTTGAGGGTGCTTTTGCAACTGACTATTGTTCCTCTTGCTAAGCATTTAAAATAAAAGTTTTTTTGATCAACATACTTATTTTTATTATCTAAAACAATTTTAAAATTTAAATATAATTTAATAAGAATCTTCCCATACCCTAAGTCTGTTTTACTTTCTCTTTGTTTCTCCTTTCCAAATTCAATATGATAGACTGTGTTTTATCTTATTATATTTTATTTTATTATAGTTTTTAAAAAAGAATGAATGAATGAAAACCTAGTCATTGGGGTAAAGGTTAACAACTGAACAGTCACATAAAGCTACTGGAAGAAGGAAAAAAAATCAATGTTTTTCAATAGAGTAACACTGTGTATACCAACCAATCTAGGACATGTCTCATGTTCTGAAGTTATTTTATGAGAATCTTGCCATTTTAATCCATTCCTGTTTATAGAAAATTGTCCCAAAAAGTGTACATACACTTACATCCCCACTAATTCAACTCACATCATACTCATTTATTAGCAAATGTAACTAAAAAACTTATTAACAATAGATTGTATCTGTCTCAGTTAAGAATGTGCATGTGTATACTCTTGGATTGGTTTCAGTCACTGATAACCCCCAAGGGTCCAGGTTAGTCGACCCTGTTGGTCTTCCTGTGGAGTTCCTATCTTCTCCAGGCTTACAAACCTTCCTCATTTTCTTCTATAAGCATCCCCAAGTGCCACCCATTGTTTTGCTGAGAGTCTCTGTATCTGTCTTAGTCAGCTGCTAAGTAGAGCCTTTCACAGGCCTATCTTCCTGTCTGCAAACAAAACACAGTATTATTAATAGTGTCAGGAATTGGTGCTTGCCTATGGGATGGGTCTCAAGTTGGACCAGTTATTGGTTGGCCATTGCCTTGGGTCTCTGTACCATCTTTGTCCCTGCATTTCTTATAGTTAGGATAAATTTAGGGTCCAAAGTTTTGTTGGTGGGTTACTGCCCTTGTCCCTTCCCTAGGGTTCCTGCATGGCTACAGAAGGTGGCCTTTTTGTGTTCCCTATCTCTACTACTAAGTATCAACTAAGGTCACCCCCACTGACTCCTGGTAGCCTCCCCAATCCCTGGTCTCTGACATAACCTCAAGATATGTCACCCCCCCACACACACACACACTCACACAAGCCAACCCCTGCCAGATCCAGATTTCCATTCATTCTCCTGGACCTTTGCCCCTCTATCCTATCCCTATGCATACCTGATCCTGAATGCCACCCCAATTCCCACTCCCTATCCCCACTCCCACGCAGTTCTCTTCCTCATTCAGCCTCCTGTGGATAGACAGGTTGGCTCTAGGCTCCCTGACACATAATGCAGCAGAAGCAGCTTGGTTTTCATGTGCAATCCCAAACAACTAGTGTGGGAGAGGAGGAACTGAGGGAGGGGCTTTGTGAAGGGGGACTGGAAAATGGAAAGTAGTCCAAATAAGCCACTTTTGCTTCAAATTGGAAAAGTACTTTTGGCTTCAACATAATTTTGTCACAATATATTTAATTTATTAAATGGTAGACACTCTGTACTTCATTTTTATGAATGATATGTAACTATATATTTATTTATAACTTAAGACAAATATTCATTTTATACACTAATTTATAGGACTCAAGGAAATTATATAACCTTTAGTGGCATAGACAGGCAATTGAAGAGCATGAAAAAAAACCTATTTCTTCCTGATTCCTGTCTGACTTTTATTTGTCCTATCTACTATGCTTTATGGCATCTACTCAGAAATTTAAGAACACTTAACTTTTAATCTCGCTTTTATTTTTTATTAGTAAGGAATCTAACTGTGCTTCAAAGTTTCAGGAGACACAATGTAGTTACAGAAATCTAATTAAGGGTTCATTGCTGGTTCTCTAGAATTTGGAATAGAAGTTTGACTTTTGAGAATTTTCTCTAAGAGAGCTGGCAGGGACAGGTCCTTGAAAATGGGAACATTACAGCATAAAATTGATATGACCAATCAAGTCACAGATGACTGGTTTCCCCTATGAACAGGAAACAGTTTGGATTTGTCACAAATTGGAGAATGTCTGAGTCCAGCTGCTAAATCTGGAGAGGTTAAGGCCATATCAACATTTTCCAAGTAAAATTCTATGTTAGTAAATTTGAATGATATTCTAATCCTATCTTCAAATAAGGAATATATTTATCATGGCCAAAAGGGAAAACAAATTGGTATATAGGGATGACAAACAACCAAAAAACTTGAAAGTAACTGTTGTCCTTAGAGTAAATGCATATGTCTATGCATTTTTATTAATTTATATTTCATATTCACTGAATGATTTTTCTTAATTAACCATGTTATTTGAATAACATTTTAACCTGACCTATGTTTATTTTTGAATAAATCCTTTTGGGATACTATGAGTATAATGGAGTATGCAGCTATGAGCAATAAACAAACTATTCATAAATTAATTCAGAGAGCTCTTTGGAAAAATTAGAAAGTTATGAATGTCTATGTTTCTTTATTTTCTCATTTGTAACAAAGATTAATATTAGTATTTTACCTTATTTTTCATGAAATTTAAAGATGCAAACGTAGCTAAAATTTAACTGAAACAAAAAGCATGATACATGGAAGCATATTATTTTGTAATTAATGTTTATATTATTGAAAGCAGAAAAAATATAATTAAACACTCATTTATCTAAGATACTTTTTACAATAATGCACCAATATTGGAATGGAGAGATGCTCTAGATGATTTTACTGATGTAATATAAGAAATGGGATGCAGAGTGATGACACAAAGGTATAGGATACAGCTGAGAGTATATAGCTCAGTGATGGAATGCATGTCTAGCACATACATCTTGGGTTTGAGCCTTACATAACAAATATGTAGAATGGAAGATAAGAAACTAAGGTATAATTCAAGGAAGGGGATGCTGATAGAGATGGAAAAGATAAAATTTGAGAAGCCGAGAGACATTTACACCAAATTCTCATAATAAAAGGGGATAACTATTGAGAAGAGCATGGAGATAGTATATTAAATTTGAAGGACTAATTAAACACCAAAGAAAAGTGTCCAATCTATCACAATGTGCAACAAAATAGAGGAAGTGAGGCTCACATCGGAGATGCAAATTTAAGAATTATCTGTATTTAGGTAGTTCTTAAAATCATGTATGAATCTCAGTTTCCTTCCAAAGCTTCAAAAAGCTGTAATTGTTCCAAAATATACACTTGGACTTGAAAATGAGGATTTCAGAATGAATAAAGAATGATGATTTACATAAAATTATTGAAATAACTGAAGAGAAAATGAGATGCATAACATAGGCATAATAAAATCAACAAGAACAACCTGTCTGATGGTGTATTCTGATCTTTGCAACAATTGCACAAATTATATTCCAACTCCAATATTGCTTCTACTTGAAAAAAGTAAACAAAATAAACTATGCAAAAATTGAAGTACTGTGTCATTCAACTAAAGCAAAACTTTGCTTAAAATGTCAGAGTTATAGATCTGGAAAGATGGCTTTGTTGTTAAAAGGCTCATAGTACAAGCATAGAATCCTTATGTAACAGTTGAGTAGACTAGAAGGCCCACTTGTAACCCAAGTGCTCAGGAGAGAGAGACAGAGCATGTCTAGGTCAGACTAGACTAGGCAAATTGGTGAGTTCCATGATCAGCAAGAAATATGGCCTCAGTAAATGAAGTTGCAAACATTGAGGATGATACCTGTCATCAGCCACTGGTCTCCTCATATGATAATGTAACTATAAATGTACACACACACACACACACACACACACACACACACACACACACCCATCTCTATAAACTTGAAACCATATTCTGCACATACATACATGTTAGCATTACAATACAGAATAAAATAATATTCTTTCATTCCTTTAAAAACTGTTTACTATTGTGATCAAATCTCTAAAAGATTTGATTTATACAGTAGATATATTTCCAAAAGAGTATATGTAAATGTATAGTAAATAAGTTATGATTATTTAATACATAACTAGTGATCAGCTGCAACCTGATTTATATTGTTAATTTGAAAATATCTCAGTCTGACTTTTAAAATTTAAGTAGAAGATTCTCTTTGTGTTTAGAATAAAATTCTTATACACACAGTGGAGATGTGAAGTTTTTCAATTTCCATGTGAAAAGAAAAGTAAAAAGTTGAAAGACTAAAGGATTTAAAATATACTGAAAAGATAGTAATACAAAGTTGTGGGAGTAACCATCCAAGGTATGAAATGGAACCTGTGCCCAAAACTGTTTAGATGGCAAAGAACCTGAGACTAGATAGGCCAATGTATCCAGGACAAAACCAAATATTAATGTTCTGCCAAAGCAATATACCAATAAAATTACTCTAAAAGACATTCTGCAATACTCACAGTTCAGTATTGCGCTCAGCCATCATTAGAGAAACTTCCTCTTGCAGTAGATAGGAACAAATACAGAGATCCACTGCCAGACATTATGCATAAAATGAGAAATCTTGAAACACTCAGGACTAAATGGAATGTTTCCATCAAATTCCCTTCCCCTCAGTGCTCAGGAAGCAGAAAGATTGTTAAGAGTCAGGAGGGATGGAGGAAACCAAGGGAAAAAACTCATTCTAGACACAACAGGACTGAATTATACATGTGAACTCACAGAGAATGTTTCAGTATGCACAGCGTCTGCACAGGTTCAAGTCAGGTGAGGTGCCAGTGCTGAGATAAATAAAGTAGACAGAAGCCTTGATCCCTAACCAAGAAACTGTCTCCAAATGGTAACTGCTTGCATAGTGCAGTGAAATTTCACTGGGTATTCAAAAAACACCTAAGGGCAGGACCCATACCCTGTAGTAGATAACTATTACAAAATGAACTCAATGATATTTTTGGATGATTTTTTTTTGTCTCATAATACTTTGACAAGGCATAACAGATATTTTGTTTATGTATTATGATGTCTGATTTTGGTTTTTAGGAGTTATCTCTGTGTGTAAATGTGTCTCAATGTTTGTGTGTGTCTCTTGTGCTTTTTCTTTGGTTCTTTTCTCTGTTTATTTGCTTTGCTTTGATCTGTTTTGTTTGTTATCATCACCATCATTTAGGTATATGCTCCAAATGAAAGAGAAAAAAAAGATGTGTATTTATGTGATTGGTAAAGTGGGGAGGTTACTTTGGGAGGAATACAGGGAAGAAAAATCATAATCCAAAAATTATATTTAAAAAATCTATTTTAAATTAAAATTGGAGTTGAAATTGAATGGAACAATACCTTAAAATCACAGGAAACAATCCCCAAATTTAATATATTAGGTTTAATCAAGCAAAAAAGTTTCTTTGAAGCAAATATAATAATTGAAAAACTGAAAAAAGTCAACCTATAGAATTAAAGAAAATGTTTTTCAAAATATGTATTTAGTAAGGAGTTAATATCCATAATATATAAAGAATTCTGTAATACAAAAAATGATTAAATACTGGGTAATATACATCAAAAGACAAGTCAAAATGTACTTGTTTCTGAAATCTATATTTAAATTTGGAGGTTTGGGGACAATATACAAGTGTTTCATGCCTCTATCAAAGATAAAATTGAAATTAAATGCAAAATGAGATGACACTACAATTTTGTATGTGTTTTTTTATAAAAATATTGAAAATACAATGTGATTGATATGATAGAGTAAATATTTCAAATCCTTGAGAAGAATGTTACTTATCACAGCTGTTAGAAATACCAGTATGGAGAATCCTACAATAACCAGAATGAGAAGTCACACTGCATGCATGTCAAAAGAAATGAACTCACTATACCAAGGAGATACCTTTATACCAACATTTGTCATAGTGTTAGCAATAGCAAAGAAGAGGAAATAGCATCACTGTACCAACTGATGAATTTATAAGGAAAAGGATATATATATATATATATATATATATATATATATATATATATATACAGTGAAATACTACATACACCTATGGAAAGAATGAAATTGTGTCACTCACAACAAGGATAGAAATGAAAGTACTCTATAAATTAAAGGAGCCAGTAATAAAAAGACAAATAATAAATAATTATACCCAAAGGTAGACTATAAAGGATGTGGTCTCACTGAAACATGAAGTAAAATGTTTGTTACTAGGAACTGCGGAGAATATGACAAAATGGAGAAATATTAATCAATGGATCCTAAATTACATCTAGGTAAGTAGAAATAAAGCTTTTTGTGTTAAAATCAATAAAGAAACTATGAATAATGCTCATGAACTATGTATCAGAAACTTAGGGAAATGGATCTTACCAAGAGCAAATGACTGAGGTACTAGATGTGACATTGCACAGTGAATATCAGAAAGTTACATGGTATCCTGTGAATATATATAAATTCATTTATAAGTTAAAAGCAAAAATAAATTAACATGAATAAAGCAAAGAAGATAGCTTTAATATTTCTTTCTCTGTGTCAGTCACAAATGATCTATTTATGTTAATGTTAAGTTAATTTAATCACTTAATTAGAATACAAAATGGAGAGAGACATGATCATGCTGCTAAGACAATTTTCAATAGAAAGCCAATTTAAGTCATTTATACAATCGTACATTTTTAGACTGTAGATAAAAATGCTACCCTACAAGCTGAATTACCTGGACTCGGAATATCAAACCATTCCTTAACATTGTGACTGCATGCATAGTGTTCCATTTCATTTTAAACAGCATCTTCTCTTTTTTTCTTGGATATATTCTTTATTTACATTTCAAATGTTATCCCTTTTCTTGGTTTACCCCCACAGAAATCCCATATCTCACCCATCCCCCTTCTTTTATGAGAGTGTTCCCCCACTCACCCACCCATTCCCACCTCCTCGCCCTGGCATTTCCCTACACTGGGGCATCTTGCCTTCACATGACCAAGGGCCTCTCCTCCCACTGGTACTTGACAAGGCCATCCTCTGCTACATATGTGACTGGAGCCATGGGTCCATCTATGTGTACTCTTTGGTTGGTGGTTTAGTCCCTGGGAGCTCTGGGGGGTCTGGTTGGTTGATAGATATTGTTGTTTTTCCTGTGGGGTTTCAAACCCTTTAAAGTCTTTCAGTCCTTTCTCTAAGTCCTGAGATGCTAAGCATATTGTGTGTGTGTGTGTGGGGGTATAATCCTAAATAAAACAGGATTAGTCCATATAATGTTACTTGAATGTATCTTTTCATGGTTGATATATTGCTATATGTAGTGGATATATATTTAAAATATATTGGTAACATAGTCTCTCAGGTAACTTGTTGATCTATGAGTTTTAATGCTTTTATGAATTATAAAATATTATATCATACTTAGTGATCAAGTGTTAAATTGTACACACCATTCATGTTTTTAATAAATATTTATTTAGCCTTCCCTATGGGCTATGTTTTATTACTAGAGTTGATTGCATACCACTAACTTTAATTAAGTCCTTCCTTTCCTAGACCTGGTATACAGAGTTATTGTAATATGAGTTCTAAAGAAGAATACATCAGGGTTAGGAATAGAGAGCAGGAAAAAAAAAGTCTGTTAGAGAATTGTCTGATCTCTCAGGCAGAGATCAGAATGAAATGAGGAAGTGAACCAAGCAACTACCTAGGGAAGAAATTTCTGGACAGAGAAAACTACACAGTTTCAAAACCTTCAGATAGGGCCCTGCTTGGTTTATTTCAGACACATCAAAGTCTGCCTAGTTTGAGGTCAAAGAACAAAAAGAGTCATAGCAGATGAGATCAGAGAGATAACCTGGGGCAAGATCATAGAGAACAATGTAGGCCAATGTAAGAACTCCTAGGACTAACATCATCTGAATTATATTTTCACCGTAACACTGGCTATGGACAAAGAACCGACTTCTAAATGTGTTTCATTAGACCAGACTTTTAGTTTTAAAATTAGAATGTTGTAAATAAATGAAAGAATCTGTACCTTAAGTGAAAACCTTAGACCTTTAAAAATATGGACCATTTCTTCAATAAAACAAAATTGAGCTTCAAAAATCTGAAGTTGTCCTACGTGGTCTGGCTTGCAAAATTTGCACATTAATATCCTTCATCTTCAAATTAGCTTAGATAATAATGAGATGGTTTGCTATGAAAGAACATGATAAAATGTCTGAATGTATCTTCATATAATTTATCATTTATTTTTAATGTATGGAAGTAACTTAGTTACTGTAGATATGAAAGATGTCACTCCATAAATTAAGGGTGAAGCATTGGTTTCATGACTGCCTCTTTCTCTATATTTCTTCTTCTTCACAGAGTAATCTAAATTGCCTAATATTTTTTTCTTATTTACTTTTGCCATACCTCCCTGTAAAACATTATCTATGTAAACAATTCACAGTATCTTTTATTGCCAGTCGTAAGGATTTTCCAAGTCATCTAAACAGAAATCAAATAGTAATATCTGTTGCTAAATCTTCACTACTGTTCCTACATGGAAAAAAATACTAAACGCCATAGTAAATGTGAGAGCTTGCCATCCAGCTTGACAACCTGAGTCTACTATCTGGAACAACCATATCAGAAGGAGATGATTGATTTCTGCAAGTTACCATCTGATATCTACTGGGTCTGTTGCATGCTTGCTGGCATATGCACACATAATAAATAAATGTAAAACTTTAAAGGTAGAAATTTATGTTCATAATAATAAAAATGGCATGTTCTACTATAGCAATGATGCTATATAAATAATTCAATTTTAATGTGAAAGTAGCTATCAAAATCAAATAATGGAGCCATCCAGATACCTTTGGGAGTAAAAGCAGTTGATACACAATCCTGAAAACTTCAATTTAATCCAAGGAACAACATAATATAAGAAGAGTAACAGTTCCATTAAGTTGTTCTCTAGCACCTACACACATGCCATTACGTGTGTGCATACACACAAACACACACATCATTCACACCCACAGACACACAGCAAAAATAAATATTGTTAAATCAGCTAATAGCTACAAATAAGTATGGAATAAATTACAAAATGTGTGGAAAAGTAAAACAGTTGTGAATGGAATTAAAAAGACATCATCAAAAATATGGCATCTTTGTGCAAGTCACATAGTAATCACACCAAAATGCCCATAGATACCCATTATAAAATACATAAAAGAAGTGAGGATAAATAAAAAGTAAATTGGAGCATATAAAAATATCAGATATTGCAAAAAAATGTACTGAGGGAAGTTTATAGAAAATTTACTTTGTTTAAAAAAAACATATCTAATAAACTAAACCTAAATTTTAAGCACTGAAAAAAAAGAGAAAATGTAAGCTTAAAATTAACTGAAAGAATTAACAAATACTGATACAAAATTGAAACAGATTAAAAAATATAAAAATAATACAAAACAAAAAAAACAAACAAAAACGATATTGACAAACTTACAGCTATCCTAAGGAAAAAAATATAATACACACAGTATTGCATATATCTGTTTACATATGTATATATGAATCATGGTAAATTTATATATAATTTAAGTTTTATATATACTTTAATATATACATATTAAATATTAAGAATCTATATATTGTTATGTATGTATATATGCATATATATACATATATAATACTGAACAGGAAAAAAATCATATCATATGCCTACAACAATGACCCTTGAAAATACTATAACAAGTGAAGGATGCTTCAAAATTTAAAAAAACTGAGTAATTTGATTTACAAGAGGTTTCTAATATACAGTTGTACACAAATATTACCTTCTTGCATGTGGAGGACATAATTGAGCAATTTTTGAATACTGTAACTTTAAACTTACAATATATAAGATCCCAGTATCCATGCTGGTAAGTTCACAACCACATGTAAATCTAACTCCGAGGGATATGGTTTCTTTCTGGTCTCTATGTACATCCACATATATAGCACATACTCACAGGGATACCCACATATACATGAAAAATATTTTTAAAAGGATTACTAAGATCTAGAGACTTATTTACAATTGATTTTACATAGTGAACAATATATTGTATTAAGCTTTAAAAATATTGAAAAGGACCTCATGTTGCATCCTCTTTTCTACAACAAAGTGGAGATAAAGTAGCTTTTAGAGGTGGCAGATTTGCTAATTACCTTGATTATGTGGTAATGCTATCATATGTATTTAAGTGTATGCAAGCTCATTAAATTGCATACATTAGTTTGGAAGATTTTGTATATTAACTATAACTCAATAAGGTACTAACGATAAATTGCATAACAGTTGCATAAAATACCAGATAATCTTTTCAATTTCAAGAGAAAATTATATGGATTAACTTGCAAACTCTCATCTAAATCTTATAATATTTGAATTTTATTTTCAAAAGTTGCTGTACTGTATTAAAAATAGGATTTGTCACAAATACATCGTTTAATCTAGGATTTTGGAAGAGTTGATACTTTTTCTCAAATTATTACTTAATTACAGAGCTTGAAGCTTGGTAACTTTGAACTCTACTATCTTGGCATGGAACCAAACTATTCACTATCCCCATCTATAGGAAATAAGTTCAGATATATCTCTGAGTCCTGGCCTTCTTTATGTCTATGTTCATATTTAATTGGTCCATGATAAAGAAAAATGGCTTAGATATTTTATATCACTGAATAGTCAGACAACCATTGTAGCTAGAGTGCAACCCAACGAACATGAAATACATACAGCTCTCCTTACCTGAAATTGGTTTCTGCCAGTGAACAGTTGTTGCATTGCTCTCTCATTGTATATCTGGGCTCAGAGAATGCACAGACTACAGTGGGCCAAGCTACATGATTTCATACAAATTACCAATAACTTATGCCCTAGTCTATTCTGATAGCTATTAAAGAAAAAAATGTAGAAATCAATTCCTTATCATTTTCTATCCTGAGAAGTCTAAGACAAAGCTTATAATAGATTTAATACTCAATGAGGAATGGAATGTCACAGATTGGGAATTGAGTATTTAAACTATACAGTGGAAAGAGTTCTCTCTTTCAACATTTTGATATGGCAGTTATATCATTCACAAGCCTGGGGCCTTGATGGTTTAATTATTTTCCAAAAGGACTAACCTTGATTCCATGACAAGATTTCAATACCTAATTTATGAGGATATATTTGTATTATAGCATCTTTTTAATTTAAATTTATTTTATTTATTATTTAAATCCTAATTTTAATTTCTTTACATGCCAGCCATTTCCCTCTTCCCAGTCCCTCCTCCACGGTGCCTCTGAGAGAGTGTTCCCCACCACACTGGGCCTTCAGATTCCCTACGGCCTCAAGTCTCTTAAAGATTAAGCACATCTTCTCCCACTAAGGTCAGACCAGGTAGACCTCTGCTATATATGTTCCAGGGGCCTCAGACCAACTGGTGTATGCTCCTGGTTTGTGGCTCAGTCTCTGAGAGCTCCCTAGGGTCTGGATAAACTAAGACTTCTGGTCTTTGTATGAGGTAGTCCTCTCCTTCAGCTTCTTCAGTCCTTCCCCTGATTCAACCATAGAGGTCCCTGACTGAAGTCCAATGGTTGAATGTGGGTATCTGCATCTGTTTCAGTCACCTGCTGGTAGGGCATGTCCATTTGTATCTGGGTTATCTCACTCAGGATGATATTTTTTAGTTCCATCCACTTGCCTGAAAAATTCATAATTGTTTTTAATAGCTGAGTAGTATTCCATTGTGGAAATGAACCACATTTTCTGTATCCATTCTTCTCTTGTGGGAATCTGGGTTGTTTCCAGCTTTTGTCTATCACAAATAAGGCTTCTATGAACCCTGTTGCATGGTAGGGCATCTTTTGGGTATATTCCCAAGAGTGGTATTGCTGGATCTTCAGGTAGATCTATTTTAAATTTTCTGAGGAAACTCCAGATTAATTTCTAGAGTGGCTGTACCAGTTTGTAATCCCACCAGCAATGAAGGAGTGTTCCCCTTTCTCCACATCCATGTCAGCATGTACTATCACTTGTGGTTTTGATCTTAGCTGTTCTGATTGGTATAAGGTGGAATCTCAGGGTTGTTTTGGTTTCCATTTCCCTGATGACTAAAGATTTTGAATGTATCTTTTAAGTGCTTCTTGGCCATTCAAGATTTCTCAGTTGAGAATTTTCTGTTTAGATCTGTACTCCCTTTTTTAATTTGGTTATTTAAGTTTTTGGAGTTTAATTGCTTGAGTTCTTTATATATTTTCAATATTAGCCATCTATTGCATGTGGGTTTAGTGAAGGATTTTTTCCCCAATCTGTAGGTTGCTGATTTGTCCTATTGGCAGTGTCTTTTGTCTTACAGAAATTTCTCAGTTTCATGAGGTCCCATTTATAAATTCTTGATCTTAGAGCATAAGCCATTGATGTCCTGCTTAGAAAAATTTGCCCTTGTGCCAAAGAGTTCAAGGCTCTTTCCTACTTTCTCTTCTATTAGTTTCAGTGTATCTGGTTTTCTGTTGAGGTCCTTGATCCACTTGGCTATGAGCTTTGTGCAAGTTGATAAAAAGGGATATGCCAATCAGACCAACATCATTTTTTAAAGATGCTATCATTTTTCCACTGTATGATTTTGGCTTCTTTGTAAACAATCAACTCTCCATAGTGGTCTGGGCTTATTTCTGGGTCTTTTACTTTATTCCACTGATTGATCTTCTCTGACTCTGTACCAATACCATACTGTCTTTATCACTACTCCTATATAGTACAACTTGAGGTCAGGGACGGTGATTTCCCCAGATGTTCTTTTATTGTTTAGAACTGGAATTTAGAACTGGCTATTCTGGAATTTTGTTTTTCCAGATGAATTTGAGAATTGCTTTTTCTATGTCTGTGAAGTATTTTGTTGGAATTTTGATGTGAATTGCAATGAATCTGTAGATTGCTTTTGATAAGATGGCCATTTCCCCTTTGTTAATCCAACCAACCCCTGAGCATGGGAGATCTTCCCGTCTTCTAAGGACTTCTTCAAGGTCTTTCTTCAGGGATTTGAAGTTCTTGTCATACAGCTCTTTCACTTGCTTAGGAAGAGTTACACCAAGATATTTTATACTATTTGTAGCTATTGTGAAGGGTGTTATTTTTCTAATTTCTTTCTCAGACTACTTATCATTTGTATAAAGGAAGGCTACTAATTTGTATGAGTTAGCTGGGCGGTGGTGGCGCACGCCTATAATCCCAGCACTTGGGAGGTAGAGGCAGGCGGATTTCTGAGTTCGAGGCCAGCCTGGTCTACTGAGTGAGTTCCAGGATAGCCAGGGCTACATGGAGAAACCCTGTCTCAAAATACCAAAAAAAAAAAATGTATGAGTTAATTTTATATCCAGCAACTTTGCTGATGTTATTAGCAGCTGTAGGTGTTTTCTGTTAGAATTTTGAGGGTTGCTTATGTATACTATCACATCATCTGAAAATATCAATATTTTGACATCCTCCTTTCCAATTTGTAACTTCTTGATCTCCTTTTGTTGTCTAATTGCTCTAGCTAAACTTCAAGTACTACATTGAATAGATAGGGAGAGAGTAGGCAACCTTGTCTTGTCCCTGATTTTAGTGAGATTGCTTCTAGTTTCTTTCCACTTAATTTGATGCTCTCTGTTGATTTTCTATTTTTTCCTTTTATTATACTTAGGTATGCACCATGCATTCTGAATTTCTTTAAGATGTTTAACATGAAGTGGTGGGTGTTGTTGTTGTTGTTGTTGTTGTTGTTGTTGTTGAAGGCTTTTTCAGCACCTAATGAGAGCATCATGTGACTTTTTTCTTGTCTACCTTCCTAAAGGTCCTCAGCAATCTTTAGCAACCTCAGGAACACAGGAGTCCTGCTCTAACCAGAGACACAGGAAGCCCACCTTAGCTAGAGAGAGCACTGCCTGCCTCCAGTCAGAGACATCATGTCAGTTAAGACTGGAGAAAAGCAGATGGCCTGAGGCAAAAAAAAAAGATCATAAGCAATAGAACCCAATACAATTCAGCATCATCAAAACCCAGTTCTCCTACCACAGCAAGCCCTGGACACCCTAACATCCCTCAAAAGCAGGATAATGACCTAATATCCCATCTTATGAATATTATAGATGCCTTTAAGGAGGATATAAATAACCTTATCAAAGAAATACAGGAAAACACAATCAAGAAGTTGAGGAATTGAATAAAATGGCACAAGAACTAAACATGGAAACAGAAACAATAAAGAAAACACAAAGGGAGGCAACCTTGAAGATATAAAACATAGAAAAGAGATCAAGAGCTTAATCCTTCTTTTAAGATTCAAATCTTATGTTTTAAAAAGTGAATTTATATCATTAGCTTTACAAATTTATGTGTTATGTAAGTACAAAAAAAGCATGCATCCAAAGTCTTATATTATTAGTGTGTATTATTTATTTTTATTACTAAGCTTTATTTTTTCATTTGAATTTATGTCTGCTTTTTGCTTAGACTTTCAAGGATTCTTGCTTATAATTTATTTTTTACTAGTTGTTTGTTTGCTTACTTGATTGCTTGTTTTTTATTTATTTGCTCATTTATCCATACTCTTAAAACAAGGTTTCATGATAAAGCAGTTAACATCGTACAGTCTGAGAAGGATATTTTATTTATTTAGGAATATATATGACTTTAACAATATTTAACCTAAAAGGAAGTCAGGAATTTGAAAGAGAAGAAGAAAAATATACGAAGTTTTAAAGGTAGGAATGGAAAGAGAAAAATGATGGAATAACAATAACAAAAGTAAATAAAATACTTTTAAACTTTTTATACATAAGTCCTTAGTATAGTGCATAGAGATAGTAAACACTAAATTGATTTTAAAAAATATGTTGGTCAAGGTTCCTTTGGCTGTGATACTGAGAGGGTACTTTGGTTATAAAAAGAGGAATCCTGTGAGATTTGAGTTGAATTTGCTCAACCATTATTGATCAGAGAGAAGATAAATGGTAGGACAGTCTGCCTTCAAAGATAGTCTTGTCATGGAAAACAATCAAGCAAGGAGCGACTGTAGACTCTCACAGAAACCAAAAGATCTGCAACAATATCCTCATTCTGAAGCCCCTCATCCCAACCTCATAAAAGTTCTCTGGCAGCTTTTTCTCCTATCAGAGCCAGCAATTTTCCATGGGGGAGAAGCCAAACCATGATACCTATGGTAATAAACCATGGTTCTTGTCTGCTGACGTTCAGATTTAGTTCTTTTCTGCCTTCTGTTTCTTCATGCTATCTCAGAAATCTATTAGATGCAAATCCAATTCAAATGAGTTTAAATAAGAACACACACAAACATACACACAAACACACACTGAAGATTTCATTGACTCATGACTGAAATTTTGATGGATTACATGACATAAAAAAGATTGTGATGCCTTTACATCATTTGATATTGTTATTGATGCCATTGGCTTTTTTTTTCTTATGGAAGATTGTACAATTTAATAGTGAAAAATGGTTGCTAAAAGCCTTAAGCATACGTTATCCTTATAATTAAATATTTCATATAAAAGAAAACTTTATTTCCAATTTTATTTTATTGGTCTAGTATATTCAAGGATACTAGTAATTACTAAAGTGAGGGTGAGGAGAAAACTTTCATTGTGATCTCTGTTTAGCAAAGATCTTAGTTATAACCTACAATGAGAACAAAAGCGTTGAAATCATCTCCATCGTGATGATAGATGAAAATGAGCCACTCATTATATTTTTAAGAAACATTTATTTTCAGGTCTATTAAGACAAAAGGAGATTTTCATACCCAATATATATATATATATATATATATATATATCATAACAAAAGATGTTCCCACTATAACAAGGACACATGCTCTACTATGTTCATAGCAGCCTTATTTATAATAGCCAGAAACTGAAAAGAACCCACATATCCTTCAACAGAGGAATGGATGAAGAAAATGTGGTACATTTACACAATGGAGTACTACTCAGCTATTAAAAACAATGAATTCATGAAATTTTTAGGCAAATAGATGGAACTAGAAAATATCATCCTGAGTGAAGTAATCCAATCACAAAAGAACACACATGGTATGCATTCACTTATAATTGGATATTTGCCCCAAACTTCGCAATACCCAAGATACAACTCACAGACCATATGAAGCTCATGAAGAAGGAATACCAAAGTGTGGGCGCTTCAGTCCTTCTGAGATTGAGTAACAAAATACTCACAGGAGCAAATATGGAGACAGAAACTGAAGGAGGGACCGTCTGTAGACTGTTCCACCTAGATATTCATCCCATGTACAGTCACTAAAAGTGCATACTGACAGGAACCTGATATAGCTGTCTCTTTAGAGGTCTGCCAGAGTCTGACATATACAGAGGTGGATGCTCACAGCTAATCATTAAAGCAATCATGGGGTTCCCAATGGAGGAATGAGAGAGAAGATTGAAGGAGCTGAAGGGGTTGTGGCCCCATGGAGAGTAACAATACCAACAAACTAGAGCTCACAGGGTCTAAACCATCAGCCTGGGAGCATATAGGGAGGGAACTATGGCTTCAACTGAATATGTAGGGGAGGACTGACTTGTTGGGCATAGGTGGAACAGGAGATACCTTTTCCAGTGAAGGCTAGATCCCCCATTGTGGGGGAATGTGAGGGTGGAGAGGTGGGTATGGGTGGGTGGGTGGGGGCACATCTACATAGAAGCAGGAGGATGTGGGATGGGACAGGGGTTTCCTGGATTGGAGGGAAATGGGGAAAGGTGGTAACATCTGGAATGTAAATAAAATATCCAATAAAAAGAGATTAAAAAACAAAAAAAAAGAGAAAAAAAGGAGTAACAAATTACAGGAGCAAATTTTAGACAATATGTGGAGCAGAGACTAGAGGAAATACCATCCAGAGTCTGCCCCACCTGGGGATCCATCCCAGGTGCAATCACCATATGCAAACACTGTTGTGGATATGGAGAAGTGCATGCTGAGAGGAGCCTGATATAGCTGTCTCCTAAGAGGCTCTGCCAGAGCCTGACATATACAGAGGTGGATGCTCCCAGCTAACCATTGAACTGATCACAGAGTCCCCAGTGGAGGAGTTAGAGAGAATACTGAAGGAGTTGAAGGAACTTGTGACTCCATGGAGAGTCACAATACCAACCAACCAGAACTCCCAAGGTCTAAACAGCTAGCCTGGGAACACACGTGGGGGAACCCATGGCTCCAGTTGTACATGTTGTGGAAGATGGCCTGGTCAGGCATTAGTGGGAGAGGTTCCTTGAAGGTCAGATGCTTCAGTGAGAGAAAATTTGAGGACAGGGAGGTGGGAGTGGGTGAATGGGTGGGGCACACCCTAATAGAAATAGGAGGAGTCATGATAGGATAAGGGGTTTCTGGAGTGTGAGGAACTGGGAAATGTGATAACATCTCAAATGTAGATAAATAAAGTATCTAATAATAATAATAATAATAATAATAATAATAATAATAATTATAAAACAAATAAAACCAGCCGAACAAAAAATGATAGATAATGGAACTGCATATTGCAGTAAAGCATTTTTGATAGAAATTCAATATTAACCATATTACCGGGATTCCTTATAATTTTCAAGGACAAGGGACAGTAGAAGTGTCCCATGGAAATTTATATCTTCATAAAATAAAATAAAAAAAAAAGGTGAGGTATATCCCCATACACCACAAATTTATTTAAATGATGTTCTTTTTATTTAATATTTTTTTAAAAAATTATTGGATGCCAAGGAACTTTCTCCTAAGTGTCTATGGCACTCTACAACTAGGCATTCTTATGCATAGGTGAAAGGGAAGGATCCACTTATTGGCTTATGACATGATGTAGATCAGGTATTAAATATGGGGAAGAAGACATGTTTGTGGTTTTTCTGCAGGATGCGGAAGGAGCATGGTGGCTGCCAGAGCAAAGGGTGAGATGCTGATGCTCAGATAAAGAATGATGCTGACCTGTGAGGTTGCTGAGTTCCCTGACAATGTTGATTGGGAAGCTGTATTGGACATATGTTTTCGACCCACCTTTGCTTACCTATACCTCTGATGGGACAATCTGCCTTCCCTCAAGGTTTTAGACCTTATGGAACAGAGAATCAAAAAGAGAAGTTATAATGACTCTTGTATTTTTCTTAAATGTGACCAGTTGTTCAGACTCAGTAATGTACTGGTCTAGAAATCAATCCAATATTAGAAATAACAGTCTTCCTTTGTAAGGCTAGTTCTGGACATGTTTATTCTCTTTAGCATTTAATATTTTAGCTTCTCTCAAGATGCCAATGCCTTATGACATTGTTACTAACTAAATCTAGACAACTGCAAAATATTTGAGTATTAAGTTACTGTGATGAAATTGAGTTTCAAAATAAGAAAACATTTCATTGCCTTTCAAAAATTCAAATGGTAGTTTTCCTAGTAGATGTATTCTAACTGATCCCATGGCATAGATGTAGAAGAAAAATGTTAAAATCTATTTTCAAAAACTTTTAATATAAAATCTGCTTTAAAGAACACTGATAAGTACAGAATATGCAACAAATGTTTTTTTTAATCAAATAAATCCTATTATTGTCCACCTCTTTACTAAAATTTTAAAATTAATTACACTTTTATAATGAGTTTTGGGAATGAAGAAACATAAAAGGTATCTTATATTTGCTAATGTATTTTAATATTATTTAAAGAGTTTTGTTTTTCATATGAGATTCATGAATTTTCTTTATTACTGTATCTAAACTTTGAATATTTATGTTCTTTAAAGTCTTTTTGAAGATAAAAGCATTTATTTTTTTATTAACTTGAGTTAGACAGATGCTGGTATATTAAAATGAGTTGTTCGTAAGATGGGATTTAGTTATTTAATCTTTCAAGAAGAGATCATGTGTAAGATAAGCATAGTGACATGTGACATATTTTACATCTATAAATCATGGTAATATATTTTAACCTATAATAAAGTTCATGCATTCTGCGATAATAATTTCATGGCATTTATATAATTTACATTTTGATTGAATTGTGTGAAAGAGAATATTAGCAATATTGTAGGTTCTAAAGATAACATATAAAATGTAATGTGAAACAAAGTATAGCATGCAGATGTTATAAACAATAAAGTAGTATTTATGTGAATAGGTTTTAAACAGGAAAGATTTATTTTTCTATCACAGTGTCAGAAGTTTCAGTTCTGGGTAATTTTGGTTTGTATTTGAGGGCTTATGGTGAGGCAGTATATCATAGTGGAAAGGTGTGAAGGGGAGCTTTGACCTGGTAGTAAACAGTAATCAGTGCAAGAGAGAATTTGGCAGGGACAAGATTTATTTCCCAAGGGCGTGCTCTCAAGTAACTACTCTTTTCAGTTAGGTACCACCTCCTAAATGTCTATCATTTCTCAATTTCTCATTTGGCAAATCTCAAATATATCAATGGGCTTAGGAAATAATTGGAATCATTTCATCCTTTATGATCTAATCATGAGCAAAAGCTCTCATGACATTCAGACGGGGCATTTAAGAAACAACATATACCAACATGCTCTTAATATCCTAAAATTTCTGTCCAATTAAAAGTAGTCCATTAGTATTTTCCACAGAGTAAATCATAACCTTCTAGCATTAAAATGATTTAATGATTGAATATTTCATGTCAAGTGTAAATTAGTTTACATTGAGTGTATTCCTTTCAAATTATTTTGCTTTATTTGTGATTTAGAGCTTTTCTTTTTTGAATATAAGTAGACACATATAGGCTCACATATTGAAAGGTTAGTACACAGCATGCTCTAGATACATTGGCAGGAGGAACAAAACTAAACTATGTACCTCATTTGAGGTAGTTCCTTGAGGGTAATATTATTAAACCTTAGTTTTATCCTGTGACAATAGTTAATTTATAATTGAAAGAAAAATAATTTTAACCATGACAATTTTCCGCTTTCTTTTTGGAACCAGGTAGTGAAAAAGATGCCAGAATTTTGATTTCTAATTTTAACACTTGTATTATGCTAGAATGAATGGGGTAGCAATTTCCAACGTGATGTTATACCTTTTCTTTACTTTCAGTTAAGCACAATATAAATTACATATTTTTGTATTTTTTCTTCAGTTTGTGTACTCAATTTAAGGAATGTGTTTCTAAGTTTCTTTTCTGTTCTTCAATGACGTTTTCCAATAAATTGTATAACATCTGAGTCATGCATAGTTTTTTTGAATTTAAACCTTTACTATACCATTGCTTTTAGTGATCCATTTTGTACATGGAGTAACCTAAGGAGAGAAGGGCTGAGTAGTCTATTCTCTTCTTTCCTATTCTTTCTTTCTTACAGTTTAATTTTACAAATATATTAAAAGGCAGGAATGTGATATGTAGGATATGAGTGTGTGTGTGTGTGTGTGTGTGTGTGTGTGTGTGTGTGTGCGTGTATTCACAAGCACACACTTGTACAATGGAATGAGGAGGATGAAGAGGAAGAAGTGGAGCAAAAGAAAGAAGAGAAAGAAATTGAGAATTTCTCTTTATTTATTACTTTATTTAGCCTTTTTTCCTTTTTGGTAATAAATTTCTAATTAAATCTAAATAACCATCAAGGCAGTATTTATAAAGGAATGACATCACTGCACTGTATACTATATATAGAAAACCATGAACCTTTATCAAAAGAATTGATATATTAGTGTAATAAGAAAGATTGTGGAAAATATAATGAAGGCTTGACCTTCCTACTGAAGAATTAATTCATTGGGAATATGAAGGTGGAGTGGGAATGGTCATGCAGGAAATTTCTCAGTGAAATTACTAAGAAAGGTGGATTTCCCAAAGAATGGCAAATAAAAAATCAATATAATTTTATTTGGAGATTAAGCAAAATGGTTACTCAATAGGCCTAGCATATGTAGAACCATTTCAGTTGCATACATAATGCTGCAATGAATAACTTTTAGCTGTGGGTGAATTATTTATTAAGCATGAATTCTTAACACTGTTTTCTAGGTCAAAGGCTAAGACTCTCTTCTGACTTTTATTTTAGAAGAATTATCTAATAGAAAGAATTTGGCCATTGGACACATTCTATTGTTTCTCAATCTTTGTTAGCATGATATTTTGGGCAATGTAATTGATAATCTAACTATGAATAACCTTCATTCATAAAAATAATAGTTCCAGTTAGATGGCATAAACTATTAATTTTAAAAAGACGCTTCAGAATTTCCTCACATGGATTGCACTGTAATTCAGAATTGCTCATAGTCTTTTGCTTTGTTGTTAGTGCTAATATATGACCACATACAATGCTGATTAATTTTTCAAAGCTGTATGTATTTCACTCACAAAAGAGTATTTGTTTGATAAAAATTGTCTGAAGTATATATTTTTTTAATTTTTAAAACTTTTACTTCAAGGGAAAAAAATGATATCCACAAAAATTTTATATCCCTGGCACTTTTCTTAAAAGAAGTAACTATTTGAGGGTAGTTTTGAAATTGAGTATATAAAGGTACAAAGAGATCCATCTACAAACAGAAAGATATACATGGACACAAAGTAAGGGAAGATAGACAAAGATGAAAAAGATGGAAACAACCACATAATGAAATTGACACAGGTAGACCATAAGAAATGTAGCAGCCTGAAAGAGAATTGAGACCCCATTTAAAGGTGATTGAAAGAGCACCAAGGGGGTTTACTTGATCCCTGTTCTTTATGTCACTTGATCATATCTTTTACTGGGTTACCATGTGACTTGCTAGATGTCTTTTTTGCTCTCCCAGTATTTAATGCCTACTAAATTTAAGTTTCCTGTTCTATGAAACCAAAATTTCCTTTACTGAATAGGCACCTGGTTTAGTGTCAATGTTTATTAGTATAGAGTTAATGTTATTAGCCTATTTCATGTTGCCAAACGGCTTTATAAAATGCTCAGTAATATGACAAAAGAGTCTGTTGTGTTGTGACAAATTAGCAGCAATAGTTGAAAGACATCACTATTTCTAAAATATTTGGATTAAAAACAAGCTTAAACAACAACAAAAGAGAAGTAAAAGTATTTTCTATGAAGCCAAGAACCAATAAATCATATATTAAAGACCCTCTTTTCCTTTTACTTTTACAGAAGCATATGCTGTATATATGAAGATTTATTTCTAGGAAAATCTTTCTTTTCCATTGTTGTCACATTTTAGCTTATGTCTTAATTTTTGACAATTTTATTCATGTATAAAATTTATTGTTAATACATTTTTATTTATTTATAGAGTAATTTTCATTACTCTATGTTATTTTCCTTCCAATCCTACAGACATCCTTCTTTATCCCAACTAGTCTCCCTTCTTCAGGTATATTGTATATTTCTGTGCGGGTCCTTATAGGTAGCCACAGCTGATATGTGGCCATGACTACATTGGCCTGGTCAGAAGGTAGCATTTCGTAGTAATCCTTTCCATCCTCTAATTCTTACAGTTTTCCATTCTCTTTTTCTGTGGTGTTCACAAGGTTTTAAGTAGGGGGTAATAAGTGTACAGTAAGCAATCAATTATTCTCAGTACTTAGAACAGATATGAATTTATGCATTAGCCATTACTTTCTTAAAAAGTTGTTCTCACTGATCAATGTTGAAAGCAACACAAATCTGTGGGTATAAGCATAAATACCTGGAAGACAGTTTGTTTATATGTCCATTCTACTCCTTTTGATGGTCTACTTTATTTTATTTCTAAACTACCTTCATAATTGGAATGTTCCTCTTTTTGTTCCCAATCTATATCCAATTGGAAAATTATCAATGCTAATAAACCTTTTAGATCAAGAAGAATAATATTTAAATACACACACACACACACACACACATACACACACACACACACACTTAATTACACTTTCCAACAAGTGTATAAGGGCTTTAATGAAGTCCCCTGCTGTAAGAAAGACTTTGATGATCTTCATGGTTCTCTTGGGTTTGTTTTTCTGTGTTGTCACTGAGGCCCCACATCTCTTACTACATGACTATTGTCTCTACTGTGCTATGAATTCCTTAAGAGATTTAATACAACCTTATTTTTCTCTATATTATCCCATGTTATAAATAACAGTACTCAAATTGATGTCAAAATCTAATAATCACTTGAAAAATAAGACAGCTTCTTAAAATAAGTCATTTTGTATGCCTTTTAAAGTCTAGAAAATATATTAAGCTATTTTTAAAAGAAAATTATCCTTAAATTGACTGTATTTTTCTTTTCAAAGATAATATGAAGCTCAAAAACCATTATGTCACACTGACCATATTTATTAAAGTGCATACTTTGTGAGAGGAGCTAAAATGATCTTGCTTCCTTATTCTGCCGCTTTCCATCTTAGTACTTGCAAAATGTTACTTATCATTTTAAGGTCCATATTCTTCATCTGTAAATGTCAGTGATATAGTTTTCTGTATAGTGACTATAGAGTCAAAGTCATCAAATAAGTGAAATGGATTAGTAAACTAGACAGGATATAGTAAATATCTTCTGCATGTTAGCTGTTAATTACTTCCTCTTTTATTTTGACTAAAAAAAAATAATAAAACTATAAGCTTTATGCTGTGCATTAATGAAATGATACATGTAGAAGACAATTAGATATTCAATAATTTTCATTCAGATTTTAAAAGAAACCAGATTTTTGAGAGTTTTGAGCTCCTTTATCTCTATATTTTCCTTATTTTCTTTATCCTTTTCAACTGCTGATTCCCATCACACAATGTAATATTTCTGCCTATAAAATATTCAATAAACTTTTAGTAAATCACATTAAGCATTTCTCAAAATGTAGATATAGAATCCAACATTCTGTCCTAGAAAAATGACATATATTTGAAAGTTTTTCATATGGTGCAATAAAAACATTTATCTATATAATTCACAAAATAATAAAAAATAAAAATAAAGTATTTTTAAAAATTCTGTTTCTTTTATCCAAAGAATAATGAAAACAATATCTAAAGGTAATTTTCTCCTTTTCACCATCTTTTAGTTTTTATTTTTCTTTTTTAAGATTTATTTTATTCATATGATGACACTGTAGGTGTCTTCAGACACATCAGATGAGGCCATAGGATTCTGTTACAGATGGTTGTGAGCCACAATGTGTTTGCAGGGAACTGAACTCAGGACCTCTGGAAGAGCAGTCAATGCTTTTAACTGCTAAACCATCACTCCAGACCCCAGTTGTTAATCTTTTAAAAAAAGTTAAATGACTCACATTCTAAAACAGTGACATAGAATAGCATTGTAGTTTAATTTTAATTTTCCTGAAGGATAAAGATGTACATTTTCTGTGTTTGTTGGCCATTTGACTTTCTCCTTTAAGAATTATCTATTCAAAGTCATTGTACTATTTTAATATGATTCTGTTAAAACTTTTAAGAGTTTGAGTTATTTATTTGTTCTAAATATGAAGTGTCCATCAGAAGAATTACTGGTAGATATTTCCTCTAATTTTGTAGGTTATCTCTTCTTGAAATTATAATAGTTGTTTTATAAGCCATAACATTATTTTTAAAGATTTTTTCATAATTACTGTGTTTTGGTGTCATTTCAGGGTGTTAATGGCTACACCATCCATTTAATAAAATTTTTGCAAATTGCATTAGTATAGTTATCGTGTAATTTCCTCCAAAACTGTATTTAGTACTACTATATAACCCTCATGAAGCATTGCCTGATTTATATTCAAAGATGGCAAGCATGTTTATTATGACACTATTTACAATATACATATTAAACATCCCTATTAAAAGATTAACAGATTACGGAATTATAGAATATTAACACACAGCATTATTCTCTCATTAAAGATGAAATTTTGGAATGAGTAGATGTTTCAGTCAGCAATTCACAATTCACAAACTTAGAGAATCTTAGTTAAGATTCCCAGCACCCACATAAAAATCTTGGCATAGTAGCATAAAATTATAATCCATGGCCTGGTAACACAAAGGTGTAAGGATGCCTGTAGTAATAAAGCTAGGAATTCTAGGAAAATCAGAGGACTCTGAGTTCACTGAGAGTCCCTACATTAAAAAATATGGTGAAAAGAATCAAGAAAGAGAGATATTGAAGTCAGCCACCATGAAACTATAGGCTTCATAAGTACCCAATATGCTTGTGCATGAGCACCAACTCATACATAAACTAAAACAGAGGATTAAAAAGAATAAAATCCTGAAATTTTGGACAAGATAGATGAACTTTACAATGCTAAATTGTAGAGAGCTGCGGCAAGCGGTGACAGCATTCACCATTACAAGATGGCTCTGGCACCGGGCACTTCCATGGGTAAACAAGTAAGTTGCGCATGTGCAAGTGGTGAAAGCACGCCAAATCACTGCCCAGCCCGGGGCGTCATATGGGGTTTTGAGCAAGCAGCCAATCAGATATGTTTACGCCACCCTAGGGTGTATATAAAGCAGTGCCATCTTGGGGCTCTCTCTCTTCCTCCTTTCATCGCAATAAACGCTTGCTGCAGAAGGATCCTGGTGCCCGCGTGCATTCTTGCTGACGAGACAATTGCGCAGGGCACACTAAATAGAATAAGCCAGACATGTGTAACAATTGCAGTATAATAAAATAGTAGCTAGTAGGAAATGAGGATGGTGTCAAAGAGGAATTGGACGGACTGGACATTGTAGTCATTTGAATAAGAAACAGCCTTCATTCATTGCTGCATGCTTTTGAATACCTGGTCCCATTCAATGGTGTTCTTTGCAGGTAATTTTTGGGCTCATGGAGACTTGAGGGAATACATTACTAGGTGTAGTCTTTGAGGGTAGATTTATAAGCTTTCTATGGCTCCCTTTTTCCTTCATGATAAACCAGAGTTGAGATCCTCTAGCCCTGATATGCTCTCCTCAACATTGTGAACTTTAGTACTCTGGAACTGTAACCCCAAATAACTTTTTTTCCTTAAGTTGCTTTTGGTAATGCTATGTTTTTATAGCAACAAAAAGTATCTAACATAGATAAGAACAATACTTATTTTATATGTATATCTATGCATATATATGTATGTACATACACATATCTGTGTATATGTATGTATGTATGTTTATATGTATGCATGTATGTATGTATGTATGTATGTATGTATGTATTTAAATGGTCAACAGTGAAATTGTGGTTTTACTTATTAATTGTTCATGATCTTTATAAAATGGAGAGTTACTTTTACTTTGCTCTAAAATCTAATGGAAATTATATAAAACATGATTGCACTTTTATCACTTTCATATTCTTCCTTATCTATTTTAATCACTTTTCTTTGAAAGTCAATTTTATTTGATATTACACTGGCTGCTCCAGCTTGTTTCTTGGGACCATTTGTTTGGAAAATTGTTTTCCATCCTTTTACTCTGAGGTAGTGTCTGACTTTCTCACTGAGGTGCATTTCTTGTATACAGCAAAATTCTGGGTCCTGTTTATATATCCAGTCTTATAGTCTACATCTTTTTTACTGGGGAGTTGAGTTCATTGATGTTAAGAGTTATTAAGGAAAAATGATAGTTGCTTCTTGTTGTTTTTGTTATTAGAGGTAGAATTATGTTTGTGTAGCTATCTTCTTTTAGGTTTGTTAGAAGATTATTTTCTTGCTTTTTCTAGGTTGTAGTTTCCCTCCTTGTGTTAGAGTTTTTCATCAATTAATCCTTTGAAGTGCTGGATTTGTGGTAAGATATTGTGTAAATTTGGTTTTGTCATGGAGTATCTTGGTTTTTCCATCAATATTGATTGAGAGTTTTGCTGGATATAGTAGTCTGGGCTGGCATTTGTGTTCTCACGGTCTGTATGATATCTGTCCAGGATCTTCTGGCTTTTATAGTCTCTGGTAAGAAGCCTGGTGTAATTCTTATAGGTCTGCCTTTATATGTTACTTTACCTTTTTCCCTTACTGCTTTTAGTATTTTTTCTTTGTTTTGTGCATTTGATATTTTGATTATTATGTGACTGGAGGAATTTCTTTTTTGGTCTAGTCTATTTGGGGTTCTGTAGGCTTCCTGTATGTTCATGGACATCTCTTTCTTTAGGTTAGGGAAGTTTTTTTCTATAGTTTTGTTGACGATGTTTACTGACCCTTTAAGTTGGGAATCTTCAGTCTCATCTATACCTATTATCCTCAGGTTTGATCTTCTCATTGTGTCCTGGATTTCCTGGATGTTTTGGGTTAGGAGCTTTTCGCATTTTGCATTTTCTTTGACAGTTGTGTCAATGTTTTCCATGGTATCTTCTGCGCATGAGATTCTTTCTTCTATCTCTTGTATTTTATTGTTGATCTACGACTCCTGATCTTTTTCCTAGGTTTTCTATCTCCAGGGTAGTCTCCCTTTGAGATTTCTTTATTGTTGCTATTTCCATTTTTAGATCCTGGATGGTTTTGTTTAATTCCTTCACCTGTTTTTGTTTTCTTGCAGTTCTTTAAGGGATTTTTGTGTTTGCTATTTAAGGGCTTCTACCCATTTCCCTGTGTTCTCCTGTACTTCTTTAAGGGAGTTACTTATGTCCCTCTTAATGTTCTCTATCATCATCATGAGAAGTGATTTTAATTCTGAATCCTGCTTTTCCAGTGTGATGGGGTGTCCAGGGCTTGCTACGGTGGGAGAACTGGGTTCTGATGGGACCAAGTGAGGGATGGAATGGGAGTGGTATTCTAGAGGGGCAGAGTTTGGGTGGCTGATGAATCCTGAGGGCCCCAGGCTCTCAGTTGTATCTCTGGGGCTAGAATAGTGGAGGACGGTTCTTCCCCTCTGCTCTGAGTGCAATGGTTCCTCTAGGATGGCTCAGGAGATCACTTTCATACTCTGAAGTGAGTATTAACTAGCAAAAAAATATTAAAGATAAAGGAACTCTCTTCGGGAAGGTCAATACATAACAGTGCATATATAAGGAGGCTTTCATAATTCTAAAACTTCATTGTTACCAAGGTAGCATCATGTTAAATAGGTCATCAAATAAAGACACCATGTAAATTAATGAACATTTTGTAACTTGTAAGATACTAAGACTCAAAAGTGTTAACTATTGAATAGTGCTCATATATAAGAACTTGTGTAAGGGGAACAAGCTAAAAAGAGTAACTCACAATCAATGTGGAATCCTTATCCTCCTTCATACAAAGGGAAAAAGAAGAGAAATCTATGTTCAATGCTAAAAAATCATGAAATACTTGAGAACTCTCAGACACAGGATATTCTAATTCTACTTATGTTATTTCATGCTGCTTTTGTTTTCTTATTGAACTCTGTTGTGATACCATTGTGCATTTTATTTAAAAAATGTAACAGAAGTACCTGAATGATGATTTTTTTATTTTTTAATCTTTTTTTTTTCACAAACCAGACTTTATCCTTCTCCCAGTCCACCCTCTGAGAGTTCCACTTTAAAAATCTCAATAATGGGCGAAGAAAGAAAAGACATTCTTGGATTAATAAAATTTAGAGAATTACATATTGCCTGTGTAAATAGAGTGCCATGAAATAATAGGACTCAATACAAAATATTTGTTGAGGTTATTTTTCTATCTATCCATAATCGTCTTTAAACATCCACAGATATTTAATGCTTTAACTTTGTATAGTTTCATATTTTGCTTCAGAGGAAACATTATTTTGGTTTGTAGCAAATCTAAATATTTTATTTGATCAGTAATGCCTGGATAAAATGAATCATACTAGTCTTCTTTTGTATTTTAAGCTGTATTTTAAAAACAGGTTGAACATTAAATTTTTAATTCAATGTGTCTAAATTATTTACAAGAATTTTCAGTAAAAGAAGAATTAGAACTTCTGTTCCTTTTGTACCTTGCCTTTATTTGGATAATTTGAGTTGTTTGGCCACTATGTATTCTGCTGATGGTTTTCATTATACAGATCTTTCTCAAAATCTGTCTTGCATTTTTCAAACAAATAACAATAAATTATTGATTTTTTGTTAAACACATTGAATTTTCACAAAAGGAAATAAGGTTGTGATAAAGAAGGAGCATGTAAAATGAATATATTCCATGGCAATTAATGTGGTATCTGTGCCTACTTGAATTTTAGGAAATCAATGGTCATGAATTTCATGTAATATCTTTTCTCTAGTGCTCACTATACCCATTATTTGATATTAATTCATGTAAAAAATATATATGCACACATATTATTAATTTAGATAACATCATCCCATTTTGGAAATAATAAACTACAATTCATATCATCATGTCATTTACAACAATGGGTATATCATTCTTAATTTATTCCATGTCTTCTTTGAATTGAGGCTCCACTGTTTCCTATTTTTAACATTTAGAAATAAGCGTGGAAGAAAGCTGATATATGACTTGATGGCTCTCTCTCTGCTTAATTTATTTTATTTTACTTCATGAGGTATACATTTAAGTTTGGTATTATTTAGATTCTCAAATGATCTTTATATTTTACTTCTCTGGAATATATTTGAAAATTGAGTTGACCTATTGGAAGTTCATAACAGAGTTTTCTGTGTCACCTAAGCTTTAATTATGAAAATGATACTTTCATTCTAGTGGAATTAGTTTGTTATTAATGAGGAACAAAAGTATTTCAACAGACAAATCAGACACCTGGATATATTTTTTATTTATTTTGACATAATGATGTATAATAACTCAGGAATGTATGCAAACATAACTTCAAATGTTATTCTTGTCACAGTAGAATTTATAAGGGCAATGATACCTGACATTGTGGTTCCTTTTAAGGCACTTAATGACTTATTGGATCATTAAACATCATTCTCTCTCTGCTTTTCACGGCTCCTTGAACTAGTCATTAACTCCATAGTAAGGAATGTGAACAATGGAATTATTGCCTAATTGTAGTTACAATATTTTCTCCCCTGTTTAACATGTATCTATAAAATTAATATCAGGAACCATATTATTTCAACTACTTCTATACTGACTGATACATTCACTAAATTATTTTAAATACATATATTATAGAAGAAAATGCCTAAAAGTATAAATTAAATGCACAGAATTGCTGTTTTCTCCAGTTTTTCTGGAATAAACTGAAATCAATCAATAATACTTATAAAATAATAATTCAGAACCGCAATTTGAATACCATTTTGCTGCAACTAGATTATAAAGCTACATTTAAAATAATTATTTCTGATCATTAAGCAGCTTAATTTAGATTTCCAAATTTCACTGATTCTATTCCAGTTACTAAGAAGGGTGATATATTGACATAAGCTATCAGGTTTAACGATGAAATTATTAATGTTTTCTTAAAGTAAGATTAGATGTTATTTTAAAGTACTTGCTTTTCATAATGTCATATGATTACCCTCGAAAATTTTTCATTTATATGTCTTTTTGTTTGTTTATATTAGTGATTTTCTATTATTCTAAATGTATGATCACACACTGCAACTCACAATCCCATTTCAGCTCATAGGTACATGAATTTTGATGATTATTCAGTCAGTTAATATCAATGTCTCTTTCAAATAAAAGAATCTCTAATGAAGTTTGAGAGATGTCTTAATCTATGGGGATGATGATAATTCACTAGGAGTCAGTTTAATACTGTGACCATTTAGCAGTGCAATATTACTAGGTTCTACCCTAGGACCGGTGATCTGTGCATACACAGTTTCTTGGTTAGGTGGGTATCATCTTGTCAAGTGAGACTGAAATCCCAATGTAAGGTGGTTGGTTACTCCTATGATTCATTCTATTACTCCAGCATGGTTGTAATATGAAGACAGTTGCTGTTGTAGCTTAAGTTGAAAACTAGATATGGCTCATGATTATTTTTTCCTCTTGAATCATTATGCATGCTATGCCATAAACGCCAGACAGTAGGAATGAGGCCTCCAGGACAGTACCAAGTAGATTTCTCCACATTCTAGTCATTAATCATTACATGGTGTCTTCAATGAAAGGCTTCACTGTCAAGTTGTAGAATGCAGTTGTCCTAGGCTTCTGTTTGTATGCTTGTTTGTTTTTGTCAGCTTGTCACAACATAGAGTTATCTGGGCAGAGGAGACTCCTACATCATTCTTGTTGAATTATTGGTGTGAGCAGACCCAGTTTAGTTAGAGTGGTGCCAGTCCTTGGCAGGTGGCCCTGGATTTTATAAGAAAACAGGCTGAACAATCTACAGGGATCAAACCAATAAGAAGTTAATCCGTAGCTCCCTTATGAGTTAATGCCTTCAAATTCTTGCCTTGAGTTCCTTTCCTCACTTTCCTCTCTGATGCAGTAATCTAAGAAAGTATACTTTTTCCTCTGCAAAGTTAATTTTGGTCACAGTATTTTTCATGGCAACAGAAACCTAAGACATTATCCAGTAACACTAGTGATAGCCTGATGTGCTTCAGGTAAACCATTCCTGGTGCTGCTTTTGTTGTTGTGGTTGTTGTTGTTAGCTATGGTGTCTCTGTATAGATACAGAGAAGATGAAAAACTTGTGACCTGACTTTCTAGGTTTGGATTATCTGACTCAGAACAATAGTTTATAGCTCTATCCATTCACCTGAAAATTTCAGAATTTTACTTTACTTAATAAGTCCAAGCTGTTTCCATTTGATGGTAAAGGTTAACAGGTATCTCCATAGTAAGATACATAGTCATTAAGATATTTACCTAAGCATAGTATAGGAGAGCCATGTGGTAAATTTATTTCTAGTTTTATTTTTTTTTTTTTGAGAGGCTCAAGGTTGATGTTCTTAGGTGTTTCACCACTTCACACTCCTACAAGGAAAGAATGAAGGTCCCACTTTTTTCACATTCAAACCAGTATTTGTGTTAAATTTGGGATGATTTATTAGATTTTTGTTTGTGCTTTGTTTTGGTTTCCTTTGATAATAGCCATTTTAAACTGGAGTTAGATGAAACCTCAAAGTAGTTTGAATTTTCATTTCCTCCACAGATGAAATATTGAACATTTTTTTTTAAAAAAAGTTTCTCAGCCATTTGTATTTCATCTTTGAGAACTCTCTGTTTTATGTTGTGCCCCATTTTGAAACTAGGTTGTTTGTTTTATTTTATGCTTACTTTTTTAGTTCTTTAAAAATTCTAGACAACAAAGATAATTTTAACCTGACAATTGAAAGAGCCTTAACACATGTGCTAACACCTGTTTGAAATCCAGATCCTGCCCCAACTTTATCTCTTGCTAACATAATATCATAGAGTACTATAGCTAACTTTCATATATGTCTCTAAAAATGTCCAGAACCAGACTTCCAAAGGAAGATTGATATTTCCAGTATTGGGTTGATTTCTAGACCCATGATTGAGTCTGAATAACTGGTCACATTAAATAACAATACAGGAGGCATTATAACTTCTCTTTTTGATTCTCTGTTCCACAAAGTCCAAAATCTTGAGGCAAGGCACCTTGTCGCATCTGGGTTATAGGTGAGCAAAGGTGGTTCAGGAACATATGTCCAATACAGCTTCCCAGTCAATATTGTCAGGGTACTCAGCAAACTCACAGGTTAGCATCATCCTTTATCCTGGCATCAGCATGTTTCATCTGTCCCTCTGGCAGCCACCATGCTCCTTCAGCATCCTGCAGAAAGAGCACAACCATGCCTTTTTCCCCATATTAAATAACTGGTCTGTATTATGCCTTATGCCAGTAATTGGATCCTTCCCTTTCACCTATACATAAGTATACCTGTAGAGTGGAGTGGCATAGACACTCAGCAGAAAGTGTCTTGGCATCCCAAATTTAAAGAAATATTAAATAAAAAGAACATCATTTAAATTAATTTGTGGTGTACAGGAATATACCTCCCCATTTTTTATTTTATGAAGATACTGTTTTAAAGTTCCATAGGCCTCTTCCACAGTTGCTTGTACTTGAAAACTATAAGGAATCCCAGTAATATGGGTAATATTAAATTGCTGCTCAAAACTCTCAAATGTTCCACTGTGATAGCCAGTTCCAATATTTGGGGTTTTTTTTGTTTGTTTGTTTGTTTGTTTGTTTTTCTTCTTCTTCTTTTTTTTTTTGGTTTTTTGGTTTTTTGGTTTTTCAAGACAGGGTTTCTCTGTATAGCCCTGGTGGTCCTGGAACTCACTATGTAGACCAGGCTGGCCTCGAACTCAGAAATTCTCCTACCTCTGCCTCCCAAGTGCTGGGATTAAAGGCTTGCGCCACCACTGCCTGGCTGTTTTTCTTTTTCTTTTTTTTTCTTTATTGGATGCTTTATTTATCTACAAATCAGATATTATCAACTTTCCCCACCTCTCCCAGTAACCTCTTATCTCATCGTCCCTCCTATTTCTATTAGGGTGTGCCCCCACCCATCCACCTACTCTCCTCTCCATGCCCTCAAATGCCCCCTCACTGGGGCATCCAGCCTTCAATGGACCAAGGCCCTCATCTCCCACTGATGCCTGACAAGGCCATCCTCCACTACATATACAGCTGGAGACATGAGTCCCTCCATGTTTGCTCCTAAGCTAGCTGTGTAGATCCTGGGAGCTCTGGTTGGCTGGTATTGTCACTCTCTCCATGTGGCTGCAAGCCCCTTCATATTTTTCAGTCTTCTCTCTAACTTCTCCATTGTGGACCTTGTGATTAATTCAATGTTTAGCTGCCAGTATCTGCCTCTGTGTATGTCAGGCTCTAGCAGTGCCTCTCAGGAGACAGGTATATCAGGCTCCTCTCAGCATGCACTTCTGGACATAACAGTGTTTGCATATGATGATTACACTTGGGATGGATCTCCAGGTGAGGCAATCTCAGGGTGGTCCCTCCTCCAGTCTCTGCTCCATACATTGTCTCATATTTGCTCCTGTGAGTATTTTGTTACTCCTTCTAAGAAGAAAGGAAGCTCCCACACTTCAGTATTTCTTCTCCTTGCATTTCTTCTACAGTATTTAATGTAAGTTGCAATGATTGTACACTTTCTAATTGTGTTAATGTGTTGAAATTCGGCATGTCAGTTAAGGAGGTCTATCAGCCAGCTTTGGTTATATTACCATGAGTATCACAGAACCTTGGTCTTCTGAAAAAAAAAATAGCTTGCAAGTAATGGAAGAATTGAGTAGAATTTTAGCAGAAGCGTAGGGTAGTAGGTTCATTATTGCTGCTATAGTAGCTTTAATTACATTAATTGCTAGCATCACTGCTTCTGCAATTGCTTTGACACAAGGAGTTAGACAGCTACATTTGTTAATCATTTAGCAAAAAAAAAAAAAAAAAAAAAAACCAAAAACATGTAGCTAATGTGTTGAATATACAAGAGGATTTAGATAAGCATTTGAAACAATGGATTGATGCTTTTTATCCTATTCAAGTAATTGGCACGAGGTTCAGAGCTTAAGAATAAGGAGACATCTCAAGTGTCATGCCAAATACCATTAGATTTATGTTAGTTCTAAAACTTACAGTGATAGTCATTATAATTAAGGAAAAGTTTAAAGACACTTGTAGGTTATTTGCCATAATTCTAACAACTCTCTGGATTTTTAAAAAATTAATTTTAAGAATTTAGAGTTTACTTTTGTACTTTATATTTAGAACTGCTTTGGAATTTTGATGGAGAGTCCAGTGAGTCTGTAGATTGCTTTCAGTAGGATGAACATTTTCATAGTATTAGTCCTACCAGTCTGTCAGTGTGGTAAGGTTTTGTGTCTTCCCATATCTTCTTTGTTGTTTTCCCCAGAATTTTATACTTTTCATTGGATTGAGTGTAGATGCATATCTCTTTAATCACAGAATACAGGAGGCAGAGGCAGAGACAGAGACAGACAGAGACAGAAAAATTTCTATGGTCTACATGGCAAGCCCCAGGACAACCAGGACTATAGAGAGATGGTCTTAATAAATGGTAATATAATTTTCAAGGCCCTCTATAAATAAAAATAATCAAAGTTTATATGAACTCACTGAGTCTGAGGCATTATGCACAGGGCCTGCAAAGTTCTGCACCAAGTCCTCTGTGTTTATGTTATGGCTTCCAATTTATTGGGTTTTTTTATGGGATTCCTGAATGTGCAAATGAGTGATTCTCTGATTCTTATGCCTTCTCTTGGACTCTTTTCCTTCATTTGGTTTGTCTTGTCCAACTCTGACATGATATTTTTTCTTTTATCTTACTATATTTTTGTTACATTTTACTATTGTTTAGAAGACTGTATGTTTTTAAATGAGATACAGAAAGGGAGTGGAAATGAATAGAAATCAGGAGGAGCAGGGTAAGGGAAAACTGTATTCAGGATATGTTAGGTGAGAAGACAAAGGAAAAATGTTTTCATTGTGAAAGTCTTCACTTACAAAATTAGGTTTGTTCTGTGGTATTTTCAAGGCTATTGTGAATGGTATTATTTTACAGATTTTATTCTCTGCCTGTTTGTCATTTGAACATAGACTGAATTTTGTGGGTCACTGTGGTACCTGCTCCTTTACTGAATGTGTTTATTAGTTGTAGATTTGGTGGTATTGTAAAGGGTCTTTTATGTATAGAATCATATCATCTGCAAGTTCAGATGTGTTGACTTCTTCCCTTTCTATTTGTATACACTCACCTTGTCTCCTTCATTTTTCTTATAGCTCTAGCTAAGACTTTAGAAAATCATACTTTATATAAAATAAAAATTAAAAAGACTGAAAGATAGCAATGCAGATTATGAGGAGTGTGTTTATAATGGGATTCTATAGTAGGTAAAAAGCCATAGGATCAATCCCCAACAATGCATTTTTTAAAAAATAAAAAAATTAAAATCAAAATACAGGGATTACAGTTGTAATAAAATCCATAGCAAAGGTAATGTGGCACGTCATGATATATAATATATCCCATGACAATTATAAATACTTTGAGATAATAGTTGTTAGGTCTCAAACCCAGAAAAAATGTCTAAGATGTCCATTTAACAAATCAAAGTGGACCTGGCCACCAAGTTATCCCAGTATCTTTCAGTCCTTACTTGCTACAAGGAATGTATGGCATACACCCTCCCTACACTGACCTCTGCAGCCAGAGGCTGGGCTGTCCTTCCCTATATAATCCATACATTTGCCTTGCCTGGTCTCCTGACTCTCCCCTCATGTCTTAGTTAGGGTTTCATTGCTGTGAACAGACACTATGACCAAGGCAACTCTTATAAAAGACAACATTTAATTGGGGCTGGCTTACAGGTTTAGAGGTTCAGTACATTATCATCAAGGCAGAAACATGCCAGCTTCTAGGCAGGCATGGTAGTGGAGAAACTGAGTTCTACATCTTGTTCCAAAGGCAAACAGCAGATCACATACCTCCAACATCACAGGATATACATTTTCACTCCAAAATGACATAGTGAGGAAATCTGGGCTAAAGCAAGACCCAAACACAGTGCTCTTCAGATCTCCAAATCCTTTCTATTTTGTTGGCTACAAAAAACTTTTTTTCTATTGAGCTGGTTCCACTTCTTGTTAGCAGATGTTTTGGTAGTTATCCCATGGCTCTGGCATCTCTAGCATCCAGGGCAACTTCAACTTTGCATCTTCTTGTTTCATTATCTGGGATCCACACATAATCTTCTGGTCTTCTCCAAAGGGCTTGGGTCATATCTACACCTCTGGCCTCTGTAGCTCTCTAGACTCTGGTTGACTCCACTTCACTGCTGCTGCTATTCTTGATGGTCATCCCATAGTACTGGAATCTCCAATACACTGGGGTCTTCCAATGTAACTAAGGCTTCAACAATAGGCTTTCTTCATGGCACCAAACCTCAACATCTTTGAATGACCCCTGCAGTCCTGGCTGTCAACTGCAACTGAGGCTGCACCTCATGTCTCACAGTGACAAGCCTCAGTTGCTGTCCATGACCCCCTTCATGCCTTCAAAACCAGTACCAGCTGGATGATTCTTACACACTACTAAGTCTAGCTGAAGCATGAGGTACAATTTTTACTGTCTCTGGAACACAGCTTTTTGTGCTCTCAGAAAACACTCCCCATATTTCACCTCAGTGTTGTTGATCTCTTCTCACTCACTGCTAATGTTAGCTCCAGCTAATCACCATCAACTGTCCCAATAATTTCTCCTATTGTTGACTCTAAAGCCAGAGTCACATGGCCAAAGCTGCTGAGGTATGCTGCTTAAAGGGAATGGAAAACGACCTTCATTTTTTCTATTATATTATCACCAGCATTCGTTTTTCCAGTTCCCTCACCGCCTAAATTTGGATGTCCTGGATGTTGTTCTATAGACTGACCTTGAACTCAGAGATCTACATGTCTCTATCCTCCAAATTCTGGGATTAAAGGCTTATATCACCATGCATTGGCCTAAGATTTTCACTGCCACAATTTTGCTCACAGTTTTGCTCACAGTTTTGCTCTCCATTTTTGATTGTAGTTCATTTCAGATTAAAAGTCTAAAAAAAAAAAAAAAAAAAAAACAAGTTCAGCTCCAAAAGCATAAGCAATAAGCTTAGCAGGGTGGGAACTTGCCTCAAGGTCACCACTTCCTTAATCTGTTTATCTCCTTGAACATAGGATTCAGTTCTATTCTACTCTAAGGGTCCATGATTCACCAAAGAATGATAACTAAGATTCAAATAGTATGCAACAGAAAAGAGTATTTATTCTGTAGAGAACCAACATGTAGAGGTCTACCATATATTGAGGTCAAAGACAGATGTGTGCTTTGCAGGGTCAGTTTCAACCTCTTATGGTAGGATTGGGTGACTTTTACCTTTCTTCCCTTGATTGGTTGAGTTTGTTTCCAGCAATATTGGTGCCTTTGTGATTGGCTAGGGCTCTGTAACTTTCCAGGGTGGCAAGGAATCCTCGGATTGGTTTTCCACAGCTATGGTTGGCTGACTATAGGTTCTGTGATCTGTGTTCTCATTTCTGGGAAACAGAGATTAAGGCTTAGTCTCCTAAACTGCCAGTTTGCAGCCTGTCATGGAATCAGCATGGCTCTGGCTAAATCAGTCTTCTCACTATTTCTTGGCACCCCTTTATCCTTTGAAACATACATTTTGTACTTTTCCTTTCAAAGCTTGCTAAGCTTGATCAAAATCCCCTTAGTCAGACTAATCCAGAGAACAAAGTCTCTGGTGTGCTTTTTTTTTTACTTTCTCTGTCAATTCAATTAATATAAATATAATTACCTTAGCCTCAGATAGACTCTTAAAACAAGAACAAAACGCTCCCATGTTCTTCACCACAAGCCACAAAAATAGTTTCTAGGCCACATACCGAAATTCTTCTCTACTGAAATATTTTGGGCCCAGTCTGCACATTTCAAATCACCCTCACCATCAGTGTTTTCAGTTTTCCTACTAAGATGGCCCATAAATCCCCACTTAAAGCATTCCACAGCTTTTCAAGTCCAAAGTCCCAAAATCCATACTCTTCCAGTCAATATCATAGACAAGCATTTTATAACAATACCCTAGTCTGGTACCAACTTCTGTGTTAGGGTTTCTATTACTGTAAAGAGACAACATGAGAAAGGCAATTCTTATAAAGGACAACATTTAATTGGCTTATGGGTTCTGAGGTTCAGTCTATTATCTTCATGGCAGGAAGCATGGCAGCATCCAGTTAGGCATAGCACTGAAGGAGTTGAGACTTCTACAACTTCAAAGAAAGCCAAGAACAGACTATATCCAGGCAGCAGGGATGAGAGTCTCAAAGCCCACCACTATAGTGACACACAGGGTTCCTCCAACAAGGCAACATCTACTCCATCAAGGTCGTACTTTCTAATAGTGCCATTTCATGGGCCAAGCATATTCAAATAATTATACTTCCCCTGTCTTCTCACATGACCAGACTCAGGGTCATGTTTACTATGGACTATCCAAGATATCCCTGCCTCTTTTATCTACAATAAAACCTCCTCCTCTACCCTACCTAGGAGCAGTTATGTACTTCCTTTTTATTTCTATTATTTATTCAATATTAACTGGCTTGTTTGGACTCTAAAAATCACTTATTTTTAGCTGCAAGGATACTGTCAGACAATGATAATTTTATAGATATTATGTTATATTAAGCTATACTATAACATACTAATATTAAGTGTACTGTAGTTTCATTTTCATCCAATCTATGAATATTTTGCAGTCACACAGACTCCTAATCCACTTAACTGCCAACATTAACATTACCATATATTTTTAAAGGCATATCTTCATTTTGCTTTCATGTCTTCCTTGTTTCAGGCTGTAGACTGAGAACCTACATTTTTTCACTTGTTCACCTTTGGATAACATTTTTAAACTGTTATTAATCTTAATTAAATTCTTGTGGATATTGTCAATATATCAGTCTCTTTTTCTCAAAGATACACATATCCTGAATAGAAATAAAACTTTTAGTTATTTTAGTGTTTGATCTATAAAATACATTTATTTGTACTTTAGTTTAAGTTATATTTTAAAACAAACATTTTGAATATAATTCTCATGAAGAAAAGTAATCTACCCTAACTAAAATTCATATAATCCATGACAAGTTTATTAACCAGGTAAGTACTACCACCATAATAAACACACTGCACATTTCCATATCTACAAAATGCTTTTTAATGCTCTTTCTTATTTAATACCCTTCATACAACAAATTTCATAGAATCTTTTATTTGATTTGCATAACTATACAGAGTTACTCTGTGATATAATTTTATTTAATTAGAAGGATCATGATAGATTCTATATATAGCTAAATTTTGTAAGCACTTTATTAGTTTGCTTTGTCTACTATCAAGATTCTGTAGACAATGAGAAATAAAAATAGAAATTTATTTCCTTAGCATTATAAGGCCGACACCTGTCTGATCTGCTCCTGTGTGGACACCAAATCCAGAGACATCCTAGAGGGACCACTGAACCCAGAACAGCAGGTAAGAACACTCACACACTGCCTTACGCCAGCCCCAGAGCTACAACTGGGGGTAGGGAGTGTGCAGGTCTCAGCAGACACTCAAACCCTGCCCTTGCAGAATACCACTCCCCTTCTGCCCCTTGCCTGGGCCTGGTGCCTGGAGCAGACATCCACCTGGTCTGCTCCCATGTGGACATCGTATCCCAAGACATCCAAGAGGGGCCACTGAACTCAAAGCGAAAGACACCATAGCCTAAGATATCCTAGAGAAACAACTGAACTCAGAGTGACAGACACCATATCCCAAGACATCCTAGAGGAGCCACTGCACTCAGAGCAGTGGACACCTTATCCTGAGACATCCTAGAGGAGACACTGCACCCAGAGCAGCGAACACCTAGCTGGTCTGCTAATGTGGAGACTCCATATCCTGAGACAGCCTAGAGGAGCCACTGTACTCAGAGCAGCTGGAGCTCAGGATTAAAAGATCACAGAGACATCTGGACCCTGAGGAGTTGAGACACAAGCAAGATAACTGGAAATGGAGGCTCCAGTCAGAGACAGTGAGTGCAGGTAGCAGTAGAGTTAAACAGATGGCAAAAGGAAAGCACAAGAATGTAAGCAACAGAATCCAAAGTTACAAGGGCTTCTACCTGTTTACCTGTGTTCTCCTCAAATTCTTTGAGAGTGTTATTTATGACCTTCTTAAAGTCCTCTAACATCATCATGAGAAGTGATTTTAATTCTGTGTCCTGCTTTTCTGGTGTGGTGTGGTGTTCAGGGCTTGCTATGGTGGGAGAACTTGGTTCTGGTGATGCCAAGTAACTTTCGTTTCTGTTGTTTATGTTCCTGCACTTGCCTTTTGCCATTTGGTTAACTCTAGTGTTACCCTCTCTCACTGGTTCTGATTGGGGACTGTCTTTCAAGTTATCTTTCTTGTGTCAGAACTCCCCAGGGTCCAGATGTCTCTGTGATCCTGTGATCCTGAGCTCCAGCTGCACTGAGTGCAGTGTCTCCTCTAGGATGTCTCAGCGTAAGGTGTCTTCTTGAGAGCAGACAAACTAGGTGTTCGCTGCTCTGAGTGTAGTGGTTCCTCTGGAATGTCTCAGGATAAGGTGACTGCTGCTCTGGGATCCATGGCTCCTCTAGGATGACTCTGGGTATGATGTCCCCTGCTCTGAGGTCAGTGGCCTCTCTAGGATGTCTCAGGATATGGTTCCCACAATGGTGCAGGCTCGCTGGGTGTCTGCCTCTCTGAGGACAATGACCTCTTAGGGCTGACTCTGGATGCAGTTTCCACAAGGGTGTAGACCCACTGGATGCCTGCTCCCAACCCCAGGATCTGGAGAGGGGCGGAAGGGCAGTGGAATTCTCCAAGGGCAGGATTTGGGTACCCTGGGGGGGGGGTGGTCCTGAGATCTTCCTACTCCCAGCTGTGACTCTGGTGTGTAGGGTGGTGCGCAACTGGCCCTACCTGCCTCCCTGAGGACACTGGCCTCCCAGGGATGACTCAGGATAAATTCTCTACAAGGGTGCAGCCCCTGCTGAGTGTCTGCTCCCACTACTGGGATGGATCGGGAGAGGGGCAGAAGGGGAGTGGAATTCTGTAGGAGTGGCATTGGGTATTTGTGGGGGAGTCCTGTGAGCTTCCTACTCCCAGCTGTGGGCCTGGTGCATAGGGTGGTGCGCCACTGGCCTTACCTTCCTCCCTGAGGACACTGGCCTCCCAAGGATGTCTGAGGATACAGTCTCCCCAAAGGTGCAGACCCCACTGAATGTCTGCTCCAGCTACCAGGATGGATCCAGAGAGGGGAAGAAGGGCATTTTGTATGTATTTTAAGTAATATTTATATTTTCCATTAAAGTTTTCAAAAAATATTTCTACTTTCCATTATTTCCCATAATTATTTTGCATTTTACTTCTGTAGATATTATATATCTCCCAAGACATTGTTACTTTTTTCTTTTAAGGCATAAAATATATTTAAATTTTTTTTTTATTTCAGTGTTTTTCCACAGAGACACAAGACTTTGTGTTATCAGGCATGTACGTCAGGCCTATTGCTGATTTTAGGCTTATGGCTGATTTTAGGCCTTCAGTATATAAGCAAGATTGCCCCTGACATCTCCTCCCTTCTCCAAGTATAGAAGGGTTATGGCGATTCTAATTTTGCCAAGGTGGGCATAGAGGCCTGACCTCCAGTAATTAAAGGGGACCTTGTAATGGCTCCAGTCCTCCTGTCATTGTCCAGTGAGACATTAGGGCCATACCCATCCAGATGTCTTTTTTCTGGAGAGGGCATACTTTTGGGAATTTACCAGCCTGAGTAGTCATAGATCTTGTAAATAGGCAGCCTTGGCAGATGGTACCAACTTAGATAAGGACAAGTGAATCATAGGCAGAGTCATAGTGACCTGTCTCCTGAATCTTTACCCAGCTGATACCCTGTTCTGAAAGATATCTGTATTCCCCCTGAATACCTATGCTCCTGTGTCATCCCCTTTCCCACATCCTGTATTGTGTTTATAACTCCTGTGTTTAAAAATAAAAATTATGATTTAATAATAAAAAATGATAAAAAGAAGGAAAATTCAAAAAATAAAAAAACAAAAAAAGTTTTTTTATTAAATAGCATTATTGTACATATTCAATTTCTTGGTGGTTATCTGTTCTAGTCTATAAAATGCTTGTATTAGTTTATATTCTCCCAAACAGTGAATAAGGGTTTCTTGTTCTTTGTATCTTGAGTAGTACATTTATTGTTGCTTTTATTCTTTTGCTAATAGACAACTGCAAAAACCTGACATCTCATTGTAGAAGGGATTTGCATTTCACCAATAGTAAATGTTTCATGTGAGTTTTAGCCACTTCTATTACTTCTCTTGAGAAATGTTTATTCAGGTCATTTGCATATTTTAATTGGATTACTTGCTTTCAATTCCTTACATATTATTTATTAATATATTTGAGATAAACAGTGGGAAGAGTATGGTTTTTTATTTTGCAAATTGTGGAAAATAAATATTTTTCATTCTGTGAAATGAATTTCCAGTGTGTTGATTGTTTTGTGCAGAAGCTTTTTAAATTTGGATACTCCCATTTGTTTTGGAGTGCTTTTGTTTCTTATGCCATGATAAATATATACAAAATACAATTTTTTTCCACTCATAATTTGAAGTATTCCCCTAGGTTTTTCTGTATCAATATAATGGCATTCACCTTGTGGTTAGGTAGTTGATTCATTTTGATTTTTGTATTTGTGTAGAGTAAGGCATGCGGGTTAAGTTTTATTGTTGTGTTTGATTATGCTTGGAAAGGTCAAAAACATAGATGTGACAGTACACTAAGAAAACTCAACACAAAATAACCAAATAGTGATTTCTTAATCTCTAAATGTATACTCTGTGTAGGTAAATATAGTAGAATTGTCTATTATTATAGAGTGGACTATAAGAGACACCAAAGAAGACCTTTGTGATGAGACATAATAGGTAACTTCTCTAAGTGCATTTACAAGTTTAATTTTGAGCTTTTATACACAATTCTGGAGCTACTGAAAACTCACAGCTGGAACAAACCTCCCTAATCATATTCCTTGTCAACTGATTTTCTTTTTCTACTATTTTACAACTTTATTGCAACATGAATGTATTTAAATAAAATTTTCTGAAGGCAGCAAGTCCTTGTTCTATTTTCCCTGGTTCATTAATCTATAATAAAGGAATTATGTACTCTAAAGATGACAAAATAAATATGGAAATATTTATTTTTAAATTAAAAATTACCCATTTATTCTGAATTTCTTCATGCTAGAACAAAGAGCTATGGTTATTTAAAGATATAAGAAAATTCTTTAGATGAATGGTACATTTCTTTAATCCTTGTGCTTGGGAGGCAGAAGCAGGGGGATTTCTGTGAGTTTAAGGTCAGCCTTGTCTACATAATGAGATTGAGGATAGAGGGAAATGTATAGTGGGACTATGTTTGAAGAAAACAAATTCTCATGATTATATTGGTAGCAAAATATATCAACTAATATGTTGTAAAAAATAAATGATTTCACTGCTCCCATATAACTCACAAGAAAGATATATAATTATTCACTTCTGTTAATCTCAATAATTTATTTCAGTTTGTTTCTGAACCAGTCCTATGTTGTCATGAAAATGTGTCTTCCTTTATTCTTTTCTTAGGCTTTTAAAGTGGCAATAAAGAATTTAAGATTTCTTTCTGGTATTCTATTTAACTCTGATATTTACACTCTGGGAAATCAAGGAGCAGAGCAAATGAAATCAAGGCAATGTCTTACACTACAGGATGAAGAACATGAAAAGAATCTGAAAGGCCATATTTGATCTAAATCAGTTAAGTTGTAAATATGTTTGTATATAGGCACAATTGTTTCCACACAAAATGAAGAATACTTGATAAAATGAAGAGGGTCAAACACTCATACACCTTCTCTACTTTGCTTAGAGAGTGACTCAATGTCAAAACTTTTGTTCAAAAATTAATTATTTTCAGAATAAGAAATGAAAAACCCTTCATATTCTGTGAAAGTTGTGATTAACTAACTGCTCAAATGGAGCTTAATTTTGTCCTTTGAAATTTTCAAATGGTATATTCTAGTAACTTCACATTTTCAACAGAGCAAGAAAGGATACATGGAAGTGTTTTGATGGAGGAACGGGAAGTGAGAAATGCTGTAATTAATTATATTATAATCACAAAAAATTAAAAAGCAGATGGATAGAGAAAATTATTCCCAGATGGTTATTTTCATCTTATTAATAAAATATACAATGTAATTTATCTTAAAAAATTCTAAAACCCACTTCTATCTCAAGGGAAGACTCCAAGTTCTAACACTATTATTGATGCTGTGTTATGCTTACAGACAGGACCCTTGCATGACTGCCCTCTGAGAAGCTGTACAAGCAGCTGACTGAGACAGATGCAGAAACTTACAGCTAACCATTGGACTGAGGTCAGGGACTCTTGTGGTTGAATTAGGGAAAGACTGAAAGAAGCTGAGGAGCAGGGCAAACTAATTGGAAGACCAGCAATCTCAAATAATCAGAACCCTTGAGATTATTCAGACACTGAACCACTAACCAGGCTGCATAAAGGAGGTAGTCTGAAGCATATACAACAGAGATCCAACATATATGCAGCAAAAGACTGCCTGGTTAATCCTCAACTAGAGAAGAGGTCCCAGGGAGCAGGGAGGCCAGTGTGTGTGTTAGGACATTCTCTTGGGGGGAGAAGGAATGGGATGAGGAGCTGTGAGAGAATGGACAGGGAGGGGCCAACAACTAGACTATAAAAAAATAAAAGTAATAAAAAATTCTAAAACCCATTTCCCTAATTAAACATACATAAGTATTAACTTTTAAAATTGATTTTTAAAATTTCAGTAAAATAGAAAATCATGCTAAGTTTTATATATAGTACTATTTATTAAAATGGTATATTATTTATTTATATAAGAAAAATAGTATGATATCCATCACACATTTTAAACTCTTTATAGGAGAAACTCAACTTCCAATGGCACATTTTTAGAATACTTATGATTATATATATATATATATATATATATATATATATATATATATATCAAAGGTCACAGAACTCGTTATCATTGGAATTTCTTGTGGACAGCAGGGGAGGTAATAGTAGAACCCATGCAGAAAATTATGTACTGGAGTCAAGCAGTTTTTAATAAAAATCCTCATTCTATAATTTTACAATTTATTTATTTATAAAACACAATCAATGAACTTCTGAGTTTCAGATTCCACCCAGCAAAAGGACAGAAAAAATGCTATAATAAAGCTGAGAATTGGAAGCAGCTCTGCCCATTTACTTGACAGCCTCATGTGCTATGACAATGGGATCTCTTGCTATCTGAAATAGAGCAGATTTATGAAATATAGTAAAGCCAGAGAGAGAGAGAGAGAGAGAGAGAGAGAGAGAGAGAGAGAGAGAGAAAGAGAGAAAGAGAGAGAGACACAGAGAGAGAGAGACAGAGAGAGACAGAGAATTGAATAATACTTTTCTTTAAAAACTTGCAATTTTAATAGGATACAATTTCAAGTATCTAAAATGTTAAAATTTTTAAGTTTTAACATCTAAAAAAGACACATAACACATAGATTTTTCACTTTCATTTTGTTTTAAACACCAATATTAACCTTCATAAATCATCAGTAATTTTAGAGGCTTACTAGTAATCTTTAATTAAAATTAATAGATTAGCCCTGCTTTAGTTTCTATAGTAGTTCTTATCAGTGAGAAATTATGTAATTTGAGCTCAAAACTTTACTTTTGAAAGTTTGGGTTTATTACAAGATAGTGTATTCTCATGAATTGGAGAAATTCCTCAGTAATTAAGAGTACTGACTGCTCTTCTCTTCCAGAGGACCTATGTTTTAATCATAGCACCTTCATGATATTTTATAACAACTTGTATCTCAAATTGCCAGAAATCTAATATCACCATTTTCTGGCTTGTGTGAGTATCAGATACCCATTGAGTGTAAATATTCCTTCATAGATGAATCCAAGTTACTACATTAATGAAAATTTAGAAATAATCAATAACATTTGACTTTTTGAGCAGTAATGTCTATCAAGTACAGGATAATTTTTCTCTCATTTTTTAGCAGAAAATAATTTATTTTTTTATTGAAAATAGATTCTTTTCTCATAAAAATTGCAAGCATAGTTCCCCCCCATCCCTCCTAGCTCTCCCCTCCTTCCTCCTCTGTCCTCCAGATCTACTTTTTATCTGTTTCTTCTTCAGAAAAGAGCAGCCTTCCAAGAGACAACAATCAAAGACAACAAAACAGGATAAAATAAGACAAGGTAAAAGTTATATTTAGGCTAGACAAGGCAACCTAACAGCAGGAAGTGTCTGAAGAGCAGGCAAATGATTCAAAGTCCCACTGTTAGGAGTCACAAGAGTATACCAAGCTAGCAACCATAACATATATTCAATGGATCTAGTGTAGACCCATTCAGGCCCTGTGCTTGCTGCTTTCCTTCTCTGTGAGCCCATATTAACCCTGCTTTGTTGATTCAGTGAGCCATGGTCTTCTGGAATCCTCTGACTCCTCTAGTCTTTCCTCTCTATCCTTCACAGTGTTCCTCAATCTCTGATGGTCCCTTACTTTGATGTAGAAATTCTGTTGGCCCCAGTGGCTTGATTGGCATGGCTCAGAATCTTTTCCCTGGTAGTCTATACCTTTATTAAGTGAAGCTTGTTGTACTTTCTTATTTATCACTATACCCAAATAAGGGATGTACAATGGAATCACTTGAGACTTAAATATTCTTCTCTCTGCACTGTGTACAAGATCTTTTATCACCCTATTCATCAAGGTGGCTACTCCTTTTTCTTACCTTCACTCAGTAAAAGATGTCAAATGTACTTATTCACTAATAATAGATTATGGTTCAATGAAATTATTGTATTTTGTAGAAAGAGAACTTCTCTTTGGGAATTATGTTCCAGTACAAGCACAGTAGATAACATGTAATGGTGGCAAGTATGGCCAATTTTACAGACTTGCCCTGGATTCCTGGGCTCTGTCTTGACTGTACACAGATATAAAGGTCATATAAAAACAATTTTGTCAAAATATTCTTCTGCAAATTTGTTTCCATTACCTGATATAGTGTTATGTAAGATTCCATTTATGCAAAATAACTAACCATCCTGGGAGTCCTTAAATAGTGGTGTCATCTGTGAGTCCAGAAAGAAGATGGAAACAGTAAGATGAGATGTGATTATTTCTATTCCTTTTTTCTCATACTAGGTTCATCACATTCCTCAATGTTTTATAGTAAAACATGATACTAAAAGATTTCATGCCAGATTTCTGCATTGTAGTCAAACAAAGGATTTCTATTAATTTATCCTATTTTTTTCAGAGTTTACAAATAATTTGTAAATCCATAATTTCCTGTGACTTTACCCAAATTTGCTCATTTACTGTGAACAGGATGTGTTTTTTTTCAGGGCCAAAACCCACTTCAAAGTCGACTATCATTGCAGTGGTATTGCTGGTACATTTAACAGAGAAAAATGACTTTCCTGTGAGACTGAATTAGTTTCCATAGGCATATATAAATTCTTATGAGAGTTGGTAATTTAGCTGGGAATGAAGTTTCATTACTGCAGTTCCAACATTTAGAAGGTTGAGAAAGGATGACTGCTGAAAGTTTCAGGCTAACTTTGGCTGCATAGTAAGCTCCAGGCAAACCTATGATAAAGTGTAGGACTCTTTCTTAAATAAAACAAAACAACAGCAAGAAGAAGAAAATAAAAGTGAGTTCTTCTAAATGTATTCAGATCATTTGCTCCTAAATTTTTCTCTATAGGTACCACTATTCTTTATTCCCCTCATGATTTGAGGCAAATCATGGCATCTACCAGAAAAATCAGACACCAATACTTGTTTTATTTATTAATTTTTTGTTCTTGTTTTGTTTTACTTCTAGTTCTCAGAGTTCTGAGCTAAATTTATTTATGTCTTTACCAACTCTCTACCCCTTTGTTATTGCAACAAATGCAGCTTTATATTATTTGTCAACAGGAGCATTTATCTTTAATAATGCACCTACTTTGGTTGGAACTTTGATTCATTTAGAATTTATATATTTTGATAATGAAGTATTAAATTGATTTTATACTTGTGTCTGATACTTTTACTGGGGTAGACAATTATTTCAGGTGTAATCAAAATGACCTTCTATCTGTCATATTTCTACCGCAATTGTCAATTAATTATTTTTAGTCCTTTTATTACATTTTTTAAAATAAACCATTTTAAGACAATCAAATGTAGGTGCTCTTATAGTGACTACTTTCCATTTCAACTTTGCAAAATGTCCATAAGTTTTTCTTCTATGCATGTTAGGAACCAGCTGTCATACAGCATTCCATTTTTCCTCCCTAAGGGGATCCAAGTGACACTGCACACTAGGCTGGAAAGATGAAGCTGAGTCAAGAATGGGTAGGGTCTGCAGGATCCCAATCCTGCTGGGAGTGCTGAGAATTTAAGTGTTACAGTGCTTTTAGAAAAAGTCCTTCTCTGACAATCTTCAGTGAAACAGCTAGTGCACATATACTATATTCAGAGTAATCAAGGACTTTATATGAACCCTGGACAGTGGGAAGGAGTTTTCAGAGTGAATGAAGTCCTTGGCTGGTGTTTAAAGTACTGTGTTAATGTCTCATTTTTTTCTTTTTATTAGATATTTTACTTACATTTCAGATGCCATGCCCTTTCCCCATTCCCCCTCCCTAAAAAACCCCTATCCCATGCCCCTCTTTCCTTTTTGATTTTATACAATTTTTTAAACTGTAAATCAAAGGCTTTACAAGTTTGGTAATGCTCAAACAGAAGTGTAACCCAATACCCAACCTGGATATATAATCTATCTTTGACTGGTGGAGACACGTGAACATCTGTCTCCATCCCCCTCTCTTTCTTACTCTTCCTCTCTCTCATACCTAGCTTCTCCTCTCCTTCTTCTTCTCCTCTCCTTACTCCTTCTCTTCCTCTCAGTACTTCTTCCCCCTTAGCTCCTCCTACATATCACCCTTCCTGTTTAAAAAAAAAAACTTTTCTCTCATAATACAATAAGAGCATAATTATGCCTATTTGTACCAGTGAGGTGCAAGATAGTCCTAATACCCAGTCCATCATTTTGTTGACTAACCAGAACTTTTGTCATCTCTACTAACTAAAACACTTAGTGTCGAACCTGCCTTTTCCCCCCCTTGGCTTTAGAATGAATGGCAGTTAAAAACCATCCACTCAGATCTTTTCTCTCAAAGTAAATAGTCAGAATTGGCTATGAGACTATAGGTTTTCAACCCTGTCAGAAATCCAGACTGACTTAGTTAACTGAAAATATGGGAAACATTAAGCATAGCTTCTAAAACTTAGCCAATTTATAGAGACCACTTAACACCTGGACAGCCCCTATACTACCGAACGTTGGAGCATCAAATCTTCAGCCTTCTGGCCCAGGATCATCTGACAGACCTTAGTGGTGCAGAATTATTAAGGGCTGATTACTCTGTCTAGGCAGATATAATCAGTCAACTAATCTGAAAGTGTGTTCTTTTCTGGACAATAATTTGTCTGTAGAAGGAAAGAGGCAATTCTTGCCTAGTGGCTGTCTCACCACAACTGGAGTAGCTCCAAAGATGCTAAATTTCTTCTTAGAATCCAAGACAACAAGCTGTCAGGAGCAGACAGGTCTCTAATCAAAATGAACATTAATATAGAAATGTTTGTAACATCAGTTCTATGGACTTCTGACGTCTTGAAAACCAACAATCTATGTAAGGTAGCCTGGACTGTTGTCTGTGCCCGTAATCAGGTTGAAAACTTTAAAGAAGAGTCAGCGCCCCTATTCCCTGGACTTGGGGACTAAGGTGGTTAATATTGGGCTGTCTTTCTAGGGAAAAGTAGTGGTTTTGTTGAAACAGGGAGGATTAGCTAGGATTTATTGCATAGCCATAACCTATTGGTAGAAATGTGTATAATTATTATCAAGATGAAGTTATAATTTCTCAAACAGTACAAAATTTACTTTGATTTCAAATTTAAGGCTTTCATTGGTACGAGTTTCTTACTGATATAAAAGTGAGATGAATATTGATACTCTCGTGGGCATTGTGCCTGTATAACACAGTTAGGAATACAAGGCTTAGACCCAACCCTTCTTTAATTTTTTTTAACTGATTTGAGATGGTTAGCCCGTGAGTTAAGGGACTATAGCAAATTCATGGCTTGGAGTTTATTGTTAGGGTGTTCTCTATGTTTTATTTAGTGTCTCATTTTTATGGATACGTATTCCAGGAATACCAGGGACTTGTTGGGTGGGTTCTTATCAGGAAAGAGGAAGTTAAACTTACAAGTTTACGAAGAACTATGTGACCTTTGTCAGGTACAAGAGTCGAGGTGGGCTTTCCAGACATGGTCAGAGAAGGGGAAGTTCTGGGGGTAAAGGGAGGACTCCATTTTGTGCTTGGATCCATCAAGCTCTCCAGATATTGTTGACTGAGACCTTAATTAGCAGGGTTTAGGCACAAGTTTTTAATAACATACTATCTTAATTCATCACAAATGCATGGATTACCCACTAAAACTCTATATTTTCCCAATGATTGTCATTTTCAGAGCTCTACTTCTGATCTAGATGTTTCATCACCAGCTGAGGATCTTATAATTCAACCAAAAATTTCAATCTAATCTAGTCTCTCTAAGATGACTACTGGTTAGAAGTATAAACAATTATTTCCCAAGGAAGCATATGCTATAAAATGCTAATCCACTGGTTAGGGAACATTCCAAAGGGAAAAATATGAAAGAAAATATAAAAAATGGATTTAGAAAAGTGAAAATTTTATCTCTAATAAAAACTGAATACAAGCATCAGTCAACGTGAAGGATGTTGAGTAAGTTAGATGATTCTAAAGGTGCAAGACTTTAAAGAAATCATCCATTGGATGCTACCTAAAGGATTTTGGGACAAAATCTATGACAAGGTAATTGTCCTTTTCTAAAAATTCTAATGCATGACTGAAGAGTGAAGTCTGGCATTCCCAAGAGTCAAAGGTATATGTGTGTCACTACAGTGTCAAAACATCTTTATTGACAAGCTATAAATACATCAAATGAAACTTTAGTGCAGAGTTTGCTATTCCTCATTGCTGTACCTGTCAGTTGTTTTATTTTTTCTAAGAAAATTCACTGCTCTTTCTATACTGAAATTATCTGTGGAATTTCTCATTGCCAGCTTTTGGTGGGGGCGTGGGGAAATTTTAGTCTGATGCTAGAGGCAATAAACAAAACAGAAAAAAGAAGGAAAGGTTTGAAGTGACTTATGCAGAAGGGAGTATAATTTGACAAATTATTAATACAATCTTAGAAAGACTAATGAAGATTCATAACCTAGTGTTATACCTACATTTCTCTGCTGGCAAAAATTTCTCTTTGAGAATATACAAAGTAGTCAGACTCTCAGCTCTGTCAATCAAATGGAGGTCAAGTGTGTGCCATATTTAGCCATAATTGAAAACCCAGGTTGACTGAGTTTAAATATCAATGAGCAAAAAATTAATGTATATAAAAGCATTTCAGGAAAAATAAATGAAGGTGAATTTTTCATTACATGATCTAAATGTACTTTCTTAAAAAAAGGTTTCAACCCTAATGTCTTTAATAATTCCCTGACAAAGCCATCAGTTTTACTAAGAAATTCCCTTTTTTGGAACCAGGCAGATTTGTTTTATTTTTTATTGACATATTATAGTTTATTTATTTATTTTTATGCCAATAAAGAACATGACTTGAATGACTCTCAAAGTTGAGGTATCTGTGCCATTGTTAACAAACCAGAACCTGACTAAATGTTTCTATGTTGTGATCATTCTTTCTTTGTTCTGTGCAATTATGTGTTTCTGGAAATGAGTGGTAACCACAATGATGATTGTTACCCAGGTAATCTCACTGTAAATGTTAACTGGATAAACAATGAAATGTGAGCCTATGCCTTATTTCCATAATATATTTTAGATCTCTCATATAATGTATCTTGGTAGATGACAATGCAGAATCACTTTTAAATGTCTGATGTGGGAATACATTTGAGAATTTTGAAATTGATGAAATGAAAATATTTACATGCACCACCACTATCATTTTGCTAATCATTTTTAGGAACACTATGAACATTCCAAAGTCTATTCATGACTCCTACATCATAGAGAGTTTGTTCATAGGTTTCCAAACGAGTACAGGCTAACAAAGATGTGATTTGATTTACATAATGAGCTCTTTTATAATACATTAAATAATAATATGTAATCTTAACTATGATTTCAACTTAGTTTGATCATAAAATATTTTACAAATTTACAGTAACAGCACTATCTTACAGAAATATAATGTACTTGGGTTAAACTCATATACTTTGAAAATATTAGTGTAAGTGTTACCTGTCATTCATAATATTACTTTAAATTTATGGGTAGCTTAAAAATACAAAAATCAGTGTATTCCTTCTAAGTAATAATTCCTAATTTAGGAAGGTCAGATTAATATTTCTTGCTCCAGGCCTAGGATATTGATTGGCAAGTACACATAGAATTATTTAAGTAAAAAATGACAGGTTTAGATTGGCTCAAAACTGTATAAATCTAATACAAATTATTTTTGTATTTACAGAAGATGAATTTGTGATACACAGATTATACCTCAAGACATTTGTTATATTTTATTATCACATCATATATAATTTCAGGTAAGCCACAGAATTGTTCACAAAAATAAAATTTTGAAATAAATGGAAATTTCCGTCATTAGTTAGCTGGAAAAAAATGTATGTGTGGATTCTGGGAACACAGCCCTGTCAGTAAAATACTTGTCACACAGACATGGGGACATGAATTCAGATGCTCAGCAGACATACAAAAAAACTGATTTTAGCAATGTGTGCTTCAATCACATTGATTAGAAGGTGGAGAAATCCTTTATAGCTCACTGATAATCCAGTTTTCTAAACCAAATGAGATCACAGTTCAGTAAAATATCCAGTCTTTATAAACAGTATGAAATGCAAATCAGAAAGACAACTAATATTTATCTCAGGCCATCACATGCACATATAAGTACATATACATGTATGCATTAGTGTGTGTATATGCACATACAAAGGAATACCTGCCCACAAACATACCATATACATATCAGACTAGTGTCAAACTCAGAAATCCACCTGCCTCTGCCTCCTGAGTGCTGGACTTCAAGTTATATAACACACTCAGCAAGGTTATACTATTTTTTTTTAAGAAAATAGGAACTGTACAACCAACCAGGCAGCATACACGACCTGATGTGAGGCTCCCAACACATATACAGCAGAGGACTGCCAGGTCTAGGTTCAGTCAGAGAAGATGCACCTAATCCTCAAGAGATTGGAGGCCCAAGGGAGGTTAGAGGTCTGGTTGGGTGGAGGGTGGGGACATCCTAGTGGAGACAGGAGGACAGGGAGTAGGTATTGCATGTCAGGCAACTGGGTGGACAGGGGTAGGTGGGAATAAATTCTGGAGTGTAAATAAATAAATGTTGATCAGTATATCATATTGTATGTTTTATGAAATATTTCTATATGTTCAGAAATCTCCTTTTACACAAACAATAATTTGTTTCTAAGACAGTGGTTTAGAATCACTTTTACTGTAGCAGCAGTATTACATTTGAACATCTTAACTTCCTAAGTCTTTTGTCTAACTGGAAATCAATACTCTAAAGACAGAAAGTGAAGACCAATTTACACCTTTAAAATTAACTGTGGAATCTAAATTTCAACACTTCTCTGAAGCCAATCAGGAAACAATCACTTTGAACTCTTATCTATGTATGCAACAGCAAAAGGGTTTTAATTAATACAGTAATATAAACAAACTGTTGAATATTAAGTTAAAATAGTTTTTAAAACCCAGCTAAACAAATACTTTAGTAATGCTTGAAAAGACTCACATTTTCACTGAACTAAGGCTGCTGTCATTGCCTAGATACACAGTTAGTGGAGATGTAAATATATTTTAGAAAGCGTTATCCTTCAGGTTATTGCTGTTATTTATAGGAAAGTAAATGATAGTTTTTCAAAATTTTATACCTTTATCAAAAGAGGTATTGTATATAATTGCATACTAAACACAGCTCCCAAGGGTAAAATTTAAGATGTTAAAATAATAACTTGTTAAATCCACATCTCCACATTTGGTATATCTATTTGTTATTTTCTAAATTATGTCCTGCTTATTTAATAATCCCTCATTTATATTTCCAAACCATTATACATTTATAGTTATAATTTAATGCTGTTTCTATACTATAATTCAGTTATTCAACTATTTTGACATACATATGTATTTCAAATTTGGCTTATTATAGATAATGCTGAAAATAATATCCCTTTATGCTGAAATTCCAACAGTAAAATAAGTGGTTCAAATTTTATGGCTCACAACTTATAGTGCTAAACTGCTTTCCATATAATACTAGTTTATACTGCAAAAGTATATCAATAAATAACAGGCTTTCCTGACTGGAATTGACTTGTTATTTCTTAAACTTGATTGGCATAAAATGGCATTTCAATATTATTTTAAATGGCATTATTTATTAGTGATGCTTGGCATTTCCCTGTTCTATCTGGTTTGGGTTTGTTATTGTTGTTATTGTTTTGATGGTGATGATATTTTGTTTCCTTTTCAATTTTTTATTTTACCAACTGGTCATTCTGTTCATTATTTTTTGTTCTTATTTATGAGTTACATTATTCTACTTCTATTGATGTTAATTGTATATCTGTCATAAGTAATAACAGTTAATAATTTTCTCTTCTGTTTTATTTCATGTTCTATTGATAGTGGTTTCACATTGTTTATAATAGAATACCTCAGTCTTCATTCTTAAACTTTTCTCAGTGTTTCAAATTATTAAAAGTTTCATGTATCTTAAGTTCTCACACATACCATATTTTAATTTTTCTATATTTTCTATGGCATTATATATTTTGCAACCTATCTTGATTTTACTTTGATTTCATATAAAATATAAATAAGATAAATCAAAGTAGTTTTGAAATATAATATTCAACTATCCCAGTGTTATTTGTTAATTCTTTGTCCAGTTAAATCCATTTTTAAATGTTTTGATTACATATGTCCTTTAGGACCACATGATGCTTCTTTCCTTTTTTTTTTGATATTTAATTGCTCTTTAATAATGCACAGCAAACAATATATTATCACCAATGCCAAAGCTATTGTAACAACGAGGTATTGCCATGATTTCCTATGCATTGCCTCTATCAATATCAGTACAATAAACACAAATAATAAGTTGCTAATTACCAAGGAAATAAACATAGCAGTAAGTACATTATTTTTTTTTAATTATTCTTTTGGGCGTCTCACTTTATTTTTTTTATTGGATATTTTATTTACATTTCAGATGCCAATCCCTTTCCCCATTTTCCTTCCCCAGAAAACCCCTATCCTGTCCCCACCCTTTTCCATTTGGCTTTTATATAATTTTTAAAATGTTAATCAAGGGCTTTGTAAGTATGGTAATGCTCAATCAGAAGTGTAACCTAATACCCAACATAGATATGTAAACTATCTTTGACTAGTGGAGACAAGTGAACTTCTGCCTCCATGCCCCCTCTCTCTTTCTCTCTCTTTTTCTCTCTCATTACCGAGCTTCTCATCTACTTCATCTTCTCCTCTCCTTACTCCATCTTTTCCTCTCTGTGCACCTTTCCCCTTAGCTCCTCCTACATATTACCCTTCCTGCTAAAATAAAGCTTTTCTCTCAGAATACAACTAGAGCATAATTATTCCTATTTGTACCAGTGAGGTACAAGATAGTCTTAATACCCAGTCCATCCTTTTGTTGACTCGCCAGAACCTCTGCCATCTCTCTTGACTAGAACACTTAGTTTTGAATCTGGCTTTTTCTTGGCTTTAGAATGAATGTCAGCTGAGAACCCTCCACTCAGATCTTTTCTCTCAAAATAAATAGCCTGGATTGGCTATGAGTCTATAAGTCTTCAATGCCATCAGAAATCCAGAATGACTAAATTAACTGAATTTATGGGAAGCACTAAGCATAGCTTCTAAAACTTAGCCAAACGATGCTTCTTTCAATTTTAATAATACAATCTCTGCTCTTCAGCATCCTTTAAAGTATAATTGGTCCGGTTTTTGTACTTTCCTTTTCATAAAATCATAGGTATGTGAATTTAATTTCCAGAGTTTATTCTCTTTTAGAACATATTTTGTTAGAATTTTTATTCTAACAATAGAATAACAGTAGATATTGCATCATGGAAATTAACAAGTAAGAGTATTTTAGGTGATTCTTTTATTTTATATTTCATTGATGCAAGCTATTAGAGAATGAGAATTTATTACTTACTACTGTCAAAATATTTTCAATACTTCTTTAGAGGATATTACATCAGCCAAGATACCAAGACACTGATAAATTAAAGGAAAAAAGTCCTGTAAATCTCCCAATAAAATTTAGAAGCTTCTGTTAAGTCTATCTGTTCATTACGGAAACACCCATCATTAATATTACCAAATTACACCCGTAAAATTTTTGACCCAAAATTTATTCTGTATAATAGAAATGCAGGGATTGGATTGGAAATAGAGCAGAGACTGAGGGAACAGCCAAAACAATGACTGGCCCAACTTGAGACACATCCCAATCCCTAACATTATTAATTTTACTTTGTTATGCTTGCATACAGGAGCATGTTGTCTTCTAAGAGGCTCCACCCACCAGTTGACTCAAACAGATGCAGATACTCACAGCCAAACAGTGGATGGAGCTTGGGGACTCTTAGGGAAGAATAAGAAGGAGGATTGCATCCTCCAAAGGGATAGGAACTCCACAGGAATACCAACAAAGTCAACTATCAGAGATTGAACTACCAACCAAAGAACATACATGGACTAGACGTAGGCCTTACCCCTTTCATATCTAGCAAATGTACAACTACATGTGGGTTCCAAACAACTGTAGAGGGGGCTATCACAAAAGCTGTTGCCTGTCTATGGGATATGTTTGTCTTGCTGGGTTACATTGTCTGACCTCAGTGGGAGAGGAAGTGCCTATCCCTGCAGAGACTTGATATGCCAAGGTGGGGGAGATACCCAGTTGACTCCGACCTGCTCAGAGAAGGGACAGGGAATGTAGGAAAGTATTCTGGGTAGGGGCTTTAGGAAGGTGGGCAGTGAGCAGGATATAAAATGAGTACGTAATAAATAAATAAATAAATAAATAAATAAATAAATAAATAAATAAATACTACATCCAATATAAGTACCACAGAACATTTTAAAATTTTTCTGATAGAGCTTGAGATAAATTGATTTCAGATTTAGAGGACTGGAAGAATAAAGGACCAAGTAAAATTCTAAACAAATTAGAGCCCTAGCCTTAGTTTCTATAAAAATTTCTTTAAAAAATTGTGGGAGAGTAAAAGCTTGGAATACCCAAGATACAACTTAGAGATCACATGAAGCTCATGAGTAAGGAAGACTAAAGTGTGGGTTCTTCAGTCCATCTTAGAAAGAGTAACAAAATACTCATGGAAGCAACTATGGAGACAAAGTGTGGGACAGAAACTGAAGGACTAGCCATCTGGAGACCATTCTACCTGGGTATCCATCCTATGTGCTGTCACCTAAGGTATACACTGATATGGATGGCAGGAAGTGCATGCTGAGAGGAACCTGATATAACTGTCTCCTTAGAGGTCTGCCAAAGCCTGAAATATACAGAGGTGGATGCTCACAGCTAACCATTGAAGTGATCACAGGATCTGCAATGGAGGAGTTAGAGAGAAGACTGGAGGAGCTGAAAGGTTTTGTGGCCCCATGAGGTTAGCAATAATACCAACCAACCAGAGCTCCCCAGGGTCTAAACCACCAGCCTGGGAGCACATAGGAAAGGACCAGCTGTATATGTGGGGGAGGGTGACCTTGTTAGGCACAGGTGGGAGAGGAGGTCCTTGGTTCCATGAAGGCAGGCTGCCCCAAAGTGGGGGAATTTGAGGGCAGGAAAGTGGGAGTGGTTGGGAGGGGAAACATCCTCATAGAAGCAGGAGGAGGGGGAATTGGATGGGGTTTTCTGGGTAGGGGGGAGTGAAGACAGGGGATAACATCTGAAATGTAAATAAAATATCCAATAAAAAATAAAAATTAAAATAAACCTTTAAAAATTGTGGGAGAGGATCACTGGTATGGAGAGCAGTAAGCAAGATGCAATATGAATAAATAAATAAATAAATAAATAAATAAATAAATAAATAAAAGAAATTTTTATTAGTCACTTCTGTAAAAATATTGTCAATATGTCTATAAAGAGTATTGCACCAGCCAAGAAACTAATAAAAGTAATTTTAAAAGGGCATGAAAATCTCAAAGTAACTTTCATAAGCTATGTAAGTGTATGTTCATTACAGACAGAAACACCCAGGATCACCATTATTTTTTTCTATTTTACTGATTTTAATCTTTAAAATTCTTTTATTGGCTATCTTATTTATTTACATTTCAGATGTTATCCCCTTTCCCCATCTCCTCATTAACCCCCTATCTCATCCCCCCTCCTCCTTTTTATTTTTATACCATTTTAATTACATGCAAGTATTAAAGTCAGTTCTAGGTTGAGGAACTAGCAATACAATAGATGCAAATAGTCAAGGAACAAGCAAGACAATAAACACAAATAGTCAAGGAACAAGCAAGGCAATAAACAGAGTCCCATGATCACTCCAGTGATCACTATTTTTATTTTGGTTAGGAGCACCATTATTAACATTACTAAATTATTCCATCATGTCTGAATTCCTAGATACTCATATATGATTACATAGGCAGTATAACATGTTCTGTTAAAATAAGCATTTAGGGAAATTTCAGAAACGGTCAGTGTCTTTTTATTCATAATAATGATACTTTCCATTTTCCACTGAGCAAATATTTATATCTTGTGTGCATTAAAGGAGGTGGCAAGTTTATCACTATTTCTAGAAAAAAAAAGCCCTACTCTTCATCATGTTGAGAAAATTCTATGTATTTTAACTTACAGTTGTTTTATTGGAAAAATATCAAAATGATGTAGGATTAATTTAACCTCAACTTATATTGTTTCTATTTAAATAAATATGAGTAACAAATTTTGCCTTGCTAGTAATAATGACTTTCATTAAAGTAATGCTTACAGTATACATGTTTTTCATATATTGCTGCATTTAATCTTTAAAGGAAATGTAGTTGGGTATATTATTATTTTCATAGAATGGATGTAATGAATTACTTACAAATATTGTGATTTAAAACAAACAGATTTTATCATCTTAGTATTTTTGGGGAGATAAGGGTCACAAACCAGAGTGATGGCAAAATGCTGCCAGAAGCTTCTAGAAGACAATAGAGCTTTATCTTGTCAGCTTTTAACATTGTGTAGAGCCAGCCTATCCTTGGTGCTTCTTGGCTGTCATGTTCTACTCCATGCTCCACTCAAGTTTCTACATTTGCCTTTACATTAATTTCTTTACCTTTTGTCTTTCTCTAGGGCTGAGGAGATGGCAAAGAAGTTAAGAGGAGGTATAGTTTTTGCAGAGGAACCTAGTTTTCTTTCTTAGCATTAATATTGGACATCTTGTAACTGTTTGTAACTCCAACTCTATGGAAATCAATGCTTCTGATCTATGTAGGCACTTGCACAGCTACACATACCCCACACAGAAAGATGCATAATTTTGAAAGGTAAGAAATAATTTTTAAAAAATATGTACTGAATTATTATTTGTGGAAAAGTTTGAAATAAAAAAAAATGTTTAAAATATATAGGATTATGCTCATTTCATATTTTTTGTTTATAATATTTATATCCTTTAATTTATTTGGGTATAATTTCTGTTCTCTTAATGTTAAAGGTGGAATTAGACAAATAATTTTTCAATTTTTGTACATATCAGTATAGTTTATTTTATGTTAGTTAACATAACTCTTCATTTATAATTGATATATTAAATGAGTCACAATAGTTTAATGCATACAACATATCTCAAAACATAAAAGTAATAGTCATCAATATTAGTACAGTTTCTGCTGTTAAAATACCTTCTCTGATGTTTGGTTACTTATATATTTGACTCAAAGTTTTTGTAGCTTAAAATTCAAAAGCAAGTGTGTCTATCTCTAGAATCTTGTGAGAGTTTCAGGATAGATAGTGTAGAGCACTTAGGAAAAGATACATGCTGAGACAGGCAACAAGGGGTCTTGACATGTGAATCTTACTCCCATTGTAGCAATTTAATTTCTTTAGAAGTAAGTGAAGTTTTAGGATTTCTTTATTTTTTTTTTTTTGACTGTTGGTTACAAAAGGCATAATCATCTTTCTTGAGTCTTATCAAAATTAAGGTTCCACTACAAATGGACATAAGAGCCATTTGAAGATTTATGATAAAATTATGATGGAAATAGAATTTGCTGACTCATTTATGCCAACTAGAGTACTTTGATAAGATGTTATACCTAATGTATATGACTCTTTGATTTTATTACCTACATAGTCTATCATTTACCTTTCCAAAGTCTTTAAGTTTACTTAAGTATGTTTGAATAAGTTTCAGTTTAACATGAATATAGCTTCCATATTTCAAAAGGGATATAAGTCATTAGGTAAGATTTTATTTGAGACTTTTACAATGCATAGTTTCACATTTAAAAATTTAGGTTATTTAATGTTTGTTAATTTCAAATATTTTATTTTTTATTTTTTATTAACTTTTATTAAAATTTTATACAAAGTTTTGATCACATTCTTCCTCCTCCTCCAACTCTCTCCTGACCTTCCCACATCTCTCCACTTAAACGTCATTTTATCTCTCTCAAAATGAATTCTTGAAAAAGAAAAATAACAATAAAAAAGGAAAATTAAAACAAGTAAACACTAAACACTAAGACATAAATAATAAAATAAAGAATATAGAGTCTTTTTTATGTTGACCTTTATGACTAAGGATTGTTGTACACTGTGGTTGGTATACCCAGTAGCAGTACATTGGTGAAAACTGATTTTCCGTCTCCCAGCAAATATCAATTGCAAATATTTTATTTGTTGATGTAAGATTATTTTGTTCACTTTCTCCTTCAGTGATAGACTTTTTTGTCTGCTTTGAATCTGTTCAGGTCTTGTGTGTGTTTTAACAGTCTGTGTGTGTGTGTGTGTGTGTGTACCATTATATATATCCACTAAATCATATATATATGTATGGCCTCTAAATATATATATATATATATATAGTGGTTCAATTTTTATTACTAATCAGAGTAGAGATATATAATAGATGATGCTATAGATGTAAATATATAGATAAAATCTTGAGAAATTTTATTTTATATTTAATTTAAGAAAGCATATAAATGGAATCCTTTGGCTTTTTTATTATTGTTCTTGCTAATATATTTCCTAGCTACTCAGGTGAAGGCCTAACTAGAATCAACGGCAACAGTCCATATATCTGATAAAGGATTAATATACAACATGCATGGAGACTTCAAACAACTATAGATTAACAAAACACAAAATGAATTTTGAAAATGAAAACAAGATCTGAGTAGACATTACTGGGAAACATTTTGTTAAATGGTATATAAAAACTTCAATATCTCTAAACATCAGGGGCATTCAATTCAATACCACAATGAATTATTACATCATACCTGTCAGAGTTTTTATTTTATGAAACAACAAAATACAAAATGTGATTGAAAATATAGAACAGCCCTACACTCATAGCTGGGTGTGGGGAACACTCAGATTCCAGCAGAAACCCAAGCCCTACCCCTGTGGAGTGGTGCTCTCCTTCCACCCCTCTCCCGGATCTGAGGCCTGGTGCAGACCCACAGTCCACTCATTTCTGGACACCGGACTCATCCCAAGACATCCTAGAGGGTCCACTGAACCCAGAGTGGTAGGTAAGAAGACCCAAACACTGCCCTACACCCATAGCTGGGTGTGAGGAGTGCTCAGATTCCAGCAGAAACCCAAACCCCACCCCTGTGGGGTGGCACTCACTTTCCACCCCTCTCCCGGATCTGAGGCCTGGTGCAGACCCTTGCCAGGTCCACTCCTGTGTGGACACCAGACTCCTCCAGAGACAACCTAGAGGTTCACTCCACTGAACCCAGAGTGGTTGAGCGTCCAGAGAACACAGAGTGAAAGAGGTACCACAGAACCCAGAGTGGCAGAGGAACAACTGAACTCAGAGAGACAGACAACATATCCCAAGACATCCTAGAGGAAACACTGCACTCAGAGCAGTGGACACCTTATCCTGAGACATCCTAGAGGAGACACTGCACCCAGAACAGCAGACACCTAGCTGGTCTGCTACCTTGGAGGCACCATATCCTGAGGAATCCTAGAGGTACCACTGTACTCAGAGCAGCTGAAGAAAATCAAAATCTGCACCCTGAAGAGATCAGACACAAGCAAGATAACTGAAAAGGCAGGCTTCAGTCAGAGACAGCAAGTACAGGTAGTACTAGAGTTAACCAGATGGCAAAAGGCAAGCGCAAGAATATAAGCAAGAGAATCAAAAGTTACATGGCATCATCAGAACCCAGTTCCCCCATCATAGCAAGCCCTGAACACCCCATCTCACCGGAAAAGCAGGATTCAGAATTAAAATAACTTCTCATGATGATGATAAAGGTCTTTAAGAAGGACATAAATAACACTATCAAAGAATTTAAGGAGAACACTGGTAGACAGATAGAAACCGTTAAAGAGGAAATGAAAAAATCCTTTAATGAATTGCAAGAAAACACAACCAAACAGGTGAAGGAATTAAACAAAACCATCCAAGATCTAAAAATGGAAGTAGAAACAATAAAAAAATCACAAAGGAAGATTACCCTGGAGATAGAAAACCTAAAAAAAAAAAAAAAAAAAAACCACAAGTATCACACACAGAATACAAGAGATAGAAGAGAGAATCTCATGTGCAGAAGATACCATGGAAAACATTGATACAACTGTCAAACAAAATGCAAACTACAAAACGCTACTAACCGAAAATATACAGGAAATCCAAGACACAATGAGAAAGCCAAACCTAAGGATAATAGGTATAGATGAGGAGGAAGAATCCCAACTTAAAGACAAGTAAATATCTTCAACAAAATTATAAAGGAAAACTTCCCTAACCTACAGAAAGAGATGTCCATAAATATACAAGAAGCCTACAGAACTCCAAATAGTTTAGACCAGAAAAGAAATACCTCCTGCCACATAATAATCAAAACAACAAATGTACAAAACAAAGAAAAACTACTAAAAGCATCAAGGGACAAAGGTAAAGTAACATATAAAGGCAGACCTATAAGAATTACACCAGACTTCTCACCAGAGACTATAAAATTCAGAAGATCTTGGACTGATATCATACAGACCCTAAGAGAACATAAATGCCAGCCCAGACTACTATACCCAGCAAATCTCTCAATCAATATTGACAGAGAACCCAAAATATTCCATGATAAAACCAAATTTACACAATATCTTACTACAAATCCAGCACTTCAAAGGATAATTGGTGGAAAACTCCAACACAAGAAGGGAAACTACAACCTAGAAAAAGCAAGAAAGTAATTTTCCAACAACCCTAAAAGAAGGTAGCTATAGAAACATAACACCACTGCCAATAACAAAAATAACAGGAAACAACATTCATTTTTCCTTAATATCTCTTAATATCAAGGGACTCAATTCTCCAATAAAAAGACATAGACTATCAGATTGGATACATAAATAGGACCCAACACTTTGCTGCATACAGGAAACGCACCTCTGTGAAAAAGAGAGACACCTCCTCAGAGTAAAAGGTTAGAAAACAAACTTCCAAGCAAATGGCCCAAGAAACAAGCTGCAGTAACAAATATAATATCATATAAAATTGTTTTTCAACCAAATGTAATCAAAAAAGATAAAGAAGGTCACTTTATATTCATCAAAGGAAAAATGTACCAAGAGGAACTCTCAAATCTGAACATCTATGCCCCAAATGCAAGGGCACCCTCATACATAAAAGAAACATTACTAAAGCTTAAAGCATACATTGCACCTCACACAATAATAGTGAGAGATTTCAACACTCCACTCTCAGCTATGGACAGATCATGGAAACAGAAACTAAAACGAGACACAATGAAACTAACAGAAGTTATGAACCAATTGGAATTATCTGACATCTATAGAACATTTCAACCTAAAACAGAAGAATATAACTTTTTCTCAGCACCTCATGGTACCTTCTCCAAAATAGACCATATGATTGGACACAAAACAGGCCTCAACAGATACAAAAAATTGAAACTTGTACCCTTGTACACCATCAGACCAACATGGACTAAGACTCCTCTTTGATATGGACAAACACAATGGAAAGCCCACATACACATGGAAACCGAACAATGCTCTACTCAGTGATAACTTGGTCAAGAAAGAAATAAGGAAAGAAATTAAAGACTTTTTAGAATTTAATGAAAATGAGGACACATCATATCAAAACTTGTGGAACTCCATGAAAGCAGTACTAAAAGGAAATCTCATAGCTCTAAGTGCCCACAAAAACTGGAAAGAACATACATTAACAACTTGACAGCACACCTGAAAGCGTTAGAACAAAAAGAAGCTAATATACCCAAGAGGAGTAGACTGCAGGAAATAATCAAACTCAGGGCTGAAATCAACCAAGTTCAAACAGAAAGAACTATACAAAAATATCAACAAAACCATGAGCTGGTTCTTTAAGAAAATCAACAAGATAGTCAAACTCTTAGTCAGACTAACCAAAGGGCACAGGGACAGTACTCAAATTAATAAAATCAGAACTGAAAAGGGAAACATAACAACAGAAAGAGAGTAAATTTAAAAAATCGTCATATCCTACTACAAAGGCCTATACTCAACAAAATTGGAAAATCTGGATGAAATGGACAATTTTCTAGATAGATACCAGGTACCAAAGTTAAATGAGGAGCAGATAAATCATCTAAACAGTCGCATAACTTCTAAAAAAATAGAAGCAGTCATTAAAAGTCTCCCCACCAAAAAAAGTCCGGGGCCAGATGGTTTTAGTGCAGAATTCTATCAGACCTTCCATGAAGACCTAATACCAATTCTCTTGAAACTATTCCACAGAGTAGAAACAGAAGGAACAATATCCAATTCGTTCTATGAAGCTACAATTACGCTCATACCTAATCCTCACAAAGACCCAACAAATAAAGAGAACTACAGACCAATCTCTCTTATGAATATTGATGCAAAAATACTCAATAAAATTCTCTCAAACCAAATCCAAGAACACATCAAGGCAATCATCCATCATGATCAAGTAGGCTTTATCCCAGGAATGCAGGGTTGGTTCAATATTCGAAAATCCATCAATGTAATCCACTACATAAATAAACTCAAAGAAAAAAACCACATGACCATCTCACTAGATGCTGAGAAAATAATTGACAAAATTCAACTTCCCTTCATGGTAAAAGTCTTGGAAAGATCAAGAAGTCAAGGCCCATACATAAACACAGTAAAAGCAATATACAGCAAGCCAGTAGCCAACATCAAACTAATTGGGGAGAAACTGGAGGCAATCCCACTAAGATCAGGGACTAGACAAGGCTGACCACTCTCACCCTACCTATTCAATATTGTACTAGAAGTCCTAGCCAGAGTAATTAAACAAAAGGAAGTCAAAGGGATACAAATAGGAAAGGAAGAAGTCAAAATTTCACTATTTGCAGATGATATGATAGTATACTTAAGTGATCTTAAAACCTCCACCAGAGAACTCCTAAACGTGATAAACAATTTTAGCAAAGTGGCTGGATATAAAACAATCCTCAGATACCACCTCACACCAGTCAGAATGCTAAGAGCAAAATCTCAGGTGATAGTAGATGCTGGCGGGGATGCGGAGAAAGAGGAACATTCCTCCATTTTTGGTGGAATTGCAAGCTGGTACAACCACTCTGGAAATCATTCTGGCAGTTCCTTAGAAAACTGGACATAGCATTACCTGAGGATCCAGCTATGCCACTCCTGGGCATATACCCAGAAGATGCTCCAACATATAACAAGGACATATGCTCCTCTATGTTCATAGCAGCCTTATCTATAATAGCCAGAAGCTGGAAAGAACCAAGATGTCCCTCAACAGAGGAATGGATACAAAAAATGTGGTACATTTACACAATGGAGTATTACTCAGCTATTAAAAACAATGAACTTGAGAAATTTTTAGGTAAATGGATGGAACTAGAAATTATCATCCTGAGTAAGTTAACCCAACCACAAAAGAACATACATGGTATTTGCTTACTGATAAGCTGATGTTAGCCCAAAAGCTTGGAATAGCCAAGACTCAACTCACAGACCACATGAAGCTCATGAAGAAGGAAGACCAAGTGCAGATGCCTCCGTTGTACTTAGAACAAGTAACAAAAATACTCAAGGGAGCAAATATGGAAACAAAACATGGGACAGAAACTGAAGGAAGTGCCATCTGGAGACCATTCCATCTGGGTATCCATCCCATGTACAGTCACCTAAGCTAGACACTAATGTGGATAGCTGGAAGTGCATGCTGTCAAGAACATGATATAGCTGTCTCCTTAGGGGTTTGCCAGAGACTAACACATTCAGAGACGATGGTCACAGGTAACCACTGATATGATCAAGGGTTTCCCAATAGAGAAGTTAGACAGAAGACTGAAGGAGCAGAAAGGGTTTGTGGTCCCATGAGGAGAGCAACAATACCAACCAACCAGAGCTCCCCAGGGTCTAAACCACCAGCCTGGGAACACATAGGCAGGGACCCATGACTCCAGCGGTATATGTAGGGGAGGATGGCCTTGTCAGGCATAGGTGGGAGAGGAGATTCTTGGTCCCATGAAAAACGAACAGAGTGTGTGGGGGGGAATGTGAGGGTAGGGAGGGAGTAGTTAGGGGCAGGGGGTAGGTGGGGGCACTTCCTCATAGAAGCATGAGGACGGGGGATGGGATATGAGGTTTCTGGGTGGTGGGAGGAAGTGGGGTAAGGGGATAAAATCTGAAAGGTAAATATAATACCCCCCCAAAAATTAAAAAATTATATAATGATATAAATATGTCCAACATGCTTAAGAATTCAGCAAACAGTAGTTGATACTTTTTATCAAAAATTAAAAAGTAACTATTATTCTATTATATATATATATATAATAACTGTACCATCCAGGCCAAGATTTAAAATGCTTTTTGAGTCATGAAAGACTGAGACAAATACTTTCAAATTAGCTTTAAATATTTTATAAATGCTTTCTCATTATTTTTTTCTTTAAATTTACAATTCTGATAAATCATGCCAGGTAAATTTTAGTAAATTAAAATATGTGACAATTTGCTATAAATAAACATTTATCCAATTATATGAGAAAATAAATAGGTTATTAAATATCTTCCTGTGATATTGCATAAATAATGATTAATATACTTTATTAAAAAATCACAAAAGGTTAAAAAAAAGAAAATGTAGAACAAAGGTAACACCACCATTCTGTTATGAAATTATAAATTAGTATAAGTAATTGACAGATGATATTCAGAATACATGATATTTCTTAGGGAGAAATTTAGGTTTATTGACATATGAAGTATGATTAATATAGTAAATGATAATACAATGAATGTTTATAAAGTCACTGAGAATAATTTTAAATTTTCTCTCAACAAAAAAATCAATTGTGAAATAATTGAATCATTAATTACTTGATCTAGCCCCTAACATGCATTCATGAAGATCACTTTATGTCCCATAGACATGCATATTATATTAACTTATAATATTACTAAAAATGTGAAAGTAAGCATAAATCACTAGCAATAATAACTCATACTTAGATATTGTTTACTACATTTAATTATGACCTAAAGTCGATAAAGGTTTCTTGTGGAAACAGTATATCTAAGGGTAAGTAAAGATAATACATGCTGAAAGGAAGTGGAGAGAGTACAGACTAAAAGTAAAAGGATCAATAATGTGCAAGTAACAAGCATGAACATTATGAACACTGCTTATTATGAATTGTAATTTGATAATGAAGTAAATACTTCAGAGTTTCATCCCAAAACTTAAATCATCACTTATATATAATATTTTACTTGTTTGCCACATGAAATACTGTCTCCAGAACATTTTCTCTTGCATCAATTTAGAAAATGTTTTTCTTTTCTCTTCTCTTCTCTTCTCTTCTCTTCTCTTCTCTTCTCTTCTCTTCTCTTCTCTTCTCTTCTCTTCATTTTTTTTAATTGGTTCAGTTGGAGAAAATGTTTCTTAACGCTTCTCATAACTATACCTTGGAGGCTGTTCAATCCACCATTATTTTATATATCATTCATTTAAATGTACTTTTGGTGTGAGTTCAGTATTTCCTCATTTTCTTGAAAATAAGTGTTTATTGGATATTAAACCATATCTCAAAGATAAGACTAATAATTTAATTAATGTTTGTTGTGGTTCTGAGTAATCATATGGTATGTGTTATAGCCCCAATTATCTCCCAAGTATACTAATGAATGTATTACAAAATCTGTTGATTTTTGATTGCACACTTGAATGTGCTTCTATGAATGTGAATATATGCATTCACAGTGGATAATACTGCAATTTGTTTTTCTATCAGATGTTGCTATTTTATAATGCTTATTACCTAGTGAATATAACTTGTACCTAATTAAATCTCTTCTTTATATAATTTACAAACACATCAGTGATTCATAAGATTATCTCCTCTCTGATGTGTTGCCATAGTTTATCCTGCATTACTGTTTTTTCAGATATTTAACTTTGGAGGAGAATTAAATCTAGCTCTTAACTTATTTTTATACATATTTTAATTTGTATATTCTATGTTGATAATTTAATTGGTTGTTTAACTCACTATGTTATAACAGCTTTACTGATATACAAGTTATATGGCAATGTTGATCATTTAAATTGCAAAATTAGTTAATAGTTTATTCACTATTTTGTCATTGTCATCATTTCAACTTACAAGTTTTCAGTATTCGAAATAACACTGAAGAAATTCACTCACTTTCAGGATCCTCCCTGTAATTACTAATTATTTTTTCTGTCTTTTCATCTCTGTGTCCTTATCATCTGTATGTTCATGCACAATTAATGAAGTATGTATTCTAACTTGATTTTTATTCTTATCCTATAGTTTTCATTTTTATCTATGTTGTAGCATCAGTTAGCGCCATAGCTTCAACAATAAAAGGATATATGTGTAGCTTCTGCTTTGGAATCAATATGAATAAGAAACAAATATATGTACATAATTTTGGGTTAGGTTGCTTTTCAACACATTGGCAATTTGCCTAGCAATAGAATTACAAAAATAAATAAGTTTTTCTTGTTATTGGTTTGTTGGAAGAATTAACATATTGTTTTCTGGAATGGGGGCCCTCAGATAATCTGATTACCAAACCATGAAGTTTCTACCTTCTCCTCATTATTGACAACATGTTTAATTTTCATTCTTACTGTTTATAAACAGTGCAGGTGACATACCACTTTGTTAAGATTTTAATTTGAATTTTTCTTTCATGATTAATGTTAAACATCTTTTCATTTATTGCCTGTGTATGTGTGTGTGTGTTTGTGTGTGTGTTACTTTAAAAAATCCTCATTCAGAAAGGTCCTTTATATTTAAAGGGAATATTTCCTTTTCTTATATAGATATGAGTTACATTTGTGTTATTCTGTTTTTAAAGGGATGTGTATGTTTGAGGACATGTGTATTTGTGTATTCATATGTTTTTCTCAATCCCTTTCTTTGGCTATTTTTCTTTTTCTTTTCCTTGCTTTTTGTCCTATTCTGGTTTGTTTCTCTTTATTTTATCTCATTATTATCTTGTTTCAGATTTTTGTTTGTAAACTAATGAGAGAGGAGAAAAAGGGTGTTGATTTGGTTGTGTAGGGAAATGGAGAAAATTTAGTTACATTTAATATGTATCATTTATCAATATACTGAAGTACTCAGTCCAATATGTGACATTCATGTCATATTTTTCTTCTTAGGAAATGGGAATATAAATGTAAAAGAGGGCAGAAGGTCTGTAAGAGCTACTCATGGTAAATAATATTAAGGAAACAATATTTTCGAGATATAGCAGGCCAGTTGCACATATAAACTCACAGCAATTATGACAGCATGTAAAAGACTTTTGCAAGCTCAAGGTAGACATAATCAAGGAAAAGAGAAGGGAGAAGGTCTACATTAAATCCCAATACTAGTTGAGCACCTATTGATATTTGGTAGCTGTTGGGAAAGGGAAAGTTGATTTTCTTTAATGATGTGACCCAGGCTAGGCCAACTTTACATCAAAGCAAGCTTCACTTCCAACATTACCTGGACACCACATACTATACTCAATTAGGGTAAAAAGGGAGAAGAAAATTCAAAGTTGGATGGGTAGAGAGGTAGGGTACTGAGAGCAATTATGGGAGGAGTTGTCAGAGGCAGATAAATAGTTTCAAAATACATGGTATAAAATTCCCAAAGAATTAATGAAATTTTGTTTTGAGGGGAATACTATTTAGCTATTCAAAATGAAGACATCATACATTTTTCAGAAAAATAGATGGAACTAGAAAATATAATCCTGAGCAAGTTAGGCCGTACCCAAAAGGACATGAATGGTATGTATTCACTGATAAATGGATATTAGCCAAAACATGAAGAATACCTATGATACAACTCACAGACTGTATGAAGTTTAATAAGAAAGTCCCAAGTACTTCTATGAGGGTGTGATTTTCCAGTTTCTATGATGCTGTTTCCATTAACATAAACTGCCTCCTAGATTTCTAAATCCTTCCATTTGTGTTATTAAATCTCCTATTTTTCTATTTTTTATTTCTTTTTTATCTTTTTTCCCTTTTTTCTCCTTTTTTCGTTTTTTAATATCTTTTTTTTAAACAATTGGGTATTATATTTAGGGGGATGGAATAAGGGGTTCCTGGGTTGGGGGGAATGGGATAAGGGGATAGAATTTGAAACATAAATATTATAATCAATTAAAAAGGGGGGAAAAGAAAAGAAAAGAAAAGAAAAGAAAAGAAAAGAAAAGAAAAGAAAAGAAAAGAAAAGTTGTTAGAACCAACATCTTTAAAAAAATGTCAGCTTTCTAGGGAAAAAAATTTCTTTTCTTCTTGATACTAAAACTTGCTCTGAGAATTATATATTGCAGAATACACAGCCTTGATTTATCTACACATCAAGTAAACTGAGCAGACCTGCTCAAACCTCCGATGTCCTGGAATTCAATCTGGATGCAGTGAAGACACTGCATCAGAGGCTTATCAATTTACTCTTCCCCCCACCCCTATTCTAATATCTCAATGCCCGTAATCAGCTTGAAGAAGTTATGAAGAGTCAGCGCCCCTATTCCCTGGGCTTGGGGACTAAGGTGGTTAATATTGAGCTGTCTTTCTAGGGAAAAGTAGAGGTTTTGTTGGAACAAGGAGGATTAGCTAGGATTTATTGCATAGCCATAACCTATTGATAGAAATATGTATAATTAGTATCAAGACGAAGTTATAATTTCTTAAATTGTACAAAATTTACTCTGATTTCAAATTTAAGGTTTTCATTGGTACGAGCTCCTTATTGATATAAAAGTAAGATGAATATTGTTACTGTCATAGGCATTGTGCCTGTATAACACATTTAGGAATACAAGGCTTAAACCCAGTCCTTCTTTAATTTTTTTAAATGATTTGAGATGGTTAGCCTGTGAGTTAAGGGACTGTAGCAAATTCAGGGCTTTGAGTTTATTGTTAGAGTGTTTTCTATATTTTATTTAGAAATAGCTGAGAGGAGTTAACAGACAACAGTCCAGATTGCCTCACAGGGATAGATGGTTTTCAAAACGTCAGAAGTCCACAGAATTGATGTTACAAACATTTCTATATTAATGTTCACTTTGATTAGAGACCTGTCTGCTCCTGACAGCTTCCTGTCTTAGATTCTAAGAAGAAATTGAGCATCCTTGGAGTTACACCAGTTGTGCAGAGACAGCCACAAGGCAAGAATTGCCTCTTTCCATCTACAGACAAATTACTGTCCAGAAAAGGACACACTTGCAGAATAGTCGACTGATTATATCTGCCTAGACAGAGTAATCAGCCCTTAATAACTCTGCAGCACTAAGGTCTGTCAGATGAGTCTGGGCCAGAAGGCCGAAGATTTGATGCTCCAACGTTCGGTAGTATAGGGGTTGTTCAGGTGTTCAGAGGTCTCTATAAATTGGCTAAGTTTTAGAAGCTATGCTTTGTGCTTCTCATAATTTCAGTTAACACAGTCATTCTGAATTTCTGATGGGGTTGAAATTTACTGGCTATTTACTTTGAGAGAAAAGTAATTACCAATCCTGGCTATTTACTTTGAGAGAAAAGATCTGAGTGTATGGTTTTCAGCTGACCTTAATTCTAAAGCCAAGGAAAAAGTCAGGTCCAAAACTAAGTGTTTTAGTTAGGAGAGACGACATAGGTTCTGGTTAGTCGACAAAATGATGGACTGGTATTAGGATTATCTTGTACCTCACTGGTACAAATAGGAATAATTATGCTCTAATTGTATTTTGAGAGAAAAGTGTTATTTTAACAGGAAGGGTGATAGGTAGGAGGAGCTCAGGGGGAAGGGGCACTGAGAGTAAGAGATGGAGTAGGGAGAGGAGAAGATGAAGGAGAGGAGAAGCAAGGTGATGAGAGAGAGAAAGAGAGGGGGGCATGGAGACAGATGTTCACGTATCTCCACCAGTCAAAGACAGTTTATATATCTAGGTTGGGCATTGAGTTACACTTCTGATTGAGCATTACCAAACTTATGAAGCCTTTGACTGACATAAAAAATAAAGGAAGTCCCAAGTAAGGATGCTTCAATCCCACTTAGAAAGAGAAACAATATAATCATGGGAGGCAAAGGAAGGGAGGGACCTAATCACAAGAGGGGAGGGCAGGGGGAAGGGGTGGAGGATCAGGAAGAGGGAGAAGACAGGAAAGAAGCACAAAGGGCCAGCAGAATGAATGAAAATAAGTAGCTTCAGGTGATAGTGGGTGAGGGGAACCGACAGCTGACTGAGACAAATGCAGATATTTATAGCCAACCATTGGACTGAGGTCAGAGACTTCTATGGAAGTGTTTGGGGAAGGACTGAAGGAGCTGAAGGGAATGGCAACCCATCTTGGAATTGCAACCCTATTGGAATTGCAACACTATCCATAATTTCATTTCCAGAGGATAACATCCCTTCTTTTAAACTCTCTGCACTATTAAATCTCACAAGGGTCACTTACATTTAGGCAGTTTATCTATCCATTGATATAAGTCCTTATAAAGTCATTGACTCAATCAAGGTCACAATATTGTACTTATATGACAAGGTTTTATATCATAACTACATTGCTTTTGCTAATACATGAAAATGGGATATATTGCCAATTATTTATCCCTCCTTTAGGTTACCTAAGCAATTTTTGCAGACTTTAATTTATAAGTACTTCACTTATTAAAGTAAATTTAGTTTGAAAATTTACTTTTGGGAATATGTTCATGCACCTGTGTATATGATGCTACATGTCTACAGGTGCCATCAGAGAACAGAATAAGGTCTTCAATGCCCTAAAGCTAAAGTTCTAGATTGATATGAACCATCTTGGAATTTAGCTAAAACACCTCTGGAATACTAGCAAGTGCTGTTAACCACTGAGTCACCTCTCTAGCCCAAATTTACCATTTTGAATGTTTTGTATATATTAGTTTTAATTTTAAATTGATTTAAAAATTAATTTATTGAGAATTTAGTGTTTTATCATATTAACATCCCTTCTCCCAGTGCTTCTCACTTCCTCTTGTGTTTTTCTACCCACTCTATACTGTTTCCTCAAACAGTTACAAATAAAAAATTATTTATTTGGATGAGATTTACCATAAATATGACCATGGTTTATGTCTATATAGTCTGAATATTTCCTCTTAAATTCATATGTTGAAATATAATAGCCAGTGTGGCACCAATAAGAGGCAGAAAATTAGACTTATTATTAAATTGTGAAGACAAATTCTTTATGTATAGGCTGAGAAGACCTTATAGAAGGGTTTGAAGTTACTGTGTCTGGTAGCATAGACAAGCAATCCAAGCTACTCAAAATAAAGAGATATGAGAATTTCAAATTCAAGACAAACCTTGGTTACAGAGTGAAACCAATGACAGCTTGATTTTCTTAGTTAGACTTGATTATAAAGGAAACACATACATGTACACATGTATACATGCACATATGTACAGACAAGGATAAAGATCATTGCTTCAGCACTTGACCATCATCCTTAGGGCCTCAATTAAATCTCTAATACCTAAGAAACAATGAAATTAAAAATAAACAAAGGAGGGAAGAAGAAAACAGGATAGAAGAGAGAAGGGATGGCACAAAGGAGGGAGGGGAAAAGGAAAGAAGAAAGGATGTAAGGAGAGAAGGAAAGAAAAAATAAATGGAAGAAAGAAAGAAAGGAAAGATGAAAAGAAAGGAAGGAAGGAAGGAAGGAAGGAAGGAAGGAAGGAAGGAAGGAAGGAAGGAAGGAAGGAAGGGGAAAATGAAAACAAAACAAAGCTTTGAGGTGATTGAGGTATTGGGATCACTCTCTTCTATTGTTCTACACTAAAGATAAACCAGCCATCTACCTTCATTCTTTCTAAAAAGTAAGAATGACTAAATGGATTCTCTTATGAAAAACAGACTTTGTCCAGACATTAATGTTTGATGTCCTATCATTTTGACACATTTGCATTCATAAAAGAAAATAAGTTCTTTTTCTTTATAATTTGTCAAATGTCAAGAATTTTGTTATAGTTGAGCAAATAGACTAAAACACTTATCTTTCTAATCTAAATTATGATATTTATTTTTCTTTCTTAATTTCCTGAAATAATATCTGCTGTATCATATACAAAGAGCTGGCAAGGAAACATATCCTCCCCATAATCTTTGCTAAGTACATTTATGATTATTTAATATTAGATTTAGAAAATAGATTTCTTTCTTTCCTTCAACATGCCCTTAATAACAAATATCATAGAGAAAAACTCATATAAAATATATATTTCGATAACCTAACAAACGACACATATAAATGTACCTTTGTATTTCCTTGAATTTTCAGGCATAGGTTTTTATTACAATAAAAACACATAGATTTTCCTTATACTTTGTCTCTTTCTACATACTGCAGATAAGTGAGGGAAAAATAGTATACAAGATATATTAGTTTGGAGATGAAATGTAAATCTTTTTCCAATACAATAATTTAGTATCATATTCTGTTAGCCATTTGTTTCAGATGGAACTTATGTGGGGACATATTTCCTTTTAAGGCTTAATTTTCTTCAGGCGATTTCCTCAGTTCTGGTGACTTAACTTTCACAATTCAAGCTTAATACAGCTATAAATGACTCTTCCCACTAGCATAATGTGCCAGTGAATATTACAGGACAAACATATCTGTTGAAAAGAGTAACTCACTTTACTCCTTTGAAATTAATTGCCTTTGAGCCCTTTTCATTATATCTTGCATTATAGTAATGTGTGCAAGCTGCTGAGTAGCTGAGGCTATTGATATTCAAGGTGTCCATAATTACTAAGGACTGCCAATCAAGTTCTTTCAGCCTTTAAAAAATAGTTGTCATCCCATTTCTGATTTTTTTTTTGCTCTCTCAGAGAATAAGAAAAAAATATGAAATACATTTATTATCACCTGTGGAGACAGCTACAATGTGTGTTTTGGTGGGCATCCTTAAATATAGAGCATTTTAACACATGACTTTAATGATAATAATACACTTCTGGTATTCATGTTTAGCTACTTTCTTTTTTTCTTCCCATCTTTTTTTTACATTTTTAATTGGATATTTTATTTATTTACATTTTAGATGTCATTTCCTTTGCCCATCCCCCCCCCAGAAATGCCTTATCTCATACCCCCTCCTCCTTTTTGCTTTTGTACCATTTTAGTTACATGCAAGTATTAAGATCAGTTTTAGGTTGGTGAACTAGCAATGCAATAGGTAGCAAATAGTCAAGGAACAAACAAGAAGGAAAGCACCAATAGTCAAAGAACAAGCAAGGCAATAAACAACATCCCCTCATCGCTCACATGATCACTGTTACTAAGGGCTTATCAAGATGACCTAATTAATTAATCTGAGCCTACTTCCCTGCCCTATCCCAAAGTCATTTTTATGCCTAAAGCCTACTTTTTTGTTCTAGCCTAAGATTTAGATTCCTGCCTGGAATTACTTCTTTGTTCTAGCTTAATGTCAGATTCCAGCCTGAAGCCCATTTCCTTGTTCCTGACCAATGTCAGGAGTGCCAAAAGCTCTCCACATTCCATCCACTCCTCATTTTTTTATAAACAAGACTGAGTATGTCTTAGGTCTTTCTGAAAAGAATGCCTAACTTACCTTCATGGAATATGCATTATCAAAAGTAATGTACTTTTGTCTTAGTTTGGTAAGGCTCTGTGCAGAATCTTACCCATCCTTGGCTTGCAAGCTTGTTAAATTGGTAACTCTGTCTGGAGGTCCAGTTTCAGTTTCAAGGTATGTATTTTGGCTGCCAACATGTTAATGTTGTTAAAGACAAGCTTTAACATTATGGGCAGGAATAAAAGTATTCCCAGAACAAAAAGGGCTATATATGGCAATCAAGCTATATATGGCAATCTTGAATCTTCACCAAAATGGAAATACTGACGTCAAGCAATGGATAATGTTATCAGCAGTATCTGCAGCATCAAATCTTAGCAGAGCAGAATACTTTAATACTTTAAATTCATAATCTCACTATTGAAAGTTAAAACACCAAGAGAGTTGTTAGAATTATGCCAAATAACCTGCATGTGTCTTTAAACTTTTTCCTAATTGTAATGACTATCATTGTAAATTTTAGAAGTAACACAACTTCATTGGTATTTGAAGTGACATGTGAGATGGCTTCTTACTCTAAAATTCTGAACCTCCTTCCAATAATTGAATAGGATAAAGAGCATCAATCAGTTGTTCCAAATGCCTATCTAAATCCTCTTGTATACTCAACACATTGGTAACAATTTTTCTAAATGATTAGCAAAAGTAGCTGTCTGAACTTCTTGTGTCAAAACAATTGCAGAAGCAGTGGTACTAGCAATTAATGTAATTAAAGCTGCTATACCATCAATAATCATGCCCACTAACATCTTGCTTCTGCTTAAAACCTAACTCACTTCTTTCAGTACTTACAAACTTTTTTTCAGAAAACCAAGGTTCTGTAATACTCAGGGCAATAAAACAAAAGCTGGTTGATATACTCCCATAACAGACATGCCAGGTTTCAACACACTAACACAATTATAAACTGTACAATCAATACAACTTACATTAAATATTGTAGAAGAAAAAAAAGTAATTTTAACTTGACAATTAAATGAGCCTTAGTACATGCACTAACACTTGTTTGAAATCCAGATCTTGTCCCAACTTTACCTCTTGCTAACATAATATAATAAAGAACTGCAGCTAACTTCCAGATATGTCTCTGAAAATGTCCAAATTCAGTCTTCCAAATGAGTTGAAAATGTCCAGATCCTATCTTCCAAATGAATACTTTTATTCCCAATATTGTTTTCTAGACCAGTCTATGATTGAGTCTGAATAACTGGTCATATTTAATAACTATACAAGAGGCATTATGACTTCTCTTTTTGATTCTCTGTTCCACAAGGTCTAAAAATTTTAGTCAAGGCAGCTTGTACCCTCAGGGGTATAGGTAAGCAATGGTGGGTCAGAAACATATGTCCAATACATTTTCCCAGTCACTATTGTCAGGACACTCAGCAAGCTCACAGGTCAGCATCCTTCTTGGTCCTGGCATCAGCATGTGTCACTCATCACTCTGGCAGCCACTATGCTCCTTCAGTATCCTGAAGAAAAAAACACAAACATGTCCTCTTCCCCATATTAGATACCTAATCAAGATCTTGCCATATGCCAGTAAGTGGATCCTTCCTTTTCAAAGCATATGTATTCCTAGTAGTAGGATGCCATAAATACTCAGCAGAACATTCCTTGGCATCCAAAATTTTTATTGGGTATTTTATTTATATGCATTTCAGATGTTATCCCTTTCCCCATTACCCACACCTAGAAACCTCCCATCCAGTCCCTCCTCCTGCTGCTTCTATGAGGGTCTGCTACTACCCAGCTACCCACTACTCCCTCCCTGCTCTCGAATTTTCCCATTTTGGGGCATCCACCCTTCATGAGACCAAGGACCTTCTCTCCTTCCAAAGCCTGAGAAGGACATCCTCCATTACACATACACCTGGAGCCATGGATTCCTCCATGCATGTTCCCAGGCTCACAGTTTAGACCCTGGGACCTCTGGTTTGTTGGTATTTTTGCTCTTCCCATGGGGCTACAAACCCCTTCAGCTTCTTTACTCTTCTATCTACTTCCTTCCTTGGGGACCCCAAGATCACATCAATGGTTAGCTGAGAGCATCTTGCTTCTGTATATGTCAGATTCTGGCAGGGCCTCTCAGGAGACAGGTATATAAGGCTCCTGACAGCATGAAATTCCTGGCATCCACAACACTGTGTGCCTTTGATCACTGCACGTGGGATGGATCCCCAGGTAGGGTAGTCCCAAGAGGGCTCCTCTTCCAGTCTCTGCTCCACACTTCGTATTTGATCCAATGAGTATTTTGTCACTCCTAAGAAGGACTGAAGCACTTATAATTTGGTCTTCCTTTTTCTTGAGCTTCATGTGGTCTGTGAGTTGTATCTTTGGTATTCTGAGCTTTTGGGCTAATGTCTACTTATCAGTGAGTACATATCATGTGTGTTCTTTTGGGATTGGGTTACCTCACTCATGATGATATTTTCTAGGTCCATCAACTTGCCTAAGGATTTCATGAAGTCATTATTTTTAATAGCTGAGTAATACTCTATTGTGTAAATGTACTACATTTTCTGTATCCATTCCTCTGTTTAAGGATATCTGGGGTCTCTCCAGCTTCTGGCTATTTTAATTGAGGCTGCAATGAACATACTGGAGCATGTGACCTTGTTATATGTTGGAGCATTTTTCAGGTATATGCCCGGGAGTGGCATAACAGGGTCTTCAGCTAATACTATGTGTTTTGAGGAACCACCAGATTGATTTCCAGATTGGTTGTACCAACTTGCAATCCCACCAACAATGGTGGAGTGTTCCTCTTTCTCCACATACTTGCCAGCATCTGCTATCAGCTGAGTTTTGGATCTTAGCCATTCTGACTGGTATGAGGTGGAATCTCAGTGTTGTTTTGATTTGTGTTTCCCTGATGACTAAGGATTTTGAATATTTCTTTAGATGCTTCTCAGTCATGCAGTATTCCTCAGTTGAGAATTATTTGTTTGGATCTGTAGCCCATTTTTAATAGGTTTATTTGATTATCTAGGGTCTAATTTCTTGAGTTTTTTGTACATATTGGATATTAGTCCACTATCAGATGTAGAATTGGTAAAGATATTTTCCCAATCTGTTGGTTGCTGTTTTGTCCTATTGACAGTATCCTTTGCCTTACAGAAAATTTGCAATTTTGTGAGGTCCCATTTGTCACTTCTTGATTTTAGAGCATAAGCCATGGGTGTACTGTTCAGGAACGTTTCCCCTGTGCTCATGTGTTTGAGACTGTTACCCACTTTTTCTTCTATTAGTTTCAGTGTATCTGGTTTTATATGGAGGTCCTTCATCCACTTGGACTTGAGCTTTGCACCAAGAGATAAGAATGGATTGGTTTGCATTCTTCTACATGCTGACCTCCAGTTGACCCAGCACTATTTGTTGAAAATGCTATCTCTTTTCCACTGGTTTGTTTTAGTTTCTTTGTCAAATATCAAGTGACTATAGGTGTGTGGGTTCATTTCTAAATCTTCAGTTCTATTCCAAGGATCTTTCTGCCTGTCTCTGTGCCAATACTATGCAGTTTTTATCACTATTGCACTGTAGTACAGCTTGAAATAAGGGATAGGGACTCTCCCAGAAGATCTTTTATTGTTAAGAATATTTTTTGCTATCCTGGGTTTTTTGTTATTCCAAATGAATTTGAAAATTGATCTTTCTAACTCTGTGAAGAATTGAGTTGGAATTTTCTTGGGGACTGCATTGAACCTGTAGATTGCTTCCACCAACATGGATGTTTTTACTAAGTTAATCCTGCCAATCCATGAGCATGGGAGATATGTCCATCTTCTGAGATCTTCAATTTCTTTCTTCAGGAATTTGTCATACAGATCTTTCACTTACATTGTTAGATTCACACCAAGGTATTTTATATTATTTGTGAATATTGTGAAGGGTGTTGTTTCCCTAATTTCTTTCTCAGCCTGTTTATCCTTTGAGTAGAGGAAGGCTACTGATGTTTTTGAGTTAATTTTACATCCAGCCACTTTGCTGAAGTTGTTTATCAAGTTTTTCAGTACTCTAGTGGAAGTTTTAGGGTCATTTAATTATACTATCATATCATCTCAAAAAGTGCTATTTTCACTTCTTCCTTTCCAAATTGTATCCCTTTTCTTCTCCTTTTGTTGCCTAATTGCTCTTGATAAGATTTTGAGTACTATATTGAATAGGTAGGGAGAGAGTGGTCAGCCTTGTCTAGTCCCTGATCTTAGTGGGATTGTTTCAAGTTTCTCTCCATTTAGTTTGATGTTGGCTACTGGCTTGCTCTATATTAGTTTTACTATGTTTACATATGGGACTTGAATTCCTTATCTTTTCAGGGTTTTTACCATGAATGGGTGTTGAATTTGGTCAATTGCTTACTTGGCATTTAGTGAGATGATCATGTGGTTTTTTTTTTCCTTTCTGTTTAGTGTTCTGTAATAGTGGATTACATTGATGGATTTGCATATATTGAACCACCCCTCCATTCCTGAGATAAAGTCTACTTGATCTTGATGAATGACACTTTTGATGTGTTCATGGATTCAGTTTGCAAGAGTTTTATTGAGTATTTTTGCATCTATATTCATCAGGGAGATTAATCTGAATTTCTCTTTGCTGGTTCTTTGTACAGTTTAGGTATGAGCATAATTGTGGCTTCATAGAATGAATTGTGTAGTGTTCCTCCTATGTATATTTTAGGGAATATTTTGAAGAGAATTGATATTAGCTCTTCTTGGAAGGTCTGATAGAATTCTGTATTAAAACCATCTGGTCCTGTTTTTTTCTTTGTCAGACTTTTTATGATTTCTGCTATTATTTTAGGGGTTATGGGACTACTTAGGTGGTTTATCTGACCTTGATTTAATGTTGGTACCTATTATCTGTCTAGAAAATTTTCCATTTCCTCCAGATTTCCATTTCGTTGAATATAGGCTTTTATAGTAGGATCTGATGATTTTTTGAATTTCCTCACTTTCTGTTGTTATGTCTCGCTTTTCATTTCTGATTTTATTAATTTGGATACTGTCTCTGTGCCTTCTGTTAGTCTGGCTAATGGTTTATCTATCTTGTTGATTTTCTCAAAGAATCAGCTCCTGGTTTTGTTGATTCTCTGTTTAGAATTGAAGTTCATCTTGGTAGATTTTTCCGATGATGAGTATGAACTGTCCTTCCTTACCTTGTTTGTTAATTTTTGTTTGAAAGTTGGTTTTATTTGATATTAGAATGGCTAATCCAGCTTGTTTCTTGGGACCATTTGCTTGGAAAATTGTTTTCCAGACTTTTACTCTAAGGCAGTGTCTTTTTTTGTCACTGAGATGTGTTTCCTGTATGCATCATGATGCTGGGTCCTGTTTCCATATTCAGTCCAAATGTTAGTCTATGTCTTTTTATTAAGGAATTGAGTCCATTGGCTTTAAGAGATATGAAGGAAAAGTTATTGTTGCTTCCTGTTATTTTTGTTATTAGAGGTGGAATTATGTTTGTGTGGCTATCTTCTTTTTGGTTTATTCGAAGAAGATTACTGTCTTGCCTTTTCTAGGGTGTAGTTTTCTTCCTTGTAATAGAGTTTTCCACCTATTATCCTTTGTAGAGTTGGATTTGTTGAAAGATATTGTGTAAATTTGGTTTTGTCATGGAATATGTTGGTTTCTTCTTCTATGGTAATTGAGAGTTTTGCTGGATATAGTAGCCCGGGCTGGCATTTGTGTTCTCTTAGGGTCTGTATGACACCTGTCCAGAATCTTCTTGCTTTTATAGTCTCTGCTGAGAAGTCTGGTGTGATTCTTATAGGTCTGCTTTTATATGTTACTTGACCTTTTTCTCTTAGTGCTTTTAGCATGTTTTCTTTGTTTAGTGCATTTGATGTTTTGATTTTACGTGATGTGAGGAATTTCTTTTCTGGTCTAGTCTATATGGAGCTCTGTGTGTTTCTTGTATGTTCATGGGCATCTCTTTCTTTAGTTTAAGAAAGTTTTCTCCTATAATTTTGTTGAAGGCATTTACTGGCCCATTTAGTTGGGAATCTTAGCACTCTTCTATACCTATTATCCTCAGGTTTGGTTTTCTCATTGTGTACTGGATTTCCCGGATGTTTTGGGTTAGGAGCTTTTTCCATTTAGCATTTTCTTTAACAGTTGTGTTAATGTTTTCTATGGCATCTTCTGGACCTTATATTCTCTCTTCTATCTCTTGTATTCTTTTGGCAATGCTTGCATCTATGTCTCCTATTCTCTTTTCTAGGTTTCCTATCTCCAGGGTAGTTTCCCTTTGTGATTTCTTTCATTCTTCTACTTCTATTTTTAGATACTGAATGGTTTTGTTCAATTCCTTTACCTGTTTGGTTGTGTTTTCCTGTAATTCTTTAAGGGATTTTTGTGTTTCCTCTTTACAGGTTTCTACCTGTTTACCTGTGGTCTCTTATTTCTTTAAGCAAGTTCTTTAAGTCTTTATTAAAGTCCTCTATCATCATCATGAGAAGTGATTTTAAATATGAATCTTTCTTTTCCAGCATGATGTGGTATTCAGGACTTTCTATGGTGGGATAGTTGGATTTTGATGTTTCTAAGTAACTTGGTTTCTGTTGCTTACCTTCTTGCACTGGCCTTTAACCATCTGGTTATCTCTAGTGCTACCTACACTCACTATCTCTGACTGTAGCCTGTCTCTCCTGATATCTTGGTTGTGTCAGAGCTCCTCAAGATCCAGCTGTCTCAGTGATCCTGTGATCCTGAGCATGTTAGAGTTCCTGGGAGTCCAGCTTCCTCTATGATCCTGAGGGTGTCAGAGTTCCTGGGAGTCCAGCTTCCTCTGTTTATTGTTGGATTCATTGCAAAGCTAGCCCCCAAGGTTTGCTCAGTGCACCAGCTCAGATAGGAAGAAATCTGTGCCAATTGGTCAGGGTATGGTGTCTTCATGGAACCAGACCAGCTAGGAGTCAACTTCTCTGGGAGCAGTGGATCCTCAATTGCTCTGAGTGCAGCAGATCCTCTGGGATGGTTCAGAATATAGTGTCTTCCTGGGAGCAGACCAGGTATGAGTCTGCCCCAGCAGGAAGGACCAAGTGAAGTGTTTAACTACTTTCAAAGTTAGTTTATTTTCCATTCTTCCATATGTTATAAAAACACACACACACACACAAACACACACACACACATATACACACAATGAATTTTTAGTCATTCTTGTCTTCTTTGTAACTCTATATCATCTCTAGTCCTCCTACTTAAAGCCTTCTTTACAAACTCTCTTAATGACTTTTACATTTTTTTTTCAGAATTTGCCCACTGATTTTAAGTATAGTACCTGCATGAGCATGGATAAGAGACTATTTGCTACAGCTGTATAGACAAATTGTCACTAAATTCATCCGTGATTGCAGTGCCATACCTTCTTTCAATCACCATTAACCCTGAATATAACCTTGAGAAGGTTTGGAGCCTCATGAACATTTACATTTTCATAATAGAACGTTCAAGAGACAATTCCATGCAGGCCTCGTACAGGTTAACCATAGAGCCAATGAATTCATAAGTACTTCAATCATGTGAAGTCCAGGGGACACAATTTTGCAGCAGTCTTCACTAGTCAGTGACTTTTATAAACACTAATATGCAACTATAATGTTGAGAATATTTGCATCTATAATCATAGAAAAAATGATCTGACAGTTTTGTATGCGTGCAATGTGTTTCTTGATTATCTTACCTCTTTCTTTAAATGTTTAATCAAATTTAATGACAATTTTGTCACAGGCTTTTTTGGGGGGGAACTGTTTATTTTATACATTCATTGACATTTGAAGAGATTTCATGTATTTATATTGTGGGTATTGATTTTGGTATGGCATATTTGCTAATGAACCTTCCAATTTTTTTAAGATTTTTCAGTGTTATTGTAAAACAACTTTTCAAAGTATTTCCTAATCATTCTGGATTTGGAGTCTGTTTCTTCATTTATGGCTCCATTTTTCTCAATTTATGTCATTTTTTTGTTTTTTAAGTTGAATAGAATTTTGTAATATTATTATTATTCTTTGGTTTAAAAATCTAACTCTTTAAATTTTTCTCTGCATTTCTCTTTAGGTTTTCATTTCCTTCCCTTATGTGTTGCCCTTTGCTATCTTTTAGGGTCCATGATAACTTTCTCAGCATGTTTGTTATTTGTGTATAAAAAAGGCAGCTGATTTTTTATAAGTAATTTTCTTCTGTCCTTTTGCTCAAACTATTAATTATTTCTAGTCATAGAATGTGAGATCTTCACTACTTTTAACATGAAGGAATGTTGTATTTTGACAACTGCTTTTCCAGCATCTAAAAAGATGATCACGTGATTTTTTTGAGTTTTTTTTATATAGTGGATTACCATAATGAATTTTTGTATATTGAACCAACCTTGCATCCCTGGGATGAAGCCTACTTAATCATGGTGAATGATAATTTTGATGTGTTCTTGAATTCAGTTTGCAAGAATTTTATTGGGTAGTTTTGCATCAATATTAATAATTTTCTGAAGAGAACCCCACTGGCCCGGGCTCTAAAATCAACAATTGACAAATGGGATCTCAGAAAATTGAAAAGCTTCTATAAGGCAAAGGACACTGGCATTAGGAAAACCATCAGCCTACAGATTAGGCGAAGATATTTGTCAACTCTACATCCAATAGAGGGGTGATATCCAAAATATACAAGAAACTCAGAAATACATACTCCAGAGAATCAAATAACATCATTAAAATTGGCATACAGAGATAAACAAAGAATTCTCAACTGAGGACTGTCTAATGGCCAAAAACACCTAAAGAAATGTTCAACATCCTAAGTCATCAGAGAAATGCAAATCACAACAACCCTGAGATTTTACTTCACACCAGTCAGAATGGCTTAAGTTCAAAATTTCAGGTGGCAGCTGAAGCTGATGAGAATGTAGAGAAAGAGGAATGCTTTTCCATTGCTAGTGAAATTGTAAACTAGTAAAATCACTTTGGAAAACAATCTGGCAGTACCTTAGAAAACTGAAAATATTTCTACCTGAAGACCCAGCTATCTCAATACTGGGAATATACCCACAAGATGCTCCAACATATAATAAAGACACATGTTCCACTATGTTTATAGTAGTCTTATTTATAATATCCAGAAGCTGAAAACAATCTTGATTTTCCTCAATGGAAGAATGGATCCAGACAACCTAGTACATTTACACAATAGAGTACTATTCAGCTATTACATACAATTTTTTCACGAAATTTACAATCAAATGGATGGAACTAGAAATTACCATCCTGAGTGAGGAAACTCAGTCATAAAATAACACATATGGTATGTACTCACTAATAAGTGAGTATTAGCCCCCTAAAAGTTCAGAATACCCATTATGCAACTTGCAAACCATATGAACCTTAACAAGAAGGAAGACCAAAGTGTGGATCCATTAGTCTAACCTAGAAGGGGAAACAAAATCATCATGGAAGGTAGAGGGAGGTATGGGCCTGGGAGGACGAGAGGAGGGGGAGAACAAAGGGAGCAAGATCATGTATGAGAAGAGACAGGAGAGAAGTCCAGAGGGTCAGAAGAATGAATAGAAATATATAGCAGTGGGTGTGGGGGATGGAGGACTGGGGTGAGCCACTAGAAAGTCCCAGATGCCAGGGAAACAAGAGGTTCCCAGGACTCAACTGGGATGACATTGGCTGAAATACTTAACAAAGTGGAAATAGAACCTGTAGAGACCAGCTCCAGTAGATAGGCACAGCCCTCAGTTGAGGAATAGTGCCACCCATTCATCTCAAAACTTTTAACTCAAAATTGTTACTGTCTAAAGAAAATGAAGGGACAAAAAGATAGAGCAAAGTCTACAGGAAAAGCCATCCAGAATCCACTCCACCTAGGCATCCATCCCATTTGCAGATACCAAATCCTAACATATTGCTGATGCCATGGATTGCTTGCTGACAGGAACCTGGTATAGCTGTCCCCAGAGAGGCTCTGCCAGGACATGACTAATAGTAATGCAGATACTCACAGCCAACCATCATACAGAGCCTGGTGAGAACTCAATGGAAGATTTTGTGGGGAGAACTAAAGGAGCTGAAGTGGATCACGACCCCATAGAAAGAACAGCAATATCAACTAAATGGATCCCTTCTAAGAGCTCCCAGGGACTAAACCACCAACCAATATGTATACATGGTTGGCTCCATGGCTCGAGCTACATATGTAGCATAGAATTGCCTTTGTCTGAATTATATGGTATCTAAGTAATACAAATGCACCTTTAACTTAAGGAAGTCATCCAAAAGCAACAACAGCTCAGATTGTTTTGCCCTAAGCAACAAATTAAAAGGAAGTTTCTCATATCTGGTACTGTTCTTTTTTTGTCTATGCCTCTTATGAAAAATTATGATAGGCCAAGTGCCATAAATTTGTTTGTTATATAAATTTCTTCGATGTCTGTCATTTTCTTTGTTGTGTATTTATAATAATTGAATATTAGAATAAGTCTGGCCTCACAGAAGGAGTTTAGAAGTTCACTTTCTATTTCTGTTTTCTTTCAATAATTTAAGTATTAGTAGTAGAACTTTTAAAGTAGTAGAATTTTATTGTGAATCTATCTGGCCTTGTAATTGTTTTAGCCAGAAAGCCATTTATTACGATTTCAATATCTTTATTTGTTATGGATCTGTTTAAGTTGTTGATCTCATCTTAGTTTACCCTTGGTAGTTCATATGAATCTACAAATTTGTCCATTTCTTTTAATGGACAAATTGATGCACTATAGATTTTAAAGTATTCCATTATTTCTGTAATGGAAAGGAAGGTTGCTGGTCTCTATATTAAGATATGTCCTTCTTTCCAATAAACATTTGTGTTTGGCTTCACATTGGCTAGCATACTCTGTTACAAATCCCCATTTTGTATCAGCCAAAATTCTGTCTCTGGTGTAGGAATATTGGAGTTTATGTACAGGGTTATCTTTGACTGCAAATCTGGGGAACTTGTAGAAAATTTATCCACTGGGATTTTCTTTGTTGCTGAGTAATGTGTTCCCAGTAAAAATATATACTAATGGTCATCAGAGACAGTTCATCACAAGTCTCCTGTGTATTCATTTCCTTGTAATTATTCATATACTCATTGTTGCATTTATTCATTAATTTTATTATTTTTTAATTATTGTTGTTTGAAATACCCCACAAAAGCAACCTGGAGAAGAAATTTATATTTTCCATATTATTTTGCCCATACTAAAGGGCACTTTTCCTTTTGGTAGAAAAGTCATACTGAAAGAAGCCAGAGGGAGCCTGGTACATTATATATGTAGCAATAGGAAGCAGAAATTGGTGGATTCCAGTCATTTTATTATTTTGTATTTTCTTTACCTTTCATCACCTCTGTAAAGTAATGATGCTGCCCACATTTAGGGTACATCTCCTGCCTCAATTTAGTCAATAAAAATAACTCTTTTAGAGATAAGGCTAAAAGAAATGTCTTCTAGATAATTCTAGGTCTTATCATTTTGACAATGCAAATGATGACAATATGAAGTCACATAATCTAGGACACTGCTGGATAATTTCATCTTCAGATTTCTACACAACCCATTTTCCTCTTTCTGTATAACCTGTGCATTTCTTGCCATATCTTGTGTCCAGTGTATTATATGTTGTCTGTGATTATGTCCCTGTAACCTGATGAATTTTCCCTCAATTTGTTTATACTGCAGAACCAGTGACCAGGTAAAAAAGAACACCTCACTTACAGTTACTGCATTTTATCTAGAATCTTTCCAGGAGTCTCCTAGCATAGACTGATCAGTAATTATGACAGAGATACTTGAGAGTCTTCATGAGGGTATAGAGTTTAGAGAAAGATCCCAAGGTGACCACATATCAGTTTTGTATTAATATTTTTCTACTACTTGGCTCTGATTGTCTAATTTGGTCTTACAATATTGCCTTTACTACTAATTTTCTCCTCAGAAGCAGGATATTAATTAAAATTTATATTAGTGACTTGTCTCATACATAAAAATCTCATTCTAATTTTGTAACATTAGATATACACTGAGCTATCTTTTATTATTCTATATGATAATGAAAGTGTCTTTGTTTCATATTGAGAAACAGTACTTCCTCTTTTAGTAAATAAATTCTCTAATTTTAATATTTTAAGTCAATATTAAATTTAGTTATCAATTATTTAATTATCAAATCAATGATTCACTTAAAATTCATATAGCATTGATCAACACTATTATACATAGTTTAGAAATGGTGAGAATGTATTTCTATTTTCCTGAAAATACTTTTAAAAAGATATTCTGTTTATATTAAACTCTCAACATAAAAAAATAATTCCGAATAAGACTGATGGTAATCAAGGTATATATGATGCAAGATTACAGAACACTCATCCTTGAGTAAATTTTGTATAATGTATCCTCCCTCCTAAGCTTCAGAGTATAAGGCATAAGAGGAGACAGAAAGAGTGTAAGACCCATTAATAGTAAATGATTAGAGAAAGACAGTGTCTTCAAAGCATAATAGGACAGTTGTATATAAGAACTTCACAGTTGTAGCATTCAGCATGAGACCTGTGCAAGGCCAAGCCAAATCAAATCTCACCATTTAGAAGAAATGGACCTGAAATTTCACTTATAGCCAAAAAGATAAGGGCAATCCTTAGCTGCTAGAAGATCAAGGGTCAGTTTTCTCTAAGAGTCTAACCTTTCATAAGTAAACCAAACTCAAAGGGAAAGTCACACATCCAAAAATAATTGGGCAGCACAAATTAGCATTGAGGTAGGACAAAAGGATACAAAGTTGGAAAGAAATAAAATGGGATGGATTTTGGAAGATTTGGGGGAAGAGAGGGAGGCCAAGATCAATACATATATAAAATTCTCAAGTAACTGATACATACACACACCACACATTTTTGTGGCAGTGTAGCCTATGCATAAAGGCTTCTTTTTAATGGTTTTAAGTAAAAGCACCTCTATTCAAAATAATCCGGTACAATCAGTTACATTGAAAAGGATTTTTTTCCCATTTTTCTCAATATATTTAGTGTAGGATGTATATTTTGCTTGTTTTCAAAGGAGGAAAGCAACCACCATAAGATGGGAGGTCTTTTTCCAAACAGTTTATATCTTAAATACAACACAAGTAATATCCTTCTCCATGGAGCCAAAAGAGAATTCTCAAATATAGTACGTTCATATATTATCTTCTAACATTTCCTAGTTCTGTGGTTGATAACTTTCAGTTTAGATCTCATGGAACAGCTCTTCCTTGGCTCAGATTTTTCGCTTGTCCAGCAGAATTTGGACTTGAAAGTTTCTATAATAATGTGAGCTAATTTATTATGATTATTTTTTCATACATTTTTTTACATTCTATTAGTTCTGTCTCCATGAATGTTAAGCAGGATAAAATTATGCAAGCCAGTAAAGTTAGAATTGCAAAGTGCTAAGACAAGTATGGGGAATATATAGATGGTAGATAGCTGACAAAAATCACTGTCTGTTTTGAAATGGTCTGAAAAAAGAACATGAGAATAATGCCTTATATATGTCAAGTATACCATCATTTACAAGAACATTTACATATTCCTGTGATTCAAACTGCATAATGCCCCATGAGTGAAGAATGTGTAGTAATTCACAATCTGCCTTTGAGGAAATGTAATGTACTATTTCGAACAGTAACACAATTATAGCTTACAGAACTTTTATCTAATTATATACGATCTTAAAGAATCTAGGTACATAAGTCATCATTGACATTAGTATCCAGATTCAAGGATATTACAAAAACATCATTGACATTCATAATCAATTGTGGAATTTTTATTCTGTAATATGAATTGTTGAGTATTTTTGTGCTCTATCATTTTGTTGAATAAATGAACTTCATTTTTATTCTTTCTTAAGAACAGCTAACATTTAGAGAGTAAGTATCATTATGCATGACATATTGCCCTGTACTATAATTGTGAAAATTTTGATATGCTCCACAAATCTATGAATGGTATTTTATTGTAACTAATTCAAGTTGCAAATGAAAAAAAACTAGTATAATTTATATTTAAATATTTTCCAAGACAACATAAACAAGGAATGAAAAATGGTATCGCACATATTGATATCTAATATACAGCTGCCATTATCTTCTCCATCTTAGGAGGCTCACTTACCCCTGGTGTCATTGAATTTTGGGAATAAATCTTTTATCTCTCAACTATCACACTCTCATGGCATGAATTTGATTTTGTGTCCTGTTTTCTTTTATACTCTTATGAAAGCCACATTACTGATCCTAAAGTTCCAGTCAATCATTTACAATTTTTGTCCTTTTATATACATTGTTGTCAGAAATATGTTGTCTTTCTTCAGAGGTATTATTTCTATAATAAGTCTTCAAGTGTTACAGATACTGAAGCACAAGTGTTCACAATATCATCATAATAAAGTTATATCTTTGTTATGTTGATCCCACGGGTTGCACATCATTATTTGTATAGTCAAAAAGTCTGTGAACATTTCCTTCATCTATTAAAACAGTAGTACATCACGAGGAAAGTGCTTATCCAGCTTTTCAAAGGACAATACCCTTAATCTTGGCCTTTACCCTACTCCAAAGGAAGATTGCAATATAGGATTTTCATCAATCTTCATAAAAGACCTTTGAAAACATTAATTTGCTTAATCCATAGTACTGGTGATTAGAGCTGTAGAAAAGACTTCCCTAAGCTGTAAAGTTTAAATACTTTGTATAGACACAAGGTTGATAGGTTTGTGAAACTTCCAACTACTTAATGTACATCTTCTTCTTTACCATTAATCGATTGGCATTCTTTGGGCTGTTTGCTCTACAATGACACAGAGGCAACTTCATTACTACATTTTAGTTACAGATTAGATAGAGTGACTACTAGAGAGAGAGAGAGACAGAGAGAGAGAGAGAGAGAGAGAGAGAGAGAGAAAGAGAGAGAGAGTTTTTCCTGAACTGAAAGAGAGAAGATAGGTATATTTATACCTTTTTTCTCATCTTGCAACTCTGCAAAAACACAAACAGATTATATAGGCAATCATTAAAACCCCTTTATTTTATTATATAAGCCTAGATAAAGATAATTCCCTTTTAACACAACAGTGATGATGTTGCAGTGCTTCCCAAAGCAGTTCTCTTTCTAATGTTTCATTAGCTTTTAAAACATCTTGCTTTCATCCAGAGTATTTTGACTTTATTTCATTTGTAAAGCAAGTAAATGTAATAAGTACCCTTTTGGAAAATCAGCCTGGCTTAAATCATGCATTCTTTATACAATGTTAGGGGAGAATAGTTAACATTTGTAGCCTCATGACTTGCAAATGAAAGAAAATAATAATGCTTAGCAAGACATTAGAAGAACACATTCACCATGAATCATACTGCCCTTGAAGGTGCAGCTTAAAAAAGCAGAGAAATAGATTTGACACCACTTGGACTTGCAGCTTGGACATGCTGCATTAAACTGTTCAAAATTAATTTAATCTGAGCAAGGAGAATAATAGCCTCTCAGTTCAAGGCTTCTGATAGCAGTAATTTGCACTCGAAAGTACTTCCAAAGGGGAAGAATAAATGAAGGGCGACTCTCCAAAACTGAGTGAGCAAATGTATTCACTAAATGAAAGCCTCTTGATCACCCTATAAAAGATCATCCAAAAAAAATGACACATTCTATTTCATTCTCTTGGGTAGGAATTTTCTCCTGACTGTTCAGTTACTCCGCTTTGGGAATAGATTCATCACTCTTGAACTGTTGATGACTATGGAGAAAAGTGTCTGGCTTCAGTTGCTGCATTAATTCAGTTGCCCAAAACCAATTTGATGAAAGATCATGCAGTCATAGGCTTGGTTCTCATTATTATCTTTCATACTCTTGGAGAAAACATTTCTCATTGAGTAAATAAGCAGAATAATCATACATAGTAAGTATTTCTGGCTTGGGATAATCTGTGATGGAAATGCTCTCATTGAATGTATATCTCAAAGTACTAATCACAGGGAAGTACATAGTTGCAAGAAAGAGTATCCATCTAAATGACATAATGAATCAAAGTAGTAAATGAAGTGATGAGTAGAAGTAGCCTAATACACTGTGTTTGAATATGACTTAGGACATGATGTCACCAGAAATAATTGACATATAATATTGATAATTACCTAACATGCCTTGGCTGACTTATATTCCCGTATATAAGGGAGAGTGGGAGGGGAAGGGAAAAGGAGAACAAAAAGAGAAGAGTGATAGAAAGAGAGAAAGAGGACAGAAAGGTCATGAACTAGCTACAGAAATGTTGGGTAAGTAAGATGTAGCAAAGAATGATTTTTATAATGCTTCTTATTCTTTTCTAGTAAAAATGGGAAATTGCAGGCAAAAGTGGTGTTGCTAAGTACCCAAATGATTACATACACGAAAGACAAAACAATCTTCATTTTCCATTATTTCTTTGCCTAGTTGTTCATCAAATAATTTTCTGCATAAACTGGGACAAATTATTTTTCCCTTGATTTGAGCTCTAATGATGGTGAGAAAGTACATGCAGGCAAATATAAAGCAGTTTTCCCAAACAGCAAGAGAATAAGCAATATATAGTATTCACATTTCACTTCCAGTTCTTTAGATGCTCTTTTGCAAATTTAGATGTAGAAACACCAAAAGGTCTGTGTAAAATCTGTGGTAACACTTAATGTCTCTTTAATAATTTACCTGACAGTAGATATTTGTTCTATAATAATCCCCAAATTTTTATTATGCCAAAGAATCTTATTAAAAGAAATGCCTCTAGGATATATTAGAAATTTAAAATAAATTGTGGACATTAAATAATACTATTTCTTTTATTCAGTGTCACCAATTAAGGATCCTTTTACCCACAGAATAGGAATTATTATCATCTAAAAATTGTATATACAATTTCCTGTATTCATATTTGGCCTTCAATGAAAACTTATCAACGTCCTTGAGTTATTCTATTTTTGATATTTTAGACTATTATTGTTATGTGAATTTTTTAAAAGTAGTTTTGTCAATAGAAAATGTAATTGACATGTTTTAGTTTCCACATATTAAATCAATTGCCTATCAGTTCAGAAGAATCAAAAGCTACTGTGTAATAGTTTTTAATAATATTATTAAATTAGGCCATATTTCATATATTTTAATAATAATATTAATAATTTGGCCATATTTCTGAAAGTGAGGGTTTTTTGTTTGTTTTTTGTATCTTTTGTTATTTATTTATTTATTTATTTACAATCCAGATATTATTCTCCCCAGTGTCCACCCACAGTTCAAATCCCTTACCTCAAAATCACCTCCATGTCTCCACGAAGCTGTTCCCACCCTCCTCCCACCACCCCCACCCCACATGACCTCTAAACTCCCTGGGGCCTCTAGTCTCTTGAGGGTTAGGTGCATCATCTCTGATTGAACACAGATCCAACTGTCCTCTGATATAAATGTGTTGGGGGCCTTATATCAACTGGTATATGCTGCCTTTTTGGTGATCTAGTGTTTGATAGATATCGGTGGTCCAGATTAATTGAGATTGCTGGCCCTCCTACAGGGTAGCCCTCCTCCTCAGCTTCCTCCAGGCTTTCCCTAATTCAACCACAGGGGTCAGTAGCTTCTGTCCATTGCCTGAGTGCAAATATCTGCATTTGACTCTTTCAGATGCTTCTTGGGTGATGAGCCCCTCGTCTCTCCTCTTCATCTATGCTGGTGATGCATGGAAGGCAGGGGCTCAGCTACCTGGCCTGAATGCCCACCCATGAGCACTCTGCCTGCCGGGGAGCCTCGATGTCAAGGTACTGCCATTGAGGGACAGGGAGGAGATGCTGCACTGGGTTCCAGGGATGGGAGGCAAAGGGGCCAATGGAGGACAAGTGACCCGCAGCCCTGGAAAGCCATTAGGACATGCCTTGGAGCTGGGCATGCGACTGCCTTCCTGTAACTCAGGCACAGTTGCTTGGCCAGGGTGGCAATTTGAGTGCTAGGCGCCAATCCAGGCACCTGGTGTAGGAGGAGTGTCACCTGAGGTCTCTGCTTTTGTGATTAGTCTCTCCTTGTCCCATGAGGCTCCTTGTTGGGACCCATTTTGACACTGGTTTATGGCTTGAGGAGAAACCTAGCTTTGCTCAAGTTTGAGACCTGTCTTAGTAACTTCAGTACTGGAGTGACTCAACAGGACTTGTTTAGCCCTGTCTCTGCTCAGTCATTGTTGAGCTTTGCCATTGGTCGTGTCAGTCACCACATACCCTCCTTCACCCTTCCCCACGCCCTTTACCATATCACCCCTCCAAAACCCCTCCCCCCTATGCTCCAAGTTTATATAAACAAGAGATCGTAACATTAAAATTGAGTTCCTCCCTTGACAAGACTCCCCGGGTGGGTTTGTTTCTTTGGGCCATCAACACTTACCATCCTGCTCAGCTCCGGAGAGACCCGGCTGGTCTGGTGCCCAGTGTGAGGTACTTCTCCCCTCTCCTCCTGATGGAAGAATGAGAGGCCAATTGGTCTTCAAGTAAGTGTACTCCCATAAGTTATGAGACAGTCTGCTTCCAACCCTGATCCCACCCTAGAACCCTTGAGAGTCCTACTTAAGAGCAGGGGTTTGACCCTTTTAGATAACCAAGCCCTCCAAGCTTAGGGATGCCTACTTAATGTTTGCTCTTTGGCTCCCCACAAGTAATCTCCTTGACTGTAACACCTGGCACCATGTTGAACAGCTCATTACTGGAGTACAAAAAAAAAAAAAGGATACAATACCTCCCCCTGGTATTGCTCCCTACCATTGTAGTTCTACAGAGTTGCTTTCCACACCAGTGAAGAAAAAAATAGACCCCATATGGGTTGAGCAGTGGCCTATTTCTGCCCCCAAATTACAACAATTATACCTTTTGGTACAACAGCAATTAAAATTGGAACATTTGAGGGCTTCTACCAGCTCTTGGAATTCTTCCATTTTTGTGACTAAGAAAGCCAACAGGTCCTGTAGGTTGCTACATGACTTGAGAAAAAATAATGAGAGAATGATTCCTTTTGGGACCCCTCAGAGGGGACTCGCATGGATCCTGGTGATCCCTAGTACCTATCATTTGACTATCATGGACATTAAAGATTGTTTCGTCTCCATTCCCCTACACCCTGGAGATAGTGAGAAGTTCTCCTTTTCTATTCCTTCTGTTAATTTTGGTGGGCATGATTCTAGGTTCGACTAAACAGTTCTACCCAAGGCATGGCCAATAGCCCCCTCCCATTTGTCAATATCATATGCTTAATAATTTTTCATTCCTTTTGGATGACTCCAATACTTTATTTTACATGTATATGGATATTTTTATTTTTGGCGCCCCTAGCTTTTTAGACCTCCAGGAGCTTACTGATAAGTGTCTATCCATAAATATAATAATTTTCGGGTTGCTCCTGAAAAGGTTCAAAGGTGCTACTGTTTAAGATCCTGTGCTCCATGTTGTCCTTAGATGCTGTGTCACCTGTTAAGCCTCAATTCAAACTCAAGATTTCTATACCCTCCTGATGTTACAAAAGCTTTTGGGAGAAATTAATTGGCTGAGGTCTTGGATCTCCATTGCCCCAAAAGATCTAACACCATTATTTGAACTCCTTTAGGGAAATGACCGCTCCAACCCTATAGTGCTGACATCTGACCATATACAGCCATTGAAGAACATTCATCAGGCCATCAATTCAGCCACCCTTAAACAATATGATCCCAACCTACCCCTTATTTTATATATTTTCCCTGGAGAAAGACTGCGTACTGTGCTACTTGTTTGAGAAGGTGAACCCATCCATTGGAGCCACCTTTCAGTGGGAGGAGCCCCTCTAGATTATTTGATAGCTAACCAGCTGGCCAATTGCACTGTTAAGGGGAGAAGTCTTTCCATTAGACTCTTTAGAACAGAGCTTTCTGCCTTTGTTACCCCATTCAAGAATACAGATTTCTTTTGGTTACAAAACAAAAACAGATTGCTCTAGCCTTAGAGGGCTTTTCTGGAGAAACTGATTGCCACTTTGGACCATATAAGTGAATGAGTTCCTTTTCCAGACTTGAATGGAAGCCCACCAGACTCTATCTAGCCCCAACCCAAATTATCCCACTGTCTTTCTGATGGAGACAGTGCCTGGGGTCCTCAATTGTTGTTTTCCCTCTTCCTCATCTGACAAAGGTCCATTGCCTATAAAGTCAGAGCTCCAAGAAATTGAGGGTTCTGCCCAATTTATAGAATTGTTTGCAGTGGTTATGGCATTAGGTATGATTTTTGAAACCTTTAATTATTTTTCTGACAGTCTCTATGTAGTAAACTTACCACCTAATTTGGCAGAGGCTCATATTAGGCTTGGTTCTAACCCCATCACCCCCTTAATGACCCAGGCATGTACCCTACTAATACAAAGACAACATCCTATTTTTCTCCAGCACCTTCGAGGTCATCAAGACCTCCCAGGGCTCCTATCCGTTGGAAATCGCTGGCAGATCAAATTGCTTCAGGCTTACAATGCCATACAGTTGTTGAAGCAACTCAGTTTCACACATTAACTGATGTCAACTGGAGGGGACTAAGACATAAATACCTACAAGTCCCCATAAAAGACCTTAAAAAGATAATCTGTACTTATAGGTATTGTCAGTCATTATAACAGATACCTCCCCTCCAGCCTATGAGGGACAATCCCTGGGAGCTCTGCCCTAATAATCTTTGGCAACTCAATGTTACCGATGTTACTCACTATTCCCCATTTGGGAAGTTAAAATATATATTTGTGACTGTTGATACCTTCTCCCATGTGTACTGAGTGTTGGCCCATGCCTGCAAATAATCTAGACATGCTATTGGCCATATGCTTCAATGTTTTGCCATTCTCAAAATTCCAGATCAAATTAAAATAGATAATGGCTCATGATTTACAAGCAAACTTTTTTCAGAGATTCTCCATACGTGGAAGATCTCCCACACTATGGGCATCCCTTACAACCTGAGAGGACAGGCAATTGTCAAAAGACAAACTCAAGCCTTAAAGTCCCAGTTACAAAATCAAAAGTAGGAGTCTTTACCCCCACATGATCAGCTAAAAAAAGCTTTGTTCACTTTAATTATTTTAAATTTTTCAAAAGAAAATCCTCAATTGTCCCTGTTTCAAAGACATTGCACCTCCTCCATTTCCTATAGCTCAATACAAGTCAGATGGAGGGATCCACCAATATGAGCCTGGAGAGGACCAGACTTGCTCCTGACAGCCAGAAGGGGATTCAGCTGCATATTTCCCCAAAATGAAAAAAGATCAATCTGGATACCAGCCAGAGATATAAAATATATGCCTCAACAAGGGGAGGCTGACAATGACATTTCCAGGAAACACATCTTCCCTGAGAAACCCCCCTATGCTTCTCCAACAGAAGACCAAGATGACCAAAAAAATGATCCTGCTGCTGACATGAATGCTGCTCCCCAACTTGACTGAGAGAGGACTCGGGGACCCCTGAGGAGCATGAGAGATCTTCAGAACAGTCAGGTTCCAAGACAACCTGTTGTGGATTAGATTTCATGGCCTATTATTCTATTTCCTCCCCTGGCCTATTACCCTATTTCCTCCCCCTCCTTGAACCCTTCCTTCTGCTTCCCCTTATCTTGACTGTTGGGCCATGTGTGCTCAATCAACTCACTCAATTTATCCATCAGAGGCTAGAGGAAGTCCAGCTTCACCAAGTTGAGGTCCATTACCAAAGACTTGTCTCTTCTGAGCCAGGCTTTACATATTCCTCTGCCTATGAGCATCTATTCTCAGTTCTCCACATGACCAATGAAGGGTAAGATCTCAGATGTGCTGAGATAACCTAAGACAGGTCATGGAGTAGTACTCCCCTTGAGCCACAGCAACACATGGTATCCAGAGACAGGTAAGATCTCCATGTTTGGGACAACCTAAGACATGAACCATGTAACCTGCACATTACAAAAACAAAAGAAGGAGATGTTGGGTTTTTCAGAGGGCAGTCATGATAGCCCCTTTTTTGGGGGTGCTCCATAACCTCAGTAATAGTGTCAAGCCCTGGGACCTTTCCTTGAGCTGAATCTCACTTTAAGCCTGTCACTGGACCTTCTTTTCCTCAGGCTTTTTTTCCATTTCTATCTATATAGTTCTTTCAGACAGGAACAATTATAGGTCAGAAATTTGACCGCTGTATGACAACCCTCTCCCTCATTTGATGCCCTGCATTCCTGATGGAGGTGGGCTCTACAAGTACCATCTCCCTACTGTCAGGCATTTCATGTAAGGTCCTTCCCTTTGAGTCCTAAGAGTCTCTCACCTCCCAGGTCTCTGGTGCATTCTGGAGGGTCCCCCAAACCTCCTACCTCCTGATGTTGCCTATTTCCATTTTTCTGTTGGACCTCAAGCCTTCAGTCCTTTCCCCCTTACCCAACAACATGTTCCCCTCTCCCCCCTAGCCCTGTCCACATTCCATCCCAGGTCTCTCCCTCCCAACTTGTGATTGCTTTCTTCTACCTCCCCAGTATGACTTAGGTGTGTTCACTTGAGCCGTTCAGCTTGTTGAACTTTTTGAGTTCTGTGGACTGTACCTTGTATATTCTGTAATTTTTTGGCTAATATCCACTTATTACTGGGTACATACTGTGCATTTCATTTTGGGTCTGAGTTACCTCACTCAGGATGATATTTTCTAGTTCTATCCATTTGCCTATAAAACTCAGGATGTCCTCGTTCTTAATAGCTGAGTAGTATTCCATTGTGTAAATAAACCACATTTTTTTATCCATTCTGTCTTGTGACATCTGGGATGTTTCCAACTTCTGGCTACCACAAATAAGGCTACTATGAACATAGTGGTACACATGCCCCTGGGGCATGGTGGGGCATCTTTTGGGTATATTCCCCAAAGTGGTATTGCTGTGTCTTTAGGTATATCTGTTTTAAATTTTATGAGGAACCTCCAGATTGCTTTCCAGTGTGGTTGTACCAGTTTGCAACCCCACCAGTAATAGAGGAGTGTTTCTCTGTCTCCACATCCTTGTCAACATGTGATGTCACCTGAGGTTTTGATCTTAGACATTCTGATTGGTGTAAGGAGGAATCTCATGGTGGTTTTGATTTGCATTTATCTGCTCACTACGGAATTTGAACATTTCTTTATCTGATTGTCAGTCATTTGAGATTCTTTTGTTGTAAATTTTTGGTTTAGTTCTATATTCCATTTTTTTTTTTTTGTTTGATTTTGGGGGTGTTAGCTTCTTGAGTTTTTTTTATGTATTTTGGATATTAGCCCTCTATCAGATCTGGGGTTAGTGAAGATTTTTTCCTAATCTATAGGTTGCCAACTTGTCTTATTGATTATGTCCTTTGTCTTACAGAAGCTTTCCAGTTTATGAGGTTCCATTTTTCAATTCTTGATCATAGAGCTTGAACCACTGGTGTTCTTTTTAGAAAATTTCCCCCTGTGCCAATGAGTTCAGGGCTCTTTCACACTTTCTCTTCTATTAGATTCAGTGTATCTGGTTTTATGTTGGGGTCCTTGATCTTCTTGGACTTGAGCTTTGTGCAAGGTGAAAAATATGGGTCTATTTTTATTTCTCTACATATCAACAGCCTGTTAGACCAGCACCATTTGTTGAAGGTCCTTTCCTTTTTCCATTGCATATGTTTGACTTCTTTGTCAAAGATCAAGTTCCTGTAAGTGTGTGGTTTTATTTCTGGGTCTTCAATTCTATTCCATTGACCAACATGTCTGTCTCTGCACCAAAACCAAGCATTTTTTATCTCTATTGCTCTGTAGTAAAGCTTGAGGTCTGGATGGTGATTCTTCCAGCCATTCTTTTATTGTTAAGAATTGTTTTTGCTATTCTGTTTTTTTTTTTTTTTGTCTTTCCAGATAAATTTGAAAATTGCTCTTTCCATGTCTTTGAAGAATTGTGTTTAGATTTTGATGGGGATTGCACTGAATCTGTAGATTGCCTTTGATAGTATTGCCAATTTTACTATATTAATTCTGCCAATCCATGATCATGGGAGATCTCTCCATTTTCTGAGACCTTCTTCAATTTCTTTCCTGAGAGACTTGAAGTAATTGTCATACAGTTTTTCAATTGTTTGGTTAGAGTTACCCCAAGATATTTTATATTATTTGTGACTGGTATGAAAGGTGTCATTTCCCTAATTTCTTTCTCAGCCTGTTTATCATTTGTATAAAGGAGGACTACTGATTTACTTGAGTTAATTTTATATCCTGCCACTTTGCTGAAGTTTGTTTATTAGCTGAAGAATTTCTCTGGTAGAATTTTTGGGGTCACTTATGTATACTATCATATCATCAGGAAATAGTGATACCTTTATTTCTTCTTTGCCAATTTGTATCCACTTGATACATTTTGTTGTCGTATCATTCTAGCTAGCACTTTGAAGTCTTTATTTTTTTTTATTTCTTTCCTGACCAAATTATCATTGAGTAGAGCATTGTTCCATTTCCAAGTGTATGTGGGCTTTCTGTCATTTTTGATGTTATTGAAGACCAACTTTAGGCCATGATGATCTGATAGGATGCATGGGATAATTTTAATCTTTTTGTATCTGTTGAGGTTTGTTTTGTGACCAATTATATGGTCTATTTTGAAGAAGGAACCATAAGGTGCTGAAAAAAAAAAGGTATGTTCTTTTGTTTTAGGGTGAAATGTTCTATAGATATCTGTTAAATACTTTTGGTTCATAACCACATTAAATTAGTTTCATTGTGTCTCTGTTTAGTTTCTGTTTGAATGTCCTGTCCATTGGTGAGAGTTGGGTGTTGCATTCCCCCACTATTATTGCGTGGGTTTCAATGTGTGTTTTGATTTTTAGCAAAGTTCCTTTTATGAATATGGTTGTTCTTATATTTGTAGCATAGATGTTCAGAATTGAGTCTTTCTCTTGGTGGATTTTCCCTTTGATGAATACAAAGTATCCTTCCTCATCATACTTGATAACTTTTGGTTAAAAATCTATTTTATTGGATATTTTTCCTGTACAGCAGTGGATTAAACAGGGTCCGGGGAGATCACTTAAGAGAGAATGGCAGAGAAACGGGCAAACGAAAAGAACCACGGCTTGTTGATAGGCTTATCAAACCATAATTTTTGCTTTTTCACACAGTTTTATATACACAAAAAGGCAGTATGTGGGGAAGGGGATGGCACAGGAGTGTAGGTGTTCAGGGGGAGTACAGATATTGTCCAGAACAGAGTGTCAGCTGAGTGAAGGTTCAGGGAACAGTTCACTATGACTCCGTCTATGATTCACTTGTCCTTATCTAAGTTGGTACTATCCACCAAGGCTACCCAAGGTCTATGACTATCCACAAGACCTATGACTACCTGTTCCTATCCAGGCTGGTAAATTTCCACCAAATCTTCCTGTTTACAATATTTTATAGCTATTTTTTTCACTGTTTTTCCACAGAGACCTGAGACTTTGTGTTAGCAGGCTGACTTAAGCCTATGGCTGATTTTAGGCCTTCAGTGTATAAGCAAAGCTGTCCCTGACAGATATTATTAGCATGGCAACTCTAGCTCTTTTCCTGGAACCATTTGCTTGGAAGACATTTTTCCATCCTTTTACTCTGAGATAGTAGCTTTCTTTGTTATTAAGGTGTGTTTCTTGTATGCAGCAATATGCTGGATTTTGTTTGTATATCCAGTCTGTTAGTTTATGTCTTCTTATAGGTGCATTGAGTCCACTAATATTGAGAAATGTTAAAGAGAGATGACTGTTGGTTCCTGATATGTTCATTTTTGTAGGTGCCTTTATGTGCTTGTGGATCTTTCCTTTCAGTTTTGTTGTGACATGCTTAATATCTTGTTCTTTCTTTGGTGTAGGTGCCTTCCTTGTGTTTAAGCTTTTCTTCTAGGATCCTCTGTAGGGTTGGATTGGTAGATAGATCCTGTTTTAATTTGGTTTTGGTTTCTCCATCTATGTTTATTGAGAGTTATGCTGGGTATAGTATTCTGGGATGGCATTTGTATTCTCTTTGAGTCTGCATGACCTCTGACCATGTCTCTGTTATAGTCTCTGTTGAGAAGTATGATGTAACTCTGATAGGTCTATCGTTGTATGTTACTTGGCCCTTTTCCCTTGCAGCTTTTAATATTCTTTCTTTGTTCTGTATGTTTAGTGTTTTGATTATTATGTGATGAGAGGATATTTTTTCTGGTCCCATTTATTTTGTGTACTATAGGCTTCTTGTCCCTTTATGGCCATCTCTTTCTTTAGGTTGAAAAAATTTTCTTCTATGATTTTGTTGGAGACATTTTCAGGTCCCTTAAGCTGGGAATCTTCTTTCTCCTCTATTGCAATTATTCTTAGATTTGGTCTTTTCATTGTGTCCTGAATTTCCTGGATACTTTATGTTAGGAGTTTTTATGTTTTGAATTTTCTTTGACAGTTGTGTCAATCTCTACTATGGTATCTTTTACACCTGAGATTCTCTCTTCTCTGTCTTGTATTCTGTTGGTGATACTTACATCTGTAATTCCTGGCCTATTTTTTTAGGTTTTCCATTTCTAGGTTTGCTTCCATTTGTGTTTTCTTTATTGTTTCTACTTCCCCTTTAAATCTTGGATCACTTTATTCAATTGCTTCACCTGTTTACCTGTGTTTTTTCTGTATGTCTTTCAGTTAGTTATTGATATCCTCATTTAAAGACTATTTTCTTCATGAGATAAGATTTTAGGACACATTTCTGATTTTTCAGGCATGTTGATGTATTCAGGGCTTGTTGTGGTGGGAGAACTGGGTTCTAATGGTGTCCTTGTATATTGGCTTCTGTTCCTTATCATCTTGAACTTGCCTCTATCTATTTGTTTATCCCTGGTGTTTGTTGGTCTGGGTGACAGTCTGGAATCTGCCTGTTTTGTCCATGGGATGCTTGAGGTCTCCTTATAGGACTGCAGCCCTGGCTGTAGCAGACTACCTGTGGGGTCTTCCAACTGGAGGCTCTTCAAACAGGCAGATAAGTTGCTGATTTGTTGCCCTGGCAGCATTACATCTCCTGGGAGGCTTTCAGACTAGTCAAGCTGTTGTCTTGTGTGAAGTTATTCTCCTCTCCATAGGGGTCCTACAGACTTTGGTTTCTGTTTATCTGTGTGCAGTAGAACTCCAGGGAGGCTTTCAGTCTGTTGGGTCACTTGTGTTGCATGCCTTCAAGCTGTGGTGGCAACTGCTCTGAGTGCAGCAGATCCTTGAGGATGGCTCAGGATATGGTATCTTCATGGGAGCAGACCAGCTAGCAGTCAACTGCTCTGAGTGTAGCTGATCTTCAATTACTCTGAGCACAGTAGATCCTCTAGGATGTGTCAAGTTATGGTGTCTTCATGGGAGCAGATCTGATTTGAATATGTCCCAGCAGAAAGTACCAGGTAAAAGGGGCAGAAGAGGAGTGGTATTCAGGAGAGTGGAATTTTGGTGGGTGATGTGTCTTGAGTCCACCAGGCTCCCAGAAGCAGCTCTAGGACTTTGGGCTAGGGGAAGGTGGTCTTATCAACAGATCTGAGTGCAGTGGATCCTCTAAGATGGGTCAGGATCTTATGTCTTCATGGGAGCAGATCAGCTAGAAGTCTGCCCCAGCAGAGAGGACCAGGAGAAAGGGGAAATTTTCTTTTTTAAAATTACAGTTATTTAAAATGGGATATGACATTTGAGTGTTATGATGTATATATGGAGGTAAGAGGACACTATTTTTGTATAGTTTCTCTTTTCACCTTGTGACATTCCAGGATCTGATTTATATTAATTATAGGGTATATATTAATAATAGGCTGGAAGCCCAAGCACCACAACTAAATGTCTATTCTGAATCTTGGCAAACATGACTTTACTTTATTTAAAACTGCTCTTTTCAAGTGCAGAAAACTAGCAAGTAAGAATCGAAAAGGATAAGTTTATACTATCTACTTTAAATATTCACTTAAATGGGATTAAGTGGGTCAGGCCACATATCAGCCATTATTTAAGAGTGTTATTGAATAGATAATTTAACCACACTTTATCCTGAAATTTCTATTTTTTCTAGATTTTGCCATGAAAGTGTAAAGAACAATTATGCCTTTTCTACCAATAAGGCAGCCCTTTAATTTTTGACATTATTTGTGTTTTCTATCTTGTGCAGAGTTCTCAGTTCTCCCTATCATTTGTTTCATAATATGTTCAGAACTTTACTATTAATATCACCAAGTCTAGACAGACTCCAAATTGTCATTTCACCTTCAAATTGTGATTTCACCTTCAAATTGTGGTGGCTAAACTTGAGTTGTGATTAAAAAAAGGAAGAAAGGAAGATGTGATCTGATCACATGAGAACATTCTGATGCTGTTTTTATTTTTTATATCTGTTTGGAATACTAGACTCATAGACTGCACTAAAAGTATTTAGGCTCTCATAAATATATTTTATATGCATATTTTATTCTGTCAGCACACTCTTCATATAATAAAAATGAATTAGCAGTTTCAGAGAGTATTAGTATGGTACTTCTGTGTATGCAACAAATTTAGTCAATATTCTTACCTAAGGCCAAGGCAATATATATTACTTCCTTCATATAAGATTCTATTAAGACTAATAGTTGGTCATCATTTAAAACTTGCTGACATTTTTTATCAAACATAATTTGCTATTATTTATTCTGCCTTTCTTTACTCCAACTATTTCACTTGAGGATGCTTTTTTGATGGCTTCCTTCAAAGTCATCTAGCAAAATATTGAAATCTAAGACTAAGATTATAACAAGACTGGCAGGTATCTAGCAGATTTTAATTAGTTTGATCTAAATATACTAACATTTTGAAAACATAATTAACAGACAATTATATTTTGATAACTTGAAGACATTTTCCATGAATTTGATATTGGCATTTAATTTTAGACTACTACATAGATTTTTAAAGCTTCTTTATGGGGGCAGATGTTATAACCCCCAATTTAACTCATTTAATTTATACATTTTAATGACTGACAGAATTCATGGAGTTAAAAATTTGTCTCCAAAATAAATTATAAAAGTTGTCAATAATTAAACCCCAAATTACAACCCATTATGGTAATAATTATGAAGATGTCTCCAAATATTTAAAGTGCAACTTCCATATTTTCAGCCATATAACATTTGGATATACCCTAAATAAGCAAAGATAGCATACAACACTGATACCTATATATCTACATTTACCATGACACTATTAACAAATGACAAGTTATAGAGACAGTCTTGGTACTCAGCAGAATACAAATAAATAAAGGGAATGTAGTATACATGTATAATAAAATTTTACCTAGAAAGAAATTATGTCCTTTATGGGTAAATGAATGCAGAGGAAAAGAGGAAAAATGTGTTAGATTTATGTTGGAAGATGAGAGGGAAAGCAATAAAAGGAGAGAGAAAGAAGAGGTAAATAAGAGGAAGAATGAATAAACCTCAGTGAAAGCTATAATTTTTAAAGTATACTTAAAAGTATTGCTATACTATGCATAATTATGAATACATTATGTATATGTTAGTTACCTCACACAAGATGATAATGGTAAAACAAAAATTCCAGTGCTAGCATGTCAAAAATGGTAAACCTCTCTTCCAGTTTTTTGTCAGGAGTGTATAAGAGACTTACAAAAATATAGGCTATTGTCAGTGTTCTTAGATGCTTCCAAGAACATGAAAGTGATACTTGATTGCTGAATTCACCACACAGTTTAGACTCAAGACTAAACTAGTTGACCTGGAAACCTCCTTTCTAAGAGTGAGCCCTCATAGAATCAGAGGGTTCTATGGAATTTGTGAAAGGAGAAAAATGATAATCCCATCCATCTGTGATTCCAAAGAGCCAAAACAATGGTGATCCATCTGGAAAGAATTCTCCTGTTGTGCAACAGTGCCACTTTTATTTGGGAGTTATCAATAGCTATCTACTTGAATTTAAGGCCTAATCAAAAAGATAGGGAGTACATGCTTGTTACTATAAACCTAACAAAGAACTTGTAGCTGCAGAGGTCATAGGTCCTATAGGAGAAGCTCAGTCCCATCATATTTCTAAACCTATATAATTTCTAATTTTATTCTGTATTCACTTTTATACCCATAGATAAGTGTAGCTCTCACTTTTCCTCAAAGAAGCTTCATTTGGGATCATACAGAAACCAGTACCAGAATATACCACTGGTAAAAATGCAGAAAAATGATCATTGGCTGAGCCTTTCCAATTTACATAGCAGAAATACCACTTCTATACTGAAGGCTCTAGGGAGGAAAAGTCATATACAATGGAGCAGAAAGAATAGAGCACTCTACATATGACAGGGTGTAACCACAGGATATTTCCCTCTATGCCCCAGTTCCAAAAATAATGACTCTATGACTTAATTATATATAAATAAATATTTAGGCCATGAACTTGTGTTTACTCCCCTACTAGCTCACAACTTTATTAACCCATTTATTATATTCTATAATTGCCATATGGGTGATTACCTCTTTACAGTTTCATGTGTCTGTCTCCTCTGTGTTCAGAATGAATTTCTTCTCATGCCTTTCTCTATCCTAATGTTTCTCTACCAGTACTAGTACTTCCAAATCCTAATCCCTTGCCTCAGATCATTGGCATTTTATCTACAGGTGATACTTCTTTACAGTACACAGAATATTCTTTCTACATTCCCCTCTTTCAGTCCAATAAAAGACTCTTTTCTTTTAAGTATACACTATAAACAATAGTAACAATTATGAAAACTATTAGGTAAGATTATATTCACAATGTCCTGCCCATATGTTTTGGCACCACTAGAGCAAGTTTTCTACTATCTATCCTATCTTGGTGAGTTTACAGCTCTATCAAAACTTCTATCAAAAATTCCATTACTAAACTGAAAATATCTTCTTAGGCCTTAAAACATTTCCCTAAATCCTAAATAACTCAAACTTAATTATGGCTTATAATTATCTAATCTTCAACCCTATCAGAGACATAAGAAGGAATAAATATTACCTGATTATTCATAAAGTCAAGGCAAGCAGCTTCCAGGAGTATAGAAATAATAGAGGTAATTGGTTGCTTGGACAATCCTCCAAATTTTCCTGTGTCACAGGAGCATCATCTTTGCCCTTCTGGCTCAGATTATCTGATAGAACTTTCTTCAAAGCAGGAAATATGAACAACTGCTTACTCTGTCTTGGCAAAGCTCAATAGCTGACTTCCCCGTATCTCTTTCATCCAGTTTGAACAGAAAGCTGTCATTAATTGAGGCAAGGACAGTTTCTTGCCAATTGACTAGCTTTCCAAATATAAAGCAAATAGCACAAGGAGGTTCTGCAATGGTCTTTATCTTTCTTGAAGTAAAATGGGGGTGCTATCACAAATAGACCAGTCTCATTGTCAAAAAAAAGCATTGTATTAATACAACATCTTTAAATATTATATTCTGTAGGTTTCTGAAGTTTTTGAAGACCATTGACATGTCTAAAGTATATATAAATTTCTTCTTTCTAACTATTTAATATCTGTTCAACATAGAAATAATATTTCTATAATTAACTAGTATCTAATGTGACCATAAATTTTATTGATTACATACTAAGTTGCATTTTTAAATTATACTAAACAGTTTGTAGTGGCATTTTTCAAAAGTAGTAGGATTTAACATTGTATTTTTAAGAATTATAGAGGCACAATACCTTAAACAAGAATAGAAGCATACATCGTATGTTGTAACCTTAATCTTTATCAATATAGAAAATGCATACCAAATGTAAAAATATTTGGCTTGTTGATATTTATTTGGTCAAAAATAGGCTCAACGATCTAACCTTTTATCCTATTATTTCTATATTCTCCTTTTTTCCTTTCATCTCTTCTCTCTCCCTCATTTCCCCAACAATTAATGGGAGAAAAATGAAGAATAGAAGGAAGAAAAAAAAAGAAATAGAAATCCCTGAAACTAATCTCTCTTATTTACTTTCCTCTCTGATCATGACCATTAAGAACTTTTAATCAAATCCTTTTAAATGATGACAAACATGCTTTATCCACTGAAAGACCAAAAAATATTCATCTCATCTTGTTGGAATGGGGGTGTTATTCTCTTAAAAATGTTTCCTGATGTCTGAGGGCATGAGTTTCCTTTTTGTGGGAACTAAGAAAATTGTGATCTTTGGTAGTCTTAAGAAAGCTAAATGGGATTTTTAAAAAATGCCCTGAGACAGCTTACAGAGTCAAATCTTCCTGCTATGACAATTTGTCCTCTTGGGAGAGCCTGAAGAAGCAAGTTATGTAGGGTCACCTAACCCCCATTGTCTAGCTGGCTGATTGGTCCAGAGGAGCCTTATGGACTCCAAGAGGGTCAGGGTTCCCTGTGGAAACCTTTGGGAACTCTAAAATTAACCAGCTTGGAACCTTGCACAACCAATCCCATCCCACTCAGATTTGCCTGCCATTCTCGTTGTGTCTCATTGGGACACAGCCTGCAGAGTATGATTCAACTGGGACATAGGGTACTGAGTGGGTCTGCCTGAGGCATAGCCAGCAGAGTTGAGTAGCCCTGACCTACATTATCTGGTTCATCGTTCTTCCACATTCTTGAGAAATCCTGATGCCATCAGGATCATTCAGCCAACACCAGGGAAAACCACATGTCTAAAGGACAGTGTAAGAACACAATCAATAAGATCCAGGGCAACATGGAACCACCAGACCCCACCTATCCTGCTACAACAAACCCTGTCTATGCTAACGAAACTGAATCACAAGAAAAAGATCTTAAGTCCAACCTTATAAGGATGATAGAAGCCTTTAAAGTTGACCTGAATAAATATCTTTTTTTTTTTGTTTGTTTTTCGAGACAGGGTTTCTCTGTGTAGGCCTGGCTGTCCTGGAACTCACTCTGTAGACCAGGCTGGCCTCTAACTCAGAAATCCACCTGCCTCTGCCTCCCAAGTGCTAGGATTAAAGGCGTGTGCCACCACTGCCTGGCTGAATAAATATCTTAAGAAAATAGAGGATAATACATTCAAAAAGTAGAGAAATTAAAAGACAAAGTGAATAAATATAAAGAGATACAGAAAAATACATTTAAACAGGTGAAGGATATGAAAAAAAAATTGTTTAGGACCTGAAAGGTGAAATAGATGCAATAATACAAACTGAAGCCATACTGGAGATGGAAAATTTAGGAAAGAGAACAGAACTATTGACATAAGCATCACCAAGAGAATACAAGAAACAGAAGACAATTTCAGCTGTAAAAGATAGAAGAAATCAATATATCAGTCAAAGAAATGCAAAATATCTAAAAAGTTTATGACCTCAAGCTTCCAGGAAATTTGGGAGACCACGAGAAGAACAAATCTAAGAATAATAGGAATAGAATAAGGAGAAAATTTCCAGCTTAAAGTTCCAAAAAACATCTTCAACAAAATCATAGAAAAGTTTCCCAACCTAAACAAAGATTTATATTAAGGAACAAGAAACTTACCGAACATGAAACAGATTGAACCAGAAAAGAAAATGCTTCTGCCATATACTAATACTAAATATACAAAACAAAGAAATAATTTTTAAAGTAGCAAGGGGAAAAGTCCAAGCAACATATAAAGGGAAACCTATTGGAATTACAGACAATTACTCATCTGAGTCTCTAAAAGCTAGAGGAACCTGAGCAGAGGTCTGGCAGATCCTAAGATACCATAGATATCATCCAAAACTATTGTACACAGCAAAACTTTCAACCATTGTAGATGGAGAAAGCAATATATTTTATGATAAAACCAAATTTAAACAACACTTTTTCACTAACCCAGCCCTACAATGGATACTAGAAGAAAATTTTCAACCCAGTGGACTAACAACACTTAAGAAAGCACAAGAAATAAATAATTTCACATCCTTAAAACCAATAGAAGAGAAACAGACACACACACACACACACACACACACACACACACGCGCGCGCGCGCGCGCACACACACACACACTCAACACAAACATTAAAAAAGAGGAAGCAACCATCATTGATCATTAAAGTCTCTCAACATCAATAGACCCAATCCCCCAGTAGAAAGACAAAGGCTAACAGAATGCGTGCTTAAACAGAATCCATCATTCTTCTATATAAAACAAACACATCTCAGCAACAAAGATAATCATTTTCTCAGTATAAAGGACTAGAAAGAGGTATTCCCAGTAAAAAGTCCCCCCCCAAAAAAAAACATGCTAGAGTTGCCATTCTATATCTACTAAAATACATTTTCAACCAAAATTAATCAATAGGCCCAATTAGACAGATGTTGGTTACCTGAAAGATAGAGGTGGCACTACTACACCTTTAGAGATGTCTTGTCAAGCTAAAGATTACTGAGGTTTGTATGCATTGCAACTAGGTAAAGCTGTTGCTTTTCTCCCATGACAACTTTCATATCTCCTTCCAATGCTGCTATACGTGGACACACACATACATACACACACATACACACACACATACACACACCACAGATATATACATGTACACACATACTCACACATACTGACCATATTTTGTGTTCCCATTTCTGTCGGGTGACTGCCTGCTCTCGCATGGCTGACCTCCATGCTATCTTATTCTCTCCAGTCTATCTATTCAAGGCAGCTGAAAGAATTGCAGCTTGTCTTGAGTTTTATTTTTAAATGAGGATAAATTCTCCTCAAAGTTTTCTTTGACTACATTCTTTATTGCTTATTTCTTAATTAATGGGACAAAGTACCCTAAGAGGAGAGTGCACTTTTTATAATATCATATAAAATATTATACACACACTGGGCCTTCCCATGATTTCCAGTAACACTTCTTTTCTGCCTTCTTTAATTTGTAGAGAATATAAACCTATCCTAAAATCTTTAGCTGGCATAAATATCATATATTTTTATTTGCCCTTTTATATGCTTGATAATGCTTCTTTTCTGTTTGCCTTCTTGACTAGAACAGCCTTTTAAATAGACTCATCATTAAAACAAACTAATGGAATACTGTTCAATTATAATAAATGGAATACTTATCTTTTAAAAATAAAGAGTATTCTGATAATAGTACAACATAAAAAAACTTGATGATATTACATAAATAAAGAAAAGAAAGAAACAAACCAAAAACGTAAACTTCATTCTATTTGTTTCAGGTACCTAGAATAATCATGTTCAAAGAAAGAAAAGGTAAAATAGTGGTCAGTAAATGGTGTAAGGAAGATTTAATGAAGACTTCATTGAGCAGAATAGAGTTTCAGTTATAGAAGGTAATGAGTTTTGAAGATAGAAAGTGTTTATGGGACTGAAACAATCAATGATTTAAAAAGAATTATACATTAAAATTAGTTGAGATGCTAACTTTTATATTATGAATATTCAAATATGAGTAAGAGTTAAATTTTGTTTACTTCTAGACTTCAATAACCATGCATCATTCTTTGCCTCCTGTAAATACTAGAATGTGTTAATTAGTGAAGTAACCTTTGAAATCAGAATGTGTCAGTTATTTAATACCAGTTTTTATTAATATCATTTTATCTCCTCTTGGGTCCTTAAGGTTTCTTATTAAAAGTTAATATAAAATTGCACATAGAACTATAATAGTCATTGTACTAAATGTTCAAATAAATTAGAAACACATTATCATGTTAGAATTTCAAATTTCCAATCCTCAAAATGTAAAGAACATTTCTAGTTCATTTATCAACAATATTGTATAGTTTTAAATAATTTCCACTTGTTTGTATTTTCTCAGAGTTTTTCTTCTTTATAATGTAATAAAAGATTGCTTTTTAGTTTCACTTTCAAATTTCTCATTCATTTTAACTATATAAAATACAGTGTTGCTAAGTTCATTTAATACTGTGTATCTTTACCATTAATTACTTATATTAATTACTTATATTAAATTAATTACTTATTATTTACTTATATTAAATTTAGTGTTTTCCTTTATTTTTGTATTTTTAATATCATATATGAATTGGGGGATTAGATATAGTTTCCTTATTTAAAATATAGATAATTTAAACACAATCTTATTAAATATTTCAACAATCTAAACTTTCAGGACAATGTTATTTATAAGATGTTTACCTTTTTCTTATAAATATTAGAGTCAATACTTTTAATATAATTGTGTAATTGTACATGCCTTTTGTAATAATTAAAGTCCTCTTCTCATAGTTCTTGAGTGTTTTTATTTTGGTGATGTGCTGAAGCTTTTCAATATTTTTCTACATATTGAAGTATCAGTCAGGAGAATGAAAGATAGTGGTATAGAAACAGTCATCATCTCTATCTATGAATGACTTCAATAACTATGAAAGAAAGCAGTCGTTATATAAAATCAAATCAGGGTAATAATGAATAATGAGTAATTCGGAACCAAATAAAATCCCCAAATATAGATGTTTAGGGTTACAAATGAAGGAAGACGCACTAAATGGAGATTTAAGCGTGTAAAGTATATGGTAAATTGTTCAAAGAGAATAATGGAACAAAAGGAGTTAAGTTGGAGTGGAGAAGTAGACAGCAAATTATCAGAGGAAGTATGATAGATAAAGAACTTTCAAAAAGTCACATGAAAACCTACTACTGTGGAAGCTTCCTAATGTACATATATGTATAGCATCATATGAATATAGTAATAAGTATGTAAAGGGTACAAGTATATTATATATATGTTTACATATGTAAGAAGAGTTAAAATGGAATTACCTGCGATCAAGGCAACAAAAGCCTAGTAGATACCAGACTAATAATACAAATTCAATGCCAACAGTGGGTTACTTTTCTTGAAGTTGTTAGTGTTGCCATATAAACTAATCACTACAGTATATATTGCCATTGTTTCTCATTAACTTCCAGTACTTAACAGTAAGCCCCTATTGATGAAAACAGCCCATATTTGAGCCAAAGAACAAGGAGAAATCAGGCTAGTACAGATATAAAACCTTTATTTCATACTGGTTACATTTCATGGTGCTGGAATGTGCTATGCACACTAATAGAGGAAAGAAGTAATCATTAGGTTTTCTCATCTATATACCGTTCAATGTATAATAAAGACTGCCCTGGCAAAAACATGACCACTTTTGCAATCATGGCATGAAATTTATGGGGAAGATATTCAACTTTCATTCTGGATTTATGTCCTTTCCATAAAAAGAAACCCACACCTAGCACCATTACTCTGACCAAATATTCCTAGATAGGTCATAGGCCTTGGGAGAAAAACTACTACTATTATTTTGCCAAATGGACATAGTATTTAAAGTAATTCAAAATGACTTATTATTATAACTACAGATTAATACATCTCTCAACCATCATTCAGAATGCTGTGTTTGCAATAGATAGTTAAATTACCCAGAGACCTACAGCTGGCCAAGATTCAGAGATTAAGAGATTGCAGAATGGCCAACCCCAACTGGAACAAATGTACCATATCTCCTCCCAAATCTCAGAGATCTTTATGCAGGAGAAGGGGTAGAAAGAATATGAATAACGAGGATGATGGGTGACTGTTAGAAACAGTGTCTTCTTGTTGTAATAGGGCAACTCCATACAGGTACAAAACCCGTTCAAGCCCAGGGTAAACTAAAACCCAACACTGAGTTGCGGGAAGAAAATCTACCTATAGCTGAAGAATTTTAGCAATTATAAGCTACTAGGAGAGTGAGGGTCAGTTTTCTATAAGAGTATATCCCCTACTCACAAAGTAGGTCTCTTGTGAAAGACCACAAAATCAGAAATATTTTGGCAGCACAAATTTGCCATGTTGTTTTTATAAAAGGACAGGAGTCAGGTGGACAGGGAAGAGAAAGTGGATCTGAGAAAAGTTGGGGTAGGCACAGTAAATATGACCAAAACATGTACAAAATTGTTAAAGAACAAATCCAAATTTAATAATTATATAGGAAAGAAAGAGAATCAGAGTCAGTGAAATTCAAACAAAAAAGTAACAGAAATCCCCTTTAGTTGTATTACCTGAAAATATAATAGTTAATACTAGAGATCATCTTCTCATACATCATGTTACAGCTAAGAAGTAACTCTCTGTGCTTCCTACTTTACTCACTGGTGATATAGAAATATACTGTGTTAGGGGATGTAGAGTCAAATAAGTGACCTTACAGTAGCAAAGACATGATATTTTGAAATTTCTAGTCTGTGAAGGCCTATCTATCTATTTCTGTTTGTTAACATGGCCACCATAAGAATTAGTGAAGATGCAAAAGATAAGAAATTGCTTATAGATAGGATTCAGGTTTATAGGCATAGTTATACTAGCAAACCACATCCCAAGCCATGCACTACTAAAAAAAAAAAAAAAAAAAAAAAAAAAAAAAAAAAAAAAAAAAAAGAGAACAGATCTGTAAATTCTGAAAGTGTAAGCCAGAAGCCATATCATACAGAGAAGCCAACAAACAAAGGTGTTTGAGTTTGAACTCTGGTAAAGACAGAGCAGTGAGTATGAATATGAACAAGTGTGATAGGAAGGAGGACATCTGTGAGTGCAGAGAACACAGGACCAACCATAGCCTCTTGCCCAGACAGTGGAGAATGTTTGGTTTGACTGTTTTGTATACTGCCAGATGGCCAGAGAGAATAATAGAAGCACAGTGCTTGGAAGGAGTTCAACCTGAAAATAGCTCTCCATTTTAACCTGCTTGGACTCAGAGAGAAAAATAAAACAGCTGTCTGACACACACAAACTAAAATGTAAAAGAATCTTTCAGAAAAGAAAATCAACCTTCTCAGTGAGGACGAAACAATAACCATTTTCTTTTTTTGTTATTTTGTGTATTGTTTTAATTTTATGATTAATTTTTTCTGAATTTACTTCTTCATGATTATGTCTTATGATTTCATTCAATCCAATTTTTCCTAATTTATTTTTAATAACTTTTTACATTTCACATCTTCCTTGACTGATGCTTTCTAGAAATTAATATGGTTATTTTTTACCTTTAAAAATATTTGATTAGCTACTACGTATTCACCTTAATTCCTCTTATATCTTTTCTAGTACAGTTGATATTTCTATTTTTTAATTCACATAAATATGTTGTATCCTTTTAAATTATTACTGTTGTCATGCATTCTCTTTTCTCTGATACAAATATTAGTAAAGATTTTTAACCCCAAAATGTGGCTGCCTACTAAGAAGATACTTCATAAAACAAATGAAAAAAAAGAAAGTTACATAAATTCAAACTAGAATGTAGGTAGGTAAGCAATATTAAAAGTTCATAACTCTTTAATAATCAAAACTGAAGATAAAGAAATTATTAAAGTATGCAAATAATTCAAATGTTAGTTTAAGAATATTTAATAACCTTATAGTTTATTCAAACTACAAGAAAAAAAAGGGGAAGTCTGAGAAGACTTAGATGAGAAAGTAAACAACATGAATGGCAAATTCATCAACTTCTTTAAAAGTGGAAATTTTAGAAATGAGAGTTTAATTAATTAACTAGAAAAACAGACAGCAGGAGAAATAGGTACATATATTGCAGAGGACTGTCTTGTCTGGCTTTAGGGGGAGAAGATGCTCCTGCAGAGACTTGATGCCCCAGGGAAGGGGGATGCAGGAGGCTGATTGAGGTGTAGTGGATGGTGCGGGGAGTGAGTGGGGAAGGGCAATAGATGGGGGAAGCACCCTCTTAGAGGCAAAGGGGAGAAGGATGGGGTGCAGTACTCTTGGAGGATAAACTAGGAAAAGGGAACAACATTTTGAATGTAAATAAATAAAATAATTTTTAAAAATAGAATCAACCAGAAAAAATATGATAAATTGAAGAAATATATTCAATAGAAATAAAGGAAAATGAGCATAATGAAAATTTCAAAAGTTCTGAAACATGATGAAGACATTGAGCCTGAGACACATGAGTTAGAAGGAAAAAAATAATAACAACTGATAAATAAAAAATGAAAATAAAAGATGAAAAATAGTAAAATCATAGCAGAAAATTCACAAAATCTAGATAAAGATAACCACAGCCACATTAAGGGGGCATTTAAAGACTCAAATTAACATGACACAAAAGTACTAAAGATACACTCCAATCATAGTGTGGTTAAACTGCTAAGACTACTGAACAAAGCAGGAATACTGAAGTCTACAATAGAAAAATGACAACTTATAAAAGCAAACTCATCAGAAATATGTAACTCTTCTCTATAAAAAACCCTAAATATAAAAAAACATGTGGAGAGAGTTATTTTACTCCAATTTTAGTTAAATTATTGCCAGTCAAGATCACTATTTCCAGCAAACTTGCCACTAAAACAGGATGGAGAATTTTAGATACACCAAAGTAAACACAAACTGAGAAAAAGTTTAACCACTAAAGCATAATTTTAGAGGAAAGTTAAAAGTATCACACAAATAGGAGTACAGGAAAGCATAAATTCTATAAATGTAACATAAAAATCATATATATATATTTTTTTTCTCAGTAAAACTTCATACTCCCAAGATAAATACAAAGCAAAAATAGCTTTCATGTGTTTTGGACTTATGTATACGAATATGTTGCCTACTTTACTGTATGGATTTATTATATGTGTATGATTATTTTGCCTACATTTATGTAAGTGTATTTATGCCTGGCCAATGGCTTTCATTAGTATTTGCAGTTCCTGAACATTATGAAGTCTTTTATGTTTTGCCCATTATCCTATATAATTGCTGTGTATAATATTCAGGGAGGTTCAGCTGATCAAGTGTGATATGGAAAAGTATATCTTCTTTATCTTCCTCAAAGGAGACTCATAACATATTTAACTTAGACATGTGGAACCAGCAACACACACACACACACACACACACACACACCTTAATTACACATTTAGTTATAGATGTCTACCATTATCTATATACTGTCACTCAAAATTGAAAGGGGAATAATGGGGATATGTAAAGGTACACATTGAAAGACAGAGTGATGTATAATCATTAATATTAAGAATGCTTTTAAAAGGCATAAAGAAACTTATTATTTTATATGCTTCTGAAAAGTTATATTTTCAAAGTATATTTGGAATTGTCCTGCGTGAAGAAATAATGCTCCTTCCAGATGTCATGGGTTATGAAACAAAAATCACTGTGCCAATAGTAGTATCTTTGTCCTTGATTTATTGGTCAGAAGAGTCTAAAAGATTTCTCCTCTAAATAAATTACAATGTAGTTCACCATCATTTATATTGGCTAACTATCAGAATTTGGTGCTCAGTCATTATTGCTGAAGACACTAAAGTTTGGTCACAGAATAGGAAGAAATCAAGCTAGTGATGACTTCAAGCTGCCTTTCTGCTATGTAGCATACACCATACAGGAAGATGAAATATCTGCTGGGAGAAAAAATCTCATCAGCAATTTTACTCATCTACAAATACCACAAGCTACAATAATGACAAATAATTCATTAATACCATTAATGTTACAGGGTTAACTGTAGGTAATTGGCTGCTGGGAAAGCTGTAGTGTGGCTGGGAATGCAGAGAGGGTTTCTCCAGGCTAAAAGTTAGGCACAGTGGCAGTGGCTCACTAAAGGGCACTCCATGGCTCATCAAAGTGCAGACTCAATGGCACGAGAAAGTTCCTTGGTTTCCAAAAAGGGTTTATTGGCATGATGGATGATGGTTGAGTCTGGATGTGCACCCCGCCCCCAACCCTGGGCAGATTTGAGTTAAATAGGGAGGGAGAGATGAGGGAGGGCCTGGGGTGAATGCTTAGTTGGCTCCACCCTCTGGCCTTCAGGCATCTCATTAGTATGTAAATCTCTCTAGGGCCTGAGGCCTTTTCCTCATGACTGTTGGCCATAGACCTCTCTGTGGGAAGGGTTGTTGGAGGGCTGAAGCTATATGAAACGAACCAGGGCCTGTGAGCAGAGCTGAACTCCTGCTGTCCAATAATGTTCCGGAGTTCCAAGCTCATACTTGACCAAGCACCCAGCTGCCTCTCACAGCCCACC